>OW203995.1:2527500-3152500 GCA_934047225.1 Ypsolopha sequella | reverse complement strand
TCTGAGGAGAAGCAGAACGTGCAGGTTACTTACTTAATGTTACATCGGGCACACCAGCAACTGCTTCCTGCAGGTCGAGGGCTCTGACACAGACGAGGCGTTCCTGCGTACCGACGGATCTGAGGAGAAGCAGAACGTGCAGGTTACTTACTTAATGTTACATCGGGCACACCACCAACTGCTTCCTGCAGGTCGAGGGCTCTGACACAGACGAGGCGTTCCTGCGTACCGACGGATCTGAGGAGAAGCAGAACGTGCAGGTTACTTACTTAATGTTACATCGGGCACACCACCAACTGCTTCCTGCAGGTCGAGGGCTCTGACACAGACGAGGCGTTCCTGCGTACCGACGGATCTGAGGAGAAGCAGAACGTGCAGGTTACTTACTTAATGTTACATCGGGCACACCACCAACTGCTTCCTGCAGGTCGAGGGCTCTGACACAGACGAGGCGTTCCTGCGTACCGACGGATCTGAGGAGAAGCAGAACGTGCAGGTTACTTACTTAATGTTACATCGGGCACACCACCAACTGCTTCCTGCAGGTCGAGGGCTCTGACACAGACGAGGCGTTCCTGCGTACCGACGGATCTGAGGAGAAGCAGAACGTGCAGGTTACTTACTTAATGTTACATCGGGCACACCACCAACTGCTTCCTGCAGGTCGAGGGCTCTGACACAGACGAGGCGTTCCTGCGTACCGACGGATCTGAGGAGAAGCAGAACGTGCAGGTTACTTACTTAATGTTACATCGGGCACACCACCAACTGCTTCCTGCAGGTCGAGGGCTCTGACACAGACGAGGCGTTCCTGCGTACCGACGGATCTGAGGAGAAGCAGAACGTGCAGGTTACTTACTTAATGTTACATCGGGCACACCACCAACTGCTTCCTGCAGGTCGAGGGCTCTGACACAGACGAGGCGTTCCTGCGTACCGACGGATCTGAGGAGAAGCAGAACGTGCAGGTTACTTACTTAATGTTACATCGGGCACACCACCAACTGCTTCCTGCAGGTCGAGGGCTCTGACACAGACGAGGCGTTCCTGCGTACCGACGGATCTGAGGAGAAGCAGAACGTGCAGGTTACTTACTTAATGTTACATCAGGCACACCACCAACTGCTTCCTGCAGGTCGAGGGCTCTGACACAGACGAGGCGTTCCTGCGTACCGACGGATCTGAGGAGAAGCAGAACGTGCAGGTTACTTACTTTATGTTACATCGGGCACACCACCAACTGCTTCCTGCAGGTCGAGGGCTCTGACACAGACGAGGCGTTCCTGCGTACCGACGGATCTGAGGAGAAGCAGAACGTGCAGGTTACTTACTTAATGTTACATCGGGCACACCACCAACTGCTTCCTGCAGGTCGAGGGCTCTGACACAGACGAGGCGTTCCTGCGTACCGACGGATCTGAGGACATTGCGTTAAATCAACAATAAAAAAATTGTAAATGATCTCATTTATTAATAAAATCACCAAAACAGAAAACAAATATCAAAATCTACTCTTATTAAAATAAAAATAAAAAATGTAAAGCATTAAGGAGGACCTAAATTCAAAATACGTGTTGCTATGCCCATGTATTATTTAAATCTGTTAATTATAACCCTTTAAAAATTGAAAAACGAACATAAAACAATAAAAAAAAGGAGAGACTTCTAAAACCAATTTTTCTTGTTACAAATTCGTGACAAATAAAATAAAAGGTATTTTTTTACATTTTATTATCCTAATTATGTGAAGGAATACTAAATATAAATATTTTAAGAATAAATTACCTTCAGTTTCAATTCATAGCGAAGCAATGGACTTAAATTAAATATAATAAACTTGATGAATTGAAAAGGTTAATTTTTTGAGAACAGCCGAGATGGGTGTATGATATGCGATGGATAAATCGCAAAGTGTTTAAAATATATAAATAAATTAGTATCATGTGTAATATGTTTGTGTACACAGTCGGTGGGCCAGCTGGGGCACGCGCTGTGCACTTCCCGGCTGGAGGAGTGCTCGTTGGTGCACGTGTACTGGCCACGCGAACTGTGCGCGCTGCTGCGCGACGATGTCGTGCTGGTTGACAGTCCCGGCGTCGACGTCACGCCGAACCTCGACGAGTGGATCGACAAGTACTGCCTCGACGCGGACGTGTTCGTGCTCGTCGCTAATGCTGAGTCCACGCTTATGGTCACCGTGAGTGGCGCTTCGTTTTAATACATTTAATGCTGAGGAATGAATGTGAGGAATGCTGACCAAATTGGCAACATTGAGTATTGAGTATTGAGTATTGAAGGGCAATGTCGAAAGTACCCGGAATAGAAGAGCTTGTATGACTAGATTGATGGATGTGGATGAGGCAAAGGAGGTGTGTCGGGATTGTAGCAGATGGAAATCTGTAGTTTCTTTCTATCCCTCTGGAGGATAAGCTTGAGTATGTATGTATCTAAATTAAGTGCCGCTGAGTGTGTTTGAGTGGAAGTACCACGATCTAACTCGCAACCCCCCCCAAACTTGGTGTAGCGTATGGAACACAATCTATGCGGCTGTAAGTTGTTTTCGTGACCTGTTGGTTGGTTGCAGTTTTATAAAGTAACACACAGACGAGTTTTTAGAATCATAACGTTAGGAGGAGTAGGGAGGGACAGTGGCGCTTGGCTGTATGAGAATGTGGTGTTGGTATAGTCCAGGAGTCCTACTTATGAAAAACAGTTTTCCAGATTTTATACCCCTAGTACTCTTGCGTAGCACTGTTCTGAGAGATGTAATAAAAACCCGGCCAAGTGCGAGCCAGACTCGCGTACTTAGGGCTCCGTATTGTGGATGATAAATTTAATTTTGTAATTTTTTTTTCGTGAATTTCTCAACCGCTTTATTTTTCATGTAATTTTTACGTGAACAAATATTACTATGATTTTTTTCATAATCTTCGGTCCCCCAGTTTCTGAGATAAGGGGGGGGACATACAATTTTATGATTTTTCATTCCTTTTTTTATATTTCTCATTTGTGCTCAACTTCCTTTTTTTTTTTTCGGTCTACCAGTTTCGGAGATAAGGAGGGGGGGGGGAATACATATATTTGTGGTTTCTTAAAGATTTTTCGAAGCCAGTGCTAGTAAATATAGTAAAAGTATATAATTTTTACAATCAGCTTTTTAATATCTACAATTTGATACCCATATTGTATTTTTAGGATAATATTTTTTATTTTTCTCACTTTTGTTTTGGAAATATTTTGAAAAATTTCAAATTATTCATATTTTTTTACACCGTGATATGTAGGCAAATTAATGCTATTTTTGTACCAAATTTCAAGTCTCCATCTTTAACGGTGGTACAGCTATGAGGCTGTTACATACGGACGGACGGACAACGGAGTCTCACCATAAGATTCCTTTTGTACCTTTTATTAGGTTAAGTTTCTAATCAAATTACTAAAACTTCCAGGAAAAGAACTTCTTTCACAAAGTATCAACGAAGATATCACAACCGAACATATTCATATTGAACAACCGCTGGGACGCGTCCGCCTCCGAGCCAGAGTACTTGGATCAGGTAACTGTGGACTACGTTCATTTGTTTTCACTTCAAAAATTCGGAAAAGTTTTGTTTACAATGAGCGTTTTTCTCGTTGTTTTTTTTTTCTTAGTTCTTAGCTTTCCTCCAGATGGCGCTGTCCATGTCACCATAGATAAAATTTGTTTCGTAGCAATCAATGCCAAAGTTGTTTTTCGTTTGTTTCGAATCAGTGCAAAATTTGTCTTTGATTCTATTGCTAAAGAATACGACAGTGCCATCTAGGAATCTTATTTAACACTAAATTTGACATATGGAAAAACGCTCCGTGCAAAATTTATTAAATATTTCAAAAAAGTTTTCTATACTACTAGCCCACTGAAATGCATTAATACTTATTTCATGTTATTGCGCCAGCCTCGTTTTTAGAACAATCGCACTGGCCAGAACGACGATTGCACAAAAAAAAGTTTATTTTTTCTTGCACCTCGCATTTTCATCGAAAATTGTGTGGTTTGCTCGGCAGCAAAGTTATTTTACGTCTCGTTTCTTCCCGTTTTTACCAAGGGCGTCTTTGAACAACATGTTTGATTCTTTTCTCTCTGTTCATTATTTTAATTTGTACAAAAAGTTTTATAAATGAAATAAAATACTTCCAGGTTCGAACTCAACACGCGAACCGCTGCGTGGACTTCCTCGCGCGCGAGCTTCGTGTGTGTACGATGAAGGAGGCCGAGGAGCGCATCTTCTTTATATCTGCCAAAGAGGCGCTGCTCACGCGCATGCGCGAGAGGGAGAAACCTGTCTCCTGTGAGTCGCTCACCCTGTTTCTGAATTAGGAAAATCTCGTTAGGTGACGAACGCACAGAGGTGAAAAATCCAAAAAAGCTGGCCAAAACCTATTTTTTTCAAATTTGTCATAGGTTGGGTGAAAGATTATTCCTGGTCCAATTATAGGGATAGAGGGATAGTGTGGGCATAGGAAAATACCAAATATCCTTCTACCTCTGCTAAAATGGGTCATAAATGAGCTGGGGTTCTTTTGGGTAACAATTCATACAGATCTAAAAATATACCTAAGTGTTAAAAAATAACTATCCCCTCCTTTCTCTTACACTAACTCCCTTCCCCCTTAATTTCATACAGATAAATAATAAACAAAAATTAAATGCAAGTCTTTCATAATCAAAAAATATATATAATTATGTTTAGTTTATTATACAGTGTCAATTTCAGGATCCTCTAATAAATTTAACACACTTTTAAACAAAGGTAGAAAAGTTTTCTCAGATCACTTATAAAAGAGTCAGATGACACCATTAGTCTTTGATACGTGTTTACCACACACTGCATTCGAAAAAAATGTTGGAAAATTGCTCCCTGTATTTTCTCACATCTTTGTTTCTGCTCTCTTGAGCAATAGCTACTTCCGAAGTTTCAATTATCCTTAAGCCATAAAACAGTATTTTGTGGAACGTCGTAGGCATATTAAACCATGGATAATGGAACACAAAAGTAAATGTTGTTTTCAAGCAGAAAATCTTAAATTTGGCAGCATTTATTTTATATCCACTTGCCATGAACTTCAAAATTGAATGAAGCCGATTTAAGAGATTCAGGCTGATACTAGATATTTCAGTTACTTCCTCTGCATGCTGAAACATATTTCAAGTCGTTTTTCCATCTGTAGACACCCCTCCACCCTGCCTTGGTTTGTCTATATGTAGACCAAGCTTTTCCCAAAAATCTTTGAGCGATCACTGGTTTCTTCAAACTTCTTGTAAGGTCGGCCACCTCCTTGGTTGCGGGCTGAATGCACAACAGGGAAAGTAACATAGGCATTGAACCAATTTTTGTTTTTGTCGGCGCACCCTTTAAAATTGTCATGTGCTTGTTGGAGTTTGGTGTTGTAATCTGACACTAATCTTGTTAACAACCACTTGGTTTCGTCTGAAAAATCGGTGACAAGTAGATCATTTTTCATCTTTTCTTGCAAGTATGTCCGTTTTTCGTGATGCTATCGAGAAGCATACTCCCTATAATAGATGATAAGAGTGTATCTGCTAAAACAGGCTTCTTCGTTAGTTAATCCTAAAACAATTACAAAACAAAAATTAGCAAACATGACCAATCAAATAAAATTTTTGTTAAGGCGACGGTTTCGGACGGGAAAATTTTCAGTGGTTTTAGCAAGACTAATGATTACTTTTTGTAACAATGTTAACATTAAAGCCGGATGTGCCAGGAAACTCAACTTTATCATTTCATGAAAATTACTAAGCAGAAAAAAATAATTTTCACGTCGTTTTAGTGGCATTAATGTTTAAAAAAAAGTCATTAAGTATCTAAAATAAATAATAAAAAATAGGTAATTACCTGCTGGAGTAGAATCCATCGCAAAAACACAAACTTTTACTAAAACTTCCGAGTAAGAAATTAATAAACGCAAGACTTAAAATTGTCGTAAACACATCCAATTTTGAACAAGTTCAACTTTGGACTGATGTAAAAATGACAACCCGTTTTTCAGGTAGCCCTAATTGCTGTGAACCTTTTCATTGTTTATTCAGGTAGTAATTTAAATTATTTTTGATGTGTTTCGAGAATTTTTACGTTTTTAGGTTTCGACCAGCTTTTATGGATTTTTCACCTTCGTGGAACGGGCCAATCACAGCGCTGCATTTCAGAGTTGAAATTGAAATTCTGAAATGAGAAATTGGGACCTGTCTCTATTGTCGTGTTCTACCATCGATGTAATACTCATAGATACTTACTAAAAATATTGTCTTTAATTTGCCATACACAATCGCAACCAACCAACTATCAAAAAGAGTCCTGTGATTAATTATTCTTTATATTTCAACTTTATCACAATGAATTTAAATTTAAAACCGAAATGTGCGAATGCATGCTTAGAATATATTTAAGCATTCAACTGGGGTGGACCCTTTTTGAGCCTCAAATGGTGAATCCAGGTACCATTTTATCGAAGTGTTCAACGCACATTTTGCACGTCGAGCGCTCGAGGTTTGTGATTGCTTGAGCTGTCAAAACGTGCAGCGCTCAATATTCTGCATTAGTGACTTGATTAAGCAAGTTTTTGTATGAGTTTCACCCTTCAGTTTCGCGAAACAAAAAATTAGTTAAAGCTTCACATTAAATTGACGCTGTATTTTAATATTTCTTTAGAGAAGTCGGCCCATTTAAAAATGATACACTAATTTTTTGCACGCTACTATTCATTGTCGATCTGTAACATCTATTGTAGGTGTATTAGTGGCAACAACATGGCCATTACAGTCCGTAAAATATAGCTCGAGCCCTGTGACAGCTGTCAGCGCTATACATATTTGAGCATGAGAAAGAGAGTAAGAAATACAAATTGTGTAGCGCTGTCCTGCAGTCACAGGACTCGAGCTATATTTTACGCACTAAAGTTTTGAATCTTCGGCTTACACTGCATTAAAAACCCAAAACTAGCGTTTAACAAATGTGTTGCAGCGCCAACTCTCGCGGAGGGGCACCAAGTCCGTTACTTCGAGTTCCTGGACTTCGAACGCAAGTTCGAGGAGTGCATCAGTCAGTCCGCCGTGAGGACCAAGTTCGCGCAGCATTCGCGCCGCGGGAAGAGCATCGCGGCCGACGTGTGCGCCGCGCTCGAACATGTAACTCTCTACGGACATATATACTTGTACCTAGCGAAACAATCGCGGCGAAATTCACGCGTGTAGATTTACACATAGTAGCAAGTTTAACTGGAGCGTCCATAAACCACGCGGTTTGCCTTGGGAGGGGGGGGGGGGGGGATTTGCCAAAAAGCTACGCTGGATTACGTGGAGGGATGGGGGGTTTGAAGCCTAGCTATGTAGTTTTTTTATTATTTATCATGTTAATCATTATTTTATTATTTAACAAAATAATTGTCGTTGTTTTGAAAGAATGATCACTGCCACAATTTGTGAATTCAGAAGATTAACGTGAGATATTGTAAGAGCACGTTCACATTGTATTTCATAAAAAATGATCGTTATTATTATATTTTCAAACATTTTAACGACCAAAAAAAAGGAAAAAAAGACTACCTTCCCACGAGTGGGGAGCCCGGGGCTTCAGGCAAAAGCAACGGTAGGTTAAATGGGGAAAGGGAGGTGGTCAAAAGAGGGCAAATTGAAACCACGTGGTTTATGGACGCTCCCTTATAGCAAGTTAAAATAAACTGCAAGTACCATGTCTGTATCAGGTCTTTCCGTGCGTCCGGGACGTTGCCATGCTGACACGTAAATTTGGCAACGTTGTGACGTGCGTGTTTTAATGGAACTCGCTGAATTTGGCGCGCAAAGAATGTGTTTTTGTATGTGTGATAATGTTTCAAGTTCGCCGTGGTCCGGTCCGATTTTTTCAGTGATGGTTGTAAGTAAATCAGCGCCTGAAAATGCTCGTGTGATTATTTCGCTAGATTTGTTTTTAGCTTTATTGAAACTTGACAAGTTGTTGTCAGACACTTGCGCGTGGTGGCGGGCGGGGAGGAAAAGTGCGCATGTTCTTCACCCATTTATATATTTAATATTTATAGCGGAAACATACAACTTTTACAAGTTAAAGAATCAGATAAAAATGCAAGATTAATTATGGCATGTGCCTACGTAACGCTAGTTATAATTTTTTATAAAATTAAAGTTCTGGGCAGCTGCTTAAAGAGATTATTTTTTTCGTTTCAATTGGATTTGTATTGAACTAGATGTGAAATAATGAACAATGACCGGTTTCTCCAGGTGTACAGCAGCGCGACGGACCTGAAGGCGAGCAAGGTAGAGAAGGAGCGGATGCTGCACGAACAGCTGAGCTCTATAGAGCTGCAGCTGACTACCATCACGCGCCAGATGAAGGACAAGATCAACAAGATGGTCGAGAGTGTCGAACACAAGGTGAGTAAGCTACAGAACAAACATCGTATCGCCAGTTGTACAACAGCTGAGCTCTATAGAGCTGCAGCTGACTACCATCACGCGCCAGATGAAGGACAAGATCAACAAGATGGTCGAGAGTGTCGAACACAAGGTGAGTAAGCTACAGAACAAACATCGTATCGCCAGTTGTACAACAGCTGAGCTCTATAGAGCTGCAGCTGACTACCATCACGCGCCAGATGAAGGACAAGATCAACAAGATGGTCGAGAGTGTCGAACACAAGGTGAGTAAGCTACAGAACAAACATCGTATCGCCAGTTGTACAACAGCTGAGCTCTATAGAGCTGCAGCTGACTGCCATCACGCGCCAGTTGAAGGATAAGATCAACAAGATGGTCGAGAGTGTCGAACACAAGGTGAGTGAGCTACAGAACAAACATCGTATCGCCAGTTGTACAACAGCTGAGCTCTATAGAGCTGCAGCTGACTACCATCACGCGCCAGATGAAGGACAAGATCAACAAGATGGTCGAGAGTGTCGAACACAAGGTGAGTGAGCTACATAACAAACATCGTATCGCCAGTTGTACAACAGCTGAGCTCTATAGAGCTGCAGCTGACTACCATCACGCGCCAGATGAAGGACAAGATCAACAAGATGGTCGAGAGTGTCGAACACAAGGTGAGTAAGCTACAGAACAAACATCGTATCGCCAGTTGTACAACAGCTGAGCTCTATAGAGCTGCAGCTGACTGCCATCACGCGCCAGTTGAAGGATAAGATCAACAAGATGGTCGAGAGTGTCGAACACAAGGTGAGTGAGCTACAGAACAAACATCGTATCGCCAGTTGTACAACAGCTGAGCTCTATAGAGCTGCAGCTGACTACCATCACGCGCCAGATGAAGGACAAGATCAACAAGATGGTCGAGAGTGTCGAACACAAGGTGAGTGAGCTACAGAACAAACATCGTATCGCCAGTTGTACAACAGCTGAGCTCTATAGAGCTGCAGCTGACTACCATCACGCGCCAGATGAAGGACAAGATCAACAAGATGGTCGAGAGTGTCGAACACAAGGTGAGTAAGCTACAGAACAAACATCGCATCGCCAGTTGTACAACAGCTGAGCTCTATAGAGCTGCAGCTGACTACCATCACGCGCCAGATGAAGGACAAGATCAAAAAGATGGTCGAGAGTGTCGAACAAGCTATGCCAGCACGTACGCGTCGATTAGATAAATTTGACAGATATAATCGATAAATTCTAAACGATAACCCTATTGCAATGAATACCAAGTTCATGCTAGTACCCAAGGTCAGATACGGAATTAACCCTGCCCCCCGCTTCTCGCTTTTGTCGTCATCCCCCGCGCCCCTGTAACGTCGTGGTCGAAGACTTACTTATCCAGTCGGACTGTAGTGGCATTATTAATCTCGTGAAAGACTGAACAAAAAGTGTACAGTCGTCTGCAGTTTAAGCTCCCTATTTGTAAAGATTGCTATGACGCCACAATAAGAACTGCCAATAGGTGGTCAGTCTGTCATGCTTATGTCCGTATTCTGCTTGAAAATACGCTTGATCAGTACGTCTTTTTCCCCTTATATATTTTCAAAAAGGTAAACGTCGTCGAAGACAGACAGATACCGAAGCTTCAATGGTTTCAATATTTCGACAGCACCCTAATAGTCAGGTGGCTGGTGTAATGATAAACGTCAGGCTAGGAAGCCTCTGGAAAAAAAACAACTGTTTTTTGTCTCTTCAGAATTCTTTTTCTTTTCTTATTTTTTAAAAATCTGTAATTAAAAGTTAATTGTTTGAAATTACTGTTAATTTTCAATTACAGCTCTAAGGAAACTAGGAAAGAAAAAAAAGGATTTTATTTAAAATGCCTGGTAGCGGTAATCTTAAAAGAGCACTTAACTATAAATGGTACTGACGGCCAGTTGCAGAAAGATTGTTCAAGTTTAATGAAACTTTTAAACGCCAAAACAGTATAAGCGACGGCATCAATTTCAAATGTTTATTTAACTTAAACAACCTTTCTACAACTGAGGAGTGTCATTTCAAAGTGACTTATTTCCACTTTTGAAAATAAATTAACTAATGATGGGAATCGATTTTTAGCATACGATTACACCACTATAACAAATTGTGTATTACAGAAACGCTTAATTCCTCTCTAAATTTGACTTTCAATTCACGTATCTAAAACAATTGCGCTTATTTCCACGTCATTTGCTAACAGTATTCAAGACACAAATATTCTTTTACAAACCGACTTATTTCCAATACATAATTCGAGTCTAGTCGCTTGTCTCTAGCAAAGATTTATTTCCATTCCACACATTTCATAGATTAAGAAAAGCGGCGGAAAAGGCACAGACTAATCTAAAATTCTTTGTATATGCTAAAAAAGCCTGTAAGCCAAGACCAAAGAACAAAAAAAAGTTGTTTTCCTGTAGTCCTGAACAAAGTGACTTATTTCCAAATTATTGAGTAAGGTTTTACTATTATACATATTTTTTAGAATTAATGTGCTAGCGTCAGAATTACTTAAATACGATCTTCTTTCATGGTGACATGAAAAAAAAATGTATATAACACAAATTAATAACGTAGAAGTTTTTGGCATTTACTTAAAAATCTGATAAGGTGGAAATAAGTCCTTTTGAAATGACGCTCCTCAACTAGCCCTGAGTGTTTTTACACAAGTATCCAGACACCGCCACATAACTCCCGAAAGGGTATCAGTTTACCACACACGTTCGAGCTACCCACGATATATATTGTTCTAGCGTTAATGGTAATTAACAGTGTTAATGTCGTGTGTCAGGTGTCCCTGACCCTGAGCCAGGAGATCCGTCGCCTGTCCGCCCTCATCGACGAGTACGACACACCGTTCCGTCCGGAGCGGAACGCGCTGGAGCAGTACAAGCGAGCGCTGCACCGGCACGTGGAGGCGGGGCTCGGCAATCGGCTCAAGAAGCGGCTCTCCTCCGACATTGGGAACGAGATGGACGAGGCGCAGAAAGACATGGCTGGTGAGTACTGGACTTTGTAACCTTACAACCAGCAGTCTATTTGTTATGTAAATATTGAGTTCTCTATAATTCTCTATGAACATTTATAAACCGTTTTGTCAATATATGTTTTGTTATTTTATTAAATTATTAACAATTAATCGATATTTTGATGAATAAAAAAATAAATTTAGATCAGAATTCTAGTTAACGTTTTATTTTCATTTTATTTGTTACACTTTTCTACATTTACATTTTTACATAGAGAACAGACATTGTGTACAAAGACGGCACTTATTGCTTATAGCAATATCTCCCAGGCAACCTTTGCGTACAAAGAAAAGGTATTAAAAAAAAAACCAACATAAAAACGGGTATTGTAAATGCTAACAAATTATCTGAGGGCTATTTAAGAGGCGTCGTTACGCGCAAACCTCCATACAAACGCTGTCACCACATTGTGGGGTGTCTATGGAGTGTTATTATAATATTTTTGGCTGAGTCCATTTACATTACCTAGATCTATGTTTAAGTGGAATTAAAAATTGTGAAATTTGAGTAATATCTTAACAACATACCCCTAAAATACATGAAATTTAACGGTTATTTACCAAAAGTGTAGCCGAATGTGCTTTTATTGTTTTTAGATAAAATGAAAAAATTAATACGAGTTAAACATTGAAAACGTTATATAGATTAACAATAACAAAAAATGACGTTTGAAAACATCCATAGTCTTGCCAAAATATGGTTTTCAATTTTGCGCCGGCGACGAAATCGGCACGATTGTATTGTCCTCGCAAGTTTCATGGAACGTATACACATGTTCACAGCGTGACATTTGACCACGCCCACAACCGTGTTGGTAGCGTCATGACGACAATCCTTAAACTAAACTTACATAATGCTAACGTAATAATAGAACATATATTTTATATTGCTTAACATATACATACTAAACAAGAAATACATGAATGTACTTAAAATTCTAATATATACAGGGTGATTGGAAATTGCTCTTATTCCTCTCGGGGGAATAAACTATGATTAATTTGGAGTGATTTGACTATCACTTGGGGGTCGCAAATCTGCCATTTTCGAAAAAATCGATATTCTTTGTTTTATTTATAAAATTTCGAAATTTGGCAAATAAGAAACTACACAAAAAGTTTTGTTGTATTTTGGCCTGAAATTTGGTGTGAACATCAGTTCACTAATTGGTCGATCTCTTTAAAGCTAAAAATCGTTCAAACAATTGCAAAATCTTATGTTGCATGTCTAAAATCAAGATAACAAAGAATTAAAAATTAAAAATTTCTTGAAAACGGCAGATTTGCAATCCCCAAGTGGGGTCAAATCACTCCAAATGAATCATAGTTTCTTCCCGGGACAGGAATAAGAGCAATTTACAATCATTCTGTATTTAATAAACATACGTAAATAAAAATAAGGGTGATGAAGTTTTATTTCGACGGGTATTCGGAATGAAAAAAGTGCTTCACTTTGATCTTGAATGAGTTTACATTTCTTAACTTTTGTACAGAAAGCGGTAAACGGTTCCGTAGTCGTGCGTCACGAAAAGTAAATGAATCAGTGTAAAAACCTATTACATTCATGTATTTATTTATTTATCAATCATAAATATTGCATAGCATTACAGACTAATCCAATTCACTGTACACTTAAAAAGGTAATAATAATTTACATAAAATATTTACAGAAACATAAAATCAACAAAATTAACTAAGATAAAACTACATATTTTGGTCTAAGGCTTAGAATCTAAGGACATCGTCATTGAGGCTTCACTCTCACAGAATTTCAAGCTTTCTGTGTGAAATTTCAAGCATACATGTAACATTGTAACAATTCCAGAGCGCATGTACAACATCCTGCCGCTACACAAACGCGCGGCGGCCGCTAACTACATCATCCCGCACCAGCAGCCCTTCGAGGTGCTCTACCGGCTGAACTGTGACAACCTCTGTGCCGACTTCCAGGTGAACATCATCACCTAGTTGTTTGTGGCTCCGCCAATAAATAAGACATGTTGATTTTAGTGGACTGTATGCGAAGCGTCAAAATGGCGAACCATACTGGCCTGACAAGTATAAACATTTGGAAAGCTTCTTACCTTACCCTGTGATCCAATCTCGTCCAGGATGCACACACCACTGAGTCGGCTGCCAGAGGACTATGTCGTTGTCGGAGAAACACCATTCAATCAATTATTTTGAAGCATACAAACACCATTTATAGTTATTTCTTGTGTTTTCATTTGAAGAATCGATCCTTAATTAATAAATAAGTGTTGTAAAACAAATAATGAATGCAGTAAATAAAGGGTGTGTCCCGTGACGTAGGAGGACCTCTCGTTCCGGTTCAGCTACGGCATCACGGCGCTGATACAACGCTTCCAGGGACGGAACACCAACCGGATCGCGCTCAAGAACCCCCCCGTCTACACACAGGTACGTACTGCACTACCATTTAGATAGATTGTGTTATCAATAAAATAATCTCTATAATACAAAATATGTATTTAATTAATATTCAGCAATTACTGAACACTCCACACGTCCGACACTGATAGAGAGGGGGGCTCCACTGCACCCCGCGTCCCGCTCTACCCTGGATCTCGGTATCAGGCTGCCTGCGCGGCTCATGTTGCTAACAATAGATATAACATTTATTTCTAAAAAACACATTTATATTTACATATGCATAATGCGCGTATGTATCTTCGCCACTATTCGGCAAAGGTCGTATTTCGTTACGCTTTATAATCCATGACAGATAGTGCGCATGCGGTCGGTCGCCTATAGATTTCTGCTGATCTGCAGTATTATTTGTTATGAAAGCGGCAGCGTTGGCTAATATAAATACTCGTCAGTTTGCGCTTGGCCACTGCCGCGCCTGTTGGAAAGCGTCTGAGAACTAGGATGATGCGCGCTTGCCTAGAAAGTGAAAGCAGGCGAGGCATCAATCAGTCTGTCCAGCCCCTTATAATCTAACTTCAACAGCTATCGCTTTTACATGTATCGTGACTGGCTAGAAATGACTTTACACATAATTTTTACCCAATCACGATACATTTGAAAGCGATAGTGATGGATGTTGTAGTTAGACAATAAGCAGGGCCGTAGTCGGACTGTATAATCAGGACAGGCTTAAAAAAATCACTAGTCTCTGCCTACCCCTCCAGGAGACAGGCGTGAGTATATGTATGTATGTAGCTTTTGCCCGCGTTGATTTAGTTTTGTGTCCTTTAGAATCTGTCAACATTTTTTGGGCCCTTAATTTTATAGAACGTATTTGACTCTGGTTTGGAGTGTTTTTGGTGCACTTATTTGACCCCTCAGGAAAAATCTCTTTTGCGAGTCCGGACCCCGGTCGCATTTCCGGACGAAACGAAACTATTTCTTGTTATTTGAATTGATCCTGTGGTAAATTGTCTTTGGTGAAGCTGAAGACCGAGCCGCGTTTCCGAATGAAGGATTTTTTTTTATAACTGAATAGATCCTCTGGTAAAGAGTCTTTGGCGAGGCCGAAGGCCGAGCCGTGTTTCTGGACAAAACTATTTCTTGTTCTCTGAATCGATCTTCTGGTAAAGCGTCTTTGGCAGAGCCGAAGGCCGAGCTGTGTTTCCGAACGAAATGATTTCTTGATCTTTTATTTGATTCCCAGGTAGTGTTTATGGCGAGGTTAAACTGATTTGATTCTCTTATATAGTATGTTCGACGAGGCCGAAAGCCGAGCCGTGTTTCAGAACAAAACTATTTCTTGTTCTCTGAGTTGATCCTCTGGTAAATAATACTTAGTTTCGTTATTATTATTAACTTGAAATTCCGAAATCCTTAGTAAGCTCTAGCTAGGACAGGCTCACCATTTTCCAGGCCTAACAATAAGGCCCCAGGGAATTCCACAAATGCGTGAAAAACAGTTACGGACGAATTTCTGATAGTAACCACTCACGTACGGCTCACCACGATCTGATGCCGGAACATGACGAGTCACTTGGTGGCATATTTTCGTCATGAAGATGGTGACGAGCCATATTTCAGTTGAAGTGGAAGGTTTTGTCAGATAGTAGGGTCTTGCTCTAGCTGTCCAAGGAGCGCCGGGCGTGTTTGGACCTTTTTCTGACGTCAAAACAATCCGTCGACCAGATCATAGTTTAATTTTACTTTTCAATCGAAACTGCGAAGTCCAAACAGAATTCTTGTAATGTATTTTGCTTGTATAATGTTTCCAGATCCCCCCCTCAGTCAGCACTGCCCCCGCGTCCCTCGACATGACAATAGCACGGAGTCAGTCCAACGGCCCCGCAGGGATCATCGGTCCCCTCAGCGCCGAGGAGTGGGGCATGGTGTCTAAGTTCGCGCTCGGGGCTCTCACTAGTCAGGGGACTATGGGGGGCCTGCTGCTGTCCGGACTGGTGAGTATAGCGATAGTAACGTCTCCGGACATGACAATAGCGTGGCGTTAGGACAACGGTCCCCGAGAGTCGGTCCCCTCAACTATTGAATCTACTTGATATCACAACAACAATTATTGTTTATTATTAAACATTAATAAAAAACGGCTAAGTGCGAGTCGGACTCGCGCACGAAGTGTTCCGTACCATTATCTATAAAAACGGCAACAAAAACATGTCTATTGTACGGGAGCCTCCTTAAATATTTATTTTATTCTGCTTTTTAGTATTTGTTGTTATAGCGGCAACATAAATACATCATCTGTGAAAATTTGAACTGTCTAACTATCACGGTTCATGAGATACAGCCTGGTGACAGACGGACAGCGGAGTCTTAGTAATATGAACTCTAAAATCCAAGGCTTATAATACTGCTTTAGAATAAAATCGAATATAACTCACATGAAATGACATTTAGATCATAGTTTAGGCATATCTTTGAGATTTTATTGGATGCAGACAAATGCAAGTACCTAATCGCATATCGAACGGCCGAAATATGAAGATCAAAGAGTGAAAAAAAACAATTTTTATTCATAAACAATCAACATAATTAATTACAATACAACTTAAAAATTTAAAACTTAAGAAAATAACTGAAACTAAAACTATTATAAGATTAAAATGCCTAAAAATAAACCTAATTAAGAAAATTGTACAATAATAATAATAATTATAATAATAAAAGTGAAATATTACATATCATTTTTTAAAATTTTCAGACTTGCCCTTCTGGTTGCTTTTCCGGAAAAAAGTTGTATGCACGGCACTGTTGAAATAACTAGAGTGTACATAACTTGCAGCTGCTGAAGACGGTGGGGTGGCGCATAGTGGCGGTGACGGGCGCGGTGTACGGCGCTCTGTACGCGTACGAGCGACTAAATAACTAGAGTGTACATAACTTGCAGCTGCTGAAGACGGTGGGGTGGCGCATAGTGGCGGTGACGGGCGCGGTGTACGGCGCTCTGTACGCGTACGAGCGACTAAATAACTAGAGTGTACATAACTTGCAGCTGCTGAAGACGGTGGGGTGGCGCATAGTGGCGGTGACGGGCGCGGTGTACGGCGCTCTGTACGCGTACGAGCGACTAAATAACTAGAGTGTACATAACTTGCAGCTGCTGAAGACGGTGGGGTGGCGCATAGTGGCGGTGACGGGCGCGGTGTACGGCGCTCTGTACGCGTACGAGCGACTAAATAACTAGAGTGTACATAACTTGCAGCTGCTGAAGACGGTGGGGTGGCGCATAGTGGCGGTGACGGGCGCGGTGTACGGCGCTCTGTACGCGTACGAGCGACTAAATAACTAGAGTGTACATAACTTGCAGCTGCTGAAGACGGTGGGGTGGCGCATAGTGGCGGTGACGGGCGCGGTGTACGGCGCTCTGTACGCGTACGAGCGACTCACGTGGACCGCGAAGGCGCAGGAGCGCGTGTTCAAGAAGCAGTACGTAGCGCACGCGAGCAAGAAGCTGCGGCTCATCGTCGACCTCACCTCCGCCAACTGCAGCCATCAGGTGCAACAGTAAGTATACACTTTGTTATATCGACTACAAATGTAACGTTACTAAACTTTGTATAATGAAGCAGATTATGAAGGCTTTAATTTTAATATAAGTGCTGTCTAAACTAAATTCTCCTAATTCCAAAATAAGCCTTAGGAACAGAAGCTACATTACTTTGGAAAAATTAAAGCTTTGACAGCACTTTAAATAAAATTCAAGCCTTCAGAATCTGCTTCAGGCCGTCCGCTGCGTTAAGCGTGCGCCTATCGCGGGTGCCCGCGCGGCGTGCTGTTTAGAGTAGCGCTGCGTGAGGCGGTACGTCCGACGCTTAACGCAGCGTACGGTCTCTGTCTGGCTATCGAAAGTTAACACTAAAAACCGGCCAATTGCGAGTCGGACTCGCGCACGAAGGGTTCCGTACCATTCTATAATCTATAATAAAAGTTAAGGTTAAAAAACCGGCCAAGTGCGTGTCGGGGCACGCGCAGTGTATGGTTCCGTAGTTACCCTGCACAATATACGGACTTCTTCTCCAAGTACATTTTATAAGTTTGTCGACTAATACAGATCGCGCCAAACTTCTAGTACGCTCGGAAGTTGCTCTTCCCAAGAACGGCCCATACACACACTTGACTCTTACAAAAATTAACACTTTTAAAGTCGCCGTCAATAGAAATTGTGGACTATGTAAACAAACCGTTTTCTCAATTTTTCTCAAGGTTCTGTCACGGAGTCTCATTGAACATTATTCCAAATCATGAAGCATCGAGTCTTACCAGTCATTCACTGTATTTTATTATGAAATATTCAATAATCACCAGTTAATTACGGAAAATCATAGAATCAATAGTCAATTCTGTACTGCGTCGAGATTGCTGTCATATTTTTTTCTCATCGAATCTGTATTGTCTTTGAAAATTGGTGATGTACGAATCTATTTGAATATAAACCTATATTATTCGTGATGTTATTTTATTCCGTCATTTTTTTTTAACAGCGTTACTTCATAATCTTTGACATAAACGTGTGTGTGATTCTATCGAGAGCTGTGTGATCTTCCAGCGATGCTCTAAAATGTGTACCTCATGTCCTAAAAGTAGAAGAAAAAATGAAAGAACTGGATGAGATAATAGATACGGCCAACAACGCTGTGACGGAACCATTTGTAATTAACGTGGGCGATTTGACTAGCGATTCATCAGAATATTTTAGCGATGAATCAAATAAAGAAAACTAATTAAGCACCTAACATATTTTAATCACATACTTACCCATCTCTAGATAGTTCACCTATTCATAGACAAAGACAACATGGCGCTTTGTTTACATAGTTCACAATTTCTATTGACGGCTACTGTAAGTTTAATATTTCGCAAACGGAACCCTAGATCGAAAAATGGTTTTCTCACACCCGCGATATTTTTAAATTACCTATCCAACGACATCCCACACTAGGGGATAGATGAGAAAAAAAATCATCCCCACTTTACGTGTAGGGGAGGTACCCTACTGTACCACTTTATCGGCGTGATAAATATGTATACCCATACCAAATTACAGTTTTCTAGTACTAATAGTCTCTTAAGCTAAGCCGCGGACAGACAGACGAAACTATAAGGGTTCCTTGTTGTTGACTATGGAACCATAAAAACGGCAAAAAAATCATGTCTGTTGTATGGAAGCCCCCTTAAATATTCATTTTCTTCTGTTTTTTAGTATTTTTTGTTATAGCAGTAACAAAAATACATCATCTGAAAATTTCAACTGTCGAACTATCACGGTTCATGAGATACAGCCTGGTGACAGACGGACAGACAGATGGACAACGGAGTCTTAGTAATAGGGTTCCCTTGGTTACCCTTTGGGTACGGAACCCTAAAAACGCAGCAAATTCAAAGAGTTTTTGAATGTTTTCACCGGTTGATAATAAAGGGAATAGATGAATTTAACAACCATCAAAATTTCTTTCGATTGGGATTTCGATAGCGAACACGTTTTGTGACCATCTTTCTGTGTGAGACAAGTACAGCATTCAGCGTTATCGGTGTCCACGGAGTGGATTCTTGGATGGAGAAATGCTACGGGGTATGCTTTCATGTATGAAGTGGTCTATAGGCAAACTGGATAAGTCTTCGCCCACGACAAAGGGGAGCGGGCGGCGGGCTTGTAAGCCTCTCACACACTCGCAATGCAACATAAACACGCCCCGGCGCCCCTGTAGCGTCGCGGGCGAAGACTGACATAATCCGCCGGTCTATAGGTGTAGTGCTAAATTGCTCATTTCTCATTTTTCGAAAACCAGTCTAGCTCAGCCAGAAACAAAAGTATTGAAAATAAAATACATTGATATTTTTTCCGGTGTCGACTAGTATAGGTACAGCGTGTTAAGATGAAGTTACGGAAGCCGGAAACTGGCGATAGTACTCGTCCATATGAACTACTTTTCGTAAAAAAAAAAACAGTTGTCTCATACATTTTGGTCCGGTGCTATGTAACTTTTCTGTAGTACAGGTGATTTATTTTTCGCGATTCGAGGGTTGGCTCCGCAGTAAAAGTTGTTCGTATGGGCGAGCACTATCACCAGGGGCTCTACCGCGTAATTCTCATTTGTATCAACTTCAAGCAAATGCATGCGAAATTCAACGCGTGCAAAAGAGATGGCATGTTAGGCGGGCGTCGTCGCACGCACGTCAAATTTCAATCTCAAGTTGATGTTGATGAAAATCAGAATTACGCGGTAGACCCACTGTTTGCGGCTTCCGCAACTTCATCTTAATTAACACCCAGTATAGCAATACATAATATTATGAGTAGGTTCTTTGGTTTATATCTTACCTTGTTTATTAACAGCTCGTCTTGATCTAAATACATAACGAAACATTCCAGAGAACTGTCGACAATGTTCGCGCGCCTCTGCCGCCTGATCGACGAGGCCACCACAGACATGGACTCGGAGCTGTCCGAGGTAAAGGAAGCGATCAAAATGTTAGACGATGCGTCCACGTCCGCCAAGAAACTGCGGAATAAGGCCAACTATCTCTCCCACGAGCTCGAGCTATTCGACGACGGCTTCCTCAAACACAACTAGATGGCGCTGAGGTACTGTTGGGATACTTAGCCTCGGAACTATGACCGTGCCGGTTGCATCGTCTTTAGATACAATACAGTGCTATAAGGATCTGATGACGCGTGGAAGACAGTCACAGGGGGGGGGGGGGGGGGGGCGCAACTGTGAAACAAGGCGTAGCGGCGTTAGGTCCGATTTTGGACACAACCAATTCACGCGGTATATGATCCTTGTAGCACTGTATTTTCTGTTAATTTCAGGTTGGTTGAAGGATGTGTAGTGGAGTTTACTAAAATGTGCATAAGTGTTGTTTTAGTTTGTGATATTATATATATGTTTTGAACAGGGTTAGTTGAAATGAAAGTAACTTTATGACCCGGTTACAAATAGATGTTGGTTGAAGATGGGTATATACTGTAAAGAAATTATTCGAAGTAGATATTGATATTATTTACATGTAGTCTGATTAATTTATTACTCTTGTTAGTGAATCTTTCTCCGTATTTGAACGGAATAGATTTCAGTATTTTAGTGGTCACAACGGAGAGCGGGTAAAAAGGTCTCCCGAGTTGAAGATAACATTTTATTTATTTACAAAGGAAATGTATTATTATCTCGTAACGGCACGGTCATATTGCGTTCTCTAGGAAGGCGATACAGGAAGTATATTGAAATAAGAATACTCTAGAATAAATAAATATTATCGCAAACATGTCTTTAAAAAAAACTATCAATATACACAGCCCAAATCTGTCTTTGGGACAAGATTAAAGGTTATTTATTGTGTGGCAAAGATTTCACAAAGTAAAGCTAGGCCCTTACCGTAGTATGACAGCACCAAAATGTTTTCACCTTTAAATGGGTGACGCTCACATGTTTGGAATCAGTGCTAATCTGAACACAGTGATAGTTGGACGCCTTAATTAATTTTTACGAGAAAAGGGGTCTCAATATAGCGTCGTGTGCATTTTTAAAGTGCACTAACATTTCAATAAATACGAATAAAGCCAAAAGTGTGACATTTCACATTCAAAAACAATGCAATTTTAGGTGCCAGGGCTCAGCTTAACTTTTTTGAAATCTTTGTTGTGTGGACTATTTTTCCACAACATTGAATGTGATGAATGTAATTACATATATTGGGTTCTTATTTCAATATACTGGTTTATCCTTCAGTGTTAAATCCGTCATGACAATATTGAACTAATGACAAACTCGTGTTGAAAGGAAACTGGAAGGTGAACATGTACATTGTTATTACTTGCGTAAAATGTATAATGAATCGGTTACTTCAATTGTAAAATAATAGTATATTTTATTGTCGTTTTAAAGTTGTTTATTACATTTTTAAGTTTTGTATCAAATCACGTAGACGCATGTCTGATAACTTGTTGCATTGTTTTAATCATTTTGCTTTGTTAGCAATTTTAAGTTTCGATAGTTCCTTTTGCATTGTTTAACTGAACGTTTATCTGGCACCACACAGCTACCCAGCTTGTGGTGGAGACCACGGGCCTACTAGAGGGCGTTACATGGGGGGGGGGTCCACCGAGACAATTTTGATAGCGACACATTATTTTGGCAGCAGAACGACTACCTGGTGCAGTACCCGGCAGTAAATAATGCGCATCGGCTATCTTCGGCTTTGTAGAGCGTTGTCTCTGTCGCCGGACTGTTAGTGCTTCTGCGACAGAGATGACGTTACGACACGATGTGCATTATTTACTGCCGGGACCCGTAAAATATATTTGAAAGTTTTTACATTTATTGATTTTGAACTTAATATTTTATGACAAAATATACTCACTTTTCTAATAAAATCAGTGTAAGGGGTTTGGAGCCCCTAAACACCCTCCCATGTACTTTCTATTCTATGTATTACATAATATATATATATATAAATAAAGAAATATTTATAGTTATAGGCATTAAATATCAACAATAAAAGTAAACTTTATATTTTACGAAATATTTCATCCTCTTCAATGAGGCCGTCAGTCGAATCAAAGTCAATTGATTCGACTGATGACGGCCTCATTGAAGAGGCAGAAATAATTCGTAAAATATAAAGTTTACTTTTATTATCGATACTTAATACCTACAACCATAAATATGATATATATATATATATATATATATATATATAACCATGCGAATTGCTGGTGAACATGAAAAATATACATTGAAAAGGGAAATTCTTATGAAATCTATGAAATAATTGTATTACATTGTTGTGATTTAAACTTCATGTATTTATTGTATTTAAACTCATTAGCTATGCTTTGAACTGCATTAGTAAAATATATTTAGTTTGATGTTATAATTTGCACGCTCAAAGATATTTTGAAGTTACCATATTCTTGTTATGTATATTTTTAACTCCAAGTGACCCCAAAAGTTGTGTCGCAGCAACTAGAGATAACCACACAGATATCAATGGCGTTCAATATACTTCTATCAAGACATACTGAATTAATCTAACATTATGCACGAATTATCTTCAAAACATACTGAATTAATTTAACATTATGTACGAATTATCTTTTAAATATCGAACTCATTAACATACGTATAGTATATTATTGTTATGTATACTGAAAGTGAAACTACAAGAATATTTACGAAACTAAAGCGCAAAGTCGTACCATAAATAAATCCTGTAAAATAACCCAATATGATACAATGAACTATTTGAATGTAAGACTCCATTGACGAATAGGTCAATGTAAGACTCGTTAATGTGCCCATGGTTCATAAAGTACAGTAAAGTTCGTGTCACCCAATGACCGACAAGCTTCAAGTCGCAAAGAGAGCCATGCATCTGTTTAATATTTATTAGCTAGATTTCGTTGTCCGTTGTAATTAGTTATTGCATAATTAGGAGAATTTTCTTATGTAAATAAATAAAGAATTCCTTTATATAAAACAAGTGTTTTATTCTTAGAGCTAAACATAGTTAACAATAATAACTTCTTATGATGAGATCAACATGGTTGCGGACATTTGTAAAAAAATTACTTATAGGGAAACTGGTTAAGTCAGTGTTTACCTGCCGCGTCGATACAGATAGCCGTTCATAAATTAATACTTTTGTCAGGTTCCAACACTGACAGCAGGATAGCGTATACAATTTATATTTTATTAACTTTTTAATACCTACAATTTGATACCCATATTGTAGTTTTATAAAATATTTTTAACTTCTTTTCGTATTTCTCATTTGTGTTCAACTTTTTTTGAAATCGCTATGGTTTTCCTGTAATTGTAATTTTTTTCATATTTTTCGGTCATCCAAGTTTTCGGTCCACCAGTTTCGGAGATTTTTTTTTGGTGGGTTTTCAAAGATTTCACGAAATCTGTGCCAGAAAATATAGTAAAAGTATATATTTTTTAAATATCTACAATTTGATACCCATATTGTACTTTTAGGATAATATTATGTTTTATTTTTCTCTCCTTTGTTTTGGAAATATTTTAAACAATTTCTAATTTTTTTACATCTTATTATCTGGGTGGATTAATGCTATTTTTGTACCAAATTTCAAGTCTTTATCTTTAGGTGTTAAAGTTATGAGGCTGTGACATATCGACGGATGGACAACGGAGTTTCACCATAAAGGTTCCTTTTGTACATTTTAGGAACCCTAAAAAGTGAATAAAACCTCTAAGTAAATAAGTCAGAATCATAGGTGAAAATTTTCTCTGTTGATAAATTTACTTTTTTGTTATTTACTAGGATTTTCTTCGGCAGCAACTGTGGAAAAAGAAAAATTTAGATTATAGTAATTTATGCAACCGTGACGTGACGTGACCGTGTGAGAGCCATTCGGACACAAGTTCTTGTTTACGAAACGAAAAACGAACGAAGTGAGTTTCCTAATAGGCTGCGCGATTGTTCCAATATGTCCAGCTGAACACAATACCCGTTATTCAGTTGGGCATGCCTGCCATCTTGTTCGCGTCCCGTGTTGTTCTCTTGTGTTTATGTGCTAATAAAATGGCTACTGTTATTGTGTCATCGAGTTAAGTTACTAAATAAATACGAAATCGACAAGGTCACCTATGTGTTTTCACTATGCTGAGTCCTGGTTTCAAGACTTGAATTTTCTGTCCATGCGTATGTCACGGGTCTCTAGCTCTTAAGACGGAATGAGATAGGAACATGAAATTTTGATATGTTGTATGTAGAATGTTGATTGAAAATGGAATATTGGATTAAAAATGTAATAGTGAAACATTTGCTAACCGCTGCATCCGATTTAAAATCACCCTTGCTAAAGTAAACTTTATCCCCCTGAAGTTTGAGTCCATAATGTCTGCAGGTAATCAGAGCCTCAGTATCACTATTGAACATGAGCCATTCTCGAATAATCTGACATGGCACGGACAGTTGTTTACTGTTGTAAGCATGGCTCATTACTTGAAGAGCTTTCCTGTAAAATATGAGAGTAGACACAATTTAGGAATGTCACCTTAAAAAGACACATTTCGTAAAATCAATTCAATGCCATTTTATATTTGACTCCGCACATTAGCCAATGTTGAGTTATTAAGTAAAAAAGACGCACAGTGACTTTAAAATTATTGTGGCAACCAAATACATGAAAAAAAAGCTATTATTTGAAAGATAAAAGTTGCCATTAATTAAATACACCATCACAAATAAGGGCTAAGGTGTAAAGTGTTCACACACTGTTCAATAGTAAATTTGTTAAAAATTAATTTTAACAGATAAAGTAAAATTAAAAAAAAATATTTATGCACGTAAAAATCCAATTTTGGGAAAGGGTAAATCCCAAGTCCCTTAGCTTTATACCTACTTTAATTTTAGCTAATAAAATTAGTGGGCTTATAGTTTGAAATGTTGTGGATTGGTGATTGATGACACACTCACTAGGCTAATGCAAATTGTTCAAGATAAGTTCTTACATTTGCACAACAGGCAGGTATAAACAAAGTGCACAATAGGTCAATGGACACAGTTGCCTTGAGAGTTTTATAACTTTCACATAATTTCCGCGTATGTTTGCTGCAGCTATTCCATAAGCCATTTGTAGTAAATGTTTACTGAAACAAAAGAAAAAAAGGTTTCTTTCTTATCATTCTTAAAGTATAATAAACTCTTGATTTACAATAAATAACACCTTCTACTACCACTACAAACCTCTTTAAGGTTTTTGGTAAATGTAAATATCTGAATAATGGGTGCAAACTGTCTAGATTGCATATTATGTAGAGACCTTCCATTAATGTTCTGTCACTTTTAATTTTTGGCCCATCATTCATTTTGATCTCTAAATTAGACAGAAATTGACCAAGTTCTTGTACATTTGTATTCTTCCGAGTTGTGTCCATTGCATCGCTGCAACTTAGGAATAACTTAAGACATTCCAATAAGTACTTCTTGTTAAGGACCGGATCATAGTCTTTAATGGGACATTCGCACAATCTGTAAATTAAAGCTTTGTTAATGTTTATCAAGCTTAAAATCTTCTTTATACAATACGTAAAGCCTCCCACCTGTAGCCAAAGTAGACATAAAATCTGACCATGGGTTCCAGTAACAGTGTACACTGTTCAGGCGGTAGTCTTTGTATGGTCATATCTTGTCTCACTGCTCTGAGACGGTCATCTACAAAGTCATAGACCACAGCTAATGGGACATCTGTCCTTTGTGTTACTCTGCAGTGAGGAAAATATAATTAGCAATGTATATAATAAATTATAAAAATATAATAAAAATAATGAAAATTGTTTATTGAGCCAAATAAAATGTTTGGTATAAACATTCTTTCTCAAATTATTAAAGACAGAAGCAATTTAAATTGATTATTGATACCTAAGCTAAGTTAAGCTAAAAACCTGTACGATAGACATGAATCCCCCTCACACTAAGCTAAAAATAGCGGTCAGATATCAAGGCTGTATCTGTTTGTTTTTATAATTATATGAGTAGGTAAACTAATTTAGGTAAATATAGTTAGAAATACATAGGTAATGTTAGTAAAACACGTGTGGATGATGAATGTGGTGTTTGTATGTGAAGGTTGTGTGTGTTGTGTACATGCAGTGTGCTTTATATAGGGCTATATTACAGAAGATAGGGGCGAACAAATGAGATAATACTTCTTACTCAAAAATCAAGTACTCCACAGTCTCTTTCAGTACAGGATAAGGACGCAGCAGTTGAGGAACTGCCATTTTTGAGTCAGCGGCTGAACGGCTGTAGGATTTCACCATTTTTCTTGTAGTTTCTATCAACTCTAATTTGTGGACTAACGTATTGTTTACACGCCTGCAAAAAAGCACGGATGTATAAAAAATGTTTGTATTTGAAATACTAAATTGTGTATAAAATCTGTTGCATGTTAGGTTAGAAACTTACAATTCAATTTCTTCTTGTGGGCACATGGTAGTGCATATTCCTTGAATCGCCTCATTGTTGCTTGGTTTACTTTGTGTAATGTTATTAGAAAAAAAATCGAAATAGGACATTTTTGTTAAAATTAAGAAATCAAGAAATCAAAATGTTCCGCTTTTCAGAAACGAACGTCAGATCTGTATGGCATGTCTAAACCAGGGTTGGATTCAGACCCTCGGAAAATTATTGTCTATGGGAATTAAAAATATACTACTTGGCTAAAATTATACTACGTTTAATTTTTCGTCGATTTTTGTTTTGAACTGAAATAAAATAGCATGTGTAAGTGAAATAAAAAAAAAATTACCTTAAAATATTCATAAGTAATTTAATAAAATAGCCTATTTGCACGAGAAAATTAAAAAAAAAATAATAAAACATATTCACAACGCACATAAATTCCCTATATTGTAGGGTAAATGTTAAAAAGCAAAACGTCTCAACCAATAAAACAAGTCGCTCGGCCTGAACATAAAATTATGGTATTTTTACGTAGTATAGTTCCATTACGATACTACATACTACATGTCATGAAAATATGGTACAAATAGTATAATTATACTACGAAATCCAACCCTGGTCTAAACGGCCGTTCATACTGTTTTGGGTTTGCAAAAACGTAACATCATGCAACGCAACTTTAAACGCAAATTGAACATTAAATTATTTTTCCAGAGAATTAATGAATAGAATAGGTAGTTTATTTATCTCAAAAACACAGGAAGAATATAGTTTAGGTACATGTTATTTATAGCTTAACATAATTTTCCAAAACAATTTCTAACACTAAAATATACCTTACTAATAAATATTACTCGTGGTCCTCAGACTAGGCCGAGCCTGATTGATTCATTAGGGCCTTTATTAACGTGTGCACAGTTAATAGAACTTTCGTCGACAATTTAAAATTTAATAAATAAATGTAAGTTTTAACTAAATGAGTAAATAAATAAATATTTATATATATATTAACAAAAGCTATTGTACAATATGGAATAATTTTTCAGTATCATCATAATTCATGTTAAATAAATATTTGGTAACCCCCTTTTTAACATTAAATTGAGTTAAACTAGTTATTTTGCAAAATGAATTTATTATATTATATAGAAAGGGAAAAAGGAACGAGGGAAAACGCTGGTCCGACATAAGGGGGTCGTAAATCTTGGGCCTCTTCGTGAAGGTACTAGCTCTGTGGAAGCACTTCTATGTCCAGTAAGGACAGCTTTCAAGACATACAGCTGACGCACATGCAAAACCCCACTTTCTTCATAAAGTTTATCAGTAGGATAGCGATATTGTTTTCTGTGCATTACCTTCAGGACTGAGCACTATGCTATTTCTACTTCAATGAAATGCGTTTTAGCAGCGCTACCCCATACCAAGCTGCAGTAAGTCATTAGAGATTCACTAAGAGCTTGATACACATTTGTAAGTAAGGTTACAGACATTGAATTTCTAAGAAGTATCATTACCTATATGTACAGTTTTTCTTACCCGTCCGGATAGTTGTGAGATATGCGAAGAGAATGAAAGCCGCTCATCAAGCAATAGACCCAGGTACTTTATTTTATTTACTCTTTGCAAAGATGTACAACTACAGTCACAACTGGAAATAAGATTGCAATCACTGCGATGTAATTTGATAGGCGTGTTAATATTGGGTTCAGTTGCTTTGCTGATACAAAAACTTAAATATTTAGTCTTGTCTACGTTGAGTGTCAGCAGATTATGATCAAGCTAGTGAGCAACCGCTGACATACCGTTGTTAGCCACTGAAAAAACATCTTCCTAAGATGTACCGTGAAAAAGCAACGCTGTGTCGTCAGCATAACAAATAAGCTCCGCACCGCTCAAAGGCAGACTAAGTAGGTCGTTAAGATAAATAACAAAAAGAGTTGGACCCAATATGCTCCCCTGTGGAACTCCAAATCTAATAGGAGATGGTTCGATTATGTACGAGGCTATTTTGACACACTGTCTCCGTTCAGAGAGATAACTTCTAAACCAATCGAGTGCAATACCTCTGATGCCTAAGACTTCAAGCTTTCTAATTAAAATAGAAACGGAGACAGTGTCAAACGCCTTTACTAAATCCAAGAATACACCCAAACATCTATTTCCTTTATCTAACTGAGAAGACACAAAATCGATTAAGTGTATTGCAGCATCTGTAGACTTATTTCGTCTAAAGCCAAACTGTTTGTTGGAAATTAAACCGTTTGATTCCATGTAATTCGTCAAAAGATTGTTGACGAGTCTTTCTAAAAGTTTGGAGAACACACCTAGCAATGAAATGGGTCTGAAATTCCCTGGTATGTGTTTAGGGCCAGTTTTATGAATAGGTATGACTGAAGATAATTTTCAAGAATTTGGAAAAATACCACTGGAGAGGCTCAAATTACATATATGTGTAAGAGGTTCGACCACAACAGATTGAAGATGCTTGACTAAAGAATTTGTAATATGATCGGGTCCAGGCGCGCAATTTATCTTCAGCTGTTTAATAATGGTGCTTACCTCGTGTTGATCAGTGGTAGATAAAAAGAACGAATTTAAACATTATGTGGAAGCATTTACCTTAGAAGCCAATTTATCCTCCGTTTGACCTAGTCGTTCAAGTATTTTTGAAGCGAACTTCTCACCATAGATTCAAGAAGTACTTCAGCAGAGTTAGGTTTAGGCGTGGAGTGCGTAATACTGTTTATGCATTGCCAGAGTTTTCTAGGATTATTTAGATTTGATTCGATTTGATTGCTTTCATACGTATTTTTTAGGCGATGTAATATATGTATATGTCTGTGCAAAAATTACGGTACCTATTGTATGTCATTTGAGTAATGAATCATTTGGCCTTTTACGAGTTTCAGAGTGTAATTTATCCCTGTGCTTCATGCAACGGATTAGTCCAGGGGTAATCCATGGTTTCATGGCATACTCGCGTCGACTCAATCGTATAAAAATACACTTAAAAAAAAAAAAATAGCTACCGACTTCAATAGTAACAGCAGTCATTCACTAAAAAGTTAATAATAATTCTATAAAGACTGATGGTACCGAAGCAACACTTTTGCCGACTTCTTTCTTCCTGAAACAATATGTTATCTAGAAGTCGGCGCTCTTATATTGGTTTTTATGTTGCTATATCGTAGGAAATACGCCGACTTCTAGATAACATATTGTATCAGGAAGAATGAAGTCAGCAAAAATGTTGCTTCGGTACCATCAATAGAATTATTATTAACTTTTTAGTGAATGACTGCTGTTACTATTGAAGTCGGTTGCTATTTTTTTGTTAAAAGTTTATTTTATTTCACATTTTTTAGTGTTGCTGGGTTAAATTGTGAAGTATGGGTAGTTCTTGCAAACGTGGTGTTAATATGAAACGAAGTTCAAGTGACTATAAGTAGCTATGTTTGAGTAGCTTCCTGCTATCAGCACCCTAACACAACATGATTACCGCAATCTCGAGTTATGTGCTGTCATTCGTTGAAGAATTCCACGGTGATGAAGCCAGGATCGAAGGTCAGGTGGGTATTCTGATAATCTGCAAGTAATACCCTTGAATTAGCACCCTAACGCAGTGATTGCCGCAATCTCGAGTTATGTGCTCTGATCCGTTGAGGAGTTCTATGGTGATGAAGCCAGGATCGAAAGTCAGGTGGAAGAATGTCGATTTTCAAGTAATACCTTGTAATCAGCACCCAGGTACAAAGCGATTACCTCAATTTCGAGAGGTATGCTGTAATTTTCTGAGGAGTTCCACTGCCTATCTCTGAAGACCTTCATCAGATCATGACCAAACCCAAAATGGGACCTACCTGGAACTACAAGTTTAGGTTCAGATCCAAACCAGCTATGGCAAGGTCATGATCTGTTAAAGACGTTTCACAGACCACTGATTTCATATTTGCTGTTGATCTAACAAATATGTGATCAAGACATGTTTTTTGGAGTGTTGGTTTAGTGATAGCTGGTATAAGCCCATTTTCAGTCATCAGACACAAATAGTCGGTACTGCTGCTGTCCGTATTATCCGGCATTATATTTATGTTCTAAATTATATCCTAAGTCTATCTATGGTCCTGCCAGAGAGTGAAAAGGGTGGAATATTATCATACCGTAAAACGTGGATACTTGACAGTTTGAAACTTCAACGCGTCAAAATACCCTCGAAATTTCTTAAAGCATGAATGTTAAAAAAGAGGCGGCTCAGTCTGATCTCCCTTAACAATTATCATGTTGTATGGGTAACAAAAAACGCAACGAATAATAAAAATCTTTTTTTTTTTTGCTTGTCCCAATTTTCCTTGAAGTTGGGGTAATGTGGGACACCTACTGAATTCAGTGTTTGTCGCAAGATATAACACACTATACCCGTCTTGGGACAAAAATCATAAACAATATTTTTTTTTGCTTGTACAATTTTTTATTTTACCATGTCGCGTGTATAGCGACGTTATAGGGTTCTGGGTTGTGACTGGTGTCAAGTGAAATGCGGAATACACGTTAGAGTTTAATCCCAAGTAACTTTTAAGGTTTTAGAAAGGTACTGAAAAGGTTCTAATACCTTTGTATGGAAATCTGCTCATAAGTCTTTGTAGTCTCAATTACTTTATATTAACGTTATATTTACCTCCTGAGTGCAAAAAGGGCCCACGTTGTAGAACCTTTCTGAGAGCTACAGCAAAACCTGTAGCTCTTATCTATAACCTTTCTAACTACTTACTCAAAACCCAAATATAACCTTCACAACCTTAATTTAACGTTAATATAACCATACAATACAACTAATAGATTCTACATTAGTCTTGGATGTAACTCTATGACAACTTAAAACCTTTTTGATAGAAATGAATAACGCTTTTCCAGGACTTTCGGGTTTTAAAATGTTTCTGTTTAAGATTGTTTGTACGCAGAAACACTAATGGTGGGTTTGAATTACTTATTTATAATGGCGCCATTCCCTGTCATTATACCAAGTTTCAAAATGGCTAGATATGTAAGTGTTGTATTCTTAAAAAATAGTTAGTAGCATGTTAAAGTCAGATAAAATGCAAAACATAGTGCGATTGGTACATTATCGTGAAACTTTAGGATAATAGTGCTATATGCGAGACGGGCCTTTCGTAATTGCAAATTTTCAGGACATTTTAAATAAAAAAAAATTAAAAAATAAGGTGTTTGATGGTTTGTCGCTCTAGAAATATAAGTTATACTCATATATAAAAACGTATATTTAAAATTGTATAGAACATGTTATTTAATTTTGCTTCGTTGTATTCAAATGTTATTTTCAGTTCGTTTTATTTTTTATTTCAGTGAATAAATATGGCTGACGTTAGGAAATTACTAGAAAGCATTCAAGTTAACCTTTTCAGAACTATAACAGCTCAAAACTCTTAATTTTTGCCAAAGTAAGAGCTAAAGGTAATTTCGCGGAGCTATATAAAACCAAAAGGCTGTTTTCACAGCTTTCAGGTTATCGTCAAGAGTAATTCAATACTCGCCAGTTGCGACCACAACCATTAAGCAAAATCAAGTGTTCAAGTGTTCATCACAAGTGATATCAAGCAGCTACAGGCTGCTCCTTCAGTGCAAATAAGTTAATATTTCTTTTTTCAATTAGTTTAGTCGATAGGTACTTGTCTAACTTATGTTTTACCTTTACTACTGAATAAATTTAAATTTAGCCTTAAGTAGTCCTCAACAGTGACCAGACTACCTATCTTGAAAAAAACGGACAAGAGCGAGTTGGACTCGCCCGTCGAGGGTTCCGTACAAATTTGTATATAAAAGAATACCCTGACTGACTGACTGACTGATTGACTGACTGATCTATCAACGCCGAGACCAAACAGCTAAACCTAGGAACATGAAATTTGCACCATAGGTTCCTTTTATTGCGTAAACATCCGCTAAGAAAGGTTTTTTTTGAAAATCAATTCATAATGAAATGGGGTAGAAACTTGTTTGGAAAATCATAATCCGTGGGAGTATCAACATATACTGAAGAGTCAACATACTTCGCATAAATACTCTTTTTAATAAATTATGAGAAACCTGTGAGAGGGTTTTACAAAACTCATCCCCCGAGGGGATAAATAGCGTGTTAAGTTATATATCGAAAATTGCATCCCTTGAGTGTATCTAGTTAAAACTTTGCTTAAATATTCCTTCCTTAAAACGTATAATGAGATACATGTAGGAAAGTTTTCAAAAATTATCCATCCCCTAATGGGGATGAAATGGGTTAAAAACTTTGATATGGAAAATCACAATCCCTGAGCATATATAAACTTATATATTATGTACAACTTATACACATATAAACACTTACTTACAACTTCGCATAAATCATATTGAGAAAAATAAGATACGTATAAGAGGTTTTTTTTTTAAAGAAAACCGTACGCATAACAGGATTTAGCGGGATGTTGAAGCTTTCATTGTAAAATATGAAACGCATTACATACTAAATTCACGCGGATGAAGACGCGGGCAACAGCTAGTTATAAATAATTCCGACTTTTTTTTATGATTAAATTACAAATGTATAGTTTTTAGATGTTTTCCTGTATTCGTAGTATAAGATAATACTTGCCTTTCCTAGTTCTAGGTCAACGGAAATTACCCTATACATTTTGATTTCCTTGAGAATGTCGAAATATACGATTTTAGTGGCATTAAAAGCCGTATTTTTTTTGCGTTAACATAAAAATTTATTTTTTTCTCAACTTCAAGTAACAGTAGACTTGATTATATGGTTTTAATTTCAATTTGATAACTTCACGCGTTCTTGAGATAAAGGGTCTGGACAGATAGACGGACAGGCGGGCAGACAGACGGACAACAAAGTGATCCTATAAAGGTTCTGTTTTTAGGGTTCCGTACCTAAAAGGTACAAAAGGAACCTTTATGGTGAGACTCCGTTGTCCGTCCGTCAGTCCATCCGTATGTCACAGCCTCATAACTTTAGCACCGTTCAAGATAAAGACATGAAATTTGGCATATAAATAATTAATTTGCCCACATATCAGAGTGTAAAAAAATTGAAAAATTTGAAATTTTTCAAAATATTTCAAAAACAAAAGTAAGAAAAATAAAAAATACTATCCTAAAAATACAATATGGGTATCAAATTGTAGATATTAAAAAGCTGATTGTAAAAATATATACTTTTACTAAATTTATCACAAGTTTCGAGAAATTTTGAAAAAACCACAAAAATATGTATGTTCCCCCCCTTATCTCCGAAACTGGTAGACCAAAAATATGAAAACTGGACAATAACAGGGAAACTATAGAAGTTAAAAAAATTTAGCACAAATGAAAAATATAAAAAAACTAGCTTCTGCCCGCGGCTTCGCCCGCGTGGCCTACAGGAAACAAATAACTTTTTTTTCAGAAACAAACATTTTAAGTACTCTCACTCCCTCTGGGAATACAGGGACTCACCGATCAAAGTTTTTCCGAAAAAGTGTCAAAATCCCTATCAGTTGTCAAAAAATGTCAAATTTGAATACGGCAGCGTAATCGGCAACCCTAAATGCCCCTTGATACCGAGTTTCATGCAAATCAGAATACTTCTTTAGACCTGTTCAAAAATTGTCAAAACCGGTCAAATTAAATTTTTTTTTGGTCATGTAGCTCCAGCTTGACCGATCACTATAATTGAAAACCAAACTCCTTAAAATTAGCCATTCGGGAGATATGGCCGATCAAAATTATAGCAATTTTTTTACCGTCATCTAGATATCGCCGACGACTTTTTTTGGAATACCATGAACATGGTTCTAGCATCAGCCATTTAGGAGATACGGGCCTGTAAAGTTTTGACTTTTTCGGCAGGTAGATCTCGTCAAGACCTTTTCCTAGACATCCATCAACATAGGTCTAGCTCCAGCCGTTTGAGAGATGCAGGCTGTCAAAGTTTTGACAAAAAAAAAAAACTTTTTTTGGCACCCCATGGTCCAACCCCTAGGGATGTACCACCTTCCGTTCCAAAGATATTTTGCTTGGATATAGATAGATAGATAAACAGATAGATAGATGGATATATTGTGGATATATAGATAGATAGATACCTCAAAAAGAAAAAATGGAAATCTAAAAGGATCACTTCTATGGCTGTCTGTCTATCCGTCTGTTACAGCCGATTGCTCTATCACACATACTTTCAAGAAGTAATATGTGTTTACGTAAATATTACAGGACAATTAAAACGGTTGAAAAAAATGACAAAATTAAATTTTTCATCCATAATATGGAGCCCTGGGTATGCGAGTCTGACTCGCACTTGACCGGTTTTTTTCCTTTAGAGGTACGTAACCCTAGTAATATATACTAACCGCTGTATTCATTATTCGTAGGAAATTTTCCGCACTTTCCGTTTAAAATTTCCACTCCGTTTTTTTTAAATCACCCTGTGTTGGTTCAATTTGCAAGACATCGTAATTTGAATTCGCGGAGACAACTGATAATATTTGAGAATGCCTCTAAAGCTTTCAAATATTCTTGTAGGACATAAATCATACCTTCAGCTCTGAACTATAGCCTTTTGGTCTTGGTTTTCACCATGCAGTCCTAATTTGTTTGCCGAGACAAATTTTTTACAGCCTAAAGCCTTTGATAAGTTTTAGAAATAACTTCTAAGTAATTTCAACATTCCATAGCTTTGTGGTTATATCAAAGTTAAAAATTTAACCTTTAGATCTCACTTAAGCATAATCCTAGCCTCTCCAGAACCTAATCAAGAGTCTACAACAACTATAAGATCCTAGGACTTTAAGGTCGCGAAACACAAGTCAAAATAACGTTAATTTAAACTCTTGTCAACGGCTTAAAGGTTGTTATGATAAACAATTAGTTTTAGAACTTAATAATCATTCTCAAGTACTTAATATGCCTAGATAGAAAAGCATTAACCTTTTTGCGACCCAAATACAAACTAAAGGAAGTTTTCACAACCTAGGCCCGAATGAATTGTTACTTGGGATGTCACTATGGAAAACAGTTCTATGTTAGGTAACGGTTAATCACAAATACTGAGAGTCGAATGCCAGCGGCGCGCGCGCGGCCTCCTTAGCTGACGGTCATAGCTCGACTTCCCGCTCAACGGTGCGGGGGGTTAAGTCAGCATTCGGCGGCGCGGGCGTCCGAGAGGTGGCGTGGTCGCGGAGAGCAACGAACGCAGTCGAGTCTCTCCGAACAACGGCTAACTTAACGAAAGCGAGACGGCACTACGCCTCTCGTATTACGCAGAGGGAGTTCACGGCGAAGGTCACACGCTACACCCTCCCCCTCGAGCTCATGAGACCGACCTCGGTCATGAGATCGCACATTACCCTGACGAGGACGTCCTCTTTTACGCTTCGGCATGATAGGATCAGGAGGCGAGTCCTCTCTATTATAAAAACGGCTAAGTTCCGATACGTGAAACTTGCCCACAATCTCCTCAGGTGCACTCAGGTTAGACACAAGATAAGTGGTAGGACTGACCCTTTTTGTGACCAAATACGGACCATCCCGTTTTGGCACCAGTTTTGCAGACAGACCCTTTGCAGCATTACTCAGGACATGAGATTTTAACAAAACCTGACTTCCTACCTCAAATGATTCTGCTGGTTTCCGAGACCTATCAGCATAGTCTTTCCTTTTGTCCTGCTGTGCCTCTACTCTATTCCTTACAGTCACCAAGGAATCAAGGAACCTATTTAAATAGGGCGTGATCTGCGGCACGAAATTTTCTTTCCTCAACACAGCTCTAATGTCATACTTTACATTTAACGGGGATCGAAGCTCTCTGGCAAAAGTTAGATACGCTGGTGATACGCCAGTAGTTTGACACACCGCTGAATTCATAGCGAACCTTACCGATGGCAGATGCTCCGGCCATGTAGTATGGTTTGTGTCGACCAGCTGTGCCAACTGAAATTTCAAATCCCGGTTTTTACGTTCGGCTGGATTGGCTTCTGGATGGTAAAGAGGCAATAGGTCCTGTTTGACACCCAGAACGAACATGCACTGTTGCATGACGGCCGAAACAAATTGGACTCCGTTATCTGAGACGATGCGACGAGGTAGTCCATAGCGAAGAAAGTACTCCTCTATAAGGACCCGAGCACACGCCTCAGAAGTCGCTTCTACCAAGGCGTAAAGCTCTACCCAACGAGTCGCCGTGTCTTCTACTAACAAGATCTGCAGGAAAGTTTTGAGGTGGCGTAGTGAAGAAGGTGGCTCCATATCAAGTACAGCTAGCACCTTGTCCTCATCAGGAGACACACCATCCTGGGAAATAATGTGACCCAGATACTTAACTTCTTCACGCGCAAAAACGCATTTTTCACGATTGGCACGCAGATTGAAAAGGCGCAATCGTTCGAACACGGCACGTAAGTCAGCAATGTGCTGGTCAAACCCTGAAGATATGATGAGCAGATCATCTTGGTAAGCTAGAAGAGTTACATCCTTTAATGAGGCACCAGATCGCAGCCTGTCGATGAGCCTCTGAAACGTGGACGGCGCGTTCTTCAAGCCAAAAGGCATGCGCTTGAAACGGTACGTTCCTTGTGCCAAAAACGCAGTTTTATCTCTGTCGCACTCACGGACGGCCACTTGCCAAAATCCGCTCCTCATGTCAAGCGTGCTCATAAAACAATTACGCTTTGTTGACTGAATCAGTTCGTCTATCAACAGCATGAGATAGACGTCGGTTTTCGTAACCGCGTTGAACTTTCTATAATCGACACAAAAACGAACGTTGCCATTAGGCTTCGGAACCAGGAGCGCAGGAGATGCCCACGCTGACTCGCACTCCTCGATGATATCATCTGCCAACATCTTTTCAACTTCCGCCTTCATAATCTCTTTTTTTGAAAGAGACACTCGATAAGGTGGAACCGCAATTGGAGGGTGGTCGCCAGTGTCGATTCTATGTTCTGCAAACGGTGTGGGAGCTCCCCCTGGCTCAAAAATGTCTTGATTGTCCCTGAGGAGACGGGCAAGCGCGTCGCGTTGTTCCTCACTTAGGACCGTCGCCTCGTCATCCCTAAGGACATTAACCGCTGCACACGAAGTTGGAGGTGACACACTTTCAAACGTTAACTCGAACTTGTGCTTACTATTTTCAGCAAAGTGCCAGCTAGCGTTACCAAAATCGATTGAAACCTTGAAATTTATCAGAAAGTCAATACCTAAAAGGCTCTCATTATTGTCAGCCTCAGGAAAAATCAAAAAGACTACATTCTTGGTTTTATGTTTGAGTGTCACCTTCACCTCCGTAGTAAGTACACTCATATCCCTACTAACGCCATCCGCCAACTTTACAGATCTTGTTGACGGATGCATAGGATGTCCTTTAGCCTTTAGAAGAGCGTATAACGTGTGACCGGCAACGCAACTTTTTACCGCAGAGTCTGCTAATGCAGTGCCGTGTTCACCTAAAATACTAATATTTAATACCGGTCTTCGAAAGGGTTGACAATCCGCAGCTTGTGAGAAAAACTGTAATTCAGTCGGTTGGTCGCTAAAAATTTTACTATTTCTTGATTCCTCGCGAAGAGATTGACAACTGCTGGATTTTCCGCGAAAAGATTGGCAATCTCTGGTGTCCCCATTAAAATTTTGAGAACCGCTGGGTTTCATGCAGAGAGATTGACCATCGCTGGATTTTCCGCAAAAAGATTGATAATCTCTGGCATCCCCTTGAAAATATTGAGAACCGCTGGGTATCATGCAAAGAGATTGACAATCGCTGGATTTTCCGCAAAAAGATTGATAATCTCTGGCATCCCCGTGAAAATATTGAGAACCGCTGGGTTTCATACAAAAAGATTGACAACCGCTGGAATTTCCGCAAAAAGGTTGGCAATCTCTGGTGTCCCCATTAAAATTTTGAGAACCACTGGGTTTCATGCAGAGAGATTGACAATCGCTGGATTTTCCGCAAAAAGATTGATAATCTCTGGCATCCCCTTGAAAATATTGAGAACCGCTGGGTATCATGCAAAGAGATTGACAATCGCTGGATTTTCCGCAAAAAGATTGATAATCTCTGGCATCCCCGTGAAAATATTGAGAACCGCTGGGTTTCATACAAAAAGATTGACAACCGCTGGAATTTCCGCAAAAAGGTTGGCAATCTCTGGAATCACAAATTGTATCCGAAGTACAAACGCGAGCCGTAAACTCCACCTGAACGCAAGTACTAGAAACAATATTATTTTCCTTATCATCAGTACAAACATGGTTAACATTTCGAATATTATCAGTCGATGTAATATCGGTACATCGTTCACTCGGAACAATAATTTCCGTACAATTATTACTAAAACCATTGGAGTTTTCTACCAAACACTTTTAGGGTTATTGTACATGCACATATTACATTTATTAAAAACCCCCACGGCAGCCGTAGGGTTACCTTGCCCTTCAGTAGGCATCGACGGGTTAAAACACTCAGAAGCACCGCCACGCTCGACGTTTGATGCGGTCGTGTGACGGGCAGGGCTGTTGCTATGCGCCCGCTCTCCTCTATCCGTTGCGGTCGTCATCGACGCGGGAGGCGCGGGGGACGCGGTCGGTGCAGGGAAGTCAGCCGGCGGCAACGGCATGGCGAGCGCAACCGGCGGCGCGGGACGCGCGGGCGGTACGCTTCGCGCGGGATGTTCGGCTGGCGGCGCGGCGGCGAGCGCGGGAGGCGCCCTGCGCGCCCGCGGGCCGCGGCTCTATCGACGCCGACATCAAGTGGACGGATTCATTCGCGTGAAATGAACGCGCACTCTGTGTGATGACCGGACACTTTATGTGAACTAAGCGAATAAAACGATTGACCGGGGCTAACGCTACAGTTCGGACACTTAGATCGAATAACATTTGGGGCCCCGCAACCGTAACACCGCACTGCACTTTTATCATCTTTCTTATCATTTCTATCACTCGTATTCACCTCTTCAGTCTTTTTAATTTTCTCGCAACTGTCTTTGAAGTGACCACTACGTTTACAATACACGCAAAACGGACGTTTCGACTTTCCTGTAGAATCCGATGACGACTTATCGGTGGCCCCCGCGGCTGCGGCAGGGCGCGGGCGGAGCGTACTAGTGGTGCTCACTCCGGCCCTGGCGCCTTCGGCACGCGAAGTATCCACGTTGTTGCGCGAAGAATTGTCGGTCGTAGGTCGTGAAGACTTCGATTGATGCGAAATAGACTTTGAACGAATATCATCATGCCTATTTATCTCTTTAAGCGAATCTTCGATGTTGCGAGCTCTGTATAACAAATCGTCGAACGTTTTTATCGATTCTCTATCAATACGTTTTCTTATGCGGCGGTCCAGGAGACCGAACGTCATGTCCAGCTCAACTCGCTCGCATAAATCTCCTGTAGGTAATTTAGCAAATAAAGCTCGTACCTTGGCTATGAAGCGATCCGTATTTTCTTCTCCTTGAACTAAGGAAAATAGCTCGCCGTAAATTCGGAACGGCGGACGACGCTCGCCAAACGCGCCTCTGAGCCTGGTGAGGGCATCGGGCCAGCTAGTAGTGGCGTTTTTCACTCCTTGCCACCATACTGCAGCAGACCCGGTGAAGAGCATCGACAGACCTCGGAGTGCGTTCTCGTCCGACATGTTGACGCACGTTTTATAAACTTCGATCGAATCTATGAAGTTTTCAAGCGATTCTTCTTGATCGCCTTTGTATCGGGCAGAACACCGAGAGAAGTTCGCGCCAATGCCGGAGCCCCCGACGGACGCGGCGGCAGCTGCGGCTGCAGCCGTGATGGCGGCTTCAGATTGCGGCGTAGATGAGCGAACCTCTCGTATTAACTGTTGACAAAACTCCGCCTGTGATTGTTGCAGCGTCGAAAGTATGTTAGTCAGCGCCTCCTGGCTCATGGTGACATTGCCGGAGTTGTCCATCTCCGGCGAGACGGCTTGTCGTCTACCTCGAACCATCTTGCAAACACGCAGGTGGCAAGCGGGGATCACGCAAACGAAACAAACGAAGACAAGTCCGTGTTACACACTATGACGGCTTCGAGTTCGCGTGTAGGCACTGAAATCCACACAGAATAGCACACAACATAGTTCAACACAAAGTCAAGAACCAAAATCACGTTGGGGTGCCACAAACACAAAGTCCACAACCTACGTTGAAGCCAGTTATCGCTCCAAACACGTTGGGTGCCAGTTGTCGCGTGTATAGCGACGTTATAGGGTTCTGGGTTGTGACTGGTGTCAAGTGAAATGCGGAATACACGTTAGAGTTTATTGTCACTATGGAAAACAGTTCTATGTTAGGTAACGGTTAATCACAAATACTGAGAGTCGAATGCCAGCGGCGCGCGCGCGGCCTCCTTAGCTGACGGTCATAGCTCGACTTCCCGCTCAACGGTGCGGGGCAGTGTGACCAGATTAAATTTTACAAAAATACCGAGGCACCTCAAAAAAATACTGAAATATACCGACTTACATAGGACAGATATACCAATAAAAATACTGATTTTTTTAACACGTTTTATTTATTCATCCTGACAATAAATGTTAGTTATATTTTAACATTCTTTTCGAAGGATTAAAATTTACACAACCTCCTTCATCCTTAACACTTTGCTTTGTTTTTAAAATTGCTGACACATTTTTGTTTATAAATCTGTTTCTTTGGTCCGTTTTTATTAAATTTATCTGTGAAAATATGCGCTCGCATGCAGCATTCGACACCGGTATACATAGCAGAGATTTACTAAAACTAGTTATATTTTTGTATTTTAACATGCCATCACTGTTAGAAATTTTCCCAACTTCTCAACAGAATTTTGGGGAAATTCCCGAATTATCGAAAGAAAGTCCTCAAAGATTAAGTCGAGTGCAGAAGAGACAATCATTTCACTTGAACCGTATTAGACGATTTTATACTAGTAATAAAATATCTTATATGTTTAACTACTACCTATTCATCCAACTGAAAACTTAAAAACTAGACGTTGTTTTGAAAATTATAGATAAACTAGCGGTCCGTCCCGAATTCGTCCGGGTAAACTGATATTCATGAAACACAACGGATTTCAATGTATGCAATCTGGAAATTACGCTCTATCTAATGGTGCAAACCGCATTAAAATCGGTCCAGCAGTTGTAAAGTTTTAGGCGAACATATGTATTGATTGATAATTGTATAGGTAGTATGACAATACTACAACGCCGGCGACGGCCGTCTTTCTTGTCATATCTGTAACTTACTCATCTTTGCTCATAGATAACATGTATAAATCCGGAAAAGTCCCCAATGTTCGCGTTCCGGGGAATTCCGCAAACATTGTCGCAAAGACGATCACTCACGACGGTGTTGCCATAACGTCAACCAAAATATACCCAAAAATACTGACTTCCAACAATATACCTGAAAATATACTGATGTTCGGAAAAATCGATGAAATATACTGAAAAAGTATTAAAATACTGAATCTGGTCACACTGGTGCGGGGGGTGAAGTCAGCATTCGGCGGCGCGTAACTTAACGAAAGCGAGACGGCACTACGCCTCTCGTATTACGCAGAGGGAGTTCACGGCGAAGGTCACACGCTACAACCAATAATTTTACCAAAATGTTGCATTTTATTTAATAAAAGGTTCATAATGGCACCAAATGTAAGAATCATTTTCACAGTATTACTTGCGAATTAAATCTGCATTAAAATTATATTCTTAAGGTATTTTTTTCAACATTAAATAAAAATAAAAAATCTAAATTGGGACAAGTTAGGATAAGATAACATGATATATTTGGGTAATTTGGGACATGCTTAAAAAAAATCCAAATTTGCTTACAAACATTAAAATTTTATATCAGAAATGTAATTTTTCTTTTAAGGAGTCCCCCAGTCAGATAAAATAATTATACTTTGGACAAACTTCTCTTCTTCATCCATCCATTAGCCTAGTTCGTCCACTGCTGGACATAAGCCTTTCCAGGACTTTGCCACTCCCGGCGGTTATCCTGAAAGAATTGCCCATACTCACAGACGCTGGGCAGGCGGGTTGGTGAGCGCGGTGCCGGGACCCTCACACCAGTGACGCCGCTGCCCGTCACCAGTCTGTTCAATAGAAGGCCCAGCTATTAGGGATGGATATACCGCCATACATCGGTCCCAGGCATGGTGGGCCTCCTGGTCTTTTGCCTGTGAGCTGTCCTCTTACTCTCCCTCGAATTACTTCGACGGGGTCTCCAAGTAAGATGGTGGTACCTCCACAGTCGAGCCCGGCATCAGCTCTACCACCTGGCTTCCTCTTCATTCAATTCGGTAGGCCAACCAACTTTGCCCATCTTCTTTCTTTGAAGAGTGGATTTCGAAATCTTGTATTTTTCCCCCGCAGCTCTTAATGTCAGTATTCCAGATTTTACTTCATTTACTGCCCTTTCCAAAGTATCGTTATACCAATTGCCGTAAGGCCTGCTACCTAGTGATAGAATTCTCTAATAATATACTATAAATAATCTATAAATAATACAGGTGGATAAGTTACTTTGATTTTAGTTTTATTGGTCACAACTCAACTTCTACAAAAGCGCGTCGAAAATCACCGATTGACAGCTGTGTGTTGCCAGTTGTCTCACAATAAATATTCCTACTTGACTATGATTATTTAAGATAACAAAATATATGTAATAAAAATCTGTAATAGCTAACACTAGAAGCCTTTCGTGCTTTCGAGGCATAGTTCTGATACTTGGTCTGAAAAAGATATCAACCGTGTCAAATTTTGGACAAAAACAACTGAGGGACTGAAAACACGGAGGTAACTTGGGATGGAGACCCAAGTAACCCCAAGGTAGGGTGAGAATCACGAATAAAAATCGGAGCTTCCTCACTATTTGCCCAAGCCGCGGTAATTTCAGCGATAAACAATCACCAATAATGTGTGATTCCATACAAAAATACAACTACAATATAAATTCAAAAGTTTGCGCTCACAAAATGCTTCTTTTCAGCCAAAATTTTACGACGATATTTACCTGTGATTTCCTAGGTGAATTTTGTTATGAAAAACCAAGGATTTGATCACAATACCATCTAAAACACCATTTTATGTTCCTTTTATCCATATAATGACTGTTTGATGACCACAGACAAAGAAGATTCGTGTTGCCAGCATGATTTTCAAAACCATCCACAAATGTCCCAAGTATCCACGTAGTCCCAAGTATCCACGTAGTCCCAAGTTTGCACGTTTTACGGTAGGTACAAGGTGACTTTGATTTATGTGACCAAATTCATACTGTTTTTGATTTGCGATGCAACTTGTATTTTTAACCGACTTCCAAGTTAAGTAGAACGTCATTTCGTGTAGGTGGGAGATGCACTCATGAGGAGATGCACAACAACTTGTCTCTTTTTCGCTCACAAAAATTACGTCATGCCGTCCTATTTTCGGGATTCGGGAAGGTTCGCGTAAATTCGTATTGTCGTTGCCTGTTGCCCGTTCGTTGTGCCGTTTGTGAAGCTCCAATCCTGTATAGCATAGCCTCCAAGGCTATGTGTATAGGCAACCTCTCTGTATATTTTAAAACCTCATTGTTTTTGGGTTTTGTTTACTCTTGAAATATACATACATACCTATTTCGGTTGTCAAGAAACTTCGTTATTTATGTAATTTTACCATTGTTACGCTACAGAAGATAAATAGCATAATGCATAATGTACCTATATAGAAATTAACAATGCTTTTAAATTTATTTCTCATGTTGTTGCTTTTGTTTAAGGGGCTGCACTATGCTAAAATTCAGTCCTGCTCTAACGCGTTTGTTTTTTAACTCCCTATCCTGCTCTAATCAGATGCCACGCACGCAAAACTTTGGTTATTTTGAAATCGTGGCTACATTAGGACATTAACTATTTTTTTTTCATGTAATAAAGACGTTTTTTTTTTCGTTAGTATCTGCGTGTATTGGTTTCGTTTCAGTCTGTTTTGAAACGTGGAAACTGAATCGCTTTTTTCGTGAAATTCATGCTTTTTTAAAAAAGATTGAAAGTATGTTTATTTGTAAAATGTAGGTAATTAATAATTGCCTTGAGTCACGAAAAATCCCTCTAAGGGCCTGTTTCACCACTTCTAGATAAGTGATATCCAGAAGATAAGTTTAAAAATGGAACATATTTTGTATGCGTTATATGTCACATATAACTATCAGGCACTTATCTGGAAGTGGTGAAACAGGCCATAAATAAAATTAAGAACACAATTTTAAGGTATGATTAGATTGTCTTTCTTTTTTTCTATGTTAATTCCGCCAAATCAAGTTCAGTGTTTTTTTCAGAAAAACGTATCAATTAGGGAAAAAAATATTTTAAATCTGGGGAAATTTGAGAAATAACATCTGGCAACCCTGTGGTTCTACTTTTGTTTGAGTTTCATTCATCTGAGGGTCTGTCCACAGAGCACATAAACAGAATATATTCTGGGGTCTGTCCAATCTAAATCACAGTCCTGTGAGTTCGCGCTAAAATGATTAACTAAAGTAGGTAGGTATGAAAAAAAAACACAGGTAAAGGCACAGCTTCCACTTTTGTTCCATTGAACCACAGACTTTTTAATAAGTTCTAGTATTTTAACATTGATTTTAACCATAGAACTATGATTTTAACACAGACCTTTAATACTAGTATTATACGTTATTCCCCCGAGTTTGTATGTAGTACGCAGAAAAAATGAAGGTAAGTAAAACATTTGATGCTTTAAATAAAATACAATGACATGTTAAATCTTGAATTTATTAATTATAACTCGGCGATACCTTCTCTCAGCGCCTTTAGCTCTTTTTGAAAAATCCATTTGATACCAGTCGCTGAAGCAGAACTTGATGGCCTGGTGATGGTCCTAAACCAACATTTCATGAAAGTTAGACAAGCCGTCCGTTAGAGAGCGCGGGGGATGAGGAGCGGGGTATAGTAAACCTGCGTTGAACTGCTGATAACCGTTCATAAATTAACAATTTAGTCAGGTTCAACACTGACAGCAGGATAGTGTACACAATTTTCTGCTGTGCGACAGAGACAGCATTAGAACCCGTGTCGTGACCCCTAGTTTATGAAAGCAGAATTTGAAGGTGGAAGGTCAATATCCGTGATGGGAACTACTTTACTCTTTTGGCGCGTGGATCGGTCGCAAAATTGGAACTAACGCCGCTATCTCCATCCATCCATCCATCACCTGTCTTCGTCCACTGCTGGACATTGGTCTTTCCAAAATTTCGCCACTGTCGGCGGTCCTCCTGGAAGAAATGTCCATACTTACACACGCTGCGCTGGGCAGACGGATTGGTGAGCGCGGTATCAAAACCCTCACACTAGTGACGCCGCTGCCCGTCACCATTCTGTTTTATGAAAGGCCGGCAATTGGGGATGTATTACCGCCATCAGTCGGTCCGGGGGGTTTTGCAAATAAGATGGTGACACCTCCACAGTCGAGCTCGGTATCAGCTCTACCACCTACAACAGCTTTGCCCCCTAGTCAGTGTCATCCACGCGCCAAAAATGTAAATTAACTTCTCCCATTAGGCATAGAACAGTCCACAACGACATCGAGTCGGTATCGACTTAGTAGTTATTAGTACTTTACATACGTAGCTAGTGGATTGTTCTCCTCTTGCACCCTGCCATTACTCAAGGTGTATCTACCATATAAAGTCTTTCAATTTAAATGGAAAGTAATTTTTAATACAGTTGCTCAAAAAGTGGCGTATTGCAGGGACGTATAGCGTTCGGGATGTAGGCTATTACATACTCGAGCTTTTTCTTTACCTTTTCCGAACTCGTGCGTTCTCTTTCCCAACTGTCAAAATAATGTCTATTAAAAAGAAAAAACCAACCACGAAGTTTTACAAAAAAAAAATCATAGAAGTTTTTATGATTCATGCAAATATTTCTAAAAAGAAGGTACTAATTTGTTTCAATATCAGATTTAATGATTCGATTCAATGAGTTAGGTTAGGTTTCATTTCATTTCATCTCATTAAATTTCATTTTCATTTCATATCAATAAAAAAATTCTACTGAAGACTTGGCTGTATGGGCAAAGTTCCCTTTGCCTACCCAGAATGGGTGAAGAAAACAAAAAAAATCTTTTACGGTTGGCGCCATTTTCCAAAAAATTTCTTTGCGGGTTTAGTTGTTTGTTGCACAAAATGAGAAATTTCGACGATATTTTATTTGAATTAACACCACCGGAACTCAGTATAATTGCACAAAATGCTTCGGAGAACATTTTACCGGAAAAGTCAAAAAGTCGCTACATATCTACATACGAAGAATTTATTGCGTGGAGTATTAGTTAGTTGAGTTTGTTGTGTTTTTATTATTTTATTAAATTGCTTCATTTTTTCGCAACTGTATTAAAAATAGTTGTTCAGTACACGTGCGGAACCGTCATTGCAACTTGTTCCGACTGTCAACCCTCACCTTCGGCTGCGCCTCGGCTCGGGTAGACATTTGTCGGAACTCTTTGCAATGACAGGCTTTCCGCACTCGTAATGAAAAATACTATTAAGAGGTGATTCAGTATCGTTAATACATCACATTCCACTGCAAAGTACTTTTTTTTTGCGCGAACTTTTTCTTTACTTGTCCGTACAAACTGAGTCAGCTGATCGGACCATTTTGTACTGAGAAGCGAAAAAAAAGTTCGCGCAAAAACAAGTGCTTTGCAGTGGAATGTGATGTACTAACGATACTGAATCACCTCCTGAATTACTTTCAGTTTAAATTGAAAGACCTTATATACCGCTACTATATGTTATTGATACACATATTGATAATCTTGTATAATTAATTAATCTTTGATTAAATCAAAGTAATTAATACACCAAACATTTATATTAAAACCATACTTACCCGATCTTTTTCCCCAAAAGATTTTCCATGCGCACTTTACAATAGAGCAATGGACCCTGGTTCTTATGCTCTTCTTGACAAAACACTACTTTCGCACCCGGGTACTTGCAATATTCCTTCAGGACAATATCATATGGGAACGGATGCAGTTGCTCAATGCGACACATTGCTATTTTGTCTTCAAGTTTTTTCTCTTTTAACACTTCTGTTATTATAATAGCGACTTTGCCGCTGCAGAAGATGAGTTTTTTAACACCTTTTGGGTTTTTGGACGCTGGACCGGTGTCGGGAAGGGCTCTGAAAATTTGAAAATGATAACTATTTTACAAAGACAAAAGTGACAGGATAGGAAGTTTCACGTCTTTTCTAGTTTCGTGATCAGATCCTATATGGCTAGAATACTATCAGAATACTTGTCTCATTGAAATTTGTTTATATTAGTTTTTTAGGGTTCCGTAGTCAACAACAAGGAACCCTTATAGTTTCGCCATGTCCGTCTGTTTGTCTGTCTGTCTGTCCGCGGCTTAGCTTAGAGACTATTAGTACTAGAAAGCTGTAATTTGGCATGGGTATACATATTTATCACGCGGATAAAGTGGTACAGTAAAATTTTGAACAAGATTTTTTTTTAGGGTACCTCCCCTACACGTAAAGTGGAGATGATTTTTTTTTCTCCTTTCTCCCCTAGTTTGGGGTGTCGTTGGATAGGTAATTTAAAAATATTGGGGGTGTGAAATGACAATTTTTCGATTTAGAGTTCCGTTTGCGAAAAATGAGTGTTAATTTTTGTTAGAGTCAAGTGTCCCCCCCCCCCCTGCCAGCAAAACGGTTGTATTTGGAGACGTGAAAAAAATCACGGCAGTACTATACATAACGAAATTAAAAGGAAAACTATCACAGCTAAGTAGCCTTTACAAGTTAACGAGTTCAGACCGCGCCAAAATTTTAGTCCCCTCTAAACACGGGGCGATTTGAATCAGCAGGAACAAAATGAATAGGCCGTTCTTGGGAAGAGCAACTTTCGAGCGTACTAGTTTGGCGCGATCTGTATTATTATAGATAATGGGTACGGAACCCTTCGTGCGCGAGTCCGACTCGCACTTGACCGGTTTTTTGGTTTGTAATGCCCTCTAAATACTGTTTAGAGCTGGAATACGGTTGTCTTTGAACATAATTTTTAATAAGGCTCACCTTTGGAACGCTGTCCCAATCAAAAAGTCCTTAAACGGTGACCGATAGTAAGGATGTTTGAGGCCGATCTTCGGATTGAACTGAATGAGGGGCTTGCGGAAAGGCAGCGCGATCTGACGCCGCAGCAGATGAAAGTACTGAGCCGGGTTGGTTACGTTCGTTACTATCCAGTTGCAGGCTCGCAGCTGTTTCACTGTTTACAAGAGACAACTCTGTACGATCTTATGACGTGTAAACTGTGTTTTTAATGGTCGGAGAATGACAATGACGACGAGACTCCGATCTTCTTTTGGGACGGAACCCTAAAATATTCAGAAATCTTTGAAAGAAACTGTTTTTTTTTTTCATTTAGGGTTCCGAGCCGTGCCCTTATTTATTGGATCACTTTTGTTGTCCGTCTGTCTTTCTTTTGTTTCAAATGCGGCTTGGGGTATCAAGTTGAAATGAATATCATATTCAAAGGTACATTATTATAACCTCATACTGCTGTTAAAAACATCAAGTTTCTAGTTAAACTCATTAAAATTAACGGCTTTACTAAGCGTGTTTTCATACTCTTAAATCCTATAAGCTACAATCTGGAATTTTGTTAAGAAGCGGGCACAAAGAATACAACTATTGAAATAAACCTTAACTGCAGTTTTTTATTTACATTTTGTAGGTAATTTTGTAACTATTTTCTGTCATTTAAGTCTAGTAACTTATTTGAATGGTTCGCTACGGAATCTCTAGGGCATCCCACTCGTACTTGACGTTCGTCCTCAGGTTCAGGAGTAATGTCATAAATATACAAAATTTCGAGACTTAAAACGAATGCATGAAACTTTGTTATTTGTGACGATAAAAGATACCTAATTTCTTTTTTATTTGTAGAGTTTTTAACAACCTTGATCTAGTGGTCATTCCTAATGACTCTAAAAATATAACTCTTAAAATCATAGTCCCATCTATCACCCGCATCCCCGATGTTAAAGTAAAACGATAGTGAACTAACCAACGAAGTCCTTGTCGTCGAGGTCCGGTATCACGTCGGGATCATCGTCAGCCTGCTGCAGGTAGCGCTCCACGCGGGCTGACGAGTGCTCCGGGCCCTGAGTGTTACATTTTTATTACATAAGTCTTGTCCGTGACGATGACAACTTTGAGGCATACATAAAGTTGAGGTTTACATTAACATTATGTTAAATATTTTTCTGGCCTTAATCGCGAGGTTTTTGGAAAAACCAGAGACATACACCACTTCATATTGGCCGTATAAATAAAGGCCTAAAATTTATTTCATTGAATTGTTTCTCTTTTGCGAGTTATTTTGGTACTTACGAGTCCGCTCCGAATCGTTCTTCTGACTACGACCTTTAAATAAAAACACATAATCTAATGATCTTACTGAACAACTCTCTGCAGAAAAGTACACGCGCAGAAAAGTACACGCGCAAAACATCACCGAAGAAGATATTCAACTGTAACTTAAACACTTTAACTCGTAGCAGGAAGGTTGATTTTAGAACGCTGCGCGTGAACATCTGTTTCACGGACGACGCTGAGTTAAAAAACACCCGTATCTCGGTGCGTTAGGGTTCACGCATTTTTGTTTGAAACTCAAATATTTCCCAAACTAATGATTCACGTGAGCATGTTGCTTGGGAAAAGCAGTTCAGTATGATCGGTAGAATATGTAGTTTCATTTAAAGGTAGCAGTCTGTTTACACAAGTTATGGTTTAAACTTATTTTCTGCCAAACTTTTGGAAGATTATTGTAAAATATTATACCATGACCTACAAAAGAAGTACTTACTTTGGCAAGTCTGGTTTTTGGAAAACCTAGTTTATGTTTATTTCTAGTTTATACAGAATGGTGCTCACCAAGCCTCGGGAAAGTATCAATATTTTTTCTGATAAATCTAATAACTTGATAAATACATTAATACATTAAACCGTTAATACATTAATTTCTTTTGAAATTTTTATTTGAATGAATTACGAGAATTGCCCTCTTCTGCAAAACAAAGACTGCTTCTGTATCCGCGGCTCTACCCGACAGCAGCATGCCGTATGTCATAATACTGTGAAAGTAACTAAAGTATACTAATCTAGCAGTATCCCTCTTACATGCTCTCTAGTATCCAGAGTGGTATCCAGAGAGCCTGCAGTATCTTCATCAGTAATTTGCCTAAGGTAAATAACAGCGTATGTGGCTGATTTAAGTCTACCACATAGAGCTTCTATGTCTGGGGACCCCTATTTTTGACCGAACTTTAAAAAAATAAATCCCACTAATATTATAAATGCAAAAGTTTGGATGGATGGATGTATGGATGTTTGTTACTCCTTCACGCCGTAACTACCGAACCGATTGGTCTGAAAATTTGCACAAATGTAGTTCTGGGCCTGGAATAGCACATAGGCTACTTTTTATCCCATAAATCAGTTCCCATGGGATGGCAATGGGGTGTCAAATTTCTTTAGAAAAGTGATGTTTTGCTCCTTCACGCCCCGTACCTACCGATTGGGCTGAAACTTGGCACAAATGTAGTTCTAGACCTGAAATAGGACATAGGCTACTTTTTATCCCATATATCAGTTCCCATGGGATGGCAATGGGGTGACAAATTTCTTTAGAAAAGTGAAGTGTTTTACACAAGCTCAAGCACAAGCTCCTTTAAATTTGCAGTAGCGCAAAGTACAAAAAAATGGTACCAAATAAAAAGAAAAACGGTCAAGTGCGAGTCAGACTCGCAAGTCGTCCGTAATTCGACAGTTTTGCGAATAGAAAATTTAATTTTGACATTTTTGGAACTTTAACGGTGAGATTCCGTTGTCCATCCATCCGTATGTCACAGCCTCATAACTTTAGCACCGTTAAAGACAAAGACTTAGAATTTTGCACAAAAGAGGAAAAAAAAATTTATTCCTAAAACCACAATATGGGTATCAAATTATAAGTATTAAGGAGCTGATTATAAAATTATATAATTTGGCTATATTAACTTGCACCTTTTTCAAGAAATCGTCGAAATACCACAAAAAAAATTTATGTACCACCCCGATTATAATTTGTAATAAAATAACATATATACAAGTTTAAATATAATCAATAAATAAAATAAAATTTTGTACTTGAAATATATTTCGGCCCTTAGTAGGCCGTCATCAGTCAAGTATTAAAAAAGACAAATATACCATAGTAATAAAAAGAAAAAAAAAAAAAAACACTAATTTTCTTAATTAACCTAACCTACTTGTATTGTAGTTGGTGGGGTATTCAGGGTATGTGTGGAAGAGCGCATCACTTCCATCACGCATCACTTCCATCACGCTCTTCCACACATACCCTGAATACCCCACCAACTATAATAATAGTAGAGCGTGATGGAAGTGATGCGTGATGGAAGTGATGCGCTCTTCCACACATACCCTGAATACCCCACCAACTACAATACAAGTAGGTTAGGTTAATTAAGAAAATTAGTGTTTTTTTTTTTCTTTTTATTACTATGGTATATTTGTCTTTTTTAATACTTGACTGATGACGGCCTACTAAGGGCCGAAATATATTTCAAGTACAAAATTTTATTTTATTTATTGATTATATTTAAACTTGTATATGTGTTATTTTATTACAAATAAAAAGCTAATAGAGGCATATATTTATTAAAGTATTACTCACCCCGATTATAAGTCATAACTGGCCAATTACAGGTTAATTATAGCGTTTTTTTTTAATACAAATGAAAAATAAAAATAAAGTTAAATAAATTTATACATATTTTTTTAATACAATATAGGTATTAAAAAGTCGATTGTATAAATATATAGTTTTGATAATTTACTTGCATCTATTTCGATAAATCCTCATAAAACCACAAAAAATGTATGTCCCTTCCCTTATCTCCAAAACTGATGAACCGAAAAATAAAAAAATAAAAAACCACGGCAATAAGTGCTTACGTAAAGATTACAGAAAAATATAGCGGTTGAGAAATTCACGAAAAAAAAGACCAAATAAAATTTTAATTACGAAACCTAGGTACGCGAGTCTGATTCGCACTTGACCGGTTTTTCGTCAAATATAACAGGAATAATTAGCGTACTTATGGCTACAATCTACTACGCGGACTCAATGCGGAACTTATTGAAAATCATTTTTGAATTAGTAAACGTGCGACAACAAATTTTAAAAGCAATCGTGCTTTTTCCGTTCAGAAACGCTGATACGCCTTCGACCTCGCCAAAGACACTTTATCTGGGGATAAAATATGTTGGCCAAGGCGATTTATTACGGCGACGTCAGCGCCCTCACAGCGGCGATTCGAGCAAAATAAAATGGCAACCCCACAGAAAAAGAGAGGGGATAGGGTGTAAAATCAAAGATGGAGGACAGGTAGGATACTTCATCGGAGGTGTCAATGGCTGTCGGTGTAATTGGTGTTGTTTGCGTTCAATGAATAAATAATTGATACGGAGAAAAGGTGTTATTTTAATATTTCAGAAGAGAGGAATCAACGTCCACAGTTGGTATGTACATTTTCTATTACTTTGTAATGGATACTAAGTATTTGCCATCCACTAAAGACGGCCATTACTCCAAGATTGGTCCTTTTGCTGGATGGTTACACACATTGTTGTACAAATGGATGTTTCTTGTGGGTTATCTAAAAATGTTAATGTGCAGTTTCATGCTCTCTTGTAACTATTACCGTTGATACGTAGCCAGCCTGGGGCAAAATATCTAGGTTATATTTTCGTTTTGTGTACCAACCAAAACATTCATTTTTATTATTTATTCTTAATCAGTTCATTTAGCCCATTCTTCATTCTCTTAAAATTTTATTAAATGTCGTTGTTAGAATAACATATAACCTTCATATAACAATGGGTGGGTAAATATTTTTTCATGTATACCATAGAGTAGCGAAAGCTGATTCGGGTGCGTTCCGTTTTGTTCGCACTATTATCGGAAGTGCTTCCGCTGCCGGCTCCGGTAGCGAATTGCCTCCGCTGCCAGCTCCGGTAGCGAAGTGCCTCCGCTGCCGGCTCCGGTAACGAAGTGCCTCCGCTGCCGGCTCCGGCAAAATTATTTCTAATTTATACTTTAAATAATAATTATTTATACTTTAAATTACAATAATATTTACAATCCAAGTCGGGCTCCATCATGGCATTTTTTTTACAACATTTGTTCCCAAATATAATGCTTACGTAATAAACGGGGGCGAAAAGCCGGTGTGTCAGGCTTGGATTGCGAATTGCATTTCGCAGTTCATACTTGACAACACCTCTGTCACCCCTTGGGGACTCACATTGTGACGATATTTATGTGATTTTACATAATGTCGTCGTTATTTTGTTTATTTTGTTTGTGTTGAATCTACAGATTTTAATTATCATAAAACTCACACTTGAAATTTTATTACTATTCTTTGACTAATGATGTTGTTTACACATCCCTTACCTCCCTCACCTTACCTATTTTCCACACGAAACTATATCTTAAATAATTTAACATTTTGATTGAAAATGGGACCATCATGGCGTGTATCGATAAACGACGACATTTAGCATCGATCACTTAAATGTGACTAACAGTTATTTAGCTACCACACAAACCTAAGTTTATTGAAAACATAGAGTTGGGATAATTTAGTAGGTAACAATGCCTAGTTCAGAACGCAGAGACTATACTCCTCCGGTAGATGAAGAACGACGCCAAATGTTGCGTAGAAGAGTATCACGTTCTAAGTCACCCCTTGCCAAGAGGCGCTGCAGGTCGAACACACCACGCGGACGGTCACACTCGCGATCACCATCGCAGGACCGCCCAAAATGCCCAAAAGAGTTGCAACGCTGAAAAAATGCGATCTGTTGGGACATACAGCTGAGTTCTGTTATAAGCGTGATCAAAAGAACATTAAAACAAGAACTAAACCTGGAAATGCACCAAATACTACTACCAAAGTACAACGAATTGTAGCAACTGATGTCAAAACAGATATATACCACAAAACCATTCAAGTGAATGATGTTACCAAAACTGCATTCGTAGACTTCGGTTGTCAATGCTCAATTATAAAAAGAAGCATTGCTTATGAGCTTAGGCTGCAAATAGAACATGATGATATGCCAATAATCAAAGGATTTGCTTTTGGAACTATGCAAACTATGGGAAGGGTGGCGATAGATTTGACTTTGGACTTTATTAGAACAAAAGTTGAAGCTTATGTGGTACCAGATGAGTTTCTTAGCACGGACCTACTAATCGGTCAGGATGTTACTGAGGGACCAGGTGTTATTGTCTACAAAACGCAGAAGTGCCTAGTACTTTACTCAGATACACCCCAAATTAATAAGACCGAAATTATTAATCTGCAGGATACAATGCTCAAAAGTCTCGGTCACATTAAGGTACAGTGTGGTTCATGCTACACGGGACTTATTTATATACCCGGAAGTACATCACTAAAATGTGGCGAAGAGACTATTACGTTGCCTGGAATATACACTATTGTAGACGGCATCGGGACCATATCCATGATAAACTTATCAGGAGGAGACATCTTTCTGAAAGAGGGCAAGTTGCTGGCGCGTGCATGCTTGCTCCTCAACCCGGAACTAACTTTCAAACGTCTAGCTGAATTTGAGGTAAAAAGAATGACTATTTCTAACGAAGACTATAAGATCGAGACTGACAAATTAATAACCCTTGACATGCTTAAAATTGGATCAGACATAACAGACAGACAGACGGAGCAACTATTGGATTTAATAAATGAATATAGGGAATGTTTTGCACTGGACCTAAATGAGTTAGGTATTACAAATGTAACCGAGATGCATATTGAACTACAAGATTCGACACCAGTAGCATATAAACCATATCGTTTACCTCATACAGAAAGGCAGGTAGTTAGGGATTTAATAAACGAGCTCTTAGAGTCTAATATAATACAGGAATCCAACTCTTCGTATGCGAGTCCAATTGTTCTTGTTAAGAAGAAAACCAGCGAGTATCGATTACATATGTGTAGATTATCGAGCCATGAACAGGAAAACTATTAAAGATTCTTATCCCATGCCGGTTATAGACGATCAATTGGACAGGTTGAGTGGAAAAAAAATATTTCACTAGTTTAGATTTAAAATCAGGCTATTATCAAATCCCCATGTCAGAAAGCTCAAGACATTTGACAGCATTTCTGACGCCCGATGGACACTATCAATACACTCGTATGCCTTTTGGCTTAGTCAATGCCCCTGCTGTCTTCCAGCATATGATAAACAAAGCGCTGGGAAAAGATAGGTACGAGATATTTTATCACCTGCTACCACTATAGAAGAAAGCATAGAAAAGCTAAGGAGAATTTTTGACTCGTTACGTAAAGCAGGTCTTACTCTAAATATCGAAAAGTGTTACTTCTTTGAAAAATCCTTGGATTATTTAGGTTACGAAGTTTCTAGTGAAGGTTTGAGACCTGGGTCCAAAAAGATTGAAGCAGTAGCGTCATTCCCTCGCCCTACAAACGTCTATCAAGTTCGGCAGTTCGTGGGTCTGGCCAGTTTCTTCCGACGATTTATACCAAACTTTGCGAGCACGGCAAAACCATTGACCAGACTTACAAGGACTGACGTTATATGGAATTGGGGAGTGGAACAAGAGACAGCTTTTCAAGACCTGAAACAGCAACTAGTTAAGAGGCCGCTTCTAGCTTTGTACGATCCCAAATATATTACAGAAGTACATTGCGACGCTAGTAAACTGGGTGTAGGTGGTATTCTACTACAGAAACCTGACAAAAAGTCCGCATTTAAACCAGTTGCATACTACAGCAAGCAGACCACCAAGGAAGAGGAATTTATTCATTCCTACGAATTAGAGACACTCGCTGTAGTATTGTCTTTAAAAAAGTTTAGGACGTACCTGGTTGGACTTCGTTTCACAGTGTGCACAGATTGCAATGCTTTAAGAACTACACTAACAAAAAGGGACCCTCGCATAGCCAGATGGTGGCTTTTAAGGCAGGAGTATGACTTTGTTATAGAATATCGACCGGGCGACAACATGCGTCATGCCGACGCCTTGAGCCGCAATCCCGTTCAGACATTAGAAGATAATGATATATCAGATTTACGAGAATTTGAAATCCTTAACATAAGTACAACATTCGAATGGTTACAAACTGTCCAAATGACGGATCCTAGATTAAAACTAGTTAAAGCAATTTTGAATAGCGGTACTAAGGAAGTCAAAGACATAATTGACAATTATGTAATTAAAGAGGAAAAATATATAGGCGAGTAGGTGAGCAGTTGAAATGGGTTGTCCCAATGGGAGGAAGGTGGCGCATATGTCAATTGTGCCATGACGAGGCAGGGCACTTTTCAGTTGATAAAACTTTGAATAAGATAAAACAAGATTACTGGTTCCCAAAAATGAATAGGTTTGTTCAAAAATATGTTGCATCGTGTCTCAATTGCGCATATAACAAAACAGCTACTACGAAACGTAGTGGCTATTTACACCCTATCCCTAAAGGGAACATCCCATTCAACACGCTGCACATGGACCATCTGGGTCCATTTATAAGGAGTAAAACTGGTAATTGTTACATACTTGGTATCATTGATGGGTTTAGCAAATTTATTTTCATAAAAGCTGTTAAAAATGTGAAAAGCAAAACAACGATTAACGTACTGAAGGATATTTTTTATGTAATAGGTGTACCAAGGGTAATTATTTCGGATAGGGGTACTAGTTTAACATCCACTATGTTTAAACAATTTGTGGATTCGATTGGAACAAAACATGTCCCAAACGCAGTGGCTACCCCACGTGCCAACGGACAAATAGAGAGGTATAATCGGACTATTTTAGAATCGTTGGCCGCGTCTAATCATGCTAGGGATGAGCGCGAATGGGACACGCACATCGGCAAAGTTCAATGGAGCCTCAATAATACTATAAATAAAAGCACCGGGAAAAGTCCATCTGAAATAGTTTTTGGTCACAGGACTGTAGGTCTTAGCGAGGGTCCAGTCTTAAATGCACTAGAAAAGTTAAGCGACGTGACAATCGAACCCGCAGATAGGGACGGAAACACTGTGGGTGAGGCAAAACGTTGTCACAATTTATAAATTCAAATTAATGACAATGATAGGGACTCTTCGAGTCAGTTGGATGTTACAAGGGAAGAAATTCGAAAGCAGGCGGATGAGACCATAAAAACTAATCAAAGGTTGATGAAGCAGCCTTACGACAGTAATAAGGCTACGTTCGCAACGATTACCGACAGTGACACCGAAAATGACTTTTCTTCCAATGACGAATATATTAATGAATAAGACTGTACATAAATCCAATTTCTCCTTTTATTCTAGAATCCCCGTCCTTTTTGATTAATGTTCTAGATGAGCCAGAACAGAACCTACATGTTGCCTCAACGCATGGTGAATGATGCTGATGATAAATAAACAATGTGTACGTATAAATGAAAATAAAGATAAGGCAGGCCGAAAGCGTAAGCGGATTAAAGCTCATACAGCATACTGTATGGGGGAAGGCCGATACGCAAACGGATTTAAGCTTATCTATTTTTCATTGTGTTTACGATATAGAGAGTGCAAGCGGTGCTCACGCAGCATACTGTGTGTAGGTGGCCGAAGCACAAAGCTCTATTTCATTATATTTATCATCTTCATAAAGCAACTTCATAATTGCAAGTATTAATGATACATTATATTCATAATATAGAGAGTGCAAGCGGTGCTCACGCAGCATACTGTGTGTAGGCAGCCGAAGCACAAAGCTCTATTTCATTATATTTATCATCTTCATAAAGCAACTTCATAATTACAAGTATTAATCATACATTATATTCATAATATAGAGAGTGCAAGCGGTGCTCACGCAGCATACTGTGTGTAGGCAGCCGAAGCACAAAGCTCTATTTCATTATATTTATCATCTTCATAAAGCAACTTCATAATTGCAAGTATTAATCATACATTATATTCATAATATAGAGAGTGCAAGCGGTGCTCACGCAGCATACTGTGTGTAGGCAGCCGCAGCACAAAGCTCTATTTCATTATATTTATCATCTTCATAAAGCAAATTCATAATTGCAAGTATTAATCATACATTATATTCATAATATAGAGAGTGCAAGCGGTGCTCACGCAGCATACTGTGTGTAGGCAGCCGAAGCACAAAGCTCTATTTCATTATATTTATCATCTTCATAAAGTAATTTTATAATTGCAAGTATTAACATTAATCATACATCAATATACAATTTATAGTACAATCACTGCCCGCAGTGCTCATGCACGAGGCTGAACTACAAATCACATAATCTTGAATAATATCAATGCAGATTTAATTATACTATAATTATGATCTGTCATATGTGAATGAAAATAACCGAAATCTCAAGAAACATATAAATTTAAAATACTCGAGTAACATATCGTATAATAGCGTTTACTAAAAACATCGTAAAATATGGAGCACCGTAAATATATATTAAAAACAATTGTAAACGGGTACTTTTAACTGAGATATATTAATTATTTTTATGTTCAACAGGTATCAATAATTCAATGACTGCAAATCGACAGAACACAAGACGACAAGACTTCACCAGAAATTCAAAACTATTTGACAGTTGGAAGCGATCTCAAATTAATTTAATGATACTCAGATTACCACTTAATGATTATTAAAAGAGTGGCCGTAAAATTCTTTAATGAAATTCTTTGATGATTTCATATTACTTAAATTTGTTAAATTTCATATTACTTAGACGGTTAGAAGTGATCTCAAATTAATTTAATGGTACTCAGATTACCACCTAATGATTATTAAGGATAGTGCCTGTAAAATTCTTTAATGGAACTATAATAACCATTATTATTTTTATGTTGTTTTCTACTACGATTTCATTTTATTTTAGATTTGTTCACGTCAAAGACATGTATAATAATTAGCAAAACTGTTATTTCCTTTTGTATGGGGACATACAATTGCTCGAATGGCCGATGCGTAATGGGGACATTTCGTGTATAGGACGGCCGACTGTTGGCCAAGGCGATTTATTACGGCGACGTCAGCGCCCTCACAGCGGCGATTCGAGCAAAATAAAATGGCAACCCCACAGAAAAAGAGAGGGGATAGGGTGTAAAATCAAAGATGGAGGACAGGTAGGATACTTCATCGGAGGTGTCAATGGCTGTCGGTGTAATTGGTGTTGTTTGCGTTCAATGAATAAATAATTGATACGGAGAAAAGGTGTTATTTTAATAAATATCTAGCCATCCATCAGCCTGTGTTCGTTCACTGCTGGAAATAGGCCTTTCTAAAATATTGCCACTCTTGGCGCTCCTCCGTCATGCTCATCCAGCCGCTACCCGCGAAGTACGCTGGGCCAGCAGGCACGAGGTCGGTCTAGGCTGCACGTGGTGTCTATTCTAGGCCTTTTGGCTCCAACGGCAATCACGTCGGCGACAAATATGGGCCTACCCACTGCCACTTCAACTTACTAACTTACTGATTCGGCAGATTATGTCGATGACTTTCCGCAGTGCTTAAAGGCAAAAGTATTTAACTGATAAGTTATCTCTTACCAAGGGCTTGATCCACCGACTTAAGGTCGCTTAAGGAGCTATGGAGCGAGCTATGCGTGGGATATCTCTAATGAATAATATCGAATCAAATAAAAGTAAAACATAATTTCGTTCGGAAACCCGGCTCGGCCTACGGCCTGAACAAAACCACTTTAGCAAAGGACATTTCAAAGAACAAAAAATAAGTTTCGTTTGGAAGAGCGGCTCGGACTTCGGCCTCGCCAAAGACTACCAAAGATACTTTACAAATTATGATGACATTTTTCAGGGTATTCGGAAAATCATTCCATAAGGACAAGAATATTTTTCGAAATACAGTTGCTTTGAAGTTATAGAGCTGAAATTTTGCTTCTGTTACTAGGGTTGGGTTTAAGGATTTAATATATTTAAGAAAAAAATATTGTGTTTCAAAGTGTTAACACACTAACCGAAGTTTAATTCAGAGAAAAAAATTATAATTTCGTTCAGAATTTACCTAAATTTTCAATTATGAATTTACAAATTTTACCTGGGAATCAAATAAGTGATCGAGAAATTATTTCGTGAGGAAACGTAGCTCGGCCTTCGGCCTCGTCAAAGCCTGAGAATCAAACAAGAGATCAAGAAATAATTTTAAACTACAAAAAACTAAATCCACGCGGGCGAAGCCGCGGGCAAAAGCTAGTAATTTATAATTTTTAATAATGTGTACCGCTCCATCGATGCCGTGGGGCAGCTGCACCACAAGGCCGGACTGGCAGATCCACTTGCTCTCCGCGTTACTGATGAACACGTCGAACATGGGCTGCGCCGTATCCGCGAAGTCGCCGAACTGCGCTTCCCAGATAGAGAGCACGTGTGGGCTGGAGTACGAGTAACCCACCTCGAAGCCGAGGATACCTGCATACATTGGCGGGACAGGGTCAGATACTGAGTAGTGCGTGCTGGAGGGCGAGTAGCCCACCTCGAAGCCGAGGATACCTGCATACATTGGCGGGACAGATTCAGATACTGAGTAGTGCGTGCTGGAGGGCGAGTAACCCACCTCGAAGCCGAGGATACCTGCATACATTGGCGGGACAGATTCAGATACTGAGTAGTGCGTGCTGGAGGGCGAGTAACCCACCTCGAAGCCGAGGATACCTGCATACATTGGCGGGACAGATTCAGATACTGAGTAGTGCGTGCTGGAGGGCGAGTAACCCACCTCGAAGCCGAGGATACCTGCATACATTGGCAGGACAGGGTCAGATACTGAGTAGTGCGTGCTGGAGGGCGAGTAACCCACCTCGAAGCCGAGGATACCTGCATACATTGGCGGGACAGGGTCAGATACTGAGTAGTGTGTGCTGGAGGGCGAGTAACCCACCTCGAAGCCGAGGATACCTGCATACATTGGCGGGACAGGGTCAGATACTGAGTAGTGCGTGCTGGAGGGCGAGTAACCCACCTCGAAGCCGAGGATACCTGCATACATTGGCGGGACAGGGTCAGATACTGAGTAGTGCGTGCTGGAGGGCGAGTAACCCACCTCGAAGCCGAGGATACCTGCATACATTGGCGGGACAGGGTCAGATACTGAGTAGTGCGTGCTGGAGGGCGAGTAACCCACCTCGAAGCCGAGGATACCTGCATACATTGGCGGGACAGGGTCAGATACTGAGTAGTGCGTGCTGGAGGGCGAGTAACCCACCTCGAAGCCGAGGATACCTGCATACATTGGCGGGACAGGGTCAGATACTGAGTAGTGAGTGCTGGAGGGCGAGTAACCCACCTCGAAGCCAAGGATACCGCACACATGGGCGAGACAGATTCAGATACTGAGTAGTGCGTGCTGGAGGGCGAGTAACCCACCTCGAAGCCGAGGATACCTGCATACATTGGCGGGACAGGGTCAGATACTGAGTAGTGCGTGCTGGAGGGCGAGTAACCCACCTCGAAGCCAAGGATACCTGCATACATTGGCGGGACAGGGTCAGATACTGAGTAGTGCGTGCTGGAGGGCGAGTAACCCACCTCGAAGCCGAGGATACCTGCATACATTGGCGGGACAGGGTCAGATACTGAGTAGTGCGTGCTGGAGGGCGAGTAACCCACCTCGAAGCCGAGGATACCTGCATACATTGGCGGGACAGGGTCAGATACTGAGTAGTGCGTGCTGGAGGGCGAGTAACCCACCTCGAAGCCGAGGATACCTGCATACATTGGCGGGACAGGGTCAGATACTGAGTAGTGCGTGCTGGAGGGCGAGTAACCCACCTCGAAGCCGAGGATACCTGCATACATTGGCGGGACAGGGTCAGATACTGAGTAGTGCGTGCTGGAGGGCGAGTAACCCACCTCGAAGCCAAGGATACCGCACACATGGGCGAGACAGATTCAGATACTGAGTAGTGCGTGCTGGAGGGCGAGTAACCCACCTCGAAGCCGAGGATACCTGCATACATTGGCGGGACAGGGTCAGATACTGAGTAGTGCGTGCTGGAGGGCGAGTAACCCACCTCGAAGCCGAGGATACCTGCATACATTGGCGGGACAGGGTCAGATACTGAGTAGTGCGTGCTGGAGGGCGAGTAACCCACCTCGAAGCCGAGGATACCTGCATACATTGGCGGGACAGGGTCAGATACTGAGTAGTGCGTGCTGGAGGGCGAGTAACCCACCTCGAAGCCGAGGATACCGCACACATGGGCGGGTATAGGGGTTAACGGGTTAGATGGAAGAAGACTGACAAATGAAATCTATTTTGTCCAAGTAGATTGGACGCTAAATTCAGACTGCTCACTGTTAGCAGAAGCGGTTAAAAGTACTTGTACATTTTTCGATCAAAAAGAGTGCTCCCAATGGAAGAGCGTATCGACTTAGGAATCAGAGAGAGCTTTAAGGATCGCAAGAAATGGCAACTTGGATATGTTATATGCCTGCCTCCCAGACGGGTAGGCAGAGATGATAGATTTCTATCTGCTAGGATCCTGACACAACTCTTTCACTTCTTCCACATCCATTAATTTACTCAGACAAGCTACTTTACAGGTACTTTTCACTTTGCCCTTCTACGGTATGTCGGCAATTTGGTCGGCTGTACGGTTTTAAGAGGCGTTTTAGTGATATTTATATGGATGTTATAAAATAAAATAAAATGAAATAATAATTCATAATCTGTACGTACCAAATTCAGATAGAGAACTGTTGTGCAGCGAGTATGTTGCCTGATCCGGGTACAGCTGGTCTAGTACGCGATACGTGGCGCCATCTACATTTTGGTGGTGATAAACGTGATGTCTGAGGAAAATGGCTTTTATTACAGCAACACATTAGACCACAAACGATGTTTGTATCAAGATAAACTAAACTAGTTTCTTCAGAATATAATGAAGTTAATTAAAAAAAGTTTTGGCCCATATTTTTCCGAGGTCGTTATTACCAGATAAGCAAAACTACAAAGGATAATTGACACCTGTGTGCATTGGTTCCTCTCTCCACGTCTTCTCCAGTCAGCCGCACGTGAATCTTATCACGTAACAACGACCCAATAGCCAACGTCTCCCCCATCGCCCAGTCTGCAATGCCTTCTTTCACCTGTAAAAAGCAACGCTCTATAAAATAAATATATGTTCTTCGGCGTCGGTAGGTACTTGACAGTTTATTTGTACAGAAATACCAGCTTGGTCCGATTTGAGAGTATTTTGTTGATGCCTTTGTGCAATTCGAAAGAGAATGGGTCCGGCGGCTTGCAGAAGTGGTTTGCTATGGTGTGAATCGTCCCTTCACTGATGCCGGTGTCATAAATCTAAAAATGAAATTGTAAAACAATTTACTGGTTACCCAGAACTAACTATTTTTCCTTATGCTAAATAGTCAATACAAGTCACAGTATGGTCATTGTATACACAGGTATAGACCTACGTAAAGGTTATGTTCAAACGAAAAAGTACCTACTCACTTCAAAAAGGAGGAGGTTCTCAATTCGACTTTTTTTATTTTGTATCGGTATAAATAATGAGATATTAATGAATATATCGATACAAGGCGAAATTTAATCAACCCCCCGAATTCATACAGAAAACTCGGTCAGTGATCATAGATCACTCAGGTAAAAATCGAAAAAAAAAATGTTTTTGCTCCCTTACTGCTTATGACAGGAATTGTATTTGAACTAAGTAAATTAACATTATATCATTGCAATATAGAAACGCAGAAAGAAAAGTAAATCTGAATGTGAGGAGCTCTTACTTTTCTTTCTGCGTTTCTATACTCAATACTGCAATGATAATAATGTTAATTTATATCTCCTTGCGATGGATAAATCACCAAGTGTTCAAATATAGAAATTTATTTCTATCATAGTTTTTGAACTAACTAGCCCTGTGCGTACGGGAACAAGACTTCTTTATGATTTCGAAAAAAAGGGTCATTAAACCTTGTTCCTGATCACTAACCGAGTCTCCAGTATATGAATTCGGGCGGTTGATTAAATTTCACCTCGTATATAAAAGAGAAGTCCTGACTCGCTCATTCATTCACTGATTCATCAACAACGCCCAGCCCACATTGTGAGAGTTCGAGGTTCACTTTGTAATGTAGATTCACAGATTCATCAACACCCAGCCCACACTGTGAGAGTTTGAGGTTCACTTTGTAATGTAGATTCACTGATTCATCAACGCCCAGCCCAAACTGTGAGAGTTTGAGGTTCACTTTGTAATGTAGATTCACTGATTCATCAACGCCCAGCCCAAACTGTGAGAGTTTGAGGTTCAATTTGTAATGTAGATTCACTGATTCATCAACACCCAGCCCAAACTGTGAGAGTTTGAGGTTCACTTTGTAATGTAGATTCACTGATTCATCAACGCCCAGCCAAAACTGTGAGAGTTTGAGGTTCACTTTGTAATGTAGATTCACTGATTCATCAACGCCCAGCCCAAACTGTGACAGTTTGAGGTTCACTTTGTAATGTAGATTCACTGATTCATCAATGCCCAGCCAAAACTGCGAGAGTTTGAGGTTCACTTTGTAATGTAGATTCACTGATTCATCAACGCCCAGCCCAAACTGTGAGAGTTTGAGGTTCAATTTGTAATGCAGATTCACTGATTCATCAACAGCCAGCCCAAACTGTGAGAGTTTGAGGTTCACTTTGTAATGTAGATTCACTGATTCATCAACGCCCAGCCCAAACTATGAGAGTTTGAGGTTCAATTTGTAATGCAGATTCACTGATTCATCAACAGCCAGCCCAAACTGTGAGAGTTTGAGGTTCACTTTGTAATGTAGATTCACAGATTCATCAACGCCCAGCCCAAACTATGAGAGTTTGAGGTTCCCTTTTTAATGTAGACAATGAATGAGAATGAGGCCGGATGTTTTGAAATTCGCCCCGCCCTGGGTCGGGAAAAACTGGGCGTTCACTAGTAATCTTATAAAGTATGATTTACGGAGGAAAATAACACTGTTTTTTTGTCTAACTCTTGACAATTATTGTTTTTGAGTAAAATTATTTCAAGAGCGCTAAAACAACATTTTCGCAAAATGAGCATTTTTAACGATCTAATTCTCAGAATTAGTAAAAGTTTTGTATCAAAATCTTTTAACCACCATAAGTTATATTACAATACAATATTCTTTATTGCACACCAAAAACAAAGTAAATAGACAATTTAAAAAGTAAAAGTAGGGTACAATTGGCGGTCAAGATGGGAGGGATTGAGGGATGTCAACCACAGATGCAGGAGTTGCTTTAGTTAAGCACATTTTTGATGCTTGGGAAGAAAAGCAAGATGCATTTGGTGTATTTTGTGACCTCTCGAAAGCCTTTGATTGCGTTAATCATGAAACACTCTTATGTAAATTGGATCACTACGGAGTGAGGGGCAAATCTTTGGCGTTATTGAAGTCATATCTTAGTGATCGTATTCAAAAGGTAGACATTAACGGGGTAAAATCAAGTGGAGCATTAGTTAAAATGGGTGTCCCGCAGGGTTCCATATTAGGGCCCTTGCTGTTTTTAATTTACATAAATGACCTTCCATATTTAGTTAAAGACTTAACGAAGATAGTATTATTCGCAGACGACACGTCACTTATTTTTAAAGTTAATAGACGTAAAGATATCCTTGACGGCGCGAATACAACTTTATCACTGGTGCTTGATTGGTTTACTGTAAATAATTTAGTTTTAAACGCAAAAAAGACAAAGTGTATAAAATTTACGTTACCAAATGTAATTCAAGTGGATGGTAATTTGCTTTTGCAGGGGTCCAAGCTGGAGTTAGTTAACGAAACAAAGTTTTTAGGCATTACGGTAGACTCTCGTCTTCAGTGGGGTCCCCACATAGAAGCCCTATGTGGTAGACTTAGTTCGGCCGCATACGCTGTTAGACGCATAAGACAAATTACTGATGTAGATACTGCTAGACTAGTCTATTTTAGTTACTTTCACAGCATTATGTCATACGGCATGCTGTTATGGGGTAGAGCCGCGGATACAGACGCAGTCTTTGTTTTGCAGAAGAGAGCAATTCGGGCTATTTATAATATGAAGCACCGGGATTCATTAAGACAAAAGTTCAAAGAAATTAATATATTAACGGTTCCTTGTGAATATATTTACCAAGTCCTTAGATATGTCAGAAAAAATGTTGAGTCTTTCCCAAGGCTTGGTAAGCAACATTGTAAGGAGACCAGAAATAAGCATAAACTGGCTTTTCCAAAAATCAGACTCGCTAAGGTGAGTACCTCTTTTGTAGGACATGGTATAAGATTTTACAATAAACTTCCAAAGGAGGTCCTTACTTTGTCAGAGAATAAGTTTAAACTGTATATTAAGCAGGGCCTATTGAAAAAGGCATATTATAAAATAAATGAATATTTGGATGATGGTGAAGCATGGTGTTACAGTGATAATGATACTCGTAGTAAGTTATAATTTAATTAAATAGTATAATTTCTTAACTTATGATTCCTCTAAGGTGTAAACATTAATTGATTATAGACTGTAAAAGGAAAAGGACTATATGAGACAGGTAGACAAAGATATATATGTTTTTCTTTTTTTCATTAACCTGAATTCCTACTGTCTTGTATTTTCTTATCCCTTGGTTAAAGTAGATATAAGTCATATATTGTATAGTATAAGTTTTATGTTGAAAAAAAGACATGATCTTGCTAAGTTTCTTGCCCTTCTTCTTAGCAAGACTAATCGAATGGGCGGAGGTAGGCATGTATTTATATATGTAACCTATTAGTATGTAGTATATAGGATGGGATTTGGTCGGCCGCCTGGATTCGTGCTGGGGGCTCGGTTGGTGATCACTGAACCTTGTTCCTGGTCCCTGGCCGGGTCTCCGGTATGGGTTCGGGCGGCTGATTGGATTTTACCTTGTATAATATATATTTTACCTATCATTTTAATCGTAAATATATTGCTACATAAATTAAATAAACCTTTAATTTAGTTCATGTACATTTATTATTCTATTACATATATTTTCTTTATTAGATTAAATTTGACGTGTAAAAAGTGTATATATCTATACCTGCTTTGCAAAATAAACTATTTGAATTTGAATTTGAATTGAATTTGGTCTTATCACCAAAAAGCGATCTCTTCTAGACAACCATTGGATGGAGGAACTCTTAAAAGAAAGAAAACAATGTGTAGAGGCGGTGTACAAAAATAAATAGATACAATTATACATATATGGGTGTAACGATGACCTGCTCAGAAAATGAAACCACATGTAGGGAATACCTCTACAAAACAACAATACTCTCTAAAAAACAATTTCGAGAAAATATTTCTGTTTACAGAAATTTGTTTTGTCGAACAAAATAAATCGTGTTCCAAGTGTGCACCTTCCCTTCCAGTATTACTACATGTCAGTAACCTGCACGAAGCGGCAACATCGCATTTTTTAAGCCTGTTAAAAAAACGTGTTTAGTACGTTGCACTTGTGAGCGAAACTAAATTAATTATTAATTTGTAGATGTATTAATAGGAATGTCGAAATGAAATTTAGTACAAAGAACCCTCATAACATCCCCTATACGTGGTTTCATTTTCTGAGCAGGTCATCATTACACGGTGTATATGTATATATTTAAACATACATATACATAAATAATATATAAACAAAAATAAATCCGTGTAAATATAAAAGGAACAGGTAGAAATAAAAATAATAATAAAGAAACAATTAGATCAAAGTAAAATGATGATGATGATTCATCCGACCGAGTTCGGTCACGGCGACTGTTGTGGCTGTGGAGAGCGTCGGTCATGTGCCCTCATGTGACTTATGTAGCCTATCTTGTTCGTGAAAGTGCGGTTGCACAGGCTACATGTAAGCTTTCCATTGCAGTAGTTGTAATGTATGGCAGCTGGTGGTCTACATCGGAGTTCATCACGTCTGGCGTCAAGAGTAGCTCTTCGTTTAGCCTCGAACTCGAAGATGTTAGTGTTGACTGTATGCCGCCACACAGCTCGGTCTTCAGCCTGGTCCTCCCATGTCAAATGTTCTATATTGCAACTTTTCATGTGGCGTTTCTGCACGTCCTTAAACCTAAGGAACTGCCCGCCTTGTTTGCGTTTTCCACTGCAAAGCTCGCAATATAAAATGCGTTTCGCAATATAAAATGCGTTTCGCCATTCTATTCTACCATAAATCCGGCGCCAGACATGTGTACACTTATTTGAACACTCGAGTGGACACACTGTGTGGCACGAGACTTTGTCTATGTGTTCCAAAGTTTGTACACAGATTTGCACTTTGCCGAGCGGTATCGGTTTTTTAGCGCACATCAAAGGAATGTGTTCAAATAAGTGCGTAGCCTGCCACACTATTTGCAAAGACCAGTTGCGCGAGCGCTGTTGTACGGAATGGTTGTGTGAGACACTACGTGCTTGATCGTTCAAAATGGACTGGAGTAACGAATGCGTCCTAGAATTTATTGAGTTGCTGCAAGGGGAACCATATATATATATTTTCGATATATTTTGTTGCTCATGTAAAAAATAATTACATGCACATAAATAGTATAAGCACACTGCGTCCACGAAATCGTCGTCCATCTCCTTTGTTGTCTACCAGCATACTGTGGAGAAAAGAGTTTGCGAAGCATGTGTGGCAGGTGCGCCAAATGTGTGTACAAAGTCGTCGAAGAAGTGTGCAAATAAGTGGACACATGTCTGGCGCCGGCTTACAAACAAGTATTATGAACTGGAAATGCTAAATGAAGATTTTCAGATGACCTTAGATGATTGTCGTTTTTGCAACAAAGATAAACAAAGCGATCTTTATACCCTGCGTTCCGAAATAGAATTATATCGCTAAAATCGATTACGAAAGTATGAAGTGAATGGCTTATATAATCCATTTAAGGCGATTACCATCGCCAAATTAGCAGCTCGATATTTGTGTTAAAGTTATATCTTATCGTTCGGAAACATTTATTCTGTGATGTTGGCGTTTCTGAACGAACCCTCTTCTTGTCAAACTTGCCGCTAAAATGGTTGCTTATTAAAACACATAATATTCAGTAAAATATTATTTTATTGCCTGAACGCCTATCCAAGACCTGCACAACAAAGGTTATGGGCTAATTTTAAGTGCGAGTCAAGTGTAAAAAGTGAAAATGAGTGGAAATATTCAACACTTACCCCAGTTACGGGCGGATAATTACACGGCGTGGAAATTCCGAGTTGAAGCTCTTCTCGACGAGAAACAGGTACTTGAAGTGCTAAAATGTGACCTAAAAGACATAAAGAGCAGCGCAGACTTAAAAAAACAGAATGCTACTGCGAAATCTACAATAATTCAATGCATGACAGACAAATACCTAACCCACATTCAGGACTGCGTAACAGCAAAGGAAATGTTTGGAAAGCTGGACAGTATTTTCCAGAGAAAGAGTGTATTCTCAAAATTAACACTAAAAAGAAAGCTCATAAGCTTGAAATTGCAGAGAAATGTAAAATTGGAGGATCATTTTCAACAATTCGACCAAATTGTTAGAGAGATTGAGGCGGTTGATACAAACATGACCCCAGAAGACAAAATTTGTCACTTGTTACTCTCATTAAATGAAGACTATGAATATGTTATCACAGCGATTGAAACGCTCAACACGGATATAAACCTAGAATTTGTGAAGTCAAGACTATTAGACGAAGAGGCCAAAATTAAGCAAAGAAGTACTAGGGAAGTTTCATTTAGAGCGAACACAGAACAATATAACCATAGAAATACAAGTCGTGGAAGGACATTCAATAATAATCATAACTACAGAACTAGAGGTGGACGTTTCATAAGAGGATGTGGACGTGGCCGTTTTCAAGGCAATCAAAATTATAGAGAGCGACCTGATACAAACAATTTTGGATTTATTGCAATGAGTGCAACTATCAATCAGAACGAAATAAACCTGTTTATTTTGGATTCAGGGGCGACCAATCATATGGTGCAGCCAGAGTTAGAGAAATATATGACTAGAGTACAAAAGTTGAAACATCCAGTTGAGATACGTGTTGCCAATGGAGAAAAATTATTTGCCTACAAAGAGGGATTGTTAACAACAACAATAAATAATGGAGAAATTTATTTCGAAGCTTTAATAGTTGAGCACCTCACCTACAACCTATTGTCAGTAGATTTAATCACAAAAAAGGGATACAATGTGACATTCAATGAAAACCAAGTTGCAATTCATAAAACCGAACAATGCTTATATGGAGAAAAATACAAAAATCTATATGTGATCAAAATGAACATAGACAAATCAGAAGCTTATGTCGCTAAAACAGATGAAGGAGACCTATGGCACAGGCGCCTAGGACATTTAAATAGAAAAGGCTTGAGAAAATTACAGTTACCAACTTCTGGAAAAAGATGTGAAAGTTGCATAGAAGGAAAAAGTACCAGGAGAACTTTTTATTCCCAGACTGAAGCAAAAAGTCAGCAGATAGGAGATTTAATTCACTCTGATGTTTGTGGACCAATAACACCTACTGGCATAAATGGAGAAAAATACTTTCAAGTTTTGATTGATGATTACTCTCACTACACCGTTGTGAAGATGATGAAAAATAAAAATGAGGCAGAACAAAATATTGCAGATTTTATAAGACATATAAAGACACAGTTTGGATTAAAAACAAAGAAATTGCGCCTAGACAATGGAGGTGAATTTACATCAAATGCATTCAAGAATTTTTGCAGAAAGAAGGGCATTGTACTTCAGTACACATCAGCATATAGCCCGCAGCAGAACGGGACGAGTGAAAGAATGAACCGTACTATACTAGACAAAGTGAGAACAAAGTTTGCTGAAACACAATTACCAAAAGAACTATGGTGTGAAGCAGTTATGAGCTCGGTATATGAATTAAATAGATGTCCAACAAATGCCTTAAATGAAAATACACCATCAATGTTATGGTATGGGAAGAACAAAATTGAAAAACTGAGAGTTTTCGGATCAAAAGCTTGGTGTGTAACAATACCAAAACCGAATAAACTACAAAGTAGAGCGAAACCTATGATTATGGTAGGATATTGTGGATCAGGATACAGACTTTGGAATCCTGAAAATGATAAAATTGTAACATCTACAGATGTAATATTTGATGAAGAAAAAACACAATACAAAAATGAAATCAAAGAAAGTAATGAGACAAATATTGAAACAGATTATGTTATTAAAATAAATGAAAATTCAGAAACACCGAAAGCAAGTGAAAATGATAGAAAGGAAAAGCCTAAAGATGATGAAGATATAGAAGAAGACTTATCTGATGAAATAATACCTGGAGAAAACTTACCTGACAATAATGAGGCTACAAGAGATACTGAAAAAGAAACGAGATGTGGAAGAAAAATAAAGAAACCAAAACATTTGAATGAATATGAGATATATGTAGCATACTGCTTAATATGCACTGAAGATGATGTTCCTAAAACATATAATGAAGCGATAAAGGATGAAGAATGGAAGAAAGCCATTGATAAAGAATTAGAAGCTCATGAAAGTATACAGACATGGAAAGAGGCGGAGTTACCGCAGAACACTAAAGCTATTGATACAAAATGGGTATTCCATATTAAAGAAAATGGGACTAAAAAGGCCAGATTAGTTGCCAAAGGATTCCAAGTTCCTCAAGAAAATATTTTCAATAATGATTATGCACCAGTTGCTAGAATGAGCACAGTTAGATTGTTTCTAGCTCATGCAGTACAAAGAGACTACCAAGTACAACAATTGGATATACCAACTGCTTTTCTGAATGGAAAACTTGAGTCTGATATTTATATCAAAGCACCACATGGAGTACAAAGTTCTACAAGAACATTAAAATTAAACAGAAGCTTATATGGATTAAAAGAAAGCCCTAGATGCTGGAATGAACGGTTTAACCAATTTGTACTGAGTGCTGGACTGACAAGGTCAAACTATGATTTTTGCCTTTACTACAATGATGAAATGTGGCTATTAGTATTTGTGGATGACATACTGTTAATGGGAGAAGAAACAGCAACAGAAAACATGAAGCAAAAATTGTACGAAGAGTTCAAGGCGAAAGATTTGGGACAGATAAAGAAATTTCTTGGAATGGAAATCGAACAGGATGAAAATGGAATGAAAATAAGCCAAGAAAGACAAATAACAAAGATGTTGGAAAAATTTCAAATGACAGACTGCAATGAAAAGAAGTCACCTATGGAGAAAGGATTACAAATTGATAAGACTGAAGAAGTAGTAGATGTTCCATATCGTGAATTAATCGGAAGTCTGATGTTTCTAGCGACCGTATCAAGACCGGATATAAGCTTTGCTGTATCCTATTTAAGCCAATTCCTGGATAAACCAAACCATGAATGCTGGCAGCATGCAAAAAGAGTCTTAAGATATTTAAAGGCTACAATTAAGTATGGACTGAGTTTCAAGAAGAATATTAACGAGTGTACAATCAAAGCCTACTCTGATGCTGATTGGGCTGGAGATAAACTGAACAGAAAAAGTGTTAGTGGATGCGTAGTGCTGTATTGTGGAAATGTAATTCAGTGGTTCTCAAGAAAACAGAACTGTGTTGCCCTCTCCACTGCAGAGGCGGAATATATAGCAGCAGCTACGACGGCATGTGAACTCAAAAATCTTAAAGGATTGTGTAAAGACTTAAACAAGTGTGATGTGAAATGTGTTATGTTTATGGACAATAAAGGTGCGATTGAAATGACAAAGAACTTTGAAAATAGCAAGAGAACAAAGCATATTGATATCAAAAATCACTTTATCAAAGATTTAGTAAGAAAAGGTATAATTTCAATTGAATATGTGTCATCTAATTGTAACTTAGCAGATATGTTTACCAAAAGTTTGTCTACTGAGAGATTTACTCAACTTCGCAAGAACCTAGACATTATGTAACTCTTGAGTAATTAATTTAAAGAAGTAAAGCTAATTTTGTTTTTGTTCTAAATAAGAAATTCAAATGATGATTAATTTACTAAGTACTTTTAATATACTAAGCATTGAGAAACCATTCTTAATTTTAAAAGTTTGTAAGCTAAAGCTTAATTAAGTTTTATTGTTCTCATACAACGATTTTCAATGATTTTACATTATCAAATCGAGGCGGAGTGTTAAAGTTATATCTTATCGTTCGGAAACATTTATTCTGTGATGTTGGCGTTTCTGAACGAACCCTCTTCTTGTCAAACTTGCCGCTAAAATGGTTGCTTATTAAAACACATAATATTCAGTAAAATATTATTTTATTGCCTGAACGCCTATCCAAGACCTGCACAACAATTTGTCACTACAAATATCAACAGAAACGACATTGAAATAACGTTCATATCAGCGCGTAATGCATAGTGGCTGTTACGACGCTCGCTGCGTCCTTCATAGGGCGAAATAGGGGAAAATTATACTTTTCACTTGGACGTGATTACTCGATTGAATAATCTTATGTTATGTTTATAGCTATAAAGTTTATCTATTTATCAAAGGATAGATGAATTCAATCGGCCAAGCCACTCAGGAGCAGTAGGGAATTTGAGGTCAAAAAACACAATTCAGTAAAAAAAAAAAAATCATGTAGAAGTTTTGGTGGTATGAAAAAGAAAACTGTTGCATATGTTGTCTAAGAGTTTATTATTCATAATACATTTTTTCATTATTTTTGGTTTGGCCATAAACGAGGAGTAGGCTTTAGAAAGTACCCATTTGGCAATAGTAAGGCCCTTAAATTCTATTTCGGACCGCAGGGCAAGTAAGAAGGAGTGAACGGGTTGAAAAAAAAACAGAGTAAAGAAGAAAGAGAACATGAGAATTCCGACGAAGACGGATAGGGAGGGAGCCACTCCAGCTGAGAACGATATCGTGTGACATAAGGTAGTCATATTTGCGTAATCCAAATATAAACCTAAAAGACAAATTACATCGGTTACATTATTGTTATTGATGAACTATTACTTAGAATTTTGATTAAACTTAAGGAAATTACAGAAATATACTGGTTATGAATGCAGTTTTCTTCAATTTTCGCTTTGACGCATAATTTTGAAGCTCTATTTTCGGAAATGGGTCTACTATTACATGCAAAAAGAAACAATAACGTTTGATAATATAATTGGCATTGAATAACTATGTATTTACAATTTCTCGTGTCTAGGATGTACTATTTAAAAAAATTATGAAAATGCGATCATCGCTAAACACTGCCCAAGAAACACCCCATTTTGTCGTAAAAATAAGATAAAATTGTAATAAACTAAAATAAATGTCGTGATTTATTTTACATATCGTAGAAAAATCGTTGAAAAACCTAAAACTTTACTCGAAAACGGAAATTTATTGTGCAGCTTCAAGCGATGCGTGTCAGATGCGCGTGGCGAGTGGCGCTTCAAGAGAGGACGTTATCAAAAAATTTTCGCGCGCCTTTTTCGTTGCTTACGACAAATATTTAAAATTGACTAAAACCCACTCAGCTGCCATATAAATGCTTTAGGTGTTTGTGACGTTCTGATGGCTATGATTTCAATGAAACTTTGCACACATCTTTATATATGTTTCCCTCCCCCCCCCACACCGCAGTCCGATCCATCTCTCGTCAAGTGGTGCAAGATGGCTAGGTATTAAAAAATCGCCGAATTTGTGAAATGGTTTCAGGTAAAAACTGTTTTCGATGAAACGGTAACTGTTTATTTATATAAAAGTGTGTAAACTTAGTCTTCTTTACATGAACGACGTCTGTATTTCTCTCTTTTTTATTTTCAGTATAGATAAAAATTATACAACTTGCTGAACATTGCGTAAAAACGAGACAATATTCACGATATCCTGGCATTTATTATGTTGGCATTTCAACAAATTTTGCTTTTTGAGCTGTATAGAGACGTCGTTAGACGTCGCTGCATGGATAATACTTATGAACTTCGATCATACATAAGCTTGTGAAAAAAAATATATGAAGAAAAATAAGCTGTTGACTTCACATTTAGTTTTAAGCGTTTGTATGAATTTTGACAAAAAACCAGGCGTAAAGGGCCCTCTTCAGAGGATGGCATACACTAGCAACTTTTTTTATTACCCGTCCAGCATAATAAGCCTAATGGCAAAGACTTTATTTGCTTTTCATATAGGCGATTATATGTTGGCTCTTTGGCCTCTTGTTCTTGGACGCGTAATACTAGTGATCACGCAGCGAAATAACAAATTGGTGTGTTTTTAGCTAATACTGAAATATTTTGTAGGGAAAAAATATTGGATTTAGGTAACAACATCCCTTCATATTTCTATTGCCTATTAAAAAAAAATCAAGTTGATCTCTTAAACGCGTTTTTGAAACGAACGTTTGAAAACCAAAAAAAAAAGAGGGTGGAAAACATTTTTTTTTGACAAAAGTATAAATCTTAAAACATTGTTTATAGGTGAAAGATAAAAGATCGATAAATCAAATATATTTTCTTCAATATGAGGAGAGATCTAGTTTCTTCTAATGAACCCTTGAAAACCTGGTGTTGATGTTCTAGCGTCAGGTGTCCCGTTAAGTCCAAATTTAAATCGATTTACCGGCTTGGTTTACAGATCTGCCGACGGACATAGTGGAACTAACATGACGTAAGAACTTAAAAGACAGACAATTTTCATGAAAATTTCGATACCGTTTTCTTTCACGATTTCAATATTTTCTTTCCTTCGCTTGGTAGCAAAAAATTACTTATTTGAAGGTATTGCTTATTTTTTCCCGGTTTCAGTGCTTTCATGAATTTTGCTACATACGCCAGCCGTTTGGGAGTTACCTACGTTAGGTACCAGACCCGTAAAAAATATTTACTTTTTTTGGATCTCGAGCTTCAAAGAATCCAGTCCAAGGAGTATCGAGCCAGTCCATTATGCTGAGCCTGGTGATCTTCTTGGACAACTCAAAGTGCTTGTTCAACGTGTCCAAGTAATCCTTCTGCCAACTCGCGATGTCATCATCTGTCACCACGCCTTCTGCCTTCAACTTCTCGCCGTAGATTTTGTCAACTGGAAGCATAATTGCCATTATCTTTTCATACTATGACGCATCGAGTTCTACTTGAGGTTATGTAGTGTAGCGCTGACATTAACATTGAGTATTTGGGTTCTCGAATTTACAACGGATCTACGAGAGCGGTAAGGTAGGGTCGCCTAAGTTCGGATGTGACCGAAGACCGGATGCATAGAATTAATCGCAAATGGTGCGATATTTTTAATAGATGGCTACATGGTTTACAACGCCATTTTATTCTCTCCATCCCTTCATACCACAGTCAGCGTTGCGACGAACTGGACGTGTTTTATGGACAATACAAGAAAAAGTGTCATTTTTCGAAAAAATTCGGTGATCCGGTCTTTGATCCAAAAGTTTATTAGGATTTTATGGTGACTTCTCATCGTTTTATAGCTTTTTAAGTTGGATTTTGCGCAGAATTAGGAAATGCTCTCTAGAGTTCTATACTTCGATAACGCCTAGGACGTCTGTAGCCCTAGATCCGGACTTCCCTCCCGTTGCCAAACATCGGACTATGGCAGCGGTTCTCAAATATTCATATCTACCAAAAATAATTAGTAAGGTAATGGCACCAATAGTTGACACATTAAGAAAGAAAAGTGCTATATTTTGACCCATTTTATGTATTTAATAATATTTTTTTACAAAATCAATGGCATTCATTGCACGACCTCTTAAATTATATAATAAAAGAAACAAAAACTTAAATATCTCTCTTGAACTTAACAAAAATTAAATATTTTTATGCCTCCAATTTGGCACCCTAGGTTGACACATGCAAAATCAAAATTAACCAATACTTGACACATGTAATACCAATAATTGACAGACTATTTTTAATCATCTGAATTTTCTAAACACATTTCACAAATGTAATCAAAATGGTTATAGCCATTAGTGCAGCTATGACAGACTCTTTTTTTACATTTTGAACTGATTCGCTGTTGTCAATGTCTATTCTGCATATGTTATACAGAAATCATGTTTGTGAAGTAAATCAGATTTAGTATTGTTTTTGTCATATATTTTTTTATTTCTGTAAGTTTTCCTGTTTTCTGTTATTGAATTACCCTCAATTTCACTTTCTTCTATGTTAGACTCAATATCCTCGATACTATCTCCTGAATCTTTCCACTCCTCATCAATACTTGTATCACTGTCTAGTACAGACTTTTTAATGTCTTTTTCTTAGTTTTAGATTTCTTATTAAGAATCTTTTTCTTTTTATATTCTTCTTTTAACTCCTTCTTCTTTTTTATTTCGTCAGCTTTCCTTTATTCTCTTTTATTATTTATAATTTATTATTTATAATTTATTATTCTCTTTATTTTTGCCACAGTGACAACAGCTGGGATTTTTTTTTAGCTTTCGTTTTTTTGTCGTTGGATTTTTTTCAGGTCAATCAAACAATAAAACACTGTTTTGAAGGGACTGAGTACTTTATTCGGAACTCTTGCAACTCTTTTTGTTTTTTTTGTGCAAAACCAATAGTTGACACAATTAAATAACCCAATAGTTGACACTGTCTACTATGGGAAAAAATTGTCAAAATATACTGATATCAAGATGCCTATTGTTATTTCAACTTGATACATACAAAGAAACAGTTAAAAGTTATATACAAGCAGAATTTGCTAAACACCAAAACTTGACAGCGTTGTCAAGTATTGGATAAAAAACAATTTTCTGTTCCAATAGTTGACACTGTTAAAAAACAGAAAAAACAAACGAAATTGATATATATTTTTCTGTAAAAACACGCACTTATTCGTGATATATTATATGTTATATTCATAGAAACAAACTAACAAAAGAAAATGTTACAATTTACCTTTGAATTCCGCGCGTTCTTATCCACTTTGCTAAAAAAACACAATCAAAGAGGCTCGCGTCGTTACTTGTTTGAAAACTAAAATCGCCATATTGAACTGTTTTATCGACAGCGCTTGGTTTTTGTTTCGGTACAAGAGATGGCACTGGCAGTATATAATAAAATTGTTCTAGGGGAATCAATCGAAAAACATCCTTAAGTTTAGCTATAATAGATGGTACTGTCATCTATTGGGGCACTGTCAATCATTGGTACAATTACCTTAATAACATCAGAATTTTTTTATTAAATATTACCATTTTTGAAATACCCGAAAACGAGGTGAGTTGTTAACAAAAATTCATTAAGGAGCTTTAATAATAAAGATACTACTAGTCAATAAGTAGAAAATGTGATTTTTGTACTACGATTAGTTAAGAAAAACTAAAAAACAAAACTGTTATTATATTTTTAATGTTCCTTTAGTGACCTAGAACACTCCTTTAAAAACATTGTATTTATGATACTTCGTATTTTTTTCTGATATTGTTTTATTACTTGACTTTTCATTAGTAGGTACTTTATCAAAGACTGTCTTATGTCGTACCAATAATTAATGAAACGCTTATTAATTTATTTCTTAGAGATTTGGACTGTTAGATTTTAAATGTTCCTAAAGTTACCTGATAGAATACTCATTAAGTAATTAAACTTACTTGCTATATTTTCCTAATATCATCTTGTTTTACTAGTATCAGAGATTAAGACTGTTAGATTTTAACACTAATATCATAAAATAATAAGACTGATTAAGTAGGTACCTATTTGTTAAAACTGTTCAAAGAATTTAAGAGTTTACAATAAATTGCAATTTTTTTTTTCATTTATTTTCTATTATAATGAAAAGACATAATTACTTAAACCAAATGATATTGTCAGTACTATGAATTTTACGTTTCTTTTGAAAATAAATCTTTCAGGTCTTACTATTCTAGAATGCACTATCCCCTACATAAAGTTTGAGAAACTCAATTTAGCTTCAAATTAGCTTATGGAGGAAAGATCGGACTACGAAAGTGCAAAAAAAAAACGAAAGGTTGTTCCAGCCACACCAAGTAGAATTTATTGACCATAATGTAATACGTTGTTGTTAACTTAAGGCGATTACCTTCGCCAAATTAGCAGCTCGATATTTCTCACTACGAATATCAACGGAAACGACATTGAAATAACGTTCATATCAGCGCGCAATGCAAAGTGGCTGTTACGACGCTCGCTGCGTCCTTGAGAGGGCGAAATAGGAGAAAATTATACTTTTCACTTGGACGTGATTACTCGATTGAATAATCTTATGTTATGTTTATAGCTATCAAGTTTATCTATTTATCAAAGCATAGATGAATTCAATCGACCAAGCCACTCAGGAGCAGTAGGGAATTTGAGGTCAAAAAACACCATTCAGTAAAAAAAAAAATTCATGTAGAAGTTTTGGTGGTATGAAAAAGAAAACTGTTGCATATGTTGTCTAAGAGTTGATTATTCATAATAGATTTTTTCATTATTTTTGGTTTGGCCATAAACGAGGAGTAGGCTTTAGAAAGTACCCATTTGGCAATGGTAAGGGCCTTAACACCGGATGTTTTTTTTCTGTGCACCTAATAATCATAGCTACAGAAGTGAAATTAGACAGTAGTCCGAACTTTGGCTACGCTGACCTTTTTTCAAGCACAGTCAGAAAAAATATGTTGACACTTTGAACACGTGTCGTGCATAAACCGTTGCATTTACGAACACTAATAAAATTGTGGCTAAGCTATGATCTATTGTTATCAATTTACACTACAATCCAATAAAAAAATGGTGATAGGAAATGAGGAAATATTTATTTTGCAACATGCCTAAAAAAACAGAATTTGCGTCCGAACTTAGGCGACCCTACCTTAACTAACCAGGGTTGGATTTCGTAGTATAATTATACTATTTGTACCATATTTTCATGACATGTAGTATGTAGTATCGTAATGGAACTATACTACGTAAAAATACCATAATTTTATATTCAGGCCAACCTACTTGTTTTATTGGTTGAGACGTTTTACTTTTTAACATTTAACCTACAATATAGGGAATTTCTGTGCGTTATGAATATTTTTAGTAAATTTTTTTTAATTTCAATAACAAATAAGCTATTTTATTAAATTATGAATGTTATTAGTAATTTTTTTTTTAAATTCACTAACAAATAGGCTGTTTTTATTTCAATTCAAAACAAAAATCAACGAAAAACGAAACGTAGTATAATTTTAGCCAAGTAGTATATTTTTAACTCCCATAGACAATAATTTTCCGAGGATCTAAATCCAACCCTGTAACTAACAGTCGGCGGGTTTTTCCCTGGATCATTGTCGGTTGGAACGGCGCGCGGCTGGCGTGATGTGAGTTCAGCCAATAAGAGGCCACAAATGCAAGCGTCGCGTCTTATTTGTGGCCTCTTATTGGCTGAACTCGCATCACGCCAGCCGCGCGCCGTTCCAACCGACAATGATCCAGGGAAAAACCCGCCGACTGTTAGTTACCGCTCTCGTAGATCCGTTGTAAATTCGAGAACCCAAATACTCAATGTTAATGTCAGCGCTACAGTAGCCAAACGGAGATGCCTCGGCCTCACCCTCAGAAAATATAATACATAAAAGAATATCCCGCGTTACTAACTCTGATCTATCAACGGCTGGACCTAGGAACACGAAATGTGGACTGTAGGTTCCTGGTATGACGTAGACATAAGCTAAGAAGGGATTATTACAGGAAGTTTCCATTGTGATCGAGATAATTGGGATCCACCCGAGCAACACTGTGAGGCAGTACTCGCTCTTTAATTATGATACCGCTATGCTCAAAGTGAGCTACGCAGCTATTTGGATGAATGCCGGAGCGGAGCAAGGCGGCAAATATTGTATTCAGGGCGGATGCATAAGGCTAACATAAAAAGACTTAAAGCGCGACTCACCTGTCTGCATGGTCCTTATTTTCTTGTACATGAACGGCTGCGTGAACATGGGCTCATCCTCCTCACTGTGGCCGAAGCGCCGGTAGCACACCAGGTCCACAACCACATCCTTCTTGAACTTGCACCGGAACTCAATGGCCATCCGCGCCGCGTGCGCCACGGCCTCCGCGTCGTCGCCGTTCACGTGGATGATGGGTGCATCCGCACATTTGGCCACGTCTGAAATGTAACACAATAGAGAGGTTACTTTAAATGATGCGACCCGCGGGTCTACCGCGTAATTCTGATTTTCATCAACATCAACTTGAGATTGAAATTTGTCGTGCGTGCGACGACGCCCGCCTAACATGCCATCTCTTTTGCACGCGTAGAATTTCGCATGCATTTGCTTGAAGCTGATACAAATCAGAATTACGCGGTAGACCCGCCGGATACAACAGGCTTGAACGATCGTACTTAGCAACTAAGATTTGTTAAACCTAAGTCAACAAAATGCTACAGTGGCGAATACGCACGAATTAAGTATGAACCAAAATATACCATTTTGATTTATATTAACTACAGTATTAGTAAAGATTCTCATTGCGGGACCTAGCGCAAGCAACAAATTTCAATCTCTGATATCGGACCGGACCTGCCTATTCAAACAGCAAATCTTGAAGGAAGCTATTTCGAATAAGTAAAGAGGTGCCATGCCGCACAAACGACGGCACCTTCTTCATCGCTTTATGTGAAGGTTAAGATGGTATACCCAAGTTCTAGTTCAGTGGACATCAGCATCACGCCGTCTGGACTAACAGAACCGGTTCCGTTGCTGGATATCAACAACAAACCCCCACTTGAACAAGAGTTTGTATAGCCATTAATAAGGATCTTAAAGATAGAAAAGCTGCAGGTTTAGAACCTCTCTGAAGAACGACATCGGTCGTTAGATCCTTTCCACGAATGTCAACGATCGCTGGGTCTGCTAGAGTGTACCTGAGCAGTAAGGCGAGGACCTCGAGAACCTCGGCTCGGTGGTGTAACCGATCTGGTTGTTGCACACGATGTGGACGGAGCCGTGGGTGGTGAACGCCGGGAGGTTGGTCTGTCCCATCGTCTCGTACACCACGCCTTGACCGGTGAAAGCCGCATCGCCGTGCATGACTATTGACATTATCTGGGAAATGCACCGTCAGGTTCATATCGTACTCTTCATTCACGATTAACAAATCGACGAACCAAGGACTAAAGAGGGATTTAGATCTTGGGGGAGATTAAAACTTTCATCTTGATTTTTTTATTCCCTAGTGGTTCCAGGACTCGACTACTAATCCGGAGGTCACGGGTTCAAAGCCGTAGGGGCAGATTCGTGTTCATAGCCTGCCTGTTTCGGAAGGTATGTAAATAAAATACTTAAATTAAATTAAGTACCAGACGGAAAAAAAATAGACACTTTTAGAACTTGCATATCTACTTCAGAAAAAGAATGTATAAAGTATTTTGATTAAATAGTACATTATTTCTGGAATCTTTTTTTAAACGCTTAAACAGAAACGCGATTGGAGAAATTCGGGTCAATAAAAGTATATTGAAATGAGGTTCTCTTCGACACCAATTCTCCTGGTCTGATAATCTGGAATGACATATGGACTGCAATTATATTTTATTAGATGGGTTTTAACAGTATCTAGGATCTGTTTAAAAGAAATTTTGATAGCAAATTTAGTACATTTTATATTAATAAAAAGCAGACTTTTTGCTACTTTTCTTCGAATCCGTCCCTCGCGCCCTAAGGTTTTTTTCGCATATGGAGTAACAGGGACGCAAAACTTTTACATATCGCCTTAAATTTGTAAGGGTTACTCATAAATACCAGACGGCAGGCATTTTTCTAACATGTCACTCTAACCCTCTGTCAGGAAAATCAGGGAAAAATTGCATTTGTCAGGAATTTTTATTTAATTATATATATTTTATTATAAAATCGCGCAGCGCGTGTGTTATTCACATAAAACATTAAGGCGATTACCATCGCCAAATTAGCAGGTCGATATTTGTCACTACGAATATCAACAGAAACGACATTGAAATAACGTTTATATCAGCGCGCAATGCATAGTGGCTGTTACGACGCTCGCTACGTCCTTGATAGAGCGAAATAGGAGAAAATTATACTTTTCACATGGACGTGATTGTTCGATTGAATAATCATATGTTATGTATATAGCTATTATAGCTAGGTTTGTCTTGCCTTGGGGGTCGCCGTTTGGTATCGGATGAATTCACTTAGCAGATATGTATAATGGGTCAATATTAGCAGATTTAGCCCGGTAGCCGTCCACCCCCCCATTGTGGGTGGGGGGGATATGCACTCAAAGTTAAGACTTGTGCACATCGTTGAACGAATGTATAAGAGAACTAATCTCTAAAAAAGACCGACAGCTAGAGAATATTCCACCAACGGAAGCCAGTTTTCGACAGCATCTCCTAAGAGCTGTTTACCAAGGTGTGCACGTATGGGGCCAATCCATGGTGCCAATTCAAAATCTTCCTAGTCCAGTGGATTGGGGATGGGAAACAGACTTCAATGACGACTGGATACCAACGTGGACCACGGCACCCGTAGCTGATACCGCTTGTCTAGAATTAATTTGGAGCAAGTGCAAATCACAGTGTGGTGCTAGATACAATTATAAAAAAAATGCACCGAATTATGCCACTGTGGTGGAAATTGTGGTTCTAGCAACGAGTATGAAAAACTATAATAAAAATACATTGACATAAAAATCCATACGGAAGACAACCTCGCAGTGCTATACACATGCATATTTTAGGCTTTGCTTAGACTTGCTACCTGGTTGTCCTGAGATCTGCCCTGGAATTCTGTGTAAGAAACGAACGATTTTTATTGTCAAACTGGCTAATTTGCTTAATATTTTTGGTTAGCATCTTATTTACAAGATCAACAAAATTAAAATAAATATTTATTTAAAGCCATTTTACATGTTTTGAAAACTAAATTTTCTCTGTACTGAAATCTGTAGTCTCTGCCTGCCCCTATGGGAGACAGGCGTGAGTATATGTATGTATGTATGTTTGTTGAATAGTAAATTTTCTTACGTCACACAGAGACAATCTTCGTTTTATCATAAAATTTTGTTAGATCGCATGTGTCGCAACTCGCGGCCTCTGACGGAAGATCAGCGTCACAATTCTGCTGTGGCATTTTGCTGAGTCAGAGACATTTTTGTTGGCTGCATCTTATAGACTACCTAGTTATATGTATAAGCCTTAAACTGATTGTAATAATGTAGCTCTCAAAATAAACGTATTTTCTTTGTTTCTTTCTTTCTTTCTAATAGCAGCAATTTGATAATAGCAGTTCGTCACACAAAAGCCAATGATAAAGTTAAATTTGTATTCTATATATTTTGCATTAAAAACTAACATATCTTTGAAACTCACTTTTCAACCAAAATATTTACAGTTTAAATAATTTCTTATATTTAAATTAAATAATGCTGTCTGAAGCATAATGACATTAACTATTAACATTGATAAAAATATACATACAACTTAGCTTACGTGGGACAGGCGGATCGAAAAAATATTTCGCAGCCGTCGCAAACCATGTTAGATTTTTTTTCAAGTAGATGTTCTATAGTAAGTACATAAAATGTATATATATATTTAAAGCTGATTAAATATACTTTAAGAAAGTATTTTTTTTTATTAAAAAAAACTTGTTATTTTTAAGGATATGGAATTTTGAATAAAAAAAATAGCAGACCAACTAACATACTTTCGACAATATCTTATGATTTTTGTATGAAACTGTACACAAAATGTTTTAAAAATGAATTCCTCGTTTCATGTTTAGCCGAAAATGATACCACACTCGAGATAGCAGGTAAATTGAAGACGATATGAATTTTTGTCTGAAGCGCGGCGACGTAAGACTTTGAGTGCATATCCCCCCCACTCACAATGGGGGGGTCGATGGCTACCGGGCTAAATCAGCTGAGATTAACCCAATATACATCTGTGCCAAGTGAATCCATCCGATACCGAACGGCGACCCCTCCATACATTGGTTGGCAAGACAAACCTAGCTAATTAAGTTTATCTATTTATCAAAGCATAAATAAATTCAATCGGCCAAGCCACTTAGGAGCAGTAGGAAATTTAAGCCAAAAAACACCATTCAGTAAAAAAAAAAAAATTGTGTAGAAGTTTTGGTGGTATGAAAAAGAAAAATGTTGCATAATATATGTTGTCTAAGAGTTGATTATTCATAATACATTTTTTCATTATTTTTGTTTTGGTCATAAACGAGGATTAGGCTTTAGAAAGTACACATTTGGCAATAGTAAGGCCCTTAAGGGCCAATTCTCCGGATTTGTAACAAAATATTAAGAAATAATTATAACGGCCAAAATACAACCTTTAGCTAAGACAACTTTTAATAATAGTTTGCTATATGCATAAACATATTTTTATTTTTATTACTATTATTTTTAATTAATTCATTAACAAAAATATATTGCATTTGAATATGTAAATTATACTTAATACTAGGTACTTATGAGCTAATTCAAATTCAAATTCAAATTCAAATGAGCTAAATTACAACTTACTCATAATTCTATTTACAGATATAAAATATATTAAATAAAACAACAATCTTAGTTATACTAAGTTACAATGTCACTCACTGTATAAAAACATTTCTCCAACAAGAACTGTTTTAGCTTATTCTTAAACAAGGCATAACTGGTCAATAAACAATAAATAAAAACCGGCCAAGTGCGAGTCGGACTCGCGCACAAAGGGTTCCGTACCATTATCTATAATAATACAAATCGCGCCAAACTACTAGTCATTCTGTTCCTGCTGATGGGAATCGCCCCGTATTTAGAGGGGACTAAAAGTTTGGCGCGATCTGTACTCGTTAACTTGTAAAGCCTACTTAGCTGTGATAGTTTTCCTTTTAATTTCGTTATGTATACAACTGCCGTGATTTTTTTCACGTTTCCACATACAACCATTTCGCCGGCAAGGGGGGCGGGGGGGACTTGACTCTAACAAAGATATACACTTTTAAGTTTAATATTCTCACACCACCAATATTTTTAAATTACCTATCCAATGACACTCCACACTAGGGGATAGACGAGAAAAAGAAAACCATCCCCACTTTACGTGTAGGGGAGGTACCCCAAAAAAATACATTTTTCAAAATTTTACTGTACCACTTAATCGGCGTAATAAATATGTATACCCATGCCAAGTTACAGCTTTCTAGTACTGATAGTCTCTAAGCTAAGCCGCGGACAGACAGACAGACAGACAAACAGACAGACGGATATGGCGAAACTATAGGGATTCCTTGTTGTTGACTACGGAACCCTAAAAAATGGATTGAAATCTTGTTGCATGATTTGCGATTTGCAACCTGGGTGTAATGGCTGTTTTTATGTCCTTGCGTCGCGTCGTCGGGAGTCTTGACGTTTTTTTTTTGTTCTTCCAGGGTCTCATACTTATTTATGTTTTTGATTAGATTTGAGAGAATAATCAATATGTACAAACTGGGAGCAGTGAGAATACCTAGCAGGATGAAATAGTTTCTGCATGACTCAGTCTGAGGAATTCTAACCATTGTACGGATCGCTCTTTTTTGTAATACGAAAGCTTTATTCATATTATATTGGTATCCATTTCCCCAAAATTGAATGCTATACCTAAGTCGCGATTCTACAAGGACGTAATATACTGTTTTTAATTCCTTGATACTAAGTTCTTCTCGAAGGCTTCTTAGGAGCATAGCATGCTGAGCTAATTGAACTCTCAACTGCACTCAACTCCCGCTTCCAACTTAGTAATGAGTCTATATGGATCCCTAGAAATTTAACGTCTTCAACCAGAGTAATTGTGTTATTCCCCATCCCGATATTTATGGTATCCTTATTGCCAGAGGTTGATCTAAACAACATTGCACTTGTTTATGAAGTGTTTAGCTTCATTCCATTAATTTGGAACCAGTTATTAAAAACCATTATGCCTTATTTGATTTTTCACTAAGATCGTCTAAATCATCAGAGGTAATGACAGCATTTGTGTCATCCGCGAAAACCACGAGTTTGATTTCTGGCACAGACTTCATAGATGTGGTTTATTAGGTCGTTAGTGAAAAGTACAAAAAAGATAGGCCCCAAAATGGAACCTTGGGGAACGCCCTTAGTAATCGTTACCGTCCCTGATTTAATAACCCTCTCCTACTGATCCTCTGTAGTTTTAATCTCAACAAATTGCTTTCTGTTTTCCAAATAAGATGTTATAAGTTTCAAGATATTTCCTCTGATGCCGTAATGCTCCAGTTTGGACAACAGAATCTCATGATCAACTAAATCAAAAGCTGAGCTGAGATCCAGGAACAGACCTGCCACTTTTTTTATTATTAAGACTGTAAACCACGTCATCAACCAGAACGTCTGCCAACCCATTATGGTCTACTTTTATATTCTCAACACTATCTGCAGTTATGTTTGTTAGTATATTATCAATGCATGACTTACAGTGATTCCGTATAAAGGTAGTTTCATTAATAAGGCATCTAAAGTTGTAACATTATAAAGGTTGTAGAAAGTAAGATTTGTGGTTGTAAATATACATATCTATCGAATTAGGCTAGCCTGTAAGGATAGATGTTTGTGAATAAATAAATAAATAAATAAATAAAATAAAAAAAAACATTGTCAATCATCTAAAGTTGTAACATTAAAAAATTTTGTCCGAAACTGCTATGACACTTTCTGTTTGTGTGCCTACTTCACAGAGTTTACAAATAGTCTGCTCATTCCTACTTGGTTTTATTAACAAATTATTATGTTTCTTAAAATTATACAAATTGTTCTTGTAGTTTATGTAAAATCTCCCTGAGTAACAATCTGCAAGCTTGGTTTTTTTTGAATAATATTTTTGCTCTCATAATTTTTGTGGTTCAACAATTCAATGTACCTACAATGCATGTGAAAAGTGAGAAGATTCAAATCCTAGTAATTTGTTTACCATGATGTCATTCAAATCATTGTATTTTGGGACATTACCAAGCATTAGTATTGCAAACTTTACTAAGACAGTAGGAGCTTGTTAAAATAATTACGAAATCTGACTTGGTAAAGTCCTTACATAGTACTTTGAACGAGCTCAATATTTGATCTGTCTGCGCACAGTGCTTTAAAATCGCCAAAGCACTGTATTCCTTTCCCAGCAGTGGGTCTACCGCGTAATTCTCATTTCTATCAACATCGACCTGAGATTGAAATTTGACGTGCGTGCGACGACGCCCGCCTAACATGCCATCTCTTTTGCACGCGTTGAATTTCGCATGCATTTGCTTGAAGTTGATACAAATGAGAATTACGCGGTAGAGCCCCAGATCCTACAATGAGTTAACCATTCCTTGTCCCAACTCATCCGCTAATATCATAACTCTGTGTTTAGCTGTTGTTGTTGTCTTATTTTGTTGTGTAATTTCTGGAAGTAACTTGGGATCTTTGTTTTTTGGCAATTGATCCTCTGGCCTTGAGTATTGTTTTAAACAGATCATAAATAAAAAAGTATTAATTATTTCCGATATACAAGGTGACTTTTTGATCATCGTCCAAATTTATACTGGAGGCTTGATAAGTGATCAGTATTTTGGATCAGTAACAATTTTTGTGAAATTCGTAAAATGAAATTTCGGCTTCCCATATAAATTCAGTTCCAGTCCCGAGTGAATCACTATGGGGAGTCGAAATTTAATTATACGAATTTCACCAAAATTGTTATTGATCCATGATACTGATCACTTACCAAGCCACCAGTATGAATTTGGACGATGATCAAAAAGTCACCTTGTATATCTCGAAAATAATTAAAACTTTTTATATTTATAATCTATTTAAAATAATAAAAAGCTAAAAAAAGGCTTTAAAATAATATTTATTCCTACGAATAATAGAGAATTATTATTCGTAGATTTATTCAAATTTTAATGATATTACAATAGCTATAAAAAAATTGGCTTTTCCATAGTTGTGATACCAGCTGTAAATTCCTAAAATAATCTGATATCACGCTTATAGAAAATTGTTTTGAAGCTACCATAATATAATTAAAAATATGTTTATGCATATAGCAAACTATTGTTCAAAGTTGTACTGTGGTCGTTATAATTATTTCTTAATATTAATTGTTATTACAAATCTGGAGAAACTACAGGAAATTAACTAATTTATCAGGAATTTTGTCAGGATCTGATAGTTCTCAAGTAATTCCCAAGTTTACTGGATCTAGTAATTGCCAAGTTCTAGTAAGTAAGTAAGTAAGTTGGGGTAAATAAAATGAATAACAAAATACAAACTCTATCTCCGTTATAGTCTCCCTTGAAGTGCTGTTCCGCGCGTGTCTTGCCCTGCACGACGGGGGTGACCACTTCCAAATGTGAGGGGTTGCAGCTCATCGATACCTTTATGTACTTATTCGTTCTTCTAATGAACCGGTGGATGTATGTGCCCAAGTGATATTTGACGTCGCCGGACCCCTGGTAGATAAAGACAAGACAAGACAAATACTCTTTATTGTACACCAAAATAAATAAAATAAAGTAAAAGAACAAACTTATGAGAGAAGGTAACAATTGGCGGCCTTATCACTTATAGTGATTTCTTCCAGACAACCTTTGGGTGGAAATTAATCGTTGGAAAAAATAACGCGAAGGTGGTGCACAAAATAAATAATAATAATTAAATGGATAGAAAATACCTAAAATAAATACACAAGTATAACATTGTACATACAAATACATATAATACGATAAATATTACACTATTATAAATCAAAAATAAATAATATAATACGTAAACAAAAAGTAAATAAATATTAGTGGCAGAAGTAATGTAACTAACATTTACAAAGAAAGAAAATGACCCTTAAGTAATCTTTTGAAGACAGGCAAGGAGGGAGCATCCTTAATAGCGATAGGCAAGTTATTCCACAATGTGACAGCTTTAACGGCAAAAGAATTACCATAAAAATTTGTAGTGTGAGATGGAATTGCTAAACGCAAATTTTCGGAGGACCGTAGAGTACGGTCATGGGTAGAGTGCAGGAATTTAAAGCAATCTTTAAGATATGATGGAGTTGAAGGATTGAACAGTACAGAATAAAGAAGAGAGATAATGTGGGTGTCACGCCGAAGGCGAATTGGGAGCCACTGAAGTTTTGACCTAAAATCAGAAATGTGGTCAAACTTACGAAGACCAAAAATGAACCTTATGGTGAAGTTTTGGAGGCGTTCAAGCTTATTCAGCTGTTCCGAAGTTAAAATATAGGTAACAAACGTCTGCATAATCCAGGATGGGCAAGAGAAGGGATGTAGCAAGCAAAATTTTAGTACTTAGCTGTCGGGAGGAGATTTCTGAGTCTTCTCAAGAATCTTGCAGAGGCAAACATCTTCCGGCTAACTAGTTCCATTTGAGATTCCCAAGATAAGCAACTATCGATTAAGATACCTAGATTCTTTACCGTACTGCTGAAAGGAACTTGTATGCCATCAAACATTATTGGAGGCAAAAGTTGCCAGTCGACTCGAGATATAAAGTACGGGCTACCTACTATTATAACCTGTGTTTTGGTAGGATTGAATTTAAGTCTAAATTGTTCACTCCATTCCAATACACGAGCAAGATCTGAATTAGTCGTGGAAACTGCATTTGGTAGTTCATCAAATTTAGCTTGAGTATAAATTTGGAGATCATCTGCATAAAGGTGGTAGGAAGAAGAGATAAGATCAGAGATATTGTTAATAAAGATAGCAAAAAGAAGTGGAGACAAGACGCCACCCTGTGGAACCTATGCTGTGCACCCTGTGCACAACCATTCGGACAGTGAATCATAAATACGAATGCGCTGCCGGCGTCCATGTAAGTAACTACGAAACCATTCAATTACCAATATTAAATAAAACTTCTTGGTACTCGGTTCCACAAATACGAGTATAATAATGTTTAATTACCTTTTAAGGTGCTACCGGTTTCGTCGTTTTACGACATCATCAGGCACTGTATTTGAGGTGTTAATAATACATTTTTGAATACATTTTTAAAAACCACGAATTTTATGTATTTACATAAACAGGATTTAGTTAGATAATACGATCAAAAGAAGTAAGTCATAACCAGGGGTAATACTTTATATTCTCTGCTAGGGGGGTGCATTTGGGTATATTGTGGGTTGAAATAAACACATTTTGTAAAGTCATGTTACACTATCTAAAATAAGCATAAAATAATTATAATTAAATAAGTATTTAAATTACGAAGAATAGAGAAAATTAAATGTCGGAAGAATTTAGAATAGAGTTTTAGAATTTTACAATTAATGTCAAAATTAAAAATGTCTAAAATCGGCTAATGTCAAATCTTAATTTTTAAAATATTCTAATACTGGTGAATATGATAAGGTTGCTTGGTCGTTCAATAGTAATGTGGGATCATGGTACTTTTGACGATTTATCTCTAATGCTTCCAGGTAGTTGAGTTTTCGTCCTTTCCGGCATTTCTGGAGATAACTGACCCCCGTGTCTGGATTAAAACTGTGGCCTTCCTTATTTAGGTGGTCTGCAAAAGTTGAATTAATATCCTGATTTTTCCAACTTCTAATGTGTTCTTTAATCCTTACTTTAAACTTTCGACCTGTCTGACCGACATAAACACCTTTGCACGTGTCACATTTTAAACTATATACTCCGCTTTGGTCTTGAGGTTTAATTTTGTCTTTATTGTTCGAAACAATGGTTTTTAGGGTACGGGTGCTGTAAAATGCTGTATTTATATCATCGTTGTCAATTTTCCTCTTTAGTTTCCTTGAAATTGTTCCTAAGTAGGGAATTTTCACCCATTTCTTTTTCTTTGTTTCCGGATTAAATTTAAATTCACCTTAAAAGGTAATTAAACATTATTATATTTGTGGAACCGAGTACCAAGAAGTTTTATTTAATATTGCAAGATGTCGTTCCATCAAGAAGCAACAACATTCACCGTCAACCATTCAATTACCGTTGGAGATATGTTAAGAGAACGTAATATCCTCAGAAGAATGTCGAAGTCAACAGTGTTAAATGCATTGCTAAAATCTAACAATGTTAGGACGGTAAGTTTACCTGTGTCCATGCCCAACCTAATATCATCGGTAATCTTTATCAGTGCTGTTGTGGTACTGTGACCAGGACGGAAACCACTTAGGAGAGGACTTAGGAGCTTGTTTTTGGATAGGTATATACTCAGCTGATGATGAACAACATGTTCCAGGACCTTAGATAGGAATGGGAGTATGGATATGGGGCAATATTCAGAAAAAGAGGTTGGGTTGGCTTTTTTAGGCAAGGGAGTGATCTGTGCATCTTTCCAAATAGTTGGAAAGACACTGGACGAAACGAATTTGTTAAGGATATTAGTAATTATGAGAATAAGGATGTCAAGGATGGGAATAATCGTGTTACGACTGATACAATCACTTCCCACAGCATTCGACGTTATTGATAAAATTTGTTTCTTAACATCACAATCGGTAAATTGACTAAAATTAAATGGAGGATGGCCGGGTGTTTTAATAGAGGAAAGATAATTCAATGTATTACTTTTCGTTTCAACATCAAAGATGGACGAAGAAGAAAAATTTTGGTTAAGGGAGTTCAAGTTTAAGTCTTGTGGAATTATATTTTGACGTGATTCTCCAACACCCAAAGACCTTAATAATTTCCAAACCTTGGCTAGGTCACCATTGTCAATAGATTCATGGACACATCCCTACACACCTTGTTGCAGAGATTCCGAAGATGATGGTACTTTTTTTTGTTTCTATCGGTTGGACGAATTTTAAATTTTGTCTTGGCAAGGGCCTTCTTTTGCATAATTTCCTTAATTTCGTCTAGTCAGCCAGGGTTCAGGAAGATGTTTTATTTTAATTGCCCTAACTGGAGCGTGGGTATCGTAGAGCTGTGTAATGAAAGAGTTAAACATAGATATTTGTTTATCTACGGTATCTGCGTTTTGAACCGCTGACCAGTCCATACCACGAGCATCTTTTTGAGCTCATCCAACTTCATTCAAAGCTACACGTTCAGTGCAAGAATGTCGCTTATTGCGGTCCCAAGCGATATTTGATGTCGCCCGGACCCCTGGTAGATAGAGCTACACGTTATTGCAAGAATGCCGATTATTGCGGTCCACTTCAACTACCCTTTGCCTGCGGCTTCACTCGCGTGGAAGCGTCTTTCAGCTAGCGACAGTTTTCGGCGTGGCTGTTATTTTGTCAGCACCCCCCATATGTTAACAAGGGTCACTACGGTAATAATAAAGAAAACCGTACCTGAATCCGTTGATAGTTCTCCAGTTAAAACGGAAAGTTTTGGCTTCAGTTCAATACTCATAAAAAGTAATGTATGTACATTAAATATTTTAGCGAAATTTAAAATGGAATGGGTTATTTGAATATTTTTACGAAATTTAACATGGAATGGGTTATATGAATATTTTTACGAAATTTCGCAAAAGTATTCAATGTTTCAATGTGACGACTTTATACTACTTCACGATCAGTATTTTTACTACTTTTACTATTGTATTGATAAATAGATTAGGCTGCGGTCAAAAACACAAATTTTTCCAGCTGCGCCGTAATTAGATTTAGAGGTTGTTTTGTTGAGAGAGGACCGTAATCTTGAAAAAAAAGCTTAAGTACGCTTCTTGTTTGTAATTTGTAAATATATATTTAAACGCGAAATTCGTTTGCAAATTAAGTCAATGTGCATAACAAAGATAACCGACTAACCGGTTCCTTTGGCTCCATTGGTTTGAACTGTGCAAAAATTTCACTAAGTTGTTTTCGGCAAACATTGACTAGCATGTTTAAACGACCTGCAAATGAACAATAAACTTGCATTAATACTCGTGTCTATGCTTCTATTACATCCTGTCTGTCAAAAATAAATTTTGTTCATTGCAACATAGTTCATAAGTGTTGAGAATTTGCTTGGAAAAATTCAAATTTTGACAGCACTAAAACTAAAATTAAAGCCTCCAGAATCGGCTTTACTATCGCACTAATGTTTGGACGTATGTTTGTTACTCCTTCAGGCCGTAACTACAAAACCGATTGGGCTTTGTACAAATGTAGTTCTAGACCTGGAATAGGACATATGCTAATTTTTATCCTATAAATTAGTTCCCGTGGGTTGGCAAATGGGGTGTCAGTTTCTATAGAAAAGGGATGTGTCATTTCTTCACGACGACGAACATAATGAACCGATTGGGCTGAAACTTAGCACAAATGCAGTTCTAAACAATATTTTCTAAAATCATCTAAATTATCTGATCTTCTAACTAAATCATATAACCATAGGACATAAAATAAAATGTTTTTATTTCAGACGATATTACAGTCTATAGAGATGTTAGTAGGCCTTATAACTATGTTAGCAAAATGTTTTAAATTTAATAATAGTTATTTGTGCAACAAGTGAGCAAAAATTGTTTTTGTTGCGACGAGTGCCGAGTTTGAATCGCGAGCAAGGGAAGGATTCTATAAATAATTGAATCACGAGCGTAGCGAGTGATTCTTAGTTAGAATCCTGAGCGTGGTGAGGGATTCAAAGGCACAAGAAACGGAATGAATTTGCTCTCGTGTGACACATACAACTTTTCAACTCACTATCGAGAAAACACAGCTATGTAAAGACACCATCTTTTCGAACGAACGAACGGTTTTTTTTCTTTAAGCAATACACCATATAAAAATATTGCAAATAAAATAAAACGTAAGGAGTGTTAATTGAATCCCAAAAGCCGCGAAAAATCGGAAAATCTTTGATAAACCGATTGAAAACGCAAAACAGAACCATCACGCGGGAGTTTTACTTTATCTATCCGTTTCCGGATTCCATATACATTGGGGAGGCCATACACAGGATCCGACAAGCTGTGTAGTCTCCCAAAGTGTATGGAATACATATAGAGTGAAAGAGATAGCCGCCATGCTGATGTTTGCTGTCTCTCTTTCTCTTGAGCAAAGGATTTGGAGTTTTTGAACAATTCGCAGTGTTCTTAATTTGAAACACTTTTCTTTACTGTTTAAACCAGTGAGCAAAAACCGAAAGGCGCGCTTTTCGAGCTAGTGAGGTGAGAAATTATTTTAAATATTTGCCCGTACAGCTCGACCCTGCCACCTGTACATGATTTTGTATCATGTGTCGCAGGATTGGGCAGTCAGGCTTCTCGCTAATGAGTTTGAGAATGGTGTTGGAGCTCCCGCGCATTCCGCGTAGAGTGATGCGGTGCGCTTGCACACTATCGCATGGAAGCCATCGGTGTGCGCCAGCGCAAATATTCCGGACGCACTGCAGTAACGTGGAAGTCCCAACAACATCCTAAAACCATTATTATACTGTACTTGGAGACCATTGATAGCCTGCTGCGTAAAGTCGACCCACAGACCGCATGTGTATAGAGATTGGCAATATGCCCTAAAGAGTGTTATTTATCCACGTCACTACAACGGGAAAATCAGTGGGCCAACATATTACAGCAGACTGCCAATGCTCTCCTTTCCCTATCAATATCACTGTCATCCTTCAAGTCTTCGGTAACAACGTGACCCAAGTACTTGAAAGACGACGAAGGAATATGTGAAGGGTTATTACCTCGATGTTGCATGGCCATGACTATTGACTGTACACCGAGCCTGGTGCTGCTGTCGACGATTTCTTCCAGCAAGGCTATTAAACTCTCCCCTCCTTCTAGACCAAATCGCTTTTCCGCCGGCCATTTAGTTGCGAAATACTTTTCAATACTGAAAAGGAGAATGCCCAAAACTCTATGGCAGACAGGCTGAACTTGCACCTGGGCGAAATTATCGCCAAAAGACAGGAAATGTCGAGGATAATTAAGTTTGTAAAGTTGAGGTGGTAAAAGTAGTGTTTGAAATAGCACTTCAAGACAAACATAAAACATATATTTTTAAATTATTAAAGTTATCTCGTGTTTTTTCTTTGGTCCTTTTTTTAATTTGTCGACGTGGTCGATGGAGTATTGTAATCGTGATGAAAAAACGAAATCAAGATTTTGATGACAATATTGACTCGGCTCTGTAATCCGACCAAATCAGTGGACCGATTTCAATGGAATTTTGATTTAGACGTGATATCTGGTTCCGCGAGTCTGTGTATCTCATCTTATTTTTTATAGAATAGAATATAATCATGTTTATTTGGTACATAATAAGAACACTTTACATTCAATTATATTTATTTATTGTTAAAACTTAAATTTAGCACAGAATGTACCAAAAAGTAATGGCGCTGATTTTCAGCGGATGCCTAATACTTATATTAAATATAAATTGGTATATAAAATGTAAAACAATGACTTTTAAATATTGCACAAAAACAAAATACAATACATTACTACTACTCAAAAATTCAAGGTACGTCCCTAGTGATGGGACACCGGCACGTGCTGCGCACGCTCACGCTTCGCGCTCGCTCTTATTCGTATGGCTCGCTTAAGGGTCGGTATAATGTCAGATGCACAATTTCAAATGAGCATAAAACATTGTGTTACTTGGTCAATCGGTTTAATAAAAATAATATAGATAATAGACTATAGGGCTGATATTCGTGCAGAAGCAAAAACGCAAAAGCTTTAAGTTCGCTCGATAGAAAAAAATTACGAAGTTACCTCTATATTTCATGTTTTTCGAGTGTTAAAGGACCTTTCTTAAAACAGTTTGCCTTGAAATTTGTATTAAAAATAAGAAAACAAATGACCCCGTATAATTGCACGGGGATTTTGAATAATTCTGTTTCGTTTTCATTTAATTTAACATCTAAGAATTGGCGCTTACGTCGATTTATTCTGAGACAAGGCGGCGACAAGATATCTCGGTCGCACGCGCTTTTTGTTCCATGCTTTGTTTCGTCACTCACCCGTCGGTCAGTTGTGATCGCTCCGTTGAGACGGGAGGGCTACGTTTTTGCGCTCTCGACGTCCCGGTTTCGTAATTTAAATAAATCTCGTAATTTGAAACATAGGAAATAAATGCAACCAATGTAAAAAATGGAATAAAAATGTTTTACGAGTGAAAATAAAGCAGTGGATGAAAGTAATGCAAAGGTACGCCATCACTTAACAAAATAAGTAGAAAGGTCATGTTTTATTAAAGATGTTGAACTAAAGGTTGTCTCAATGGACTAATGAATATCGCTATGTTTTTCGTCTGAGGTATTTTTTTTAGCTTACAATTTAATATCACAATAAATATGGTTGATGGATGTGGAAGAGGCGAAAGAGTTGTGTCTGGATCGTAGCAGATGGAAATCTGTAGTCTCTGCCTAGCTGCCTACCCCTCTGGGAGACTAACAAAACCTTATCTCACCATCACCATCGGCGTATCGACGTATTCTCGTATCGACGTATCGTCGTATCGACGTATCGTCGTATCGACGTATCGACGTATCGTCGTATCGACGTATCGGCGTATCGACGTATCGTTGTATCCCCGTATCGACGTATCGTCGTATCGACGTATCGTTGTATCGACGTATCCCCGTATCGACGTATTGACGTATCGACGTATCGGCGTATCGACGTATCGTTGTATCGACGTATCCCCGTATCGACGTATCGACGTATCGGCGTATTGACGTATCGTTGTATCGACGTATCCCCGTATCGACGTATCGTCGTATCGACGTATCGGCGTATCGACGTATCGGCGTATCGACGTATCGTTGTATCGACGTATCGTTGTATCGTCGTATGCTCGTATCGTCGTATCCTCGTATCGACGTATCGTCGTATCGACGTATCGGCGTATCGACGTATCCTCGTATCGACGTATCGTCGTATTGACGTATTGCCGTATCGTCGTATCGTCGTATCCCCGTATCGACGTATCGTCGTATCGACGTATCGGCGTATCGACGTATCGGCGTATCGACGTATCGGCGTATCGACGTATCGTTGTATCGACGTATCGTCGTATAGACGTATCGACGTATCGACGTATCGGCGTGTCGACGTATCGTTGTATCGACGTATCGTTGTATCGACGTATCGTCGTATCGACGTATCGGCGTATCGACGTATCGGCGTATCGACGTACGTTTTATCGACGTATCCCCGTATCGACGTATCGTTGTATCCCCGTATCGACGTATCGACGTATCGTCGTATCGACGTATTGCCGTATCCTCGTATCGTCGTATCGACGTATCGGCGTATCGACGTATCCTCGTATCGTCGTATCGACGTATCGGCGTATCGACGTATCGGCGTATCGACGTATCGTTGTATCGACGTATCGTCGTATCGCCGTATCGACGTATCGACGTATCGGCGTGTCGACGTATCGTTGTATCGACGTATCGTTGTATCGACGTATCGTTGTATCGACGTATCGTTGTATCGACGTATCGTCGTATCGACGTATCGGCGTATCGACGTATCGGCGTATCGACGTATCCCCGTATCGACGTATCGACGTATCGGCGTATCGACGTATCGTTGTATCGACGTATCCCCGTATCGACGTATCGGTGTATTGACGTATCGTTGTATCGACGTATCGTTGTATCGACGTATCGTCGTATCGACGTATCGTTGTATCTTCATCGTTATCATTATCTTTGCAAGTATGACTTTCGAAATGAATGTATGATTTTGAAATATAAAAATTAGATGCAAACACAATTACGCAAAAAAATGCCATTGCGAACAAACCGTTTTATCAACTGGGTTGAATTTTTTACATCGTAGATGCATTATACTTATTATTGAAAACTAGCACGTGCACGGGTTAATGACCGCGGATCCACACCGCTCGTGGGAGCTAAGAAATAGCGCTCGCGGCCGGTGACGGCCGGTCGCGCAAACAGTTGAGGTGCGGGGATGCGGGGGCAAAATCACTAATTTGTCCAGGTTTATACGCAGCCTTAAGTCCCATACAAATTCCCATACATTCTGCCATTTTTCAGAAAATCTGTCAAAAGTCATTTCAAATGTCAAAAAATGTCAAATGTCAAAGTTTTTCCCCAGTCCAAATTAAATTCCTGACATAATTATCACTACATCACTATCATGTTAGAACACTCCTTACGACTAAACTACCATGTCAATGAATTAACAATCCCATTTTTGGGTTGGCAGTCATTTTATTAACATACTGAATCGTAAGTTCTAATATATCTTTATTTATAACAATTCACAAGTAGAATATTAGTTGAAACGTTTGACTCTGAGAGACACATTTAATTGTAGGCATAGTTAGGTAAAAACTCTGTTGCATTTCTTTCGCTATCGCATCTGTAGACATTTAGTTGTCATATCATGAGCATTTTGCTAGATGGCGCTCTTCCCGTTTTATGTTGGTTAGAAGTCAAACGCTCAAGGGCATTCACGATACTTTAAGTCTTAAGGCGATTACCGTCGCCAAATTAGCAGCTCGATGTTTTTCTGTACGAATATCGACGGAAATAACATTGAAATAACGTTCATATCAGCGCACAATGCGTGGTGGCTGTTACGATGCTCGCTGCGTCCTTGATAGCGCGAAATAGGAGAAAATAATACTTTTCACAAGGACGTGATTGTTCGATTGAATAATCCTATGTTATATATATAGCTATCAAGTTTATCTATTTATCAAAGCATAAATTTACTAAACCAAAAAAACTGCTTAGGAGCAGTAAGGAATTCAAGCTAAAAAACACCATTCAGTTAAAACAATTTTTCATGTTGAAGTTTTGGTGGTACGAAATAGAAAAATGTTGCATTTGTTGTCATAGAGTTGATAATCCATAATACATTTTTTCAATGTTTTTGGTTTGGCCATAAAAGAGGAGTAGGCTTTAGAAAGTACTCATTTGGCGATATTAAGCGCCTTAAGTTTACAATGAGAAAGTTCTACTTACATTACATAACTAACATCGAAAGTCATCGACTTAAATATAACTATAATAACTAACAATACTAACATTGTTGACATTGTTTAGTAATAATAAGATTGTTTAGGTATTTTGAAAGCAACTTGAAACATAAAGAGCAAAGAAAAAAACATTGAGATAGAAAATCATAGTATTACCATAAAATTAAACAACAATATGCGTAAGAAATAAAAAAATTGCTATTTGTCTTTTTGTTTATCTAGTAGATATTTTTTGTATTTATATTTTTATATTGAAAAAGACTGTCTTAGAGGAATGTTATTCCAGCATTTCGCTGCACAGTAACGAAAACTTCCACGAAATGCTGATGAATGGTGGGATGGGCAGTCTAATCTAACCCTGTGTTCCGAAATAGAATTATATCGCTAAAATCGATTACGAAAGTATGAAGTGAATGCTCAGAACAATGATAGGCATCAATGAGTGAATGGCTTATGATTCATTTTAATTCTATTTCGGACCGCAGGGTAAGTGGGAAACGAGATTGACGTTTATTGAACTTTAATTTATTATATGAGCTTTTTAATTACACCAAAGAGTAGGCTCGTAAAGTGCTGAGCACGCCTTGCCTCCATATTGAGTAAATTGCTTCTGTTTAAATAAGGGGTGATGTGTGCTCTTCGTGGGACTATGAAACAAAATCTTGCGCATGAATTTTGCGCTCTTTGTATAAGTTTATGCCGCGGACAGACAGACAGACATGTCCGTCTGCATAGAGAAACTATAATAAGGGTTTCTTGTTGTTGACTACGGAACCCTAAAAACTACCGAAAACTACCGAATGAAAAACCGAAACTTCCATAAACTACTGTCATCTATTTTTATCGAAGATATCCGTTTTTCTTTTTTTGTTATGTATTCTTTTAAAACTAGAGTTCTCGCCTCGCTCCGCTCCGACCCCTGCACCCTGCACAGACTCGCGGAACTCGGGTTCCGTACCATTACATAAAAGTGTATATTTTTATTAAAATTATTCCTTATTCCTCCATGTTCCATGTTTTGCCGAGTCAACATGCCCGATTGCCTGTGCGAACTTACGATACCGCCTTCGTCAGCCGCCACATTATCAACCTCTTCTCTTCGCGACTCTTCTCCATGACGCCGGGCGGCTCCATCCATTCCCTAAAGAACTGCAGGGCATCCAGGTCGGGGCAGTGCATGTACTCCACGCCTATCGACCTGCAGTACACTTTGTCCAGACGATGTATTATTTCTCTGAAACATAATGGTAACATAACGAAAATCCGAAAACAGGTGGTCGTATAACCCCGTATGAATAGAGTTTAAGGAGAGATGGCAGCTGTTCTATCCACCTCTCACATAATAAATAATAAAATATAATAAAATATTTTTATTTCAGACAATATTACAGTACATAGAGATGTTAGTAGGCCTTATAACTATGTTAGCAAAATGTAACAAAATTAAATTAAATAAAATTATTTTAAATATTTACCCGTACAGCTCGACCTGTACATGATTTTGTATCACGTGTCGCAGGATCGGGCAGTCACGCTTTTCGCTAATGATTTTGAGAATGGTGTTGGAGCTCCCGCGCATTCCGCGTATAGACCGATTAAGGGGGCTTATGTAACCCGAGAAATTCCTCTGCCAGTGAGAGTAGGTAGTGTGATAAAGTAAGGTGGTACAGATTACAGATGTCAAATAAACCAAAATATTTTGATAAGAGAAGTTAGGTATTTTTACCTAAACATGAGAATCGCTTATTACTCTCTGTGAAAAACTTCTCAGTCGAAATAATTTCTATGTACGTACCGTATGTATTAGTAAGAATAGGTAAGTATAGGCATCCAACATTTTTTCGATTTGAAGGATACTCCAAATTTAACTTTTAACATTTTGTGCTATCACTTCTACTGAAAAATTGCTCTGCCAATTTTTATTTCTTAATGTGGTTTTATTTCCTTAAATAAATAGCTTTGTAAAGTTATCCAAAAAAAAATCCTTTTGAATATATATTTTTTTTATTTCTACGTAATTAGGTCATGTGAATAATTGCTCAGCTTAATTCAATACGTTTATTAGTAATGAGTCGCTGTATTTTAGTAGATTTTCCAATAAGCCAATGGAAATTCGGCCTAATACCGTAGTATTTACAATCTCAATAATTCCTAAGTACAAGCATTGCCGTCACCCAGTCGCGGGTGTGAAGAGGGGTGAGGGGCGCTCGCGCAGTGGTGCGGCGGTGGGTAGCGATGCGGGCGGCGAGGCGCAGCGGTGAGCGGCGGCATTTTGTTTGTGTTGTGTCTCGCTCAACGAAACGGACCAGTTGTCTACTTATGCAAGGAACATTTGTTTATAAAAAATGACGGAGGAACGCAATGATCAAGGCATTTAAGGCGATTACCGTCGCCAAATTAGCAGCTCGATGTTTGTCGGTACGAATATCGACGGAAACAACATTGAAATAACGTTTATATTAGCGCACAATGCGTAGTGGCTGTTACGACGCTCGCTGCGTCCTTGAGAAGGCGAAATAGGAGAAAATAATACTTTTCACATGGACGTGATTGTTCGATTGAATTATCCTATGTTATATTTATAGCTATCAAGTTTATCTATTGCTCAAAGCATAAGTGAATTAAATCGACCCAGTCGCTTTGGAGCAGTAGGGAATTGAAGCCAAAAAAACATCATTCGGTAGAAATTTCTTTTCATATAGAAGTTTTGGTGGTATGAAAAAGAAAAATGTTGCATATGTTGTCTTAAAGTTGATAATTCATGACACATTTTTAAATATTTTTGGTTCGGCCATAAACGAGGAGTAGGCTTTAGAAAGTACCCATTTGGCGATACTAAGGCCCTTAAAAGAAAGAAGATATTATTAATGAACGCCACAGCGTCAGATCCACCGGCAGCGAACATAGAATAGAATTGAATAGAATATAGTTTATTTGCGTTATTTGGTACATAATGTTCTTATATTGAGAGGTAAAGTATGACAATAATAACTTTTATTATTAAATATGCGACGACATTTTAAGTGTTCTTAAAATATAGTTTTAAAGAGTAGGTAACGTCATACTGGAGGCCTAACAAGCGATCAGAAAACGAAACAACAACACGTTTTGCCAATTTCGCAAAATAAAATCTTGACCTCCCATAGTAATGTTGTAAGGAACAAGAAAAAGAAGAAAGATTACGAATTGCACAAAAAGCGCCCTCAAACCTTGACATCGACCACTTACCAAGTCTACAGTATGAAATAATGAAAATGGAGTAATAATATTTTATTTATAGAACATTGTGTCTTTACATAAAGGGCTGTGATAACCCTAGTAAGTTTATACAAACCTGTAACAGGGTTACCACGCTCTTCCGCCAGTGGTTTTAAAGATACATAAAAACTAAAATAAAATAAAGATAATACAGATTAATTCTATAATGTTTAGTGTATGAGAGGGTGTGTGTATGTGTGTGAGATGTGCGTTTATGAAGAGATGATGTATTCCTAGCCCTACAAGCGGGGTCTTGGGATCAGTTTGAGAACTACATACCGCCGCTCAATTTCGATTCCAACTTAAAATGTCTAATCTGTGCCAACGATATATCAAGCAATTCAAAACTTCGACTAATCAAAATGCTGCACACCAAAGATTAATAAAAAAAAAATTGCCTTATGTCGCAATGACATATCTGGAGAAACGGTTAGAAAACCATTTGTAAATTTAAATACTTTTAAGTGTTTCGTAGTACCTAAATGGTACAAAAGGAACCTTTATGGTTAGAGTCCATTGTCCGTCCGTCCTTATGTGACAGCCTCATAACTTTAGCACCGTTAAAGATAAAGACATGAAGTTTGGCACAAAAATAGTATTAATTTGTCCACATATCACGGCGTAAAAAAATATGAAAAATTAGAAATTATTAAAAAAAAATCCAATTCAAAAGTGAAAAAAAAAACAAATATATTATTCTAAAAACACAATATGGGTATCAAATTGTAAATATTAAAAAAGTCTATTGTAAAAATATATACTTTCACTATATTTACTGGGACTGGTTTCGAGAAATCTTTAAAAAACCACAAAAATATGTATGTCCCCCCCCCCCTTATCTCCGAAACTGGTTGACCGACAAATATGAAATAAATTAAAGTAATATGTGTTTACGTAAAGATTACAGGAAAAATAAAGCGGTATAGAAATTCACGAAAAAAAATGAGAAAATTAAATTTATCATCCACAATACGGAACCCTAGGTCAGAGAATATAAAGTATTACTACGTACGCGAGTCTGCCTCGGACTGGACAGTTACTTACAGCATAAAACTTAGTTCAAATTTCCAAATGACGGTCTAGGCACAGAATACATTTATTTATTTAAATAAATTAATAACTTAAAAGAAATACATATTTTATAATAATACTAAGGTGTATCAGAAACCCGTAAGGGTTTTTACTTACACCATCATTCCTGTCTTGTGCAAGAATATAGAAAATTAGATATACAGGTAGTCTAAATAAATAATGATAATGCCTTAAGATATCGAAATGCTTTGCTACAAAATCGTAAAATAATGGAATACACACAAACGTAACTAGTTAGGTATCTATAAGTACAACAATTGAGCGAACGTCCATAGTTGCTCTTTTCAACCATGGAGATAACAAAAAATACAAAATTAAATAGCCGTTACAAACTTATCAATTGCCTTTCACACAAGAGCATAAGTTAATTACAAAGACATAAGAACTATTTTAGTCCGTACGTAACTCGTCTTAACTTAGGAAGTGGACAAGTAAGTTAAAACGGATTTATTATGTTATTATTTAGGGGAATAAGATTGGGAGTAATAATATTGTTAACGTAAAGAGTTTTTAAATAAGAATATATGAAGAAGATACATATGTTATACATGTATACATACACACATATATTATATACTTTATTTATACTGAAGTTGATGGGTTTTCTATAAAATACTTTTTGAATTTTTGTTTCGTATTAGTTGTTTTAATTGATTATCTGACATCATAAAGCAAACTGTTTATTAATAGGGTATTTCCTTTTTAGGGTTCCATAGCTTATCGGGCAGCTCTAAGCGGTCGAGTGATAGTCGACCCTTACGCTCTAGCATACATCGGTAAACAGATCCTAAAAAATATGCGAATGTTCGAAAATATGTTGGATAATTGATAAATCTGTTTTAATATAAAATCATGTGACTAATAAAAATATAAAAATGGACGGAGTTATTTTTCACATTACGTAGTTAAGCAAAAATCAAAAAAATATGTTCAAAAAAGAAAATCTTTTGGATAACTAAACAAAGCTATGTATTTAAGGATAAAAAAACATCTTGAAGAATAAAAATTGGCAGAGCAATATTTCAGTAGAAGTCATAGCGCAAAATGTTAAAAGTTAAATTTGGGGCATCCCTGAAATCGAAAAAATGTTGGATTCCTTTACATACTTATTCTAACTGGTACATACGTACGTATACAGAAAGTAAATAAGCCTGAGGAAATATTCACAGAAAGTAAAAAGCTATTTTTATGTTTAGGTAGAAATACCTAACTTCTCGTAACAAAATTTGTTGGCTTATTATACATATGTAATATGTATTACCTAACTTCATCATATGCCTTATTTCATTGGCGGAGGAATTTCTCGGAAGTCTCCATACAACAAATTTCCTCGTTGACTCCACTAGTAGAAGTGATATGGTGCGCTTGCGCACTATCGCATGGAAGCCATTGGCGTGCGCCAACGCAACCATTCCGGAAGCACTACGCGGTAACGCGGAAGCCCCAACAACATCCTAATACCATTATTATACTGTACTCGGAGAGCATTGATAGCCCGCTGCGTATAGTCGACCCACAGACCGCATGTGTGTAGAGATTGGCAATATGTTTTACCCCTCGGCCACAGCTTCAGGCTTTGAGAGGCGCGCCAAGCGGTTCTTCTTGCGACGGCACCGGTGCGGAGAGAACAAATTGTATGAAGTTGTATAGAGCCGGCCATGGGTAACCGCTCGTGCGTCTTGTCCGGCTTCGAGTGACTTGCGTTCTCACGACAGCGGTAATACTTTATATTCTCTGACAGCGGTGTGCCCCGAGGCGGGCGGTTGAAACAGTGATCGAGCGCACAGGACGAACCTAGTATCGAGCGCTTTGAACGAGCGAGCACGCTATACATGAAGGCGCCGACGGGTGTCGTGGCAGGGCAAAGTCCGTCGCAAAAACCGCCTAGAAGCGCAGCAAGAAGCGCCGCCAGAAGTCTGAAGCTGTGTCCCTGGCGTTTAAGAGTGTTATTTATCCTCGTCACTACAACGGGCAAATCAGCGGGCCAAAATATTACAGCAGACTGCCAATGCTCTCCTTTCCCTATCAATATCACTGTCATCCTTCAAGTCCTCGGTAACGACGGGACCCAAGTACTTGAAGGACGACACTTTAACAAGTTCTACTCCATTTAGCTTAACAGTAGGCAAACAGATCGTTTTACGATTTTTAGGATTTTGAATCACAAGGTCTATTGATACGAATTATACTCGTCTATAGATACGAACAATGTTTAGTATGAAACCAACCCTGAAAGAGCAAAAAAATATAAGTTCGATAGAAAAAAGACGTCCTACCCAACTTAGCCAAAATGTTTCGAAAAACATATATTTTTTTACGATTTCTGGGTTGGCTTCCATAGTAAAAGATGGTGAACCTAGAGTAAAAGATGGTTGCATCGTAAAGACGAGTGTATAAGCTTTGTTACCTCAGCGTAAGCTCGGTCTGTGCTCCACCTATTAATGTTCTATTAGGTAATGTAAATACCATATCCATGTGTTTATCGCCTGAAAAAGTAATTAAAAAATCATTTGAAGCAGCGGTGGTTCAGTCAATAGGTCGCCGAACTATCAACTAGAAAGCCCTACTTCGATCAACGGGTTCAATCAGTTTTTTGAAATTTATTATTATTCGTATAATAATAGTTGGTAAAAAGTGTATAAAAGTGTGTAAAATGTACAATTGTACCTCAATTGAACACGCCCTCGGAGGTACTACCATCGCAAATTGCTAATGCGCTAGAACTTTGTCTAAATAAATTACAATGACGTTTGTAGGGATTAAATAAACTTTAATAATAATGGTTCCCACTTCAAAAAGCTTGGATTTAAAATTAATACTTTGCACTATTTTATACTTTTAGCTTTAAAATGTATCTTTTTTAAAAATAATCGTTTGCACTATACCTACATTTTAATACTTCCAGCTTTAAAATTTCGCCCTTACACATACAGCCTGGTCTAAGGTTTTTAATATCTGTATAAAGTCACTTTATCCTTTATTTTTTAGGATGATCTGAAGGGTCTGTCCCAAGAAGCTATAAGTTATAACCTTTTTGGTCTGTCCTGTCTTTGTCGCTGTCCTGTCAGATTGCCCTACCACCCCAACTCTACGCAGAATATAGGTATAACCTGTTCCAAAACCAAATCAGAGCACCCCGACTCCACGCAGTCTTGTGGTTACTACCCCTAGAGTGTATACAAAAAGCCGGAGGAGGCGCGACTAAGGGGCCATCTCGGCCACATAAAACTCGGCCGCTTGGCCAAGTTGACACCTTTCGATTAAACCAATTTTATTGGGGGTCAACTCAGCCTCACATACAAAGTACAGTCAATGTAAGAAAGGATTGGATCCAAATACCTACTATAAAACTTTGAATAAAACTATAAAAAAAAGCCATCTCGTTACCAGAAAAGAACTTTGTTGAAACCATGATAAGTTCTTACCTGTCTCTTCCTTTCCATATAGTATTTGACTGACTTGTTTTCTTTAAATATATTCAAATAAGCCCTTTTAAAAAAAATTGCAGCATAAGTGGTGGCACTTTCGAGGTTTAAATGTATACCAAGATTCGTTATTACTTATGACTAAATTGTTAATAAAATATTGTAATACTTCATTGTTGATGGTGATGAAAAGTGATGACTACCCATTTCGGTTATAATTTTTTACCATTGCCTCTCGAAAAGGGGGTATTGATTCACTGATATAATATATACCTATTTAAATATTTATATTTTGTTTTATTATGAAGCCACGTCGTTATTTGTCTTAAGAATTTAAATCATATTACATTTTCTAAGGACTTCTTGTGTTGACTGTACATAACTACCTCAAATTTTCTCTGTCGGCCGAGTTGACCCCCAAAAAATTTGATTTAATCGAAAGGTGTCAATTCGGCCACGCGGCCGAGTTTTATGAGGGCAGCAGCCCTCGCCCGCAGTTACAAAGTATAGGCACCCGTGCCGCCGCGGGTGACCAGCAAGCTATTGCTGCGGAGGTGAGCATGGGTGTCTGTATTTTGTTACGCAAGGACGAAAGTGCTGCACTTTCTGCAGCGCCGCAGCAGTTGCAGATGTAACTGTGGTTACATTATATCCACCTTCCCATTTAGTAGGGAAAAAAAATGTTGCTTGATTATTTATAGTGCGAAAAATTAATTTTTATTATTTATCATATAAATATATTATATGATAATATAATATATTATAATATAATATAATATATGATATATTTATATTATATTTTATTATATTTTTAATGCCTTTGCAAGGCACGCGCAGGGTAGCTCAGCTAAAATAATATACAGTTTGGGTAGTAATGTTCAAGACACCGACTAGGAATTTTTGATATGGGACGTTTTCTGGTTTTCCAAATTACGAGTAATTCTTGAATTTAAGCCGCTGGCTCTTATTTTTCTCAAAACAAGTAAATAGATGGGGTAGACTGTTCTTCGTGCAAAGAAACCAGTGCGTGGTGAAACTTAGAAAGGAAACATTTTGAGCAACGAACTAAAAAAGTATTCCGTTGATTTTGAGCTCTTTTGTTTGCTCTTCGCCGTGGGACACAGCCAAAATAGGATTGTCAAATTCACAAATTCATAAATTTAAGTTAATAGCTATTACTTATATTAAAAAATGTTACGTACCTAGTTGGTACGTTAATAAAAAATAATATATCATAGAGGAGATAGTTGTTTTTCTCTATGTAATATATTGACATCAAAATAAGTCAAATTCATGAAATCTCGTAAAGGACCGGAGAGACACAGCAAAAAGGAGAGGTACAAAAAAATTAAAATCCGCCCATTAGCAACTTGCGGAGATTATACATTATACAACGTGTTACAGAAAGGTGTAACCATATTTGAAGAGCTGATCCAGTCAATTATATAGAATCACTTTTACTATGGAACAAAACATGTACCTCGAAAAAAAAAATTACTGTTTCATAGAAAAATGCAATGCTGCTCGAGTGCTCGGCCTGCTCGGCAGAAATATATGGAAGGGCAGATTTTTTTTTCGAGATTTTAGGGTTGGCTCGATAGTAAAAGTTGTTCTATACCATTGACTGAATAAGCTCTTCAAATATGGTTACACCTTTCTGTTACACGTTGTATATATGTAGTAGGTTGTTAAGATGATGCTGCCGAAGCCGGAAACTGGCGATAGAACTCGTACATTCGAATACATTTTTCCCAAACAGATTATATGTTCCTCCTTCCCTATTTTTCAACAGCTGTCACTCTTCTAAATTTTTTCATGTTCTTTATCTGTCATTATATTCTTTATATGTCATCAGTATTCAACTCATGACGACTCCATAGAAGGACATCTTGAATTAAATATACTCCATAGAAGGAGTCGAAATATATCGTATTAATTTTTATTTTGTTTTTTATATATATATTATATATATCCATAAATAAAAAGCCAACTAAAGGTATTAATAAATAAATATATATTTAAACAATTAACCGGAGTATGTAATGGAATAGGTTTGGAACTTTTCTATGGAACAGCTGATTTTATTTTCGCAATTTTGAGGGTTGGTTCCATAGTGAAAGTTGTTCGTATGGGTGAGTACTATCGCCAGTTTCAGGGTTCCGCAATATCATCATAACATTCACTATAATATAATATGTTATTTAAAATCAGCAAGCTTCGAAGCGTTGTCGAAATTGCAACTGTGAATGCAGATTCTGACTCAGATACTGAGATAATCTCTAGTTTATGTAATGTACAGCCAACGAGCATTCTAAAAAAAACCATAGAGTCATACCCAGTGTATCTCCAAGCTCTCTTACGACGAGCGTCTTGTCCACACCCGTATGTACGCAGGTCTTTCGATTTTTTTTCTTCAAGAAATTGGCCGCTATAGTCAACCCTAGAGGATCTGTCTTCGCAAGAAAGTGACCCCTCGCCTGTTAATGGAAAACAGAGCAACCAGATTTAAATACAAATTCGTATTTATTGGGTTTCTATACTAAAGAGTAAAGATGAAGTTGCGGAACCCTGAAACTGGCGATAGTACTCACCCATACGAACAACTTTTACTATGGAACCAATCCTCAAATTACGAAAATAAAATCAACTGTTCCATAGAAAACTTCCATACCTATTCCATTACATACTCGAGGTACTTAACCGTATTGTTTAAATAAATATTTATTTATTAATACCTTTAGTTGGCTTTTTATTTATGGATTATATATAGGATGGAAAAAATTCAAGGGCCCTGGAGGGGAGCTACCTTAAATCCTTTAGTTAGCTTATTTTACTGAAAGGAAACATTCCTTTATTTTTTTAAAGAAACATAACTGTATTCAAAGATCTTCTAAAATTCGCTTGTCTCACCCGGGAATCAAACCAACTAAAAATTTAAAAAATAAAACCCTCGCTACTTTATTATACGAATCGGTAGGATAAATGTTCAGGATTATTGTTCAGGATAAAATTTGTCTAATAAACATCTTTAAATGCAGTTTTGTTTCTTTTAAAAAATAAAGGAATGTTTCCTTTCAGTAAAATGAGCTAACTAAAGAATTTAAGGTAGTTCCCATCCAGGGCCCTTAAAGTTTTTCCAACCTGTATATATAAACAACAAAAAAACAAATAATACGATATATTTCGACTCCTTCTATGGAATCGTCATCAGTCGAATACAGTATTAATTATGACAGATAAAGAATATAAAATAATTTAGAAGAGTGACAGCTGTTTAAAAATAGGGAAGAAGGAACATAGAATATATATGGAACCAACACTCAAATCGCGAAAAAAAATCTGCTTTTCCATAAAAAAGTTACATAGCTACCCGACCAAAATATATGAAACACCAGATTTTTTTTTCTCGGTTTCTCATTTTTTTTTCACGGGAAGTTATTCGTATGTATGAGTATTATCGCCAGTTTTTCACGGGAAGTTATTCGTATGTATGAGTATTATCGCCAGTTTTTCACGGGAAGTTATTCGTATGTATGAGTATTATCGCCAGTTTTTCACGGGAAGTTATTCGTATGTATGAGTATTATCGCCAGTTTTTCACGGGAAGTTATTCGTATGTATGAGTATTATCGCCAGTTTTTCACGGGAAGTTATTCGTATGTATGAGTATTATCGCCAGTTTTCGGCTTCCGCAACTTCATCTTAACACTCTGTATAGGTAAACCAGTCGACACATTGGTGGCACCCCTCCCAGAGGTCAAAAATTTGCGTCACCTGGTTTATGGAGAGTCAGCGGGTCTACCGCGTAATTCTCATTTTCATCAACATCAACTTGAGATTGAAATTTGACGTGCGTGCGACGACGCCCGCCTAACATGCCATCTCTTTCGCACGCGCGTCAAATTTCAATCTCAAGTTGATGTTGATGAAAAACAGAATTACGCGGTAGACCCGCTGTTCCCTCAGCGGAGAAAAAGAATAGAAATTTTAAATAAAATGGCGACGTATTTAATAATTTAGCCAGAAACCTAACCAGCGATGCCAGTGGCAGAGAATATAAAGTACTGCCAGTGGGCTACGGCAAAGGCTAGGTATTCAGTCGGCCACAACGGGCTGCCCACTTGCCTTATATCCACACATACAATCACACTAACCTGGTAACTTCTAATGATGCTGGCTACTGCGAGATGAAGCTTTATCAATTCTTTGGTTTCGTCCGCGCTCTTTTCATGTCCTTTCTTAGATTTCTGAGATCCTAAAAATAAATAAGAGGTATAATATTACTACTATTATTCGTTGCAATTATACTTACAATTAAACTAACAATTAAAATATAAATTTAATGAAAAGGAAGTAAAAAAAGGGGGTTACGACTTAGACCAGGGGCTCTACCGCGTAATTCTCATTTGTATCAACTTCAAGCAAATGCATGCGAAACTCAACGCGTGCAAAAGAGATGGCATGTTAGGCGGGCGTCGTCGCACGCACGACAAATTTCAATCTCAAGTTGATGTTGATGAAAATGAGAATTACGCGGTAGACCCACAGTTTAATACTCAAAGGGTTACGAATACGATGAAAACGCTGTAATAAATAAAATTTCATGTTCCATAATTTACATTGAAAGTATTGTATATTACATATATTACAGTATATAATGTAATAATGTATAGTATACACAGTATATTACATTATTATATATTATATATTGTATTCAAATAATTATGAAATACATAATATTATATTAAAATCTAAAAACTGTCTGGCGAGTCTATATAAATCAAAAAGCAAAGTATGTGGAGATTGTACAGAACAAAGAGCAATACTATCAAAGCGCCTCTCCCCTGGATTTGTTGCCTTGACGTCGAGTCCCACCACGTCGAGTAGCCTCTACGTCTACTCAACAAACTGTCGCTTTTAGTACCGCCACGTCGAACCGTTGAAAAATCCTCGCTTTTGTTACCGGCACGTCTACTAACAGTTTACAAATGTACAGTCATACGAATATTTGAACAGTCTTCTTTGAAAAAGCATACACCCATCGCAACACCGGTTTACCTAACTTCTGCGACGTCTCAAAATTAGTACAAGTGGGCCTCGTTTACTGCAATTATTTATGTTGATTTTTATTTGTAATCATTAAAAGATTTACGATTGGAAAAAAATGTTTCATTGACTGTACTTTTTCTCACAGTAGACGTGGCGGCACCTAATGCGTGAACTTTTCACTATAAAAAAGTAAATACAAAAAAAATAGTAGACGTAGAGGCTACTCGACGTGGCGGGACTCGACGTCAAGGCACCAAATCCTCCCCTGCGTCATCCTAAAATGACTCTATTAAGGGAGTTATTTATGATGACATGGTATGTTTATAAATTATGATAAAAATACATTTTGTTAGTTTAACTGTAAAGAACACCATTATTGACAGTTGTTGGTACTAGGTAGGTCTCGTTTATTGTAGGTAGGTACACTTACTGACAGTTGCTGGTATTAGGTAGGTCTCGTTTATTGTAGGTACACTTACTGACAGTTGCTGGTACTAGGTAGGTCTCGTTTATTGTAGGTACACTTACTGACAGTTGCTGGTACTAGGTAGGTCTCGTTTATTGTAGGTACACTTACTGACAGTTGCTGGTACTAGGTAGGTCTCGTTTATTGTAGGTACACTTACTGACAGTCGCTGGTACTAGGTAGGTCTCGTTTATTGTACGTACACTTACTGACAGTTGCTGGTACTAGGTAGGTCTCGTTTATTGTAGGTACACTTACTGACAGTTGCTGGTACTAGGTAGGTCTCGTTTATTGTAGGTAGGTAAACTTACTGGCTGTTTTTGGGCTGAATTCATTTTCAAAGTCGTCGATTTTGAGGTTTGAACCACTCTTGAGGCTTTCGTAGAAATTATCCCAAGACTGTAATGACAAAACACCGCCTATACAAATTGAGAGGTTTTTTCCTTCCGGCCGCCATGGCAAATTGGCAACTCAGTTTTGCAACAAGTTATCAAAAAAGAAAAAAAAATCTTGCAGTTGCCAAAGAAGATATTTCTATTCTTGTTTCACAAGCAGTTGCTAACTAAAAATCCCTCAAGAAGTGTGGTTAGATAAGTGGGTTTATTTTTCATAATTCACAACTACAGCCAAATTATTTATTTGTATTTATAAACTATGAATACTCATTTTTGACATCTGTCACAAAATCTGTACGAAAAAATAAACAACTGTCATATTTGACATCGGTTACAAAATCTGTACGAAAAATAAAACATCTATCAAAAAATCTGTAGAAAAAAAAAACTCAATTAAGACATCTGTAGAAAATCAGTACAAAAAAAAACTGACAGGACATGCATATCCCGACAGTATGACAGTATGACAAAATAATATGACACAGAGGATGAACCCGAATAAAACACCTTACATAAAAACTTGATAAAAGCTTGCGTAGCCAGGCTTTGTTATAGGAGGGGGGGGGGACCCGGGGGAGCCTAGTAGGGGAATTTCCAAATAATCGAAAATCATCTAACACAAAAAATATGAAGCTTCCTTTAATCACACGTTCATGTTAACATTAATATCAAACTAGCTACTCCTGCCGTGTCTACTGCTCCTGATATTGAGAACTTCATTTTGCATCAAGTAGAACGGACGTATGACATTTCATCAATTTTTCTGGGCGGGCATCGGGTTTACTAAGGGGTGGGGGAGTCGTGTCGATAAATTTTCGTACACGGATTCTCATTTGCTCTGGAGTCAACAAACGCGGCACCCATCTCGCGCAAAGCTTTTTTATGGCACTATGTCATGTAAAATAAAATAAACTTTTAACAAAAAAATAGCAACCGACTTCAATAGTAACAGCAGTCATTCACTAAAAAGTTAATAATAATTCTATAAAGACCGATGGTACCGAAGCAACACTTTTGCCGACTTCTTTCTTCCTGAAACGTTATGTTATCTAGAAGTCGGCGTTCTTATATTGGTTTCTATGTTGCTATATCGTAGGAAATACGCCGACTTCTAGATAACATAATGTTTCAGGAAGAAAGAAGTCGGCAAAAGTGTTGCTTCGGTACCATCGGTCTTTATAGAATTATTATTAACTTTTTAGTGAATGACTGCTGTTACTATTGAAGTCGGTTGCTATTTTTTTGTTAAAAGTTTATTTTATTTCACATTTTTTAGTGTTGCTGGGTTAAATTGTGAGGTATAGGTAGTTCTTGCAAACGTGGTGTTAATATGAAACGAAGTTCAAGTGATTATAAGTAGCCATGTTTGAGTAGCTTCCTGCTATCAGCACCCTAACACAACATGATTACCGCAATCTCGAGTTATGTGCTGTCATCCGTTGAAGAGTTCTACGGTGATGAAGCCAAGATCGAAGGTCAGGTGGGTACGCTGGCAATTTTCAACAATGCCCTGCAATGAGCACCCTAACACAAACTGGTTGCCGCAATCCAAAGTTATGTGCTGTCATCCGTTGAGGAGTTCTATGGTGATGAAGCCAGGATCGAAGGTCAGGTGGGTATTCTGATAATCTCCAAGTAATACCCTTGAATCAGCACCCTAACGCAGTGATTGCCGCAATCTCGAGTTATGTGCTCTGATCCGTTGAGGAGTTCTATGGTGAATATGGTGATGAAGCCAGGATCGAAGGTCAGGTGGAAGAATGTCAATTTTCAAGTAATTCCTTGTAATCAGCACCCAGGTACAAAGCGATTACCTCAATTTCGAGAGGTATGCTGTAACTTTCTGAGGAGTTCCACTGCCTATCTCTGAAGACCTTCATCAGATCATGACCAAACCCAAAATGGGACCTACCTGGAAGTATACTCTTTCAAACAAAAAAAGAATTGTTCAAATCGGTTGGGAAATGACGGAGTTATGGAGTAACAACGCCAAAAAAAAAAAAAAAAAAAAAAAAAAAAACTTCCAGTCGAATTGAGAACCGCCTCCTTTTTGAAGTCGGTTAATAAAATGGATCTGCTTTGTTGATATGCCTACGGCATCTGCTAGTTCACGGACTTTCAGTCGTTTGTCTGCCAAAACCATATCATGGATTTCATCAACAACTTTTGATGTGACCGCTGTTTTCGGAGCTCCTGCACGTGGTGCGTCTACGGCTCTTGTTCTGCCGCATTTAAAGTTATTAGTTGACCCAAAGTCGAATAGTTTCATAGGAAGAACATGAGTCACCTAATGTTGGCAATACCCTTTCTTGAACCCCAAAAAGAAAAGAATTGAATCACGCCGCTAATAGCAATTTTCTCCATTTTCCATTTTGGTGCCAAAGTTTTTTTATGGTTTGTTGTTATACAAAAAGTTTGCATCCGATTGCGATCCGATCTTGAAGATCACCTATTTATTAAAGAGTATTTTTGGTGAAATATTAATTGTTGGCCGCAATCTTTTACAACTACTCGAACCAAGAGACTTATTATATAATAATGTACTCTGTGGACTTATTAAACCACGAAACTGTTAGGATTTGATAAAGGAGAACGCACTTGCTGTTATTGAAAACAGACTAAACTGTCTATCTATATTGTCAATGCTTACGTCCGTTTCTCTCTGCCTCTTGAAGGAACAAGAAAATGTCCTGATTTGAAATGTGCCGTACATTGACCTAAAGGTAAGGACCAGGCCAACGAAGCGAGTAAATGACCCCAGTGCGTAAGTGCTAAAATGCCAATTTAGCACAAGCGCGACTCAGTGTTCCGCGGGAGATTGTGCAGTGTGTTTGTGTTTGAACTTCTATTAAAAATGCCTTGTTGCACAGTAAAAGACTGCAAAAACTATGAAAAAAATTTTAAAAAGCCAGATGGGATATCGTATCATCAGAAAGTAACCGTACATCATGTTTTTTGCTTGTTTAACAACTAAATAAACCATTTTCGAAGCGATAATTATATTATCGAAGTCCATAATGGCGGCCATGATGTTCGCTACCACCTCACGCGAGTTTGAACAAAAGCAACTTTGTACGGGCGTCATTTTTATAAACCTGTATTTTATTTTTGTCTTAGAAACTTATGTAAAATTTTGCTAAGGGGAACTTAATATACGATACTAGGAAAATATAATAATCATAGGAAACTAAAAATTTGATGAAAAAAATAATGAAATGAAATAATGAACTTTATTTTCAGAAGTAAAATACCACGAAAACATTTTTCTGATGTCAATAAATCTAATAATAACTTCGGCCTGGATAATACTAGAGAGCTATTTTTTTTTAGGATAAGATTTGGTTAGCAGACTAATGGAATAAACTTAGTTTCATTTGTCTAGCTTTTTACCCGACCACGACGAGTAAGTAAGTAAGTTAGTTACATACATATATGAACCCTGAAAATATGTATAACTCTTTTTGGACGGTCGTGTGCCCTGAAATGAACCCTGAAAATAGAAAACTCTTTTTTGGGCAGTCGTGTACATACCTACATACATACATGAAAACATAACGCTTTTTTATGGGAAGTCATGTAAAAAAATAATCGTTATCATTATAATCATATTAATCTAGGTATGAAATTCAGTAGCGGAATCTCAATTCGGCTCGAAACTGGTGCTATAGGGCCTTTATGGATTTTTGTATCAGTCGGATTGAATGCCAATTGTATCTTAAAAAATATGTACACAAATAGCGAAAGTGATTATTGTAAATTGCAAGTAACATAATTAAAATTGTACGTATATATCGGTGTGGAACTGACTTATTACCATAAAAAAGAAATTAAGGATTCATATACGCACGTACAAGGTTACATCGCACACCTACGCAACGCGGCATTCATGTTCGCGCCAAACCCGAGTGAAGTTAGTACCAGCGAGACAGAGAGAAAAATATGAAAGAAATATATGATGTATGAAAGAGAGAGATATACTAACGTCCGAGGCGTCATAAAGTGTGGTGCCGATTGTAGTTTGGGAAAATGTTTAGATGGGCATCTCCTTCCTTCTTGAACTCATTGGTGCCGTACGATAAATAAAAGTATTGGGCAAATATCCACTGCAGTATTTAATATTCATCAACCCATCAAGATATAAACATATTAGGTTATGGGCATACTCATTGGTTATGGGCGATTAGGATTAGCAAAGAAGTTGTGTTTGGTCTGTCCAAAAATTTTCTTCAACAAAGACGAAAATAATAAAGATGGCGACTCATGAATATTTTCCACAACTAAAGGAGACAACCAACTTTGCAAACTGGAAGTTTCGACTACTATTGATACTAGAGTAAAAAGGTGTTGATGAAGTATTAAGTGGTAAAGTAACTAAGGAGAATAAAATTAAAGACTCAAAAGCGAAGTCGATTATTGTAACCTGCCTGTCAGATAAGTATTTAGAATACGTTTAGAAGGCAAATAGGTACGGCAAAAGAAATGTTAGAATGTTTAGAGGCTGTTCTAGAAAGAAAAAGCGTCCTCAGCAAGCATCATCTTAAAAGTATATTACACTTATATTACACCCTAGTATATTACATAATTTAGTTAAGACTATAAGAATCGAAACTGCCACTACTACATCTGGGTTTTTGGGGCTACTCTTTACACACCAACCAAGTGAAACTGTTGTAGTATACCATACCGAATCTATAGATCCCTGCGTATTGGACCACTCCAGATATTGTCGTTCGAGAAAGTTGGCGTTGGCACCGCTCAGGAACGATTCAGCATTCGAAGCAGCAGTCGACTTGGCCGCCACGTTCACCAAGCTCTGACAACAGTAACACTCCATACACGCACCAAATCGTAAGACGCGGCGATTTGCAGCTGGTCAAGGATTTGGTTTTGAGGGACCGATATAAATAATCACACATTTTTAAACTTCTGCTCTGTGATCATTACAAGCATTTTTTTTCCTAGCTTTGTGAAGTTTAGCTATCTAGACATCCTGAATACGTGCCTGCTTTGCAGATGAGTATCATATCATCTGTCATTCACCATTAGATATCGGATGCATTGCTTATAGGCATGCATTAGGGAGAACAATAATTGGTACAAGAAGCTAGTTTAATTTATTACTTACCTAATATATAAATGGTAACCAAGCAATCATTCTATCAGGAATTATCTTGGATACTGACACGAAGTGGTTATATTGTCTTTGGTTCTGACAATTGAAGAATAATAGACAATGGTGTTGATTCGGTGTAACACGATTTAACTTATCTGACAGGACTAACCTTATTATAAGTTATAAGCGTCCTGTTTTTGTCTTTTCGATACATAGAAAAAAAGACAGAACGCTTAAATTAAGTTTAGTCCTGTCAAATAAGTTGAATCGTGTTACCCCGAATCGACACTAATTGCACAGTTAAAAATATTTACACTCTGCTAATAAAACTATTTAATAGACCCAATACCACACCTCAGTAGCAGTCTCCTGTCGTGTTTTTTAGTAAAATTCTTCCCTTTTTTTGGTGAACTACACTACACTGTTGTAAACAATTTTGACTCCAAACCAAAGCCGGGATGGAGTCTAATGATTGGGAGGAGAACCTCCCACTTAAAAGCACACCCATGTTGCATGGTTTTTTAGGCATTGATTACATAACTTGCTCTTCTGAATTCGGGTTGTATCGGCGATTCATTATATGGATATGTAGTTATTTGATGTACTTACTATAGTCTTCTGCGTCGTTCTGATTAACGGAAAAGTGCGGAGCAAGGCTGCCATTTAAAGTTATCTGGAAATTGATAATCACTTACTCGAAAATTTCCCTCTACAATAGAAAAACCGAAAAAGAATTGATTTAAAAATAACCCAACTCATATTATACTTATATGTAACATACATATACTTATATAGGTACTTACTTGTTATTGTCTTGTCGAAACTTGTAAAAATATAATAAAAAATAAAATATTGATTGAAATTATGTGCTTATGAAACCATAACGATAACGTCATTTAAAAATATCTTTTTTTTCAAAGAAGATTAACAATCAAGAAGCTTTTAAACTATTTGTTATCATAACACGAAAAAAACAAAGGCTGTCACGGGGCCTGATAATATTAAAGTAGGGCCACTGAGTGATGGCACTTATGACAGCTGCATTTAGTGATTAGGTACATTTCAAATTTCGGTTAAAAATAAAAATCAATTGTGAGATGTTTAACCTTTTGAGTGTCCCCATAGAAGGGAATTCCAAGTGCTCGAAATGTCCCCATACATCGCGCCAAGCGAGATTTTGAGCGACTTGTTGTTAGAAATGCTCGGATTTAGTTAAATTGCAATCATTATTACCGAATATGTTATATCTTCTAAAAATCTACATAAAATTTGCCATCTTCTCATGTAATTTACATACCTAGGCAACAATCCGAAGGAAAAATATCCTTAGATATAGTTTCAGCTCTCACTTTTTTCCGCCATTTTTTGTCACATTTTTCATCACAACACTTCATTTACACTAATTTCAGAATTTGTTTTTACACTCACGTAATCAAAATTAGTTTACACGTAGACTACATACATTTTTTTATTGAAATACTCAGTAAATACTTCACAATAATTAAATATTTACGGACGTAAACAAACTCGATGCCGGTTGCGTTTTCACTGAGCAAAATGTTTCTAAAATTCATTCGTTCTAAACCGAAAACCAATGATACAAAAATGTTGGCCACACTGTGAGAAATCATAAACAATTTTTGCTCAAAAGTTCGTTCAATTTCACTCCGAGATATTTGGCGGCAATTTCATACCGCCGCTTATGATCAGACGTTTGATCATAGGGCATTTGAGGCACCCATTTTCTTATGATCAACCGTTTGATCGTAGGACACTTGACGGGTTAAATATCTAAATCGAAAAAAGTATTTTACTATCATTTGTTTTCGTTTAGTTTAACTTCGGCATTGTTTTGTTTTTAATAAAATATTATTGCGTAACTTGGCGACCTCAAACACGACCTATAAAAAATGAGAAACTTTAAAAAAAAAAATTCAATGTTTCTATACGAATTCTATTGCACAATAAATCAACATTCAAATCGAAAAATAATAACCGAAACAAGTAGTACATCACTATCAACAATGAAGTATTACATTTTTTAATTCACACTTGCTTATAAATAATTACGATACTTTGTAGGCATTTAAACGTCATAGGCGCCATCACTCAGTGGCTCTACTGTAGTGACAAACATTCAATACTAGTACCACAGACTTTTATTCAATATTTGTGTTCAGCAGTTACTTTTGCAGCAAGAACACGCACAGAACAGTTATATCGCTTTTGTTAACGGGACCCTAAATTGTTATTTTCAAAGAATAAAGATGAAACTAAATTAAAGTATATTTATTTATATTATAGTATTATTAAATATTTATACAGGAAATTAAAAGGCATTATTTCATTCCTCCATGCATGAAAATAATAGCACCAAATAGCCAAACAAAACTGAACGAAACATAAATAATAGTATAACTAATAAGTCAATTACATTCAATTTACATTGTTTGTTTATATTATATCAAGCAGAAACTTTACTTTATAATGTACTAGCGGACGCCCCGCGGCGTTGCTCGCGTAGATCCAGTTTCTCCTAGGCCAAACTAGTTTGTCCTAAAATCGGGCTTGGCCGGTAACATAATTATAGATTTACAACTATTTGCCGCAGATTTGCTTCTCAAGTCTAAACAACTGCTTTGTTTTTGCTGACTGTACAAAATGCTCCAGCTGCGCCCAGCCTACCCTGTTTATTTTGATGTAGTTTTTTTTTCTATACAACTACGAATTGGTTACATTTTGCTGAAAAAGAATGGTGAATCTATTTTTTCATTCGTCGGGCCCTTGCCAGCGCCAGTGTGCCGGCTATATTAGAGCCAAAGGGCATAGCACGCGATGACGGCAGACGGCCCGACGACGGAATGACGCTCATTCCTTGGAAAAACGTGCGGTCACTGATATGGGACGCAACGTGCGTTAACACATTGGCTCAGTCCCATGTCCAAGTGACCGCAATAAGGGCGCCGCGGGTGTTTCTCTGAAAATCTTGATTTCGGATAAACTGGATAAAATGTCAAATTTTTTAATAGTTGCACTCTAGGTCGATTTGTATGCTTATAAGTATTACGAATATTTGGGTGTGCACCCAATTGAAGAACAATTAAAGAAGATATACAAGATCAAAAAAATGGTAATGACAACGAGAGGATGGTAATGACAAGTTATATGAAAATGGTGTGAAAAAGTATGTTTAAATTATGTTAATTCAGAACTGATGTTTGTAAATGAAACAAAACCATAATAAAAAATTATTTATGCATGAAATACAATAAAAACCAAAAACTGGTAATGACATTTCAAGGCAGGTAATGACTCTGTTTTTTAGTATACTTGACACTCTAAAGAATTTGCATAGAAAGATAATGAAAACAACTGAAATGAGTCTCAGCTATGCTTCTTTTTGCAGACTTCAGCCCTTTTGAGTTGCATTTGCCAAGAACAGCAGAAAAGATACGTGTTTGTGCCAGAAACATGTAAATTTGGAGTTGTTGTTAAAAGCATTACATACCGAAAAAATTATAACATAAAATGATAATTGACTTTTCTTGTTTTTTTGATTAAATATTATATATATATACGAAAACACAAAAAATATAATTATTGGTAGTAAAATATATTTCGACCACTTGTGGTCGGTATCAGTTACACAATTATATAGAAAAGATAAAAATTAATAATTATAAATTATAGGTACTTATGATATGGAATATTTTATTTTTTATTTATAATTATTATATAATTAATTATAGTATTTATAATTAAAAAATATATATATATTCCATATCATAAGTACCTATAATTAATAGAAATCTAATTATTAATTTTTAACTTTTATATATAATTGTGTAACTGATGCCGACCACAATTAGTGGTCGAAATATATTTTACTATCAATAATTATATTTTTTGTATTTTCGTATATATATATTATATATATATATATATATATAATATTTAATCAAAAAGACAAGAAAAGTCAATTATCATTTTATGTTATAATTTTTTCGGTATGTAATGCTTTTAACAACAACTCCAAATTTACATGTTTCTGGCACAAACACGTATCTCTTCTGCTGTTCTTGGGAAATGCAACTCAAAAGGGCTGAAGTCTGCAAAAAGAAGCATAGCTGAGACTCATTTCAGTTGTTTTCATTATCTTTCTATGCAAATTCTTTAGAGTGTCAAGTAAATATCGTTTTTATTTTATAATCATTGTTTTGTTATAAATTCTTTTTTTCCTGAGTAGATTTTGCTATTTTCATCTCCTTGGTAAAAACTTTGAATTCTTTCCTTTTTTATTAGATTTCTTCTCCTTTCCTTGGTTTCTGGCTCTTCATTTGTTGCTTTATGGTTACTCTTTGATAGTCTACTGATTTTAGCTCGTTCCTGAGCATTTTTCTTTTCTAACTTCTTTATATATCTTTCGTATTGTTTTACTTTGAAATTTTTAGCTCGTAAATTGTTTTGTAGTGCTGATATCTATATTTTCAATAAATTGAATTGATAGGAAATTGTTCGTTTTTCTTATTCAGCCTCCACTTTTTTTTATTCTCTTTTTTCTCGGGGAGTCATGTTATTAATACTCTTTTTTTGTTCTTTTTTCCTTTCTTGATGTCTTTTTCTTTCCTTTTCTTGCAATAAACCATACTTTTCTTGATTTTCCTTCATTGCAGTATAATTTTTCCTCTTGTTTCAGTTTCGTTTGGCTTTTTCTTTCTCCAATTTCCTTTTAGACATAGCTTCTGGGTCTGAAATATACAATATTTATCATAATTATTCATTTATAAAAAAGTGCTTTTTCTCAATCATAGTTATAAAGATTTAACGGGATATACAATGTATAATGTTTTAAAATGAGTGTCTCTGTATTTCGACACATTGCTTTCATGGATTTACTCCGTGAACATGACGCAATTATGTGAAAGTCGATACTTTAACGGGCCGATGCCCGTTACTCATTATAATTTTTCATTTATGTTAATAAATAATAAATTAAAAGATATTAGTCATTACCAAATCTAAACTGTCATTACCATCCCCGTCAGTTGTGTCTGGTAAGGACATGACGAGGAAGGACATTTTGGACATTTTTAAATTACATCAAAATGTAAGATTATGTTTCATTGCTACGTGGTATAAAATGTTTGTTGTTTACCAAAACCTCAAGATCTATATACATGATAAACGTAATATTAAGCATACTTACCAGAATTTGAACGATACGTGAATGACGATGAATATTGTTCACACTCGGAGAACACGTGTCGAGCGACAACCGAGTATCATCTGCTTGCGGCACCTCCTTAACAGAAACTAGTTCACTCCCCGCAACGGCAGGGAAGGGTTAAGTGAATTCTAGTAACGCGTTTTCAAACTTTTAAACGCGTATTTTCACAAATTACGGTGTGGACATATTTTAATTCAGTAAAAGTGCACGGGCTAAAATAACACTATTCTAGTTTATTTAGAAGTACGTTTCTACTGTTTTTAATAACTTTAGAGATCTAGCTATATGGTATTTGCAAGTAAATTATGATATTTGTATCCATTATAAGGATTTTTTTGTATTGAAAACCAAAATTTGGTTTTGCACGCTACTTGACATGCTGTTTTAAGGCCCATTTTATGATGTTTTATATTGAAGCGATGCTCCTACAAAACCAATAAATTGATACTAATACCATTATATGTTAAAGAAATGATGTAAATAATAATTTAATCTAAAATGAAGTGTAGAAGAGCTAGATCGTCGTGCACCCAGATTTTGGGTACTTCAGAGAAACACCCGGGCGCGGCAGCCGCAAAAGCTGAAGTGTTAAAAAGGCGCATATAATGGAGCCCTTGGCGAGGGCTTCATATTTGTGCCTTTTGCTGTAGAAACTCTTCGGCCGTGAAAGTTCGTCGCGTTTGGTCGACGCTTCAGGTGACCGAAGGGCTGGAAGCTTCTTTGGTCAAAGAATTAGTTTGGCCATTCAACGTGGCGGCAGCGATCTGGCCAGTATTTTCTATTTATTGTAATTATTTTATGTTTACTTTGTTAGATTTTTTATTTTAGGTCATCTTTAGTTAAGTTTTTGAATGTTATTTAAGTTTTTAGTCAAGTTACTCTTATTTATTGTAGATGTAGTGTTATTTTCTGTTCAGTAATTAAATTTTTCTGTTTTTGATAAATATTTTTCAATCCCATTGTAATTAAAAATATTTCCTCTCACAACAATAAAGGTTTGTAAAAAAAATATTTACGAAAAATTTCGTGGTGCTATTTAAAAACCGGCCAAGCGCGAGTCGGACTCGCACACGAAAGGTTCCGTACCATTATCTATAATAATACAGATCGCGCCAAACTTCTAGTCCGCTTGGAAGTTGCTCTTCCCAAGAACGGCCCATACATTTTGTTCCTGCTGATGCGAATCGCCCCGTGTTTAGAGGGGACTAAAACTTTGGCGCGATCTGTACTCGTTAACTTGTAAAGCCTACTTAGCTGTGATAGTTTTCTTTTAATTTTGTTCACGTCTCCACATACAATCATTTCGCCGGCAAGGGGGGCGGGGGGGACACTTGACTCTAACAAAGATATACATTTTTAAGTTTAATATTTCCCAAACGAAACCCTGGATCGAAAAATGGTCTTCTCAAACCTTCAATATTTTTAAATTACCTATCTATCTACCTACACCCCACACTATAGAGTATAGGGGATAGACGAGAAAAAAAAATCATCCCCACTTTACGTGTAGGGGGGTACCCTAAAAAAAAATCTTTTTTAAAATTTTACTGTATCACTTTATCGGCGGCGTGATAAATATGTATACCAAATTTCCGCTTTCTAGTACTAATAGTCTCTAAGCTAAGCCGCGGACAGGCAGACAGACAGACGGACATGGCGAAACTATAAGGGTTCCTTGTTGTTGACTACAAAACCCTAAAATGCCAGCCAAAAAGTTGTTTTTTCTTGGTTTCGAGACCCATTTTTGTGATTTTTTTATAGAGGAAAGTTTTTATCTGCGTTTTTGGTCCGTCAGAGCAAAAACATATCGTTGAAAATGACATTAATTTTTTTGTAATTTTTTGGTACTAAATTAATACTCTAAAGGTGGTAGAGCTGATGCCGGGCTCGACTGTGGAGGTACCACCATCTTACTTGGAGACCCCCTCGAAGTTATTGGGGGAGAGTAAGAGGACAGCTCACAGGCGAAAAACCAGGAGGCCCACCATGCCTGGGACCGATGAATGGCGGTATATCCATCCCTAATAGCCGGGCCTTATATGGAACGGACTGGTGACGGGCAGCGGCGTCACTGGTGCGAGGGTTCCGGCACCGCGCCCACCAACCACCACCGCCTGCCCAGTGTGTGTGTAAGTATGGGCAATTCTTCCAGGATGACCGCCGGGAGTGGCAAAGTCCTGGAAAGGCTTATGTCCAGCAGTGGACGAACTAGGCTGATGGATGGATGGATGAAATTAATACTAAATTAATGTCTGCAAAAACTAAATTTTGCTTTATACAGCTCCTTAAAGTAGAGCCGAACAGCTTCAGCATTCTGGCACAAAAACTGGTCCAGTGAAGAGAAGGTGGAGCTCGTCGCGATCCCTGATTTTCGTCTCTAGTCTACGGTTGCAGAGCAGTAGTACAAGTAGTACACATTAGCAAGCTTGTACTTCATACGATGTCTTTGGATGTAAAAGAGATAAGACAATTATAACGTGTCATTTACTTGTTACAAGTGAACAGTACTACGTATTGTTAATAAAGAACTTGTAATAAATATTTAATTTCATGGGTATATAATATAATAATCTCGTAGAACAGATGAGTGTAAGACCAAATGTTTATTAGGCAAATTTTATCCTGAACAATAATTTTACCGATTCGTATTGTAAAATAGCGAGGGTTTATTTTTTTTAATTTTTAGTAGGTTTGATTTCCGGGTGAGGCAAGCGAATTTCAAAATATCTTTGAATGCAGTTTTGTTTCTTTTAAAAAATTAAGGAATGTTTCGTTTCAGTAAAATGAGCTAACTAAAGGATTTAAGGTAGTTCCCCTCCAGGGCCCTTAAATTTTTTCCACCCAGTATATGTCGGGTAAATAGAAACTGAAAAAGTCGTTTTGGTGGATTAAATTTTCTTCGAATCTAATTACTTGAAATATGACAGTCATATTGCGAGCAGTAGAGTAGCACATGATCTACTGTCTCGTTCTCTAGAAGGCACCCTCGAGGGGGAGGCGTTACCACGTGACAGCTATACGTCCACACGGTACACACAAACCGTAACTACAATTTTTCATTTGTTGTATTGTAAGAAGATAGACAAGATAAAAGATAGATAAGATAAAAGATAGCATTAGGTACTGCATGTTTTTAATAATAAAAACATGCAGTACCTATGCAGTACTCTATAAATCCAAGCATTTTTGCTTCGCTCCTAGTGTCACTCATGATGCTTGCGAGAGTTTGTGTTTTGTTAGCGGTGGCTGGATATGTATGCGTAAGTAATATTATATTATCATTATTATATATTGTAAGTAAATATATTATACAGGGTGGAAAAAATGAAAGGGCCCTAGAGGGGAACTACCTTAAATCCTTTAGTTAGCTCATTTTACTGAAAGGAAAGATTCCTTTATTTTTTAAAAGAAACAAAACTGCATTCAAAGATCTTCTAAAATTTGCTTGTCTCACCCGGGAACTGAACCAACTAAAAATTTAAAAAATAAACTCTCGCTATTTTATCATACGAATCGGTAGGATTATTGTTCAGGATAAAATTTGTTTACTAAACTAAAGTCTTACACTCATCTGTTGTACGAGATACCCAAGAAATTGAATATTTATTACAAGTTCTTTATTAACAATACCTAGTACTGTTCACTAGTAAAGTAATAATTATACGCCATTATTACACAATGACAGAACGGAATGAAAGCAAAACAAAACAAAATTTGAATTTCGAACGAATACTTTTATCGATTTTAAAAATGTTGAAAGTTATGGTTCGAACTTCAAATTTGTTGCTCCGCGTTGCAAAAAAATACGTTCCTTTTTTAAACTTTTCGTCAGTACGCCTAGTGCAAGAAGTAATTGTGCTCTGCATACATTTATTATTACCATTTAACGATTTTCTTATTGAAGTCTTCAACAAGGTACTTAAGATAAATAACATTAGCAAGCTTGTACTTCATACGATGTCTTTGGATGTAAGAGAGATAAGAAAATTATAACGTGTCATTCACTTGTTACAAGTAAATGTTACAAGGGGCCTCGTAACTTATTTTATTTGACAGGACTAAACTTAATTTAAGCGTTCTGTCCTTATCTTTTCTATAAAGAAAGACAAATACAGTTACTTAACATAAGGTTAGTCCTGTCAAATAAGTTAAGAGGCCCCTTCTAAAAGTATTCAAAATGTAAGTGACCCACCTGGTAAAACTGCAACTTCTAAATAAATATGTTTACTGCTCATACTGTATAGTATGAGTACTGCTCGTACTTTCAAACAAGTTAAATCGTGCTAACCAATTGGTGTTACACCGAATTGACACAATTATGTTCACTGCTAATAGAAAATCGTTGGTTCTTAGATAGAGCTGATAACAATTTCACAAGTTGCTTCAGTTTTGAACTGAAAGTACGCAAAGTTCTTTCACAAGTTTATCCAAATGAAAAATTATACGAACCTTGAAACAGTTTTTAAAGAAAATATACAAATAATGGGACATATACTTACGCTGAATTATAGCAAAAAGTAGTAGCCATATTATGGTTGTTCTACACCTTCTCCTCCAAGTTACCTCAACGGGACACCTGACGCTAGAACATTAACGACGCGACCGGCGACGCCAGATTTTCAAGGGTTCGTTGGTAGAAACTAGGTCTCTCCTCATATCGAAAAAAATACATTTGTTTTGTTGGTCTTTTATTAATTCAATCTACTTATAAGCAATGCCTTACAATATATACTCTTGTCTAAAAAATAGAAGACTACACAACAATTGAAAAAAATAAGAATTCTCTTTGAGCAGCGATATAAATGACTTAATATCGCTCTTTTATCGCTTTCTTCGAGGCACTAAGTTAGATCCTGAGAGTAGCGAAGGATTCTAAAGTAGAGCACTATCCAGGGACTTTGTGACGTCGTAATGCAGTGCGCGATGATATGTGAACGTTATTTCAATACAATTTCTGTCGATATTTGTACACACACAAGTCGACTCAAGGTCAATGTCGACTACCTGCCCCTTAATGGGAATTACCAAAATAAAGAGCAGCGTCGCGTCGGCAGAAGCAGAACGTCTCCGCCACATTGTACTGTGTCTTCACTCTGCAAGATTAGGGTGTACAGGGGATCTATAAAGGCCGACTTGGGTGAATTATAAAATGATTTGAAAGTAGGATAGAGTCAGAGTTTTTTCACGCGTGCAAAAGAGACGGCATTAGAACAGAATCATAATGTGATTCATGCAAAACGGCCTTTCCCCTGGGGATCTAAAAAGGCCGACTTGGGTGAATTATAAAATTAAAATTAAATTAAATTTATTAAAAAAGGACCTGGTCCTCTAAAAAGGCCGTTTTGCATGAATCACATTATGATTCTGTTCTAATGCCGTCTCTTTTGCACGCGTGAAAAAACTCTGACTCTATCCTACTTTCAAATCATTTTATGATTCACCCAAGTCGGCCTTTTTAGATCCCCAGTTTTTAGATCAGATATAGAGTTCTGTAAATGTTTCACTCGGCGAGTTGACGGCCAAGTTCCAAGTTCTAATAGGAGCACAGAGAGAGGGACGTCAAGCAGATGAAACGGTGCTAAAAATGTATCAATCGTTATAAGAAACCTCAATTTTTAAAAGACCCTTTAACGGTACCCAACATGATCAATTTTGAAAAGGAAAATCGTTACTAGAATATTCTGTTTGAAAACAAACTTTTGTTGGTAGATTTTAGACCTAACTACCGCTGGCATATCCTCGAAAATGACCTGCACGGTTTCAATTATAAATATATTTCTAAAGCTTCATTTTAGCCATAAAAAAACGCAAATTGTTTCATCAATGATGCTATGACAAAATTACGTTCTCAAATATTTTTTTTATAATTCGACGTACATTGTAGAAACGAAGGTCAAAATCCAATAAATATCAAAAAAGCGCTCCAGCGTTTTAATTAAGGATTTCATGCGAGTTTTGTTGTAGGAAATATTGTGTATCAAAAGTTTAATGTTATTTGTACACAATGAAGTATTTATGTTAGTTAAGTAATAATAAAATTGAAAGTTTGTCAAGCAAAACCATCTAAAGTTATACCAAAATCTAAAAAGGGCGTTTTCTCGTTTTAGTCGTTTTAACTTAAATTGTAAAATTTTATCTCAACCTCAAGTGAAAACAATCACAAACGTATCATTTAAGAAATCTCACTTCGTTAATTTATGCACCTCAAATCTATATTTATAGCCGCGTAGCATGCATTAATAATGACCATGATAAAAATCTTCCACGAGAGTACAAGCGACGTGTCTATTTTAGTTGTTGTCTCGCAGAAAATCTTCTGTATGTTGGTTGTATCATATACAGGGTAGAAAAAAATTCAAGGGCCCTGGAGGAGAACTACCTTAAATCCTTTAATTAGCTCATTTTAATGAAAGGAAACATTCCTTTATTTTTTAAAAGAAACAAAACTGCATTCAAAGATATTCTAAAATTCGCTATACGAATCGGTAGGATTATTGTTCAGGATAAAATTTGTCTAATAAACATTTGGTCTTACACTCATCTTTTGTACGACATACCCATGAAATTAAATATTTATTACAAGTTCTTTATTAACAATACCTAGTACAACTTGTAACAAGTAAATGACACGTTATAATTTTCTTATCTCTCTTACATCCAAAGACATCGTATGAAGTACAAGCTTGCTAATGTTATTTATCTTAAGTACCTTGTTGAAGACTTCAATAAGAAAATCGTTAAATGGTAATAATAAATCTATGCACAGCACAATTCCTTCTTGCACTAGGCGTACTGACGAAATGTTCAAAAAGAAAACGTATTTTTTTGCAACGCGGAGCAACAAATTTGAAGTCCGAACGATAACTTTTAAAATCGATAATAGTATTCGTTCGAATTTCAAATTTGGTTTTGTTTTGCTTTCATTCCGCGCTGTCATTGTGTAATAATGGCGTATCAATATTACTTTACAAGTGAACATAGGTATTGTTATTGTTAATAAAGAACTTGTAATAAATATTCAATTTCATGGGTATCTCGTACAACAGATGAGTGTAAGACTAAATGTTTATTAAACAAATTTTATCCTGAATCCTACCGATTCGTATAATAAAATAGCGAGGGTTTATTATTTTTATTTGTAGTTGGTTCAGTTCCCGGGTGAGACAAGCAAATTTTAGAAGATCTTTGAATGCAGTTTTGTTTCTTTTAAAAAATAAAGAAATGTTTCCTTTCAGTAAAATGAACTAACTAAAATATTTAAGGTAGTTCCCCTCCAGGGCCCTTAAATTTTTTCCACCCTGTATAATATCATAATTGATATTATTAATATAATATTATGTTTCATCTATAATAATTATGATTGTTTAAAAATTTAAATTTTAGTGCGTGCATGTGGTGTTGGATCGAGCTAACATAACGTACTTGAACAAGAAATATGCGACGTATGGAAGAATGTACGTAAGGAGATATAGCCGGAAAAGTCCCTACTACCTTAATATGGAAGGGGAAATCAAACACACTTGGGCTAACAATTTAACGGTGAGTAAGTATTGGTAGGTATGTTAAATTGTTCTAGACGCCTCGTCCCTGCCAACGACTTGATTGTAGCCCATGAATCTTCATGTTGTAGCCCCAGCATGGGCGTACCGAGGGGCCGGCAGGGGGGGCAGCTGCTCTCCCTGGAGCAGGGGCTCTACCGCGTAATTCCCATTTGTATCAACGTCAAGCAAATGCACGCGAAATTCAACGCGTGCAAAAGAGATGGTATGTTAGGCGGGCGTCGTCGCACGCACGTCAAATTTCAATCTCAAGTTGATGTTGATGAAAATGAGAATTACGCGGTAGACGCGCTGGACTCTCACTACACAATTTGGGCGATTCTTTCATAGAAACTGTTTAAAGCCGTTTTGCGGAAAACCCAAGGAGACTACTTTTAAAATAAATGTAATAAATCGCATTTCCATTTACGTTACGTACAGGAAATTCTTGAATTGCCCTTCCTTAGGCCAAAAGCTGGGTACGCCCATGAGCCCCAGTAGCAGGCAGCAGGAGAGACTTACGCGAAATTGAAGCCTTTTAGTGGATGGTAATTTAAATAAATACAAAATATAGCACTTATCTCCACCATCTCACCGTGAAGTTACACAAATCAATTATTATTTTGCCTTACAAGATGCTTTCAAAATAATGACTGAAGTTAGAAATAATCACTGATCTACACCCAAGGTAACGTTTTTATTTTCGAGCAATACACTATAATATGGTTAGATAAACTGACCATAAAACATTAGATAACTTGTAGTAAAAAAAAAAAAATCAAGTGACCATCGCGTCGTCCATCATACCCAACTAACAAAACTGAGAAATACATGAGCGATAGAGCGTAAGCCGTTAAGTATTGATGAAATACGAACTGGCTTTATATCCGGATATATTCCCGCTATACCTTCGCTATATGTCCATTTGGGCACAAATTATGCGGCATTCGTCAATACAAGAGGGTTACAATAGCGATTCATACACACCGAGGGGCTTAAAAAGCGATACAAGAGCGATTCATACGTCAGTCGGGGTCCACTAACTACCTTTAATTTCTATTTGCGATTTCGTCAATATAAGAGGGTTACAATAGCGATTTATACCTACTGAGGAGTCCAAAACGCAATACAAGAGCGATTTATACGTCATTGGGAGTCCATTAACTACCTTGTATTTCTATTTGCGATTTCGTCCATACAAGAGGGTTATAATAGCGATTTATACCCACTGAGGAGTCTAAAAAACGATACAAGAGCGAATTATACGTCTTCCTTGAATTTCTATTTGCAATTTGAGTCATGTTCCATCTCTTTTTTTCCTTGAAATGTTTAATTTGCGAACTCTTTCATTTTAAAACTTAACCTAAAATGGTGTAAGATACAAATAAAGTGAACGATATGCGACGCAAATAAATTGGATGTTATTTTTTCCATGGTATAGTATTATGTGTGTTGTGAGTGAAATTTCCTTACGAAGATAATTTTACTGGTATTCTATATATAGTTTTCCACTTCGTTTTTAATACGCCTTCCTAATAATGTGAAAGAAGATTGAAAATTAGAGAAATGTGCAAAGAGGTTAGGTTAGATATTTCGTTTATTTTCTAAATTATCGGCTGCAACTGCAGCAATGTAGTACTCCTTCATTCTTTTTAAAAATTCTTTCATTCTTTGTCGTCAATATCTGTAACGAAACGATAATTTCGATGAACCAATTCAACAAAATAAAAATAACAATGGCGGAATATTTCTTAGGAGTATGTAACTTCTCTGAGCATTTCATACGTCGTTAGGACGTATAAAGTAGGTGACTAAGTTTTAGAGCGATATGATAGCGGTGTATAAAGCCAAATCATGGCCTTGATAGCAATCGATCATAAAATTTTAGGGTACGGTAGCAAATATTATAATGGTTTAAAATGAAATACACTGTAAAAGCTTTTCATGTTTTTTGTTTTATAAATGTAAATAATAGGTACTTATAGACATGATAATTTAAATATAAATACTGTTATCTAATCTATATATTTCGGGTCGGTGTCGGTTATATTACGTATCGTATCGTACCGTACTACCGTACCGTATCGTACCGTACCGTATCGTACCATACCGTACTTCTTCGTACCGTACCGTACCGTACCATGTCGTATAGTATCGTATCATATCGTACCGTATCGTACCGTACCGAACCGTACCGTACCGTATCCGTACCGTACCGTACTTCTTCGTACCGTACCATGTCATACCGTATCGTATCATATCGTACCGTATCGTACCGTACCGTACCGTATCCGTACCGTACCGTACTTCTTTTTACCGTACCGTATCGTATCGTATCATATCGTACCGTATCGTACCGTACCGTATCGTAACGTGCCGTACCGTATCGTACCGTACCGTACTTCTTCGTACCGTACTTCTTCGTACCGTACCATGTCGTACCGCCCCGTACCGTACCATACCGTATCCGTACCGTACCGTACTTCTTCGTACCGTACCATGTCGTATCGTATCGTATCATATCGTACCGTGCCGTACCGTACCATACCGAACCGTACCATAACTTATCGTACCGTACCGTACCATACCGAACCGTACCGTACCGTACCGTATCTTATCGTACCGTATCGTATCGTATCGTATCGTACCGTACCAAACCGTACCGTACCGAACCGTACTGTATCGTATCGTATCGTATCGTATCGTATCGTATCGTACCGTATCGTATCGTACCGTATCTTATCGTATCGTATCGTATCATCATCATCATCATCATCATCATCATCATCATCATATTATTATTATTATTTTAAATTATTATAAATTTTTTGAAAAGCTAATTTAACAAAAAACATGAATTTCATTGATAAAGTGTGTACGGAACACTCAAGGCACAAGTCCTACTCGCACCTATACGGCGATGTCACGTATAATAGAAATATAAATCGCTCTTGTGTCACTGGTCTAAAATGGCAAATTCTAACTGAATTAGGAGAACATAAACTCTAATAGACTCCATTTAAGCATTATGTAACTCTACGAGAGTATTTAAACTCAACTGTACGTGCTTAATTCTTGTATCGGAGTTAGTAATATCGGATATACGGCTGCCATATTTTGGCGTTATGATTACACTTTTATATTTCCTAAGCATACTATTACTGCCTATTGGAGTTGTAAATCGCTAAAATAGCATTTACTAACTCTTTTCTGCACCTCAAAGCTTCAACAATTGCTGAGAGCATTAGCTAACGTTTTTCTATGTCTACAAGTAAATTTCACCGCTTTTATAACCCTCTTTTGCGTCCAAGAGGATTTACAGAAGCGAATAAAGCAGCTTGTGTGTTAGTTGGGTATACATACATATACTGACGCCTGTTTTTCAGAGGGGTAGACAGAGACTACAGATTTCTATCTACTACGATCCAGACACCTCTCGCCTCTTCCACATCCATCAATCTAGCCATACAAGCTCTTCTATTCCGGGTACTTTTAACGATGCCCTTCTTCAGTATGTTGCCAATTTGGTCAACATACGTCCTTTTAGGGCGGCCTGGTCGAGCTGTACCTTCCACTTGCGCACCATAAATTTCTTTTGTCACACTACTTTCATTCATCCTCTCTACATGTCCAAACCACCGAAGCATTCCTTTTTCTATTCTAGTCATTACATCTTCTTTCAGGCCGAACGAGCCCGTATGTTGATATTTTTCAGTTTTTTTCAGTTTCATTTAGTTTTCTACGAGTACCTACACAACGAATATCGACGTAGTTTTGTGGAGATGCATTACAAAGTTTGCGACTTCATAAATGATAAATACGTGGGAGGAATCATCGCTAACGCTGGAGTAGTTTGTCCCATACCAGCTGTAAGTATTGTATTTCACATAAATGATAAATACGTGGGAGGAATCATCGCTAACGCTGGAGTAGTTTGTCCCATACCAGCTGTAAGTATTGTATTTCACATAAATGATAAATACGTGGGAGGAATCATCGCTAACGCTGGAGTAGTTTGTCCCATACCAGCTGTAAGTATTGTATTTCACATAAATGATAAATACGTGGGAGGAATCATCGCTAACGCTGGAGTAGTTTGTCCCATACCAGCTGTAAGTATTGTATTTCACATAAATGATAAATACGTGGGAGGAATCATCGCTAACGCTGGAGTAGTTTGTCCCATACCAGCTGTAAGTATTGTATTTCACATAAATGATAAATACGTGGCAGGAATCATCGCTAACGCTGGAGTAGTTTGTCCCATACCAGCTGTAAGTATTGTATTTCACATAAATGACAAATACGTGGGAGGAATCATCGCTAACGCTGGAGTAGTTTGTCCCATACCAGCTGTAAGTATTGTATTTCACATAAATGATAAATACGTGGGAGGAATCATCGCTAACGCTGGAGTAGTTTGTCCCATACCAGCTGTAAGTATTGTATTTCACATAAATGATAAATACGTGGGAGGAATCATCGCTAACGCTGGAGTAGTTTGTCCCATACCAGCTGTAAGTATTGTATTTCACATAAATGATAAATACGTGGGAGGAATCATCGCTAACGCTGGAGTAGTTTGTCCCATACCAGCTGTAAGTATTGTATTTCACATAAATGATAAATACGTGGGAGGAATCATCGCTAACGCTGGAGTAGTTTGTCCCATACCAGCTGTAAGTATTGTATTTCACATAAATGATAAATACGTGGCAGGAATCATCGCTAACGCTGGAGTAGTTTGTCCCATACCAGCTGTAAGTATTGTATTTCACATAAATGACAAATACGTGGGAGGAATCATCGCTAACGCTGGAGTAGTTTGTCCCATACCAGCTGTAAGTATTGTATTTCACATAAATGATAAATACGTGGGAGGAATCATCGCTAACGCTGGAGTAGTTTGTCCCATACCAGCTGTAAGTATTGTATTTCACATAAATGATAAATACGTGGGAGGAATCATCGCTAACGCTGGAGTAGTTTGTCCCATACCAGCTGTAAGTATTGTATTTCACATAAATGATAAATACGTTGGAGGAATCATCGCTAACGCTGGAGTAGTTTGTCCCATACCAGCTGTAAGTATTGTATTTCACATAAATGATAAATACGTGGCAGGAATCATCGCTAACGCTGGAGTAGTTTGTCCCATACCAGCTGTAAGTATTGTATTTCACATAAATGATAAATACGTGGGAGGAATCATCGCTAACGCTGGAGTAGTTTGTCCCATACCAGCTGTAAGTATTGTATTTCACATAAATGACAAATACGTGGGAGGAATCATCGCTAACGCTGGAGTAGTTTGTCCCATACCAGCTGTAAGTATTGTATTTCACATAAATGATAAATACGTGGGAGGAATCATCGCTAACGCTGGAGTAGTTTGTCCTATACCAGCTGTAAGTATTGTATTTCACATAAATGATAAATACGTGGGAGGAATCATCGCTAACGCTGGAGTAGTTTGTCCCATACCAGCTGTAAGTATTGTATTTCACATAAATGATAAATACGTGGGAGGAATCATCGCTAACGCTGGAGTAGTTTGTCCCATACCAGCTGTAAGTATTGTATTTCACATAAATGATAAATACGTGGCAGGAATCATCGCTAACGCTGGAGTAGTTTGTCCCATACCAGCTGTAAGTATTGTATTTCACAAAAAGTCATCGTTTAGTTTGTTTCGACCAAGTCGTTACTTATTACATTTTGATGCTAGTGCAAGATGATCCATATTTCAAGTTCCGACAAAAAAACCAAAGAGCAAGTACCACCAAAAAAACCGGCCGAGTGCGAGTACAGATTTGCGTACCTAGCGTTCCGTATTGTGGATGATAAATTTAATTTTTTAATTTTTCGTGAATTTCTCACCCGCTTTATTTTTCCTGTAATCTTTACATAAACACATATTACCAAGATTTTTTTCATATGTTTCGGTCAACCAGTTTTGGAGATAAAGGGGGGGGGGGACATACATTTTTTATGGGTTTATGGTTCAAGGATTTCTCGAAATAGATGAAATTAAATAACGCCAAAGTATACATATTTTTACAATAAGCTTTTTAACACCTAAAAATTGATACCCATATTGTATTTTTATAATAATTATTTTTATTTATTTTACTTCTTTTTTATATTTCTCATTTGTGCTCAACTTTTTTTAAATCGCTAGAATTTTTTCATATATTTCGGTCTACCAGTTTTGGAGATACGGGGGGGCATACATATTTTTGTGTTTTTTTTAAGATTTCTCGAAACCAGTGCCAGTAAATACGGTAAAAGTATATATTTTTACAATCAGCTTTTTAATATCTACAATCCATATTGTATTTTTAGGATAATATATTTTATTTTTCTCACTTTTGTTTTGGAAGTTTTAGAATTTGTAGAGCCCTTCTTGTTACTTATATTGCGTGATTTTTTATCAGAAAATTTGTGATGTTGTTGCTGACTGTACAAAATGCTCCAGGTTGCGTCAACCCCGTTTATTTTTGATGTATTTTTTTTATAAATAAATAAAATATATTAATTTAACTATAATACGTTCTAAGACAGATTCAATCGAATATAAATTATGACGTCTGAAATCGTTATGAATTTATAAAAAATCTTTTACAATTTAACGTAGGTATTTTTATTAATATAAAAGTAGGTACTCATCCTAAATAAGAATAAACAGTTTCAAAGTTCATCCGGTTACTTCCATAATTACCAACATAACGATATAAATTTATTATGTAAATCTAATCCTAGTGTTTATTAAACGATGTCATTCAATGCTATTCCCTAAATGGCGCTAGTTAATGGTGTCGATTCCGTGTGACACAATTTAACTTATTTGATAGGACTAAACTTAATTTAAGAATTCTGTCTTTTGCTTTCTGTATGGAAAAGACAAAGACAGGACGCTAAAAATAAGGTTAGTCCTGTCAAATAACTTAAGGCGTGTTACACCAAAGGTTACACCGAATCGACACTGTTGGAAAACTTTGCCCACGCTCAGCGTTGCCGTTTTGTGTGTAATTACACATTTTGTGGGTAATCTAGGCCTTTCCTGTGTAATCCGTGTGTAATAGGAATTTGTGTGTAATTGTGTACAATTACAGTCGCTCCCGGGTGTAGGGCTTAAGGTCCTTTTGCCTTTCCTTCCGGGAAAGAAAGAAGTAAAAAAATCTTTCAGAAACATAATCTCTCGGATAAAAAGCGACTCTAAATATGACGCAACAAAGTGCAATTCAGCTCGCAAAGCGTTGCGTGCCAAAAATTATGCAAAGTGCAGGTATAGCGCCTGTCGCATCTCTCTTTCTATCGTATAGCTTTATCTCGCGTTGAGTTTCTTCTGTTGCTAGCTTCGGTCCGTACGTAAGTAGCAGAACTTTGTTGTTTTGTTTGATTGTTTACGTTTCATAATGTTAGCTATTACAGGTTTTTATTACATGTATTTGTTATTTTAAATAATCATAGTCAAGTAAGGATATTCATTGTGAGACAGCTGGCAACACACAGCTGTCACCACACAGCTGTCAATTGGCAGTTTTGGCGGTATTATTGTAAGACTCTGTAAGAGGTGATAGTGTCCCCAATAAAACTATATCAAAATATCTTATCCACCTGTCTTATTTATAGTATATCATTAGAGAATATTATCAATTCAGAAGTGCTATAAATATACCTAAAAGCCCAAATAAAACCGCTCAGAAACAAAAAGAAAGATTGCGTTGTAAAATGGTGGCGTGACGTTTTCAGTTGTGTTTTCAAGATCAAAATGGGCTGCATAAAGTGAAATAATAGTTTTTCATAGCCCTATTAGACGATAACAATAACTTTTAAGCAAAGTTAAGTGTAATTAAGTACTTAAACCTCATCTACTTTAAATTGTGAAACAACCAGAGCGGTCATTGACCCCGCTACAGGACTATCAATTTGCATCAGAAAGAAATGGAAAAATGTTCAGAAAATGATGGAAAAACAAACAAATGGAGGCTAAACTCTAGATTACGGAACGCTGGTATCTAAGAAAAACTGAAAAATGTGATATTATGCTGTGATACCTACTGAAAATTATTCTAAATCAATTTACTGATCGAGTAACACTAGGCTTGTGTCTTTGAAAGGAATGTTATACAGAGATTGTATGTAATGGAATGTTTGATCATTATATTTATTTTCTTCGGTGAAATAAATGCATGGACATAATTGAGCCAGTGACCATAAGTTTATGCAATAATGTTACTTGGAAAACAATTTTGGAGATACACATACAAAAATAAATAAACAAACATGAGTTATTAAGCAAGTGAGTATTGAAGGAAATCTGTGACTGGAATCTGGAATATATTCACACTGTGATATTATGCTGTGATACCTACTGAAAATTATTCTGAATCAATTTATTGATCGAGTAATACTAGGCTTGTGTCTTTGAAAGGAGTGTTATACAGAGATTGTATGTCATGGAATGTTTGATCATTATATTTATTTTCTTCGGTGAAATAAATCCATGGACATAATTGAGCCAGTGACCATAAGTTTATGCAATAATGTTACTTGGAAAACAATTTTGGAGATACACAACAAATAAGGATATTGACTAGAAGCTACAATTTAATATATAATGTGAACACACATGAAATAAGAGTGAAAAAGATAAATGGAAATTTATAATATACAGTTATGGTGCAAGGATCACACTTGCAGGAAATAACTTTCAGGTTTTTCTTAATGTCAGTAAAATAAAACTGCATGGAGTTTTTGATTGGAGGAAATTCCTACTAACCACTGTGAAGGAGTTGAGAATGATTATTTTCAGTATATTGGCTTTAAGTTGTAATTTTTCAGAATTTGAATGCACATTATAAGAGTGAAATCGAGGAAATTCAATAATGAAGAGGGAGTGCACAATATCATACTTTCAGGGTTTACTTTCAGGAAATTATTTTCAGTTTTGTTGAAGTACTGCCAAGGAGGGTTACAGCTGTAAACAAAAATACAAATATTGGAAACAGTAAGGTTTTGAGAAATGTGTAAATCAATGTGAAACCGACCAGACGACATGGTGGTATGGGTATATGTTTATATTTTCATAACTTAGTGTGTCCAAATGCACAAGGAAGAGTGAGGTAATACCATTCTTTATTATTATTATTCTGGCTATGGATTTTAATCCATTGTATTGATTAATTCTTTATTGAGGATCAGTAAACCTTGTATTTGTTAATGAAGTTATGCTTTTGGACCCTACAGTTACACTTTCAACAAGTAATTTCAAGTTAACTTTTAATGGCTGACTCACCTGTTATGATATAACAAACAGTAGCAAATGTCTTGTAATAAAAATAAATAAATAAAATAATGGTGAGTGAGGAATGAAAGTATTGGAAGTTGGTTTGAAGCATATATTGGATACACAAATATTTACATAAAATATAGGCGATGGACAATGCAAAAGTTTAAGGGTTTAGCTCTGTTCAGTATAAGTAATTGATTGTTTTCTTACTAGATTTTGCTGTTGGTGCCTGAGGCCGATTCACAGTGTGAACGCGGTATTTCATCAACTACAATCTGAGACCGACCCACCTTGTGTGCGAACACGGTATATGTTTAATGAATTTTATCAATCTGAGACCGACCCACCTTGTGTGCGAACGCGGTATATGGTTCATGAATTTTATCAATCTGAGACCGACCCACCTTGTGTGCGAACGCGGTATATGTTTCATGAACCTTATCAAGCTGAGACCGATTCACATTGTGTGTGAACGCGGTATATGTTTCATGAATTTTATCAATCTGAGACCGATTCACATTGTGTGTGAACGCGGTATATGTTTCATGAATTTTATCAATCTGAGACCGATTCACATTGTGTGTGAACGCGGTATATGTTTCATGAATTTTATTAATCTGAGACCGAACCACCTAGTGTGTGAGCACAGTATATTTCATCGACTACATATAGCAGCATGAAGAGTTCTGTCTGCACTGAAGCAGCCTGTGGACGCCTACAATGCTTAAGAATATATATTTCCTACTGATAAATCTATAACGTAACATACATGCTCTTTATTGTGCACGGAAACAAAAGAAGTTATAAAATATGTTAGAGAGGGTACAATGGGTGGTCTTATTGTTTGACAGATTTCTTCCAGACAACCTTTGGGTGAAAGATAATGTAAAATAGAGGATGGTGCGTAGGTGGTGTAAAGAAAATAGATAAGATGAAAATTTATTTAGCTTTCTTGTTGTACAAAAGGTGTCTTGAATAATAAGTATCAAACAAGGACCCTGTAAGGGCGCTGCTAAATTTAGTCAGTGACTATAATAAATAACTTATTTCTTATGTTACCTAAATATTAAATTATCTACATGTCAAAATACATACTAATCTATAATGATTGATTGAATGTGTTTTAATGTATGTGGTACAAACAAATAAAATAAATATGTATATAGATTACCTACTTAAGGGGCTTAGTATAGTCAAATAGGTACTTCCAAAGCTTACTCCTAGTTTATAGTGCAACCAAAAATATTGAAAAAATGTATTATGAATTATCAACACTAAGACAACATGCAACATTTTTCTTTTTCAAACCACGCTTAGCCTATTTAATACATTTATGCTTTGATAAATAGATATAAACTTGATAGCTATAAAGATAACATAGGATTATTCAATCAAACAATCACGTCCATGTGAAAAGTATTATTTTCTCCTATTTCGCCCTATCAAGGACGCAGCGAGCGTCGCAACAGCCACTATGTTATATAAACGTTATTTTAATGTCGTTTCCGTCGATATTTGTACCGACAAACATCGAGCTGCTAATTTGGCGACAGTAATCGCCTTAAGTAAACCTTTCGTTTTGCATTGTTAATTTTTAAGTAGAATCTTTATTTTGTTAACAAATACCGAATCATTCATATTTTATATCCTTTATTGTACACAGAAACATAAACTAAGACAACAAAATAAAAAAAATATATATATATGTATACTTATACATAAAAGCGGGCTTACCTTTACAGGAGGTTTCTTCCAGCCAACAAGTGTTGTGGGGAAAATTTATACTGAACAGCAGTGGGGAGAGGTAGAATTTTATTATGACGTTGACAAACAAAAAAAAGAATATATATAATAATAATAATAAGAAAAACACCGCGTGATGCAAGAGCCAATTCTAAGAGTTCTTAATTAAGATAAGGCCCCCCTTTCATCATACAAAAAGAAAAAGCATTGATAATTTTATGATGACAGTGTATTTGAATGAAGTATGATAAAATCAGTTGAATGAACTGGTTAGCGGCAAGCATGTACAATTTATGACTCTGACACTGAGGTAACACTGGTTGAAATAGTTTACCTGCTTATCAGAAGAGGCCATCGGTTTTATAAATAAGTATATTAATTTTGGTACATTTTCCTAGTTTCCGATTGAAGAAATAACTATTGAAATGAGGTCTTTATCGACACTTTTCTCATAGTTGTGACAAATAGGAATGACACGCTGGCCTTAATAATATTTTATTATATGTACTTGCCAGTATTTTTAGTTAATTTTATATTAATTTAGAACTGTGATTTCGCTGTTCTTCCGGAGTCCGTCCCTCTTACACTGCGACTTTTTCCGCATCGAGTACCGATGAACGTTGCAACCGTGACATATCCTCCTAAGACTGTCAACTAATCCACATAAGTAATTTGACTTTCACAACACAATATTTATTCTCATAGACAATAAATATAAATAACGTATATATACAAATGAACATTGTAGGTATGTACATTATGCTTGCAATAAAAATATTGAGTAATGAGTATGTAAATATTGTATGATTGGATTTAAAAAAATTTTTTTATTAAATATGACCTAATAAACACAAAGCTGCAACTATAATTAAGCTTCACACAACTCCATCATTATAATTATTCCATAATGTTAAGAATAGTGATGAAGTGAACCTTGCTTTTCTATTGCAAGATAACGTTAATTGTAAGGTTATTATTATTACAACTTAAATTTAAGTAAACAACTTGTAGTAACATTTCAAATAACTCAATAAGTAACGAGATTACATTTTAAATGCATTTTATAATTTAATACCTATATGTTTGTGTTGTGTTCGGTATCGATTTTATTTGCTCAGTGGTATCGATTGGTCAAACCAGTAAAATTACTAATTTTGTGAAATAAATTAAACATATCCAAGAAGACCCTTCATTGTTACGATGTTGTAAGCCTCGCATATTCTGTTAATTTTCCACGTGGTCAAATCAGTTTGACAAAATAGTTTGACTACGTGGAGGCAGCGATTTTATTTTGCTTTTTGACCCTTTAAAAATAAATGTTTTAATTATTTGACAACTAAAGATGTAATTTGTTGACCTAAACGGACTCACCAAATTGTTGTATTTAAATAAAATTATGATGATGAAGTCCAGGAATAGGGACATTCCTCATACAGGATGGCCGATGCGCACTGCAAGGGTGCGTGTGATAGGTATCATGCATGACGAGCGCTGTCCGCGGCGGCAGCGTCTGCGCTGTGCCTCTTGTCAATTTTGAGCAGTCATGCTTATTTATTTATTATTTTTTTTGTACAAGAAGCAAATTTCATAAGTACTTAAAATTATACATGCCTTGCAAAACTACCTATATAAACAGTTGGTCTGCAGGAATGAGTCACGAGATTTGCGGAAAGGAAATAATTTGTGGGAAAGTTACTTAAATATTTTTCTTTAGATGATCAATTGTGTGGTGTCTCTAAAAGATATTGTTCAGATGTGGTAGGTAATTGTAATTATTAATTGTAAATAGGCCCTTAAAATTCATCCATTAACCATGGATGTCAATTGCCAACCTTACACCATTATTCACGTCATGCCTTTGACTCAGCTGTATTAGTTACTTAAAATTATAATGATAAAAAAAAAATCGTTAGCAAACAATATAAAAAAATATATATATATCTTAAAATAGGGTTACAGAAACTAGAAGTTTACAAATAAGAAGGTAAGAGAATTTGAAACGCAGCGTCCAATACAACAGATAGCAGCATCCTTAAAATTACATTTTAAAGTGTAACATTTGTTTAGCAGACTCCTCAATCTTTGTTAAGAAGGGGTATGATATCTCAACTTTCTGGTTATCAGTCTTTCTGGGAGAGAATATAATATACTTATTGTTATTATTTTTAATTATTAATTACCTACTAATAAAACAATTAATTAGTTATTAATTCACAAGTTTAAATTATGATTTTATTTGATTGTTTTGGACACCATGCTATCTTAATCAATTTACATAACTAAACTTTACAAATACCACTAGCTAAAAAAAAAAAAAAAAAAAAAAAAATCTAAAGAAAACAAAATTCAGACAAATACGAATACCTATAATAAATACGAATATTTTTATGCACAACACAAAATGTTGATGAATAAATGTTCAGATGAAATATTGAATGTTCTATATTCCATAACAAAATTATTACAAGAAATAATACATTATATGTTTATAATATATTATATTAGTTTAAATAAATTGTAAAAATGAGATTATATTCGTTTAGGTATTTCACTTAAGTACGTAAATAAAAATTATTTACTTACAACGTACGTGACATTGACAAAAGGAAGTAGGTACTTGTGTGTTATGTTCTATTAGAATAATATTATTGTGATATCTATGTTTGTTCCGTACGTATTATCAATAATCTTGTAAAACGACTTTTATTAATACACACAATTTAAAGGAACTGATAAACCTACACTTAATTAATTAATTAAATGAGCTTAAAATAAAGTAGAAAAATGTATTTTGAGTTAAGTATATAAATTGTATTCAATTCAATTTCGTTTAAGACTTAATTATACTTACTTATAATCGCATTAAGTTTTGGCAAAAGACATAATAAGATAATTGTAGATACGAGTATTGTTAAACTATAAATATACATGTCAATATAAAGTATGTACTCAATTTAATGTTTGAACGCTTATAACATCTATTAGAAATTGTGGATCGATTAGTGTATTTCATCGTTTTTATACATTTACCGGGTGTTTTGATTATTTTGATACCTATGTGTAGTGATTATCGATATAGTAAAACCTTAAAAATGTCATCTTAATTTAAGTTACGATATGAAATGTTAGATATTCCGATATTAAAATATTATTATATAAAATATTGGGATATTCGGTCAAGTTACAGTCTATTAAGATATTAAGTATGAGTAGTATTTGGTCTCTATAATTTTGCCTGAGGTCAGGCAAGGGTCAGGATGGCCGACTGTTAGCTATTACAGGTTTTTATTACATGTATTTGTTATTTTAAATAATCATAGTCAAGTAAGGATATTCATTGTGAGACAGCTGGCAACACACAGCTGTCACCACACAGCTGTCAATTGGCAGTTTTGGCGGTATTATTGTAAGACTCTGTAAGAGGTGATAGTGTCCCCAATAAAACTATATCAAAATATCTTATCCACCTGTCTTATTTATAGTATATCATTAGAGAATATTATCAATAAGTAATAATTAATATTGTAAATACGAAACGAATAATGTTAAGATTGCAAAGATAATTTGAGCCTTCCAAAGAGATGCTACGCGCTAAAAATAAAGAAGACTAGTTGAAGAAGTTAGCAACTTTGTAATAAATAAAAGTAATATTCATTAACATACCTATTGATTTTTTACCAGGCCCCTTAATAATATTTTCATAGATAAGCAATGAAACGACAAGGCATTGCTGTCCAAAATATTCAGTCTGCAAAATGAGTGTGTTCTGTGTGTGTAATCACATGTAATCAGGAAGTCATATGTGTGGAATTTGATTGAGAGGCAGTGGCAACACTGCCCACGCTATACAGAGCCACATGATCACTGACCTCTGCGTAGAGCTGACCTGAAAATTTTAATTACTGTAAACATTAACTTATTCGCACCTACAAAAATAGGTTTTCACAAAAATATTGTAAGTATTTGATTAGAAAAATACGAGTAGACATTCTTATTTAGTGTTTACGCAATCTTTGAGTGTTGAATGCAATGGAAATTATGTAACTTTTCAGGGAGACCATCATATAATGAATCTGACAATACCAGGAGAGAACTTGCCTGGCGTGTGGCCCTTAAAGAAGGCTAACTTAGAGGGAGTCATTGTCACCACCGATGGTGGAGAAGTTGTCGTTAAAGGAGACTTTTACGCCACATACACTGAGGAGAAGAAGAAAAAAAGACGGGGATAAAATTATTCATTGTGTAAATAATTTTCTATTTACTACATACAGCCAGGACCATAAATAATATATAAATAAGTACATTCCCAACCGTCCAAATATATCTACACAAACATATAATCTGTGACAGTACCACTAACTTATCTGTAGAATGAAAATGGCGGACTCAGATCTGCCATTGGCTAATATTTACATATTAATATTTAAATTAATAAGTAATAAGCAATATTTAAATATTACCAATCAGATATGCTAGTTCCGCCATTTTTATTTTACAGGTAAGCTGGTGGCACTATATAGTAAAAAAAATATGTCAAAAACGCATGTCACTGAAATATATAGGCACTGTAAAGGGTCATAAAAGGTCATGAATATGTACCTATATGAATGTAATTCATAAAAATATTTTAATATTAAGTAGAATGTTTTAATGTTAAGTAAAATATTTTATTGTAAAACCTAATGTTTAACATATCATATATAATCATAATATAATATGTAGTGTGGATAATGTAATTAATAATGTAAATTACTATTGACTTGTAAATAGTTTTATTTATAATTAAATTGAGTTGAATTTTTGAGTTTTGAGTTACACGTGGTTATAATTATTTCGGACCTGGGACCCGACTACAAGAGCGATTACAAAGAGGTGACATAGGAATCAATCAGTTAGACAGTGGGTATATGCAGCACGATGTAGCTTATTTAAAACATACCGAGGGCCGAAATATATCGAGTTATAATTTTTTAATAAATATTCAAAAGCTCAAAACGGTAAAATATAATATATCTTTAAACAATTTAAAAGATCGTCATAAGGCGGACAAAGAATTAAAGAAAATGGCAGATAGAAGATTAAAGTCTAAAGATGCTAAGGTGAAAAGATCGCGTCTTGGTTTGTTGATAAGTTAATGAAAATAAAGCTGAAATCAGGTGCTGATATTAAAAGTTTCTAAATTAAGGTATCAACTGAATAAGTTCAAACCAAGAAATAATAATGACGCTATCAAGTTTGGACAAATGGCTGCAAAAAAAAATATTTTCTAAAAATAATAAAATTAATCTTCCTAGGATTATACCTATTCCGAAAACTGGTAGATTACTACCTTTGATTCCTATATTTGCGGGACTTTCGGCACTCGGGTCTTTAGCTGGTATTGCCAAAGCTGTAAACGAATATAAAACTGCTCAAAAAAGTCTTGCAGAGTCCGAGCGGCCCAATATAGTAATGGAGTCAAGGGCTTTAGAGGGGAACGAAAATACAAACAGAAATAAAATGTCAGCTTTCGGATGATTTTGTTGCAGTAATTAGGTTACGTATAGCCATAAAAAAAATACATGTTTTTGGTTGAACTTTAAGGTATTCATTTTCCACAAACCACGTTAATCGATTCATATTTGTACTGTCAATGAATTTTTTTGTAACCCTTTGTTGCACACTTCTTATCGATTTTGTTTCAGGTATCGCATTCGCGATTTTGTTGGTTTTTTTTTAATAAAATTAGTGTGAATGATATCTATTCATTTTCCAAATACCACGTTATTCGGGTCAAAAAAAGCACCCCCTTTTTCCAAAAATACGTAAATCCACTGATGCAGTCAGCGGCAGCAAGATATTGTCAGTCTACGCCTAGCGTTGGCGCCCGTAAGACGTGGAACCTGTGCCCTTTTTTGCAAGCTATAAATATCTCCCAAAACTTCTTCAAAACACATTGAAATTAATTTTTTAAAGTAATATTTCGAGGAGCATCATATTCCTGCCGTTAAAAACTCAACAAAATATGCGTATGAGTGATTTAGCTACATCGTGCCATAGTCATAACAACAAAACTGAATGAATTTGGAATGAATTCATACTTTTATGCGGGAAAATAATATATGTTACTCTAAAAGAATAATTTTGTGATCGTTATTGAAACCCAAATTAATTTACTTATACTTACTGAGATCTGTAACAAAGGTCAATGACCTTTTCGTGAAATTACCCTCTAGTATTGGCTCACCATTTCAGGTCCAATAAGTGAAGTTTTTTGCAAATTACATATATAGGTACACTTACTTGGGATAAATCGCCAAGCATTTAAAATATAGAAATTTATTTTGAAATATTTACAGTGCATGGCAAAATTATTAGATCGTAGATAATCCTGTCGGTACATGTTCAGGTTCTGTTACGCAAAATAAAAACAATGAAACTCTTTTAGGATTAATTTGTTATCCCTATGTTTGTCTGTCTGTCCGTTTGTCTAGACAATTTTTTCTGGGTAAAATTAATAAATACCAATATAAACGGCCCTCTATAGAGCTGTAAAAACATACTTTTGACGTTTTTATTTATATTACGTTTTAGGTTTTTACGTTTTTTTTTTTACGTTTTTCATACAAATTTTCTCACTATGAAAATGTAGGGATGAACACTTGAGATAATATTTTGCATTTAAAAGTCAACACAGAAAGGAATTGTTGAACAAATAATGTAAAAAATATGAAAACCATGTTTGTTTATTTTTTTCCTTGAATTATTTTTTACTAAGATAACAAATAGTTTAATACAAGGTTTTCCTTAAGAGGTCCCTTTACCCCTGTATTTTTCTTAAAATTCATACAAAAGGTATAAACCGAATGTGAAGTCTACAGCTTATTTTCTTCATATCTTTTTTCATGAGTATATTCTAGTGACATCTAACTACGTCTCTATACAGCCCAAAAAGCAAAATTTGATAAAACACCATCATAATAGCTGTCAGGATATCGTCAATATTGCCTCGTTTTTACGCAAAGTTTAACAAGTTTGTATATTTTTATTTATACTGGAAATAAAAAAGAGAGAAATACAGGCGTCGTTCATGTTAAGATGACTAAGTTTACACACTTTGCTAACTATAAACAATTACCGTTTCATGGAAAACTGTTTTGAACTGCAACCATTTCACAAATTCAATTAACTTATTTTGAATATCTTGTCATCTTGCACTTCTTGATGAGAAATACAATTTCAATAAGTAAAAATACAACTTTTAGTTAAGAAAACTTATAGTTAAAAGTCTGCTGTATGCATTAACATATTTTTAATTATATTACAATAGTAATAAAATAATTGGCTTATCCGTCATCGTGATACCAGCCGTAAATTTCTTAAATAATCTGATATCACGCTTATCGAAAACTCAATTATTTTGAAGATACCATAATATCATTAAAATATGTTTATGCATATAGCAAACTTTTAACAATAAATTGTCTTAGCTAAAAGTTGTACTTTACCGTTATAATTATTTCTAAATATTTTGTTACAAATTCGGAGAAATAGCTCTTAAGGAAAACCTTGTATGAAAATATTTGTTATCTTTGTAACAAAGAAAAAAAAAATAAACAAAGCTATCGCCACATTGAACAAACAGTAAATTATTAATTCCTTTAGAATAGAAAGATATGGTTTTATATTTTTTACATTATTTGTTCTACAGTTCCTTTCTGTGCTTTCTTTCAAATGCAAAATATTATGTGAAGTGTTGATCTCTATATTTTCATAAGGAGAAAATTTGTATGAAAAAGTTAAATAAAAGGCCATAAAAACGTTATAATATGTATATTTTACAGGGCTGTAAATATTAGCATTTATTGATTTTACCCAGAAAAATTGCCTAGACAAACGGACAAACAGACAATCCTAAAAGAGTTTTGTTTTTCATTTTGCGTAAAGGGACCTGAACATTTCAAACTATGATACAAATAAATTTCTATATTTTAAACACTTGGCGATTTATCCCAAGGGTAAACAGGTGTCCCAAAAGTCAACGCTTTCCCTTGGAAGGCTGGTAGGCCAGCTCATGACTGACCAGAATATCAAATTATGACCTCAGCAAAAAGTAGATAGTCTTTGAGTTGATGGTACTTTTATAAATTCGAATAGATTTTTGAGAGTCAAAGCTAACCAGTTCTAAATTCTAAGAATAAAATTTTTGTTGCGCAACTCTGAATAGTCATGCTATTGATAAAGTCAAAAATAAACCTTGAAATGCTGTTACATTAGGAAGAAAAATAAAAACCCAATTTATGAGCAATTTTTTGTAATTACGTTAGTTCGATACCACACCCTGAAAAAAAATGTCCTATGTTAGTTTTGCAAATTGTCTTAAATAACGGTTCATCAAGTATTGTTTTTCAAATGATCTGGCAATTTCTGTGTATTACTTTTGAAAAAAAAGTTATTGCTATTTTACTACCAAAGGAGATTTTTTTTAAATAATTAGAATTTAGAATGAAAGAGTGGCGGGCAGTAAAAATATTTGACGTTCATTAGAAATGCCATTTAACACGCGTTAGAGTGAGATAAATAGTGACGCTATTTAAAATGAGTTGGAATGAGATAGTAACGCAGTTAAACGTGGTTGAATGAGAGAGGCGTAATTGATATAAGCTACAGTGAGATAGATAGTGACGTGGTGCATTCCTTCTGAGAATATTTGTTAGTTTCCACTTTTTGTAATAACAACTTTAGTAAAAAATTTTTGTAAAGAAATTTTTGGTCCAATTTATTTTCCCGCAAGTGTAAAACCAGCTCAACGGGCGAAAAATATTTAAAGAATGGGTAATGGTGACAATTAACCGTCACAATATTATTATGTATCTCTAAAGGAGTGTCTGAAATGTTCCGAGGGTCAACTGATAAATCAAACACTCAAAAAACCACTTTTAGCCGACCATAATAAATTTACGTCCCGACGTGATAGCAAGTAGGATCAATGCCGTGTGACGATGATCGAAATACACTAACAAATTAGATAAAATAAAATACGTATTACTTTTGACCCTGCCTCGTCCACTCTATTCGTATTTTTGCTATGGTGACGCGAGCTTAGAGACCGGGACGAATTTCCCCCCGCGCGCTATCGTAAAATAGAATAAGCCACGCCCGGAACTGGTTTTTGTTTTGGCTATGTCATACTCTTAAACCGTACAAAAAGGAAAAGGCCTGTGTCTGCGTTCATCAAAAAACTAATAGCAAGGCTACCCAGAAGAGCACTGTCTAATATTGATATCGTCAAATACACTCATGACGTGTTGAAGATATTATTTAACTCCTTTACATACTTGTACTGTTATTATTTTGTGGCAACCCAGAATTTTACTTTGTCTATTCCTAGCTCTAGTTTATCTATGCTTTCTGTTTATGTCTGCATGCCTGCCATCTTGTGTTTACCGTGTTCTCTTTTTCATGTGCATAATTCAATGGCTACTGTTAAACTATTATCGAGTCAAGTTACTTATTAAATAAATACGAAATCCACAAGTTCACTTCTGTGTTTTCACTCTGCTGAATCCCTGATTCAAGATGACGTTCCATATTTTCGGGGTGTTCTCGTGAGAGATCGTTTACCTAGAAAATCAAAACTAATTTAATGTGCAATAATGAATTTAGATAGTTCTGAAAACGTTAGGACTCATTGGGTAGCTTACGCAAAAATTAAAAATTGTTGTAAATACTTTGATAGTTTTGGGGATTTAAAACCACCTTTAGTTTTATAGGTAAATTTGTAAGGTTTAATTTTAGTTTTATTTCATGTTACTTAAGTTTTTATGTTTCTGTTAACAAAAAAAATAAAACCTTTAGATTTAATTAAGTACTTAAAGAGGTGCACTATATAGGTACTTTATAACTATAAAAAATATCAGCAGTTTAATACGGCTAATTGCGGACACCTGTGTATAAAATTTCTGAATGAATTCTGGAAAAAGCATTTAAATGACTTACGGTCATAAAAAAAATCATTTTAATATTGTCGTTCAAACTGTCAGTAACAGGCAATGATTCTGCTTTGATTACAAATTATTTACAACTTGATGGTGAATATGAATGCGGTCCAATTTATTTTTCTACCTTTAACTCGACATCAATTATTCTGATGGTAGAAACAATAAGTTTTACTATGGCAAAATGAGATGATAGAAATACCTGAAGGGTCGTATGAACTTGAAGATATTAGTGATTATTTAACTGAGAATATTAATGATTGTACTTTAAAACTCATCTGTAATAACAATACTTTGAGTACCAAAATATTTTGTACAAAAGAAAAATATTTTGAGCACAACGATTCTATAGGTCATATGGTTTTAGAAATGAAATATTGAAATCTAATAAATTGCATGCATTTTGCTTTCCAACAACCATCATCCGAATCGAATGTGAGATTGTGAGCGGATATTTTATCAATGGAATTCCAAGCCCAATTATCCTATATCCTATTTCAGGTCTAGAACTACATTTGTGCAAAGTTTCAGCCTAATCGTTTCAGTAATTTCGGCGTGAAGGAGTACCAAACATCCATCCATTCATCCAAACTTTCGCATTTATAATATTAGTGGGATGGGATGGGATGAGTTGAGTTTGCACCTAACGTACCACCAGGAATTATTGAAATTCCTAAAAATCTAATAAACTTTCCCGTGAACCAGAAAAGTGTCAGTGAAATAAACATAAAAATATTTACTTTTCTATAAGTATGAGCTTTAGGCGATTTATCAAAAACATGTTTTATCTTGGTTCGAATCGAGTCAAAAAAGTTATCTACAGAGTTTTGCTCAAACTCACTACTGGCTGTAACCCTATATGTTGCTATACGGTACTTGAAAGCAGGAGTAATTATCTCGACACCATCGCATAGAGATACCACGGTATTGTTTTTATGCAAATTACTGCGTAAATGCCCTATTCATTTTTTACCATCAACTGCTATGCGACAAACACTACTGGGGATCTAAAAAGGCCAACTTGGGCATAAATAAATAATTTATTTATCTATGACTTGGGTGAATCATAAAATGATTTGAAAGTAGGATGGAGTCAGAGATTTTTCACGCGTGCAAAAGAGACGGCATTAGAACAGAATCCTGATATGATTCATACAAAGCGGCCTTTTTAAAGGACCAGGGGATCTAAAAAGGCCGACTTGGGTGAATAATAAAATGATTTGAAAGTAGGATAGAGTCAGCGTTTTTTCACGCGTGCAAAAGAAGCAGTATTATAACAGAATCATAATGTGATTCATGCAAAACGGCCTTTTTAGAAGACCAGTACGGCATTATTGAGTTAATGGCTTGAAATCACTGAATGTAACAGGTATTTAAATAATAGTAATTGATGCGTTATCGCCAAATCAATTATCGCTCTGTGATTAGAATAAAAAAAGTTATCAGAATAAAGAAGAAAGAAAGTGGAAGATCACAAAACAAAAAATAATATATATAATATATACTAGTCAAAACAAAATAGGGGCCACTAAGTATTTTGATGTAGCATAAAAACAATACAATTAATAACAATTTTTATTTAGTTAACAGTAAAATAATGTTCTTGCTTATAATTAAGGCTAATGATTATTTAAAATAATGCTTAAAAATAAAAAATAAATTAACTTAAGGCAAAGTGTGTAATTTTTATGAAAAACAAACAATGGAAAGTGACTGTTTTTTTTTTATCTGCACTTATTATAACTTTTAGTAATGGGTATGCCCTCCTCTCTTTGCTATGCACTCCCGAAGCCTGGATTGCATGCTCTCGATCAAATGTCTCACGTTTTCAGCTGGAATCTCTTCCCAGGCAGTTTTTAATGCAATAATCAGCTGCTGCTGGTTGTGGATCTCTTGCTCACTCTCTCTGACCTTTCGTATATGCTCTATCGGATTTAAGTCCGGACTGTTCGCTGGCCACGGTAACACTTGAATATGAGAGTCTTCCAGTACAGACTGGGGTTGCTCGAGCTGTGCGTGCACGGGCATTGTCTTGCATCAGGATGAACCCAGGACCCACTCGCTGTGCAAATGGGATCACATGGGGTCTGATGACATCCTCGATGTAACTCTGTGCAGTTACGCTACCTTCATTCAGAATGGCGAGCTCAGTTTTGCCGTGTAAGCTAATCCCACCCCAAATCATCGAGCTGGGACCACCGAAACGGTCAACTTCGTGGATACAGTCATCCGTAAATCGCTCGCCAGATCGTCTCCACACCCTAATACGCCGATCGTCACTAAGTAATTTCATTTTGCACTCGTCCGTGAAGAGCACCATGCCCCACTGGTTTATACCCCAGTCCAAATGTTGACGAGAGAACCTTAAACGGTTTGCACGTTGAGCCCTGGTCAAAGGGATTCGAACTACTCGTCGTCTTGATCTTTGCTGATCTTCATGCAACCGATTTCGGATTGTTTGGTCACTGACACGGGTACCCGTTGTCAGCCGAAGACGAGTTTGTAATTTCCGAGCCGTCATTGTTCGAGTTCGACGGGCACTCAAGCGTATGTATCGGTCCTCTGAAGCAGTTGTAGCCCGAAGTCTCCCCGAACCAGGTCTTCTGGCAACAGTGCCTGTCTCTTGGAAACGATTCCAAGCATTTTGGATAGCTCTGCGAGGAAAACCCAGCTGCAACCCCACTGAAGGCTGTGAATGTCCTTCTTGAATCAATGTAATGGCTCTGGTTGCAGTAATCGTGTCCAAATGCCTTCGTACTCTTAGCATTGTTCACTTGAAAAGATAATGGCACAAAAAAATTATGATTCCTTTCTGAAAATCAACGCTAAAATGATTCCAAGCTAAAACAAAAATCCATACAGCAGAACGCCATAAAGAATTCAAATTTAAAGTTTACTGAAAATTATGGCCAGCATCTGGTTTCAAATACCAGAAACAAAGAGTTCAGATAATAAAGAGTTCGTAACATCAATATTTTGCTAATTATCAATTAGTTTTGTTAAATAAAATACGTATAAGTTATAAATTAATTAGTGGCCCCTATTTTGTTTTGATTATTATATTATATTTTATTAGTATAGTATATTAGTATATTTTGATAGAACGATACTTTTTCTACTACCTGATTTATGTATTTAAATATTTAATTTTTCCCTTCAAATTTAATGTATTTTATGACTTTGCAAAGTGCGGCGGGATGAAACGATACGAGTAAATACAAGTATCTACTCGATACTTTTCTTTCGATACCAAGTACTTTTGGCATCGATACTTTAGAACTGAGTAACAAGTAGTATCGTGAAGTAAGTATCGGTACTCGGTCGGTCACTCACTGAGGAGTGTCAAAAAACTCGTGTGCACAAGATTATTTACTATATGCTAAGGTCTGGTTTAAATTTTTGTGTCGCGATCGTATCTTTTCTACCGCTCAGTTAATCTGTCAGTGATTTTCGTTATTCATTCTTTAATTCAGCCAGTCATTCATCGTTTGGCGTGCGTCACTCGTTGGTTTGTTGTTTATTAAAACTGTGACTGAATTTGTAATAGCAATAGGTACCTAATCAAATCATTGTAGGTACTTACTGCTGTTCTTATTTGCATGATTCTTCATACGAAAAGACTGTCCGATACAAGTAGGTATCGATACTTTTCATTCGATACCGAGTAGGTATCGATACCTCATGAACGATACGGTATCGAGTAAAAGTATCGATACCTAGATGGTATCGTTCATCCCTAGCGCGGCGCAGTTTCTACCTTTTATTTTCAGGCTTCGGCTGGCACCTTTTATTTGTGGCCAGTATCATTTTGCGAAAAAAGAGTGTCAGACGCGATATAATCGACTATGTCGTGAATCGGAACGCAGGGAAATTCGATTGTAAAGACAAACTAAGCACGTCAAAAAAACCTAATTTAGCATGAAATGAAGACAAACGCCAAAAAGAACCTAATTTTGCAATAAATGAAATTTCATTTTAAACTGACCTGATAGTCATTCCGCAACGGGGCCCGGAAAGTTCGATTTTCAAAACTAATTTCGAGTATTAAATTTAACGTTTTCATAAAGGTTGTAGAAAAATATAATTTTTTAAAGAATAATGATGAAAGTAAATTAAAGTACATTTATTTGTATTATAGTATCATTAAATATTTATACCGGAAATTAAAAGGCATTATTTTATGCGTCCATGCATGAAAATAATAGCACCAAATAGCCAAACAAAACTAAACAAAACACAAGTTAAGTATTACAAATAAGTCAATTACATTCAATTTACATTGTTTACTATTATTATTAAGCAGCAATTTTGCTTTACAATGTACTAGCGAACACCCCGCGGCGTTGCTCGCGTAGATCCAGTTTCTCCTAGACCAAACTAGTTTGTCCAAAAATCGGGTTTGACCGGTAACATATCTATAGATTTACAACTATTTGCCGCAGGTTTGCTTCTCAAGTCTAAGCAACTGCTTTGTTTTTGCTGACTGTACAAAATGCTCCAGGATGCGCCAGCCAACCCTGTTTATTTTTCTATACAACTACGAGTTAGTCACATCTTGCTGAAAACGATGCTGAATCTATTTTTTCAAATAAATCAGTCTTCGATAAAATTAGGCTGAATCACGTTAGTACCAACATAGGACCCGCAAATCCATCGCAAGGATATATAAATTAACATTATATCATTGCAGTATAGAAACGCAGAAAGTAAAGTAAATCTGGATGTGAGGTGTTCTGAACCGGGTTCGCATCCCAGTTCAAAGCTCCTCACATCCAGATTTACTTTTCTTTTTGCGTTTCTATACTGCAATCATATAATGTTAATAAATACATACCTGAATAAAAGGGCATTTCATTCATTAAATTATGTCAACATGCGATTATACAACATGTATAACAGAAAGGTGTAATAAGAACCATATTTGAAGAGCTTATTCAGTCAATGGTATAGAACAACTTTTACTATGGAGCCAACCCTGAAATCTCAAAAAAATATATATGTCCTTTCATACATTTTGGCCGAGCGGCATTGCATTTTTCTATGAAACAGTTAATTTTTTTTGTTTCGGGATACAGTGTTTGGTCCATAGTAAAAGTTGTTCTATACCATTGACCGAATAAGCTCTTCAAATATGGTTACACCTTTCTGTTACACGTTGTATATGTCGGGTATATAGAGACTGAAAAAGTCGTTTTGGTGGGTTAAATTTTCTTCCAATCTAATTACTTGAAATATGACAGTCATATTGCGATCAATGGAGTAGCACATGTTCCACTGTCTCGTTCTCTAGAAGGCACCCTCGAGGGGGAGGCGTTACCACGTGACAGCTATACGTCCACACGGTACACACAAACCGTAACTACAATTTTTCATTTGTTGTATTGTAAGAAGATAGACAAGATAAAAGATAGATAAGATAAAAGATAGCATTAGGTACTGCATGTTTTTAATAATAAAAACATGCAGTACCTATGCAGTACTCTATAAATCCAAGCATTTTTGCTTCGCTCCTAGTGTCACTCATGATGCTTGCGAGAGTTTGTGTTTTGTTAGCGGTGGCTGGATATGTATGCGTAAGTAATATTATATTATCATTATTATATATTGTAAGTAAATATATTATATATTGTTTGTACGATGCTTGTGTGGATCTACCCATGGGGGTGTCATTGGTGTCGATTTGGTGTAGCACGATTTTACTTATTTGAAAGTACTATAATATACAGTATGAGCAGTAAACATATTTATTTAGAAGTTGCAGTTTTACCAGGTGGGTCACTTACATTTTGAATACTTCTCGAGGTGTCAATTCGGTGTAGCACATCTAAACTTATTTGACAGGACCAAACTTAATTTAAGCGTTCTGTCCTTATATTTTCGATAAAAAAGACAAAGACAGGACGCTTAAAATAAGGTTAGTCCTGTCAAATAAGTTGAGTCGTGTTATGCCGAATCGACACAATTATGTTCACTGCTAATAGAAAATTGTTGGCTCTTAGATAGAGCTGATAACAATTTCACAAGTTGCTTCAGTTTTGAACTGTAAGTACGCGAAGTTCTTTCACAAGTTTATTCAAATGAAAAATTATACGAACCTTGAAGCTGTTTTTAAAGAAAAGATACAGAAAATGCTACATATACCTACACCAAAATATGGCAAAAAATACTACCCATATTATGGTTGCTCTACACCGTCTCATCCAATTTACGTGACGCTAGATTCTAGGTTGATGTTCTAGCGGCTAGAACATCAACCACGACAGATTTTCAAGGGTTCGTTGTAAGAAACTAGGTCTCTTCTCATAATGAAAAAAGTACATTTGTATTTGTTGGTCTTTTATTAATTCAATCTATTTATAAGCAATGTCTTAATACTTTACTTTTGTCAAAAAAGTTGTGGATTACACAACAAGTCAAAAAAATAAGAATTTTCTTCGAGCAGCGATGTAACTGTCTTCGAGGCACAAAGTTGAATCTCGAGAGCAGCGAAGGATTCTAAAATAGAATCCCGAGCGTAGCGAGAGATACAGTAATTTGAGATATAATAATTTGTTTATTATTATGTAGATATGTTTGTTTATAAGAATATTTTAATGCCTTCGTCATTAAGGCATTTAGTATTGTTTCTACGATACCTTTCCCAGCACGTCCCGATCCACAGCACCAAAGGTTAACTGGAAGATAATGATAGAGAGCATTAAGTTCGCCTTCTGTACAAATTTTTAGTGCAATTAAGAATTTTATTATTATTATACAATAGCCAAGATGGAATTTTTGTTTACACAAGTTATTTACTCTACTTTTTACCATTGACTACGAGAAAATAAATACCTATAGTTGTATAATAACAATTTGAATCACATTTTATTATGCTTACAAGTGATCGGTAAATAAGAGAACAATCACAAACTTATCATATCAGAAATATCACTTCGTTATTTTTACAAAACGCACCTCAAATGTATATTTATGGCGGCGTAGCATGCATTAATAATGACCTTTATATAAATGTTCCACGAGAGTACAAGCGAGGTGTATAATCGTCGTCTCGCAGAAAATTATATAATATTATATTTCATATATGTACGATTGTCTAAAAATTTAAATTTTAGTGCGTGCACGTGGTGATGGATCGAGCTAACATAACGTACGTGAACAAGAAATTTGTGTCGTTTGGGAGATTATACGTAAGGAGATATAGTCGGAAAAGTCCCTACTATCTTAATGTGGAAGGGGACCTCAAACACACTTGGACTAACAATGTAACGGTGAGTAAGTATTAAGAGCGGTTTCGCAGCCGTATTGTGAAAAACCCGCCATTTTCTAATTAATCGAAACAAAACATTTAAATTAAAAATTCACTCAATAGTTATTCAAGTCATTCAACAAAACTTTATTACCTATCTATTGTGACTGCTGTCATCGCAAAATTTCCGTTGGCTTCTGTAAATTAAAATTTAAAAAAAAAATTATTATATGTTTTGTTTCGATTAATTAGCAAAAGGCGGGTTTTTCACAACCCGGCTGCGAACTCATCCTAGACGCCTCGTCCCTGCCAACGACCTATGTTTCGCCTAGATCAAGCTAGCTGGACAAAATTATTTTCTGTTGTGATTAGCTTCTAATAAGGTCCGACTAACATTTTTTAATAAGAATATTTTTCATGTACAAAATACTTAGTTTTCCACAAAGCCGATACTTCATCTACTCAAAATGCATTTATTGAGAAAAAAGCAGGTAACTTTTATTTAACAAATTAGACTTAGGTAATTTATTCATCACTAAGTTCATCTTCAGAAGAATCCTCTTCACAATAATTATCGACGACACTAGTACTATAATTTTTTTGGATAAGTACATGCTGTGGTGAAATTAACAAATCTAAGACTCTGGGAGCGAGAGATCCTGAATTTGTTTGCGGAACATCTCTGAGGCAATTAATAACGGGATCAGATGTGATCAATAACATGTTAATTAAATCTGAATTTGTGGCAATTCGTGCCCGTTTGTGGGTCTGAATCTTCTGCAATCTTTATTGCGAGCTTCCTGAGCCCCCTCAGAAAGTTGCCCAATCGGCAAAAGAGCAGATTGGATAATATCCACACTATGCACAAGAATTTTATGCACATCTCTTTTTGTAGGCAGTAGATGGTAGAGTCCACGTAGTACGCCAAAGCTTCATCACGTGATAACCACCGTTGCTGCTTCAGGTCTCTGCTCTTCGGGTCACTGAATTTTTCGGGACTCTCTCTTCTGGACTTGACCAAATCATCAACCCGCCTTCGTTTAGTTTTGGCGCTTGCGTTTTCCATCTCTATCGTTGGTAATCCTGGACCAGGTGATTGCTGCGACGAAGTACTTGCCTCCGTGTGATTCATCACTCTACTTATGGCCATGGCCCCAATTCCCCCCCCCCCCCTCCAGTGTCCGCCAATGGCAACGATCCCGTATGTCGATAATTTTCACTTTTTTTCAGTTACATTTAGTTTTCTACGAGTACCTACACAACGAATACCGACGTAGTTTTGTGGAGATGCATTACAAAATGTGCGACTTCATAAATGATAAATACGTGGGAGGAATCATCGCTAACGCTGGAGTAGTTTGTCCCGTACCAGCTGTAAGTATTGTATTTGCACAAAAGTCATCGTATTCGTATTCGTTTCGACTAAATCATTACTAATTGTATGCTAGTGCGAGATGATCCATATTTCAAGTTACGATCAAAAAACCGCGATTCTGCGCTGCGATTGGCCCGAATTATAAATTATAAAGCCGCTAAAGAGCCAATCAACAACAGAGACGTGAAATAAATCTTAAACCACGCCCCGTTTATCCTGATTGGCTTTCAAGGCAGCATTATCGGGACGACGCACCCGAGGTCCATGAACGAGTGTTCTTCTTTTAATTTTTTCGTGAAATTGTTAGTTGAAAATATTATAAATAAATACGATATTTTTGATAGTTGTAGGTAAAGTATAGTGTGCAACCACAGTCACCTATAAATGTTAAATCTTTCAATCTATTAAATTTAAAATCATATAATAACATTAAATCATAAAACAAAAAATACACATATTTACACACATAGTACTACCTTTAATAGTAGTTTATGCTACAAGGGCGCAAAGGAATAAATTACGAGGACGATTTAAAACACGAGCGTAGCGAGTGTTTTAAACGTAACCGAGTAATTTATTGCTTTTATGCCCGTGTATCATACTACGTTTTTCAATGCATAGTGTGAGGAAATGAAAACAAATATAATCTTGTGAACTTTAAATTATAATTGGCTCAAAAGGACTGTATCCAGAGCCGTTAAACAGTGGAAAAAGAAGTATAACATCTATGGTACACAGGAAAATCTGCATGTTAGCCAACCATTGTAAATAAATTAAAAAAAAATAACATTAATAAAGCCCTAGGGCAAAATAATCGACTTTTTGTTCGGTTTTGATGCATAAAAAGTGGGCCTTTACGAGCACATGCATTGAAAAAACATTATTGATTATATCACATAATGTAGATATATATAATATTATGTATATATAATAACAATATGTAGCTACGATATAAATATTAATTAACTGTATAAAAACAGTTCTTTAATAAAAAAATCTTGAGTTTTTGTTTAAATTGAGTGAAAGGTAATATTTTTATGTCTTTTGGTAATTTATTAAATATATTAATACTCATATACAAAAAAATCTCGTCGAAGATATTGAAATAGGCCCAGGGTTATTAAAATGTCTAGTGCATATGTAGTTTGGCATATCTCCCCATGTTTTAAATAAATTAGGATATTTTTTTACAAATATACACATTTCTTGAATGTAAATTATTATTTAAATAATTTACATTAAATAATTCATCCGGTTACTTCCATAATTACCAACATAACGATATTAATCTATTATGTAAAACCAATCCATAGAGTGTTTATTAAACGATGTCAATGCTATTCCCTAGATGGCGCTAGCTATTGAAAAACTTTGCGCACGCTATACAGAGCCACATAATCACTGACCCTGCATAGAGCTGGCCTGAAATTTGAAAATGTTGTAAACATTAACTTATTTACAAAAAAATGGTTTTGTTTTTGTTAAAGGTCAAGTTTTTGATTAGAATAATACGAGTAGATATTCTTATTCGGTGTTTACACAATCTGTGAGCGTTAAATGCAGTGAAAGTAATCTAACTTTTCAGGGAGAACATCGTGTAATGAATATGACAATACCAGGAGAGAACTTGCCTGGCGTGTGGCCCTTAAAGAAGGCTAAGATAGAGGGAGCCATTGTCACCACCGATAGTGGAGAGGTTGTCGCTAAAGGACACATTTACGCCACCTACACTGATGAGAAGAAGAAAAAAAAACAGGGATAAAATTATTCATTGTGTTTTAATAAATAAAATTATTATATTTTACTACGTACAGCCAGGATCATAAATTTATATACATTCCCAACCGTTCAAAAAGTCCAAATATAGCTACAAAAACAATAGTTAAAAAATATGTCAAAAACGCATGTCACTAAAATATACAGTGTATGTGTTCTATGATACAGTGTGTCCCTCGTACGAGTGCACATCCGAAAGTGGGTGAAACCAGGTGAAACTAGATCTAAATATATAGACAAAAACAAAGAAAAAAAAAATGTTTAGTTTTTTTTTTAATCTTGAAAAAGTACTCCACCTGGGTATCTTTGTATGGGAGGCGAGCGCAGTGCCTTTGGTTAACCGCTCGTAGAAAATATTGTATTTATGATAGAACGTTGTGTTTTTTTTTTTGTTAGGAAGATAATGGAATAGGCAATGACAAATAGGGATAAAAGTATAGTAAAACGGGGACATTATTTTGAAAAAATTGACTGTTACTGAAAAAAAAGACGGAAAAATTAAAGAAATAATTTTTTAGGATATTATTTTTATGGTAATGGTAGTTGATTATGTTTTGTTTTTGATTTGGTATGCAATGTCTATTCTTAAGGATTATAACAGTTTGCACTAAGCTACTGATATAACACTCGCGTAAATTCGAAGATTATCGCACGAAGATTACTTTAAGTAAATATGTAATATCGATAGATAATTAATGTGCTTTATGAAGGGATAAGAGATAAGTTAGAAATTTTAAATAATATTTTCTTAGGAAACTTTGTTCAGTATCAATTAGGGAATGCAATCTCGGTATACCGAGATCTCGCACATATATTGCAAGATCAATCACGCATCGTTATCAGTGCAAGATCTCGCAAGATTTGCGAGATCAAGCGGCAGCGCGTATTACAGATACAGGCCATTGACGACACTGGAATTACTTTAAAAAAAAAAATAGAGCATTGGATTTGCTGGGTCGAGAAGACAATTACTGCATTTTGCATCATAAAATCATCAACATCATTTTGTTGAAATTTATGACTACAAACATGGAATTAGAAAGAACCTTGTCTGCGGCTAAATAAAGTGAAAACACACGATTTAATAAAATCAAATACACTACTGTACTGTTCACACTAAACAAATTTTCCAAAGAAACATAACAAAGCAAATAAAAAAAAAAACACATGCCCATAGAACATTCTATAATCTTTCTATAATCTATAATCTTTATTGATAATTACACACAGAGATAAAACAATGACACACAAGAAAATACAACAAAAATATAAAATGTTGCTTATTGCTAAATACAGTGCTTGTCTTATCTAAATTACGCTTGACTGGCGGTCCTCACAACTAAGCCGAGCTTGTCTCGGGAGGGCCTTTGTTAGTGTACACACATGTTAATTTGTACAGAATTACGTCGATGGATTGGTTATTTGTTGTTTAGTGCGCTTTTGGGATGTTACTATTACACTTCATCAGTTTATTAACAAATAAGAAGTTATATTTATGAAAATATGTACACACACTGAGATATTATATTAAAAAAAAGTGTGCAAATTATAAATCTAAGATTGCTTATTGCATGCTAAACTACAAACTTTAAAAGAAAATAAAATATATAATATATAATATAAAAATATATATCAGGTAAAAAAAATACATAAAATACATAACGTAAAATAGTGACAATATACATAATTCGATAAAGTTACATACTACGTTGGTATATGGAGTAAATTTTCAGTATTATCATAATTTAACGAAAGAAGATACTTTGTTACAATTTTTTTAACATGAAAGCGAGTCAACCCAGAAAATTTAAAAAGAGTATTAATTTGATTGTACAAATAAGGAAAGATGAAATGGGGGAAACGTTGTGCAAATTTGGTTTTACATGTCCGTGTCGGGATTCTTGGCTCACGTCTCGAAGGTGCCAAATTCTGGTAAAGGGACAGTGTTTTATGCGCTGTAAGAACAGCTTTAAGTATAAAGAGTTGTCTTACGCGAAGGACGTCACTTACTTCATATAGCTTGTTGGTAGAATATTGGAAAGGTTTTTTAAACATTACCTTAAGGACCGATCGCTGTGCCCTTTCGACCTCAATTAGGTAAGTTTTGGCAGCGCTGCCCCAGACAGCGATGCAATAGTTAAGTAAAGATTGACTAAGAGCCCGGTAAACATTAATTAGGAGTGGTTTGGAAACTGAATTTCTTAAAAGTTTCATAATATAGGCTGTTTTACGTACACGGCTAGTGAGTGCGGATATATGAGGAGAGAAAGACAGATTGTCGTCTAAGAGTAGTCCCAAGTATTTAATGTTTGCTACCTTTTCAATTGATGGACAGGTGCAAGCTTCATCATTGCAGCAACCGTAGTGAACTATGATCGGCGAAGACAACGGTGGCCGAGTTGCTTTGGTAATATGAAAGTTGAGATACTTGGACTTTGCCACATTGAGGGTAAGCAAATTGTTGTCAAGCCAGTTGGCAACAGTCGCAAGGCCGGACCTGGCCAGAGAGAACGCATCATCCCACGTGGCCCCATAAAACAGGAGAGCGGTATCATCTGCATAACAAATGGTGTCGGAGTTTGTGAAAGAGAGGTTCAGCAAGCCATTTATGTATATGGTGAACAATGTAGGACCTAAAATGCTACCTTGTGGGACTCCAAATTTGATAGCAAGTGGTTCACTACTATGAGAATCAATTTTTACACACTGTCTCCGTCCTGAGAGGTAACTTTTAAACCAGTCGAGGGATATTCCTCTCACCCCAATGGCTTCAAGTTTTTTTAGCATGATAGGAACGGAGACAGTGTCAAACGCCTTTGCTAGGTCCAAAAATACACCGATACATTTGTTACCACTATCTAGTTGCGAGGAAACGAGGTTGACTAGGAGTGTTGCAGCGTCCTCTGTTGACTTGTTATGCCGAAAGCCGAATTGTTTGTCCGATAGCAGTCCGTGGGTTTCTAAGTACTTGACCAGACGCGTGTTAACCAGTCGCTCCAAAAGCTTAGAAAATACACAAAGTAGAGAAATGGGTCTATAATTACCTGGTACATTTTTAGGTCCACCTTTATGTATAGGCGTAACGAATGACAATTTCCAGGACTCTGGAAAGACACCTGATGAAAGACTTAAGTTAAAGATGTGTGTAAGTGGATCAACGAGAACATGAATAAGATACTTGATAAAAGAGTTTTTGATGCCATCAGGACCTGGTGCGCACTCGTTTTTGAGTAGTTTGATATTATTTCCTACCTCCAAGTGGTCTGTAGGGTAAAGAAAAAACGAGTGCACACAGTCCGAGGTAACACCTATTCTTGACGCTAATTCCTCTTCTGAAACACCGAGCCTGTTCAAAATGTTAGAAGCTAGTTCATTACCAACATTCGAAAAGAATTTATTAGCATCATTTAATCCTCGAAGAGTGTCCGTTGAAGAGTATAACAATTCTTCGGCTGAGTTAAGTTTGGGTGACGTGTGGGTTATACTTCGGATACTTTGCCAAAGTTTTTTTGGGTTATTCATGTTGCTGTCAAGTAAATTGTTCTCGTATGCTATTTTTAGCCTGTGTAATAGATCATTGCAGAAATTACGGTACCGTCTATATGTTATTTTTAGCACTGCATCGTTGGGTTTTTTACGAGATTCGGAATGGAGTTTGTCTCTCTGTTTCATGCAACGAATCAATCCCGGGGTAATCCAAGGCTTGATAGCATACTTGGATCGACTCAAGCGAACATAAGAGCTGTTTTTAGAAATGACAGGGTTGATTATTGACTCTAGAGCGACAACAGCTGAAGAAACATCCATCTGTTCCTCGGACGCTTCGTCCGAGATCTGTTCAGTAACCAGAGACCAGTCAGATTTTTCAAGTTCATTGGCAACACTTAAAAAATCGATTTTCAACTTTACACGGTCATGTCTTTTAGGTAAAGCTGAGTTTAGTCCTAAACCTGTCATTGCAATATCATGATCCGTCAGTGAAGTTTCACAGACTATCGATTTAATTTTTGATTTGGATCTGACAAATATATGATCAAGACAAGTGTTGATACGCGTTGGCTTAGTAATGGTTGGAACAAGACCGTATTCAGACATCATACACAAGTACTCGGCACTATTTCGATCGGAGCTATCAGGCATAATATTAATGTTTAAATCCCCGGCAAGAATAATAAAAGAATGAGTACCGAGGGAATCAAGTAGAGAATCTAATGATTGAAGGAAGATTGCAGCATTATTAAAGGAGGGGGATCTATATACACCTATTATAGTTGGACCATTATGTACGTCCACGACTATGCAGTCAGCTTCATTGACTTGTGGCTCGTAAGCGGTCGCTGACCAATTATCCCTGACATTACAGTTGGTTTTTAAAGTTATTATGGAATTTTTCATTTACGCTGGTATGTTTCTTTGGGAAAGTTTTTCAGTATGATCAGTAGAATAATCTAATTAACTATTATAAGAGTGTTTAAATACATCCCTTTAATTGGATTGATATCTTGTTTTAATTTTTTTACTAACCAATAGTTGAAACATCATTTTTTCGAAGGAATTTTTATTAGTACAAGATCTCGCTAATATCGAGATCTTGCGAGATTGACCCATTTTTCTGGGTTATTTAATCTTGCAAATACCGAGATTGACATTTAGGTGCAAGATTGCATTCCCTAGTATCAATGTCAGAATTAGATTAATTAGGATTATTCTCAATAAACATAAAAAAAAGAAACGGTCAAAAATATTTATTTTTTCTATAACTGTACACAGCTTATACAGAATAACCTAGTACACAAATCCATACAAATGTATTTCATTCATTATGTACAACGGAATGATTCCTTATAGCCTATTTATTAAATTCTTTCCAAAATATATGTTTTCAATCTCACATAACAGTTGTACGTATAAGAAGACAATCCACTAGCCTTGTTGATACAAAATACAAATAGAAATGCTTAGTCAGTTTTCTTAGCTTTCGCCTTTCCTCTCTTCGGTCTGGAGGGATATATCACAAATAGAGATAGCTGGATGGAGCAGAGAGCCACGGCCACCACGTTCTGTATCTGTTAACAAGGAAATATCTAAATTATTTACATTGCCCATGATTAGACAATTACCAGCACAGAGCGAGCTGTGGGCTCACTTTGGCCAGCAATAGGGCCCACACAATCAAGGCTACATACAATTAACCAGCACAGAGAGCTGTGGGCTCACTTTGCCCAGCAATAGGGCCCACACAACCTTTTCACAAAATTAAATATCACTTGTGATTGTGACAGATATCAAAAGCGACAGCTGTCAAAAATGTGATGTTAAAAGTGAAATATTTCAAAAGAGATATCAAAACCTTCCAGATGCCTGAGTAACTGGGGATAAATAGTATCCTATGTTATTCTCCGCCCTTTACTTTATCTCTATGCTAAATTTCAGTGTTTTGTATAGCATAAAGTTGCAGGTACATGTTCAATGCCCTCTGATGGTTGCATAGAGTGCAAGATCTGTGATTTTTTTTAAATGTCCGGCTTTTTTAAATTTCATAGTGGCAAACCTAAGTGCAGCGACTCATAAAACCTAAAATTGTTTATTACAAACCTTAACTCAAAGAAATAAAAATTAAATTATCTTGCACTACAAGGTGACTTTTGATCATCGTCCAAATTCATACAGGAGGCTTGGTAAGTGATCAGCATCATGAATCGATAACAATTTTTGTGAAATTCGTATAATGAAATTTCGACTTCCCATAGTAAGTCACTCCCAGTAGGGAATGCAATCTCGGTATACCGAGATCTCGAAATACCGAGATATTGCAAGATCAATCACGCATCGTTATCAGTGCGAGATCTCGCAAGATTTGCGAGATCAAGCAGCAGCGCATATTACAGATGCAGGGCATTGACGACACTAGAATAATTAAAAAAAAAAATTAAAGCTTTGGATTTGCTGAATCGAGAAGACAATAACTGCATTTTGCATCATAAAGTCATCAATATCATTTTGTTGAAATTTATGACTATAAACATGGAATTAGAAAGAACCTTGTCTGCGGCTGGGATGACCTATAGGCTACATAAAGTGAAAACACACGCTATCTTTAAATAAAATCATATACTGTTCACACTAAACAAATTTTCTAAAGAAACATAATAAAACAAATGAATAAAAAAAAACACATGTCCATACAACATTTACAGTTGGTTTTTAAAGTTATTATGCAAAGGAGAATTTATTTTTTCATTTGCGCTGGTATGTTTCTTTGAGAAAGCTTTTCAGTATGGTCATATTATAAGTATATTTAAATACATCCTTTTAATTGGATTGATCTCTTGTTTTAATTTTTTTATTAACCAGTAGTTGAAATAATATTTTTTCGAAAGATTTTTTATTAGTGCAAGATCTCGCTAATACCGAGATTTTGCGAGATTGATTTTTTTAAATCTTGCAAATACCGAGATTGACATTTAGGTGCAAGATTGCATTCCCTAACTCCCAGTCCTGACTGAATCACTATGGGGAGTCGAAATTTCATTTTATAAATTTTACTAAAATCGTTATTGGTTCATGATGCTGATAACTTACCAAGGCTCAGGTATGAATTTGGACGATGTTCACAAATTCACCTTGTATTAGGGTTTGACAGCCTTTAATTTATGATATGCAGCGCGAGAATAAGAGAATACTATTTAACTACACACGAAGTTTAACGCTACTACTAACTACATGAACCGGAACCGAGGTTCGAATGAAGCTTTAGTATCACCATCTCTATTGTAATAAATAATAGTGCTATTTATACTAAGTTTAGCGAGACGATGCAAAGCGGGTCATCGTCCCCACTGACACCTGCCGCTGCGTCAAAGGAAATGCCGCAGTCTTGACTCACGACACAAAAGGAACCGCCGGCATCTGACTGCACGTGACCGTGAGCTGACCCTCGTACCAAAGAATATAAACTATTACTCCGTAAAGAAGCGACACTCACCTGCCCCCGCCAGTTTATCATCGCCCGCAATTCAGGTGCAGGATCGTGTGCACGCAGTACTCAGTACTGTGTGCACAAGCGTGTGTGGACAAGCTAGTTACACGCGTGGGGGTTGTAGGTAATTAAATCGGCGACTGAGTACTGAGTGTCGGGGGTGTGCTCGTACCATGATGATCATGTGTAGTTGCATTTTATAACAGAAGTCATACAGTATAATACTGCGGCGTGATAGACCGCTTTGCATCGTCTCGTTAAAGACAGTATATCTGTATGGTGGCACTCACCACAATGAATTGGTTCTTCAGGATGATGCCGTACAGCAGCCACATGAACGTAACTATGGTTCCAGAGAAGATGATCGGGAACGGCAAGCCTTCTGTGCTCTTGTTCTTTATTATGTCGCCCTGGAATCAAACATATTAACGTTTATGAGTTTTGGACTTTGTTGAGCTTTTTTACTTCGTCTTCATGTAACGAGGATCAACGTGCAACAAACGGTACATCAATACCGTTTTGTTACTTCTTCTATGCCGTTTATTTCTATTTATTATCTTTCTTATTTGCTTTGCAGTAAACTGCTAAAAGTTTTATCTTACGTATGTCGTTTTGAGGTACCATATTGTGAAGAGTAAAAGACAAGAATCCCCGTGGGGGTATTAGAGATGTTTCTGAATCACAGTCCACACTAGCACACCCACGTTTAACCCACAATTATAACGTCCCAACGTGATCAGTGAGCCCTATCGCCGTCCTTCGAGCAGAAATAATGACCCACAGCTTAGGGGCCGTCCATTAATCACGTGATGTTTTTAGCAACTTTTTAACCCCCCCTCCCCCATGGTGATATGTGGTGAGGTTTTAGACTACCCCTCCCTCCTGTCCAAAATCACGTGTATTTTTTTGGTACAAAGTATATTGAAAAATTCAGAATTATTATCTTTAAATTAAATTAGGATCCAAGTTTTGATGTCATAAGGTCGCGTTTTTCGTTTAAAAATTGCGCGTTCAAAGAAAAAATAAATACACGTTATATCTTAATATTCCCCCCCCCTCCTCCCTAGTGATATTTGGTGATTTTTCTGAACCCTCACCCCCCCTTTCGAGCCTCACGTGATTAATGGACGATCCCTTAGGGTGCCTTCCAAAGCAAGCATACCGAAAAGTGCCTCTGTGGTCGCGGGTTCAAATGACGTAGATGCACATTTGTGATCGGTCTGCGTATATTAGAAGGTACTTGTTGTGGGTCATTATTTCTGCTCGAAGAACGGCGATAAGCAGCACTCTGGGATGTAATAATCGTCAGTGAAACATGGGTGTACCAGGACTGTGACTTGCACTTCACAGTCCATACTCGGAAACGTCTGACAGCTCGATGATGCACAGGATGTGTGCTCAGAAGATTAAACCACATGCTTAACTGATCCACTTTCATTGATAAATCTTTACAACAAAGCGAATTGAAAAATTTACTTCCCCATACAAAGATACATAAAAGAGGGGCAGGTCTTACCAGTCCGAAGAGTGGCGAGGCGATGAGGTAGAACATGAAGGCGGTGATCATGAGTCCGAACCGGTACTCCACCAGCTTCGGGTCTTCCATCTGAGCGTATCCGATCATCGCGGCCGAGATCGCGCCGCCGATGCCCATCTGCGCCCACACCTTCACCTGCGACACGTTCAACTATTAGTACGACGAGACTCAGAGGTTCCATCGTCTTGATTCGGAAACCGAACTTTTCCGAATCAAGTGCGACTACAACCAGTCACGTATCAGCGCGATAACAAAATTGATGCGCTCAAAGCGGCAACGAATAGACGCTGAGGCGGGAAGTGTGTTTATTTCTATTGGTCGAGTGAGAAGAAACATCGTTGGAATCTCTAAGTCTTGCCGTACTCATGGGCGTGCCGAGAGGGGGGCATGGGGGTCAGCTGCCCCCCTCCCCCCCTGGAGCTGGACTCTCACCTCATAATTTGGGCGATTCTTTCGTAGAAACTGTTTTAAGCCGCTTTTTGTTTTTGTTTAAAGCCCAAGAAGACTACTTTTAAAATAAATGTAATAAATTAAGCTCCCATTGCATATAGGCCAAAACATTTCTGATTTGCCCACCCCTAAGCCAATATCTGGGTACGCCCATGATGGTACTTACAGTTTCTATTAGTAGGTTATTGTCATGTCAGTGAAATTATATTTGCACGGACTTTTGTCAATCAGGGGGCACCCTCGCCTGGGCAAGGGCATGGATTCTTTTGGTATAAGTAAGAACCATATATGACTTTGATGGTATTTTGTTGCTGAATTCACTTAACTACCTACCAAGTAAAACACTAAAATTGGCGTAATATTTTTCACCTGTGGAATTAAAAACACAATGAGATGGTAGAATTTACATTACAATGCCGTCCACATAACAATACACAACCGAATGACAAATGACAATTCTGGCTTCTATTTAACCAATAATAGTCAACGGACGTCAGTGTCAAAAGTCTGGCACTACGAAGCTCAGAATAGTATTCCTTATTCTATTCTATTTTCTATTCAACGCAGTGTTTGATTACTGATTAGTTTCTTCTCATGTAAGGCATATGCAGACAGAAAGCGTGGCGTTGTCGGGATGGGTCGCTAGTAGGGAGATTTGAACAAATCGGTGGACAATTGAATGAAAGTCGCTAAAATTTGTTAATTTTTTAGTTTGCTTTGTTTTGTAGAAGCATCTAGTATTTGTCGGTTTTTGAGCACATAATCATAAAAGATTGACATGGAAAATAAAAATTTATTTCGTAATTTATTTATTTATTTCGCGTCATTTATCTATTTCGTTAATGACATTAATTATTTTATTTTAGAAATTCCCGGAGACTCCCGGGCATTCCGGGAGGGTTGGGAACCCTAGTCGCTAGTGTGGTGGTAGTGTGTGTGGCATTGTCATACCGTCACGACAAGAAAAGCGTGGCTGGGCGAGCGTCTTTCCGTTGTATACAAGGCCATTACACTCCCATAGTTAACTGCTCGTGTATATTTCGGAATGCTAATACTCACTTCTACAACTACAAAATATACAAGTATTTTGCTACTACTCGAGTATAGTTCGTAATGAATGCGTACGAAAGGTTAGTTCCAAACTATATAGTGTCACTTACATACGCTATCAAGTGTTATAAAGATTATCTACATTATTTCTGGTAATTTTGGTGATAACATTTTATATTTTAAGGTTTATTTCTATTAGGGTTATTCTAAATATTGTTGGAATAAATAAAATATAAGTATTTAAATCCAGACTTCTAACTAAACATATTAATAGAATAGTCATACAGCAAAATAGTCATACACTAAGTCGTGTTTTTTGCATCTTTGAGGTCCTTCTTGAGACGCCGATCGGTCGACCAGCTTGAATTTCATTTTTCGTGCCTTTGTTTTTGCACACGAATTTTACGTGATAATATTTTTTAAATTATTAAATTAAAATGTTTCGTGCTTGTTGGTCAGTTTTCACTTTTTTAATGAATAAGGCCCACTTGCGCCAAGCTACTTAACCCAGGTTAACTAACTTTTAATGCTTTGTCCTTATCACATCAAGAGATAGAAATAAGGACATAGCATAAAAAGTTAGTTAACTTTGGTTATGTTGCTTTGCGCAAGTGGGGCTTAGTAAATAAATTAATTGCTTTTAATTTTGTGCTTCATTGTTAGTTGCGGCAAAAACGGGATCATTAATTTCGTTTCGTATTAAAGTGTTTGGTGACTGTTCTGTTAGTGTACAAATATTTAGATTAACGGGTATATCAGTATCAACTAATGGTGTCGAAAGAGATATCAATAAAAGAACATGGCAGGCTGCAAATTATCGCGTATATTTTGGAAACGAGTGCGCTGCAGCGGCTATTTCGATTCATACACGAGTATTTACTTTGAGTTATTACATAGTGCAGTATATTACGGAACCAGAATATTTGCTCAGACCATTCCAAAATATACACGACTAGCTTCTGCCCGCGGCTTCGCCCGCGTGGCCTTAGGAAACAAATTACATTTTTTTCAGAAACAAACATTTTAAGTGCTCTCACTTCTCTGGGAGTCAAGGTGTAGTGCTCGGCCGAAAAACTCGCATGGTCGGACTACAAACGCGCCCTGCTCGGCCTTCGGCCTCGCGGGCGCGTTCTCCGTCCTCACATGCTCGTTTTTCGGCCTCGTGCCAAATGCCGGGACTCACCAATCAAAGTTGTTCCGAAAAAGTGTCAAAATCCCTATCAGTTGTCAAAAAATGTCAAATTCGAATACGGCAGCGTAATCGGCGACCCTAAATGCTCCTTGATACCGAGTTTCATGCAAATCGGAATACTTTTTTGGACCTGCCAAAAAACTGTCAAAACCTGTCAAATTCAAATTTTTTTTTGGTCATGTAGCCCCAGTTGACCAATTACTACAGTTAAAACCCAAACTCCTTACAATTGGCGTTCGGGAGATATGGCCGATCAAAATTTTGTCAATTTTTTTTTTCGTCTTTTTTTTACCGTCGTCTAGATTTCGCCGAGCCTTTTTCTTATAGTACCATGAACATGTGTCTAGCATCAGCCGTTTGGGAGATACGGGCCTGTAAAGTTTTGATACTTTCGGCAGGTAGATCTCGTAGAAACCTTTTCCTAGACACCCATCAACATGGGTCTAACTCCAGCCATTTGGGAGATCCAGGCCGTCAAAGATTTGACGTTAAAAAAAAATGATTTTGGCATCCCATGGTCCAACCCCTAGGGATGTGCCACCTTCCATCCCAAAGATATTTTGCTGGGATATAGATAGATAGATAGGTAGACAGATAGAGAGATAGATAGATAGATACCTTAAAAGGAAAAAATGGAACCCTAATAGGATTACTTGTGTGGCTGTCTGTCTGTCCGTCTTTTATAGCCGATTTGCTCTGGCACACATACTTTCAAGAATTTTGTCCACTATATTAAATTTCAAAATCGATGCCATTTTCGTAATTAACGTCCCAAAAAACCATAAAAACGACACCCATATTGATATTTACACATTTCAACCCCATCGCACCCCAACAGGGGATGATGGTATTTCACGTCCACTGCATTGGATTTAGAAATCGTTGTTGTTTTCGTAATCAGCGACCTGATAAACCATACACACGATACCCATGTTGGTTTTAACCTTTGTCACCCCATTTCCCCGTTTTAGGGATTAAATTCTGGAAAGCTTTTTTCACGTCCACCACGTTGGATTTTAAAATCGTTGTTGTTTTCGTAATCAGTGACCCGATAAACCATACAAACGATACCCATGTTGATTTTCAGAATTGGTCACCCCATTTCCCCCTTTTAGGGGTTGGATTCTGAAAAAACCTGAAACACATGTTTACTCATTTACGGATAGGAGTACTCCTGTGAAGTTTCGAATAAAATAGTCTAACTAATCTTGTTTCCCCATACAAACTTTGGACGCCCGTTTCACCCCCTTAGGGGGTGCATTTTGAAAAATCCTTTCTTAGTGGATGCCTACACTATATAAGGTATCTATATGCAAAATTTCACGTCTCTAGGACCAGCGGTTTAGGCTGTGGGTTGATATATCAGTCAGTCAGTCAGTCAGTCAGTCAGTCAGTCAGTCAGTCAGTCAGGACTTTGAATTTTATATATACAGATTGCGGCGTAATGCTGATGTATATTTCGGAATACGTTAGTGAAAACTTTGCATTTCAAACTATATGCGATAATTTTCAGGGCCGCCAATATCTCACTTTGCTTGTCATGAAAAACGGCCGCGTCGATCATTCTGAAGCCAAGAAGAAAACGCCACGCAAACACTGAGCTTCGTGAGACTTTTCTGTGTGGTGTCTCTCATAGAATTATTACCAAAGTAATTCGTCCGGCAAAAACACACATCTCCTCCCGACAACGCCGCACTTTCTGTCTGGCGAGGGCATTATGGAGAGGACTTTTCTAAGACTACTCACTTTCTCCAGGGAATAGTTGAAGTAGACCATGAGGTAGACGATGTTGATGGCCAAACCGACCAGGTTGACGAGGATCATCGTGTCGTCGCGCAGGATGTAGCCGTACTTCAGGTTGATGACGCTCCTAGAACATATGACGTCGTGGAAAATCGTTGGAGAAAAGAGGTTGTACGAGTGGTAGCTGTTCCAATAACAGTTAACGCTCGGAAACACCGCTGACACTACCTCGGGGATACACTGTGTATGTCGTGACGACAAGTTTTTTTTTTACAATGATCGAATCAAATCGAAGCATATGCATAAATAACAGACAGAGCCATGAAGGTCAACATTAGCTGACTAGCATTGACTACCTGCTGCAGATAAATAAATAAATAACAGACAGAGCCATGAAGGTCAACATTAGCTGACTAGCATTGACTACCTGCTGCAGATAAATAAATAAATAACAGACAGAGCCATGAAGGTCGACATTAGCAGACTAGCATTGACTACCTGCTGCAGATAAATAAATAAATAACAGACAGAGCCATGAAGGTCAACATTAGCTGACTAGCATTGACTACCTGCTGCAGATAAATAAATAAATAACAGACAGAGCCATGAAGGTCAACATTAGCTGACTAGCATTGACTACCTGCTGCAGATAAATAAATAAATAACAGACAGAGCCATGAAGGTCGACATTAGCAGACTAGCATTGACTACCTGCTGCAGATAAATAAATAAATAACAGACAGAGCCATGAAGGTCAACATTAGCTGACTAGCATTGACTACCTGCTGCAGATAAATAAATAAATAACAGACAGAGCCATGAAGGTCGACATTAGCAGACTAGCATTGACTACCTGCTGCAGATAAATAAATAAATAACAGACAGAGCCATGAAGGTCAACATTAGCTGACTAGCATTGACTACCTGCTGCAGATAAATAAATAAATAACAGACAGAGCCATGAAGGTCGACATTAGCAGACTAGCATTGACTACCTGCTGCAGATAAATAAATAAATAACAGACAGAGCCATGAAGGTCAACATTAGCTGACTAGCATTGACTACCTGCTGCAGATAAATAAATAAATAACAGACAGAGCCATGAAGGTCGACATTAGCTGACTAGCATTGACTACCTGCTGCAGATAAATAAATAAATAACAGACAGAGCCATGAAGGTCAACATTAGCTGACTAGCATTGACTACCTGCTGCAGATAAATAAATAAATAACAGACAGAGCCATGAAGGTCAACATTAGCTGACTAGCATTGACTACCTGCTGCAGATAAATAAATAAATAACAGACAGAGCCATGAAGGTCGACATTAGCAGACTAGCATTGACTACCTGCTGCAGATAAATAAATAAATAACAGACAGAGCCATGAAGGTCAACATTAGCTGACTAGCATTGACTACCTGCTGCAGATAAATAAATAAATAACAGACAGAGCCATGAAGGTCGACATTAGCAGACTAGCATTGACTACCTGCCGCTGATAAATAAATAAAGTGTTTCTTGATATAGCATAATAGCATGGACGATATTTATTCGTCCATGATAATAATAGTGAGAACAAGTTCTTAGCTTTGTCCGTGTAATAAATATTGGGTGTAGATTTTTCAGGGACTTGGCGCGGAAAAATGTATTTAATAATACAGCATTTTTTCTTTTCGTTTCCGTTTCATGTAACACTACTATTGGGGTTTTTAGTGCTTGTATAACTTAGGGAGCTATTTCGGTAAAATGTATACATTTTTAGGTCGTTCACCTGCTTATCAGAATAAAGCCACGAGCTAGATACATAATTTAGTATATAAATAAAATTAAAATGTTGGAACCATTTTTTAGTTTCATGTACTCGCGTGACAAGTTCAAAAATTTGGAAAGCTTGTTATTCAACAAGTTTTATCACACAATTGCCAAAAAACACGAATTATAACAATAAGATAATCTTATTGTAGGTATTGTTAGTTTTGGTTTTTGTTTTAGTAATATATGAGCACTTATGGAAACAGGGGATATACGATCGATCTTGAATCAAAGAAGGTGCCTCATCGGCACTTTTCTCATAGCTTGTAACTCTGGTTGTTTCACATTCTGATAGTTGTATGGTTTTTTAATTGTGGAGTGAACACGAGTGAACATAACTTCGCGAGGTTCAAAATGCCCCTCCCCCCCCCCCCCTCCCCCCAGGTATTCATCTCGTTGGATATGGGACGGCACTTCCAACTCACTCACATAATAAACCCGCCGATGAAGGGCATTATGCCGATGCCCCTAGTGTTCCCTTGCTTGTAGATGTCCAGGCAGATGAAGGAGCCGCTGAACATCTGGCCAATGGTCACGATGCCCGCCACAGACCCCACCAGGTCCTTGTACGGCTGCAGAGCGTCAGAGATGGCGTCCAACATTGTGGGGCTTGGTGATTCAACTCTGGAACAGGAAAACGGAAAATTAAAGATCTAGTCCTAAATCGCTTTTATAGAAGTCAAGGTGGATACGGCAGGTTTTATAGAAATCAAGGTGGTTACGGCAGGTTTTATAGAAGTCAAGGTAGTTACGGCAGGTTTTATAGAAGTCAAGGTAGAACGGCAGATTTTATAGAAGTCAAGGTGGATACAGCAGGTTTTATAGAAATCAAGGTGGTTACGGCAGGTTTTATAGAAGTCAAGGTAGTTACGGCAGCTTTTATAGAAGTCAAGGTAGTTACGGCAGGTTTTATAGAAGTTAAGGTGGATACAGCAGGTCTTATAGAAGTCAAGGTGGATACAGCAGGTTTTATAGAAGTCAAGGTGGGTACAGCAGGTTTTATAGAAGTCAAGGTGGATACAGCAGGTTTTATAGAAGTCAAGGTGGATACAGCAGGTTTTACAGAAGTCAAGGTGGATACGGCAGGTTTCGTTCCCAAACGCACAACTTAGAATTGTTTGTCTTATTTTTAAATAAAAAATATTAAATTAATAAATGTGATTTATGGCAGTATGCGACCAGTTTCAATTAGGCTTTTTTAGCAAAGTTGTGTTATTTATTATGGATCCGCACAACAATAATAAACATTGATTCCTTCTGTTGGTAAAACTTCGAAATCTCGTACTTATTTAAAAAAAAAAATTATTTACAAATAGCGGGTGTAAATGGACTAGTATTATAGTGAAGCCACGTAATATACTGATCACACTAAACAACTTTCACAAACAAACATACCTGCGGAAATGAAACTACTTATATTTTCATGTTTCCTTACAAATTGTGAAAACCTGCGAGTTTTGTATGGGCGGTCCAATTTTTCATTTTCTTGCGCTGTTCTATTTCTTTAAGAAAAAATCCAGTATGGTCAGTACATTGAGTGGTTTTATTTAGATACGTGTCCACACCCGATATACTATAATAGTAAAAGTTTCTCCAGACAAAACTGAAGCTTGGACGAATATGGTTTCTTCGTCCAAGAGCTGAAGCAACTCTTTAACTAGCCTGGCCTGGCCGAAGCTTTTTAATATGATATTGAATCTTACCTGACTTTCCCGAAAACAAATTACAAATGAATTTTAGTGCTTCCGATCAATGAAAACTGTACGAGTACCGTGTAATCGAATGGAATGTTATAAAACAAATTCTGCTAGATTAGATATCAAATTATCAATTATCATATTGCCCTTAATGATATCATCAGAAGGGCTCTTGCCACGTCAAGTGGTACTTGAACCGACCGGAATCTCACGTGACGATGGCAGGTGACATGAGAGAATGAGTCTAGTTCCTGGTTGGTGTGGTGTGGGATACTACATGCGAAGACACCAGCGCGAGCGGCTTTCCACGTAATCCAGACTAATAGGGCAGCGTACAGTTGGGACACGAACGGCGCAAGTATGGCTGTCCTTGGTCATATTTGCGCTTTTTGGAGTCGAGACCTTGTGTCCGTGGGGTTCAAAGGCGCACAGAATTTTCAAAGAAATCTAGCTGCACTAGGACCCAGGGGCTGGCGTGTACGTTGGCCAAAGACTTATAGTCTGGCAATACAACGATGTATGTCGCCAGTATTTTCAAAATGTAACCTTTAGATTTATTTCTGGTAAGTTTTTTATGTTTTGTTAATTTATTTAGATTTCAACATACAGCACACAACTATTTTTAATTTCATTTCTCAGCACTTGTCTCAAATGTGATAGATTAGATAAATTTACTCTATCCTGATTAATGTCATAAAATCTAAATACTAACTAATTAGACAGAGTAGCTAAGTTAGAAGACACACAATTTGTTATTTGGTTACCATTATACCACATCTATTTTATTGCATAGTTAAGAGGCTATGCGAATTTTATTTTTGTCACTGTCACTCCAAGCGAAAAATCACGCAGTGCGAGAGGAGCGGATTCAGGGCAAAAGGAAAAAAGTTGGTTTTATATTTTTATAAAAAAAACTAAAATAGCTAGGAAAATTTCAAATATCAAATCTCTAGATAATCACCTAATAAAATATGTTCGAGTTCTGTATATACTATATACTATATGGTTCCTATTCGTCCAACGAGGAGAAAAAGTGTGTTTGAAGACCTCATTTCAACAAGTATTTCTATCGAGGAAAATTTATCCAAACATGTTTTCCAATTTCAAAACCCTAGATTATATAGTCAAAATGCATATACCAAAAATTTTATTAAAATTTTTCGTGTATTTCTTGAAATACACAGAAAAGAAACACCCGTATTTTTTTCGTATATCGCCTTAATTTATGGTTCGTTATTTTATAAGCTTATCGCAAAGAGTATTTTTGCTTATCATTTCGCAGTAAATACTTGGTTTGATGTCGCGGACCGAAACGTTATGTATGTATAATGCTGATGATGATTTGGCAACTGCACATACATGATAAGATGAAGTTGCGGAAGTCGAAAACTGGCGATAGAACTCGTCCATTATGAACTACTTTTCGTGAAAAAAAAATCGAGAAATCGAGATAAAAAAGGTGTCTCATACATTTTGGTCGGGTAACTACTGACTATGTAACTTTGCTATTTTTCGTGTATCGATGGTTGGCTCCGTAGCAAAAGTTGTTCGTATGGACGAGTACTATCACCAGTTTCCGGCTTCCGCAACTTCATCTTAAGGCGATATGTAAAAGTTTTAGCGTCCCTGTTACTCCATATGCGAAAAAACCCTCAGTGCGAGAGGGACGGATTCGTGGAAAAGTAGCAAAAAGTCGGTTTTTTATTCTAATATAAAATGTACTAAAAATGCTATCAAAATTTCGTTTAACCATGTCCTAGATACCGTTGAAACCCATCTAATAAAATATAATGGCAGTCCATATGTCATTCTTAATTGTCAAACCAGGAGAATTGGTGTCGATAAAGACCTCATTTCAATAAATATTTCTATCGAGCCGAATTTCTCCAATCGCGTTTCTGTTTTAACAGATCCCTAGAAAAAGATTCCAAAAATAATACACTATTTTATTAAAATAATACATTATTTACTGAAGTAGATATTATGCAAGTTCTAAAAGTGTCGATTTTTTTCCGTAGCGTATGTAGGCTCTATGGGCGGCCTAATAGGCTCTAATCGAATGGGCATAATTTTTATTTGTAACCTATTAGTATGAAGTATATGTAGAGAAATAACTGTATACTAGGGTTCAATGTATTTTATTAAATCGAAAGAATAAAGGAAAACATTTTACATTTTGATAGCAAGCCAACAGTCTACCTGACGTCTGAGTAAAATACAATACAGACTTTTTAATCAACCTTAACAGTATATAGGTGGGATTTGGTCGGCCGCCTGAATTCCTGATGGGGGGCTAGGTAGGTGATTGGGAGCGGTGTTTAATGAATGACCCGTCAGGTGAAATTCTAAGGGTTTTTTTTTTGCTCCTATACTAGGATTTGTATTTGAATTAGTCCGATGTGAACGGGAGCAATTCTTTTTTCTTTTTCTTTGAACCTTGTTCCTGGTCGCTGGCCGGGTCTCCAGTATGGGTTCGGGCGGTTGGTGAAATTTCCCTCGTCTAATTATACATTTTACTTATCATTTGAGTCGCATATATGTTGCTGCATAAATTAAATAAACCTTTAATTTAGTTCATGTACGTTTATTATTTTATTATATATATTTTTATAGGATTAAATTTGATTCGTAAAAAGTGTGTTATGTGCACCTACATAATGGTAAATACTCGAAATGGTTCATGTAATGTTCAATGAACACGCGGCTGCTGCGCCCGGCCTTTTCTTCTTCGAACTCGGCCCTAGGCGTGTCTAGATAACGAATATTACATCAGTTTTGGATAACATTGGATAATGACGATGGGATGATTGTAATGGGGGAGGGGGGTCCAAAATCGGCAAAAATCGATGACGTAACATGTGGACAGTCCATACCTACCTAGTAAGGTTGGTAGTTTAAATTAAACACGTGGAGACAGCTGATAGGTAGGTGGGTGAACTTGGATGGCAATGAGGCTATCAGATTACGACATATTTATCTTTACGGTAGGTAGTAATAAATGATCGTAAATTTATTAATAAATGGATAAGTACTTGCGCTATTTGTTAAAGGCATTGTATTAAATCGGGCGAGAATCTAAGGTAATAAAAATTTGTAACAGTTGTAAGTGTATTTTTAGGGTTCCGTAGTACCTAGAAAACCTTTATGGTGGCACAAAAATAGCTTTAATTTACCCACATATTGGTGTAAAAAAAATATGAAAAATTTTAAATTGTTCAAAATATTTCCAAAACAAAAGTGAGAAAAATAAAAAATATTAACCTAAAAATACAATATGGGTATCAAATTGTAGATATTAAAAAGGTGATTGTAAACATATATACTTTTACTATATTTACTGGCACTAGTTTCGAGAAATAAAACCACAAAAATATGTATGTCCCCCCCCTTATCTCCGAAACCGGCCGAAAAATATGAAAAAAATGTCGATTATAGATCTGGTAGACCGAAAAATATGAAAAAAATGTCAATTATGGATCTGGTGGACTGAAAAATATGAAAAAAATGTCGATTACAGATCATAATTGGCCAATTACAGGAAAACTATAGCGATTTCAAAAAAGTTAAGTACAAATGAGAAATATATAAAAAAAATATATATATAAAAATACAATATGGGTAGAATATCAAATTGTAGGTATTAAAAAGCTGATTGTAAAAAATATATATTTTGGCTATATTTAATTACATCTGTTTCGAGAAATCCTTGAAAAACTACAAAAATATGTATGTCCCCCCCCCCCTCATCTCCGAAACTGGTGGACCGAAATATATGAAAAAAAAAAAACGATTATAGGTTAATTACTACAATTACTAATATTCATTTACTGGCCAATTACAGGAAAACTACAGCGATAAAATAAAAAGTTGAATATAGTGAGAAATATAAAGTAAAGTAAAATAAATATAAACAATATTTTATAAAAATACAATATGGGCTAACATGATTACAGCAGATGTTACAGCATCGGGTAGTGAAGAATACACATTACTCTTATCGAAACTATGACAGAAATAAATTTCTTTGTTTGAACACTTGGCGATTTATCCATCGCAAGGAGATATAAATTAACATTATATCATTGCATTATAGAAACGAAGAAAGAAAAGTAAATCTGGATGTGAAGAGCTCTGAACGGCGGCGGGTCAGAGCTCTTCACATCCAGATTTACTTTTCTTTCTACATTTATATACTGCAATGATATAATGTTAATTTATATCTCCTTGCGATGGATAAATAGCCAAGTGTTCAAACATAGAAATTTATTTCTGTTATAGTTACAATAAGGGTATCTAATTGTAGGTATTTTAGAGCTGATTTAAAAATATTTTTATTTATCGAATCGATGTCGAGTCGAAAGCAAATTCGACCCCAAGCTCGCTGCACCTGTCACTTCGAAACCCCCTCGATACATTAAATATAGCTAACGATAAATAAACAAATAAGTGACCTAACTACATCTTCCAGTGGGAGTGACACCGACGCTACGCGGTGCTATCAAACAGTATCAATTTAAATCACATTTACAATGCTTGTCAAGGATGTGATTGTTTATCCAGCTAGTTCAAATGTAGGTAGATATGTACTTTGTACCTGATCTTAGATTTAGCGGAAAAGACGTACATAATATTTTATCTCTCAAGGTTTTTAGTCTGCGATATGCGAAAAAAATACGGGTGTTTCATGAAATACACGGAAAATTATAACCAGCATTTTGACTATATAATCTAGGGTTTTGAAATTGGAAAACATGTTTGGATAAATTTTCCTCGATAGGAATAATTGTTGAAATGAGGTCTTCAAACACACTTTTTCTCCTTGTTTGACGAATAGGAACCATATACAGAACTCAAACATATTTTATTAGGTGTGTTTAAACAATATCTAGAGATTTGATATTTGAAATTTTGCTAGCTATTTTAGTTTTTTTAATAAAAATATAAAACCAACTTTTTTCCCTTTTGTCCTGAATCCGCCCCTCTGGCACTGCGCGATTTTTCACTTGGAGTGACAGTGACAAAAATAAAATCGCATAGCCTCTTAAGAACCTATTTATTCAATATCAACCGTAAGTACTGTACTACCACATCTATTAATAAATGCATCAAGATAGATAGCAATTGTTGCGTAACTATTAATTCAACTTCTTTATCGATTTTTGCTTTTAACCATCTACATAGGTACAGTACTACCAGTTTTATAAGTTACATCGACAATATTCTATAGGTAATGCATCAAGGTGTCATCTTACAGACTGTCGATGTAACTTATAATTTATAAAAGTGGTAGTAATTTACAGGAAAAATCACTTTATTTATTATAACGTTTTTAGTTTGTTTACCAAGTCGATCATGTGTTTATAGAACGTATAATACAAGATGAAACTGTAAGTATAGGTACCTACATCTAAAAAAAACACATACTCTCGAAACCAGTGCCAGTAAAATTTACTATAGATATATATATATATATAGATATATACTATGGAAATTTAATATAGTTAAAGTATATATTTTTATAATCAAATCTATAATTTGATACCCATATTGTATTTTTAGGATTTTTTTCTCTCTTTTATATTGGAAATATATCGAAAATTTTCGAATTTCAAAAATTTGGTTTTACACTATTTTATGTGGGCTAATTAATGCCATTTTTGTGCCAAATTTCAAGTCTTTGTCTTTAAAGATGCTAAAGTTATGAGGTTGTGACATACGGACGGACGGTAGGACAACGCAGTCTCACCATAGTAAAGGTTCCTTTTGTACCTTTTAGGTACTACGGACCCTAAAAATCGTGTTTTCCTGCATGTCTAAACGAGGAAACTAATCTACAACCTGTATTTATACAATTAAAAAGTGGGTGATTTCATCAGTAAATAATTTCAAGGCAAAAATATCGCTTTATTTAATCAAAACGGAATGAAATTATTCTTACAACAGTAGTTATAGTTAAGGTGGCTCCGTCGGAATAATTAGCAACTCGATTCGTGGTGGTTGAAATTTCGAACAAAACCATATTAAAATAAAGTCCTTATCAGCTCGCCTTGCAACATGGCTGTTACGTCAGTCGCTGCGGCTGATAAGTGCGAAAATAGTGTGTTTTTAATTTATTTTATCCAAAATAAAATTAATTTCCAAGAACTGAGAAAACCAAATCATTTTATATTATTTTTTCTAGAAGTTTATAAATTTTCATACTGTTTCGGTAAAAACTGCAGCAGTTATGTTGTTACAAGTGAACAAAAAATCGAGAAATAAGGGTAAACTTAGAATTTTCTTGCTTCACTTCTGGATGTTATAATGAAATTCAGGAAAAACCACGTCACTATTTGTATCATGCAGATTACTATGTATTTTTTTTCTGTTAAAAAATGCTGTAGATGCCGTATAAAATGGTTACAAAGTTACTTAGTTCAAGGTCGTTGGCGTTGGTAGAAACCTTAAGACTAGGCTCCCTAAATTGCAGTTTTTGCAGAAATACGCTGAGTCAACTAGATACTTAATCAATGTAAAATTTTAATGTATATTTTTTCAGACCTTTATAAAGATAATGCAAAGTCAGTTAACTAATTGAATAATTTTCACGCGATAGATAAAATTTTTGAAAATGATGCTTGGAATGATTTTTAAGTCGCTATAAGGAGCAAGCTCCAAGAAACTTGCGAGGACAATATAATCGTGCCGATTTCGTCGCGGGTTGATTTTTTGATTTTATCTAAAACAATAAAAGCATATTCGACTACACTTTTGGTAAGAAACCGTTAAATTTACGCATTTTAGAGGTTTGTTAAACAGATCTAGATAATGTTAATGGACTCAGCCTAAAATATTATAATATCATTCCATAGACACCCCACAATGTGGTGACTGCGTTTGTAAAACTATTTGGGCATAGCCATAACTGAGCAGATTGATTTAAAGCCTTGGACGATTAAACAACGGGACGCAAAACGCAAGAAAAATGTATGAAATCACGATCAACTCTTGTGCGGGGCGAGGTCCAGAGTGTCTTGTCATTTTACTGTCAAATATTTACAATAGTGCATAAAAAGGTCGATGAAAATTGTATATACAGGTGAATGAACGAGTTAGAAATAATAAAGCATGGTGTTATAATAATAGCGAACTTAAATAGTAATAATAGTAGTTAGTATAATTTCATTACTGATATTTTTAATTAAAACTTAAATAACAAAAAAGTAACTTAATTTAAAACTAAATAATCCTAAAATAAAATAAAAGAAAAAGCCCTAAAACCTTATACTAAATAAAAAATATTCTCTAAGCCGTTGCCGTCAGGTGCGATGCCCAAGAGGCTGGCATCGCCAGACTGATCCTCTGGCCGAGGTATGCCCCAGCCCTTGGGTCACCAGAGGCGTCGATCAAACGCGTCGATAGTTCTTTGAACTATCAGACCCCACGGCCCCAGGATTTCAACACCAAACGGCGCAAATATGTAGCCCTCACCGAGGAACGCATATTTGAGCCGCCGTCTCCGCAGCCGCACTAGCCCTGGCTGAGTTCGCCTGTAGGTGGGACGGGGCCAGTGTATCAACACACGTAGCGTCCCAAACAAGCGGCCTGCCATTTTTCCAAGCTAACAAAGTCATTCCGTCGGGCCGCCTGCCATGGTCACGGCAAATGCCTAGAGGCTCCGAGGAAGCAGGTACATTGGCACTGGCAAGGGCCCGACGGATGACGTCGTTAAGGCTGGCGTGGCGCGATAGTTGTCCCGCGCTGAGCCTGCACGAGAGGCCGTGATGTCCGAGCCGCCCAACACCTTCACCGCAACGGCAACAGTGGAACTCATTTAACTTTGAGCCTAGTCGTAGACCGCAGGCTAGGCTTAGCGTGTTGTTGTTGTGTTGACGTACCCAATCTGCGGTCACTGACCTTTGGTCTTTAAGCGACACTGTTATCTAGTGTCCTGCTTTTCCGAAAAAAGAAGCAATTCTTCGACTTTTCTTACCTTTCGTCACCTGAGTGAAGCTGGCGAACCACTTTTAACGAACGACTTTTAACGAACCGGTTTTAATATAGCACGACCAAATTAAAAAGTCGTTTTTTAAAACGTAATAAATGACATTTATGCCTTCTAATTACCACAAAGACACTTGTAGGTGATGTGCAGCAGTCGTGGGGACACACTTTTGTTTGTTCCGTGTAAAAGGATTTCATCTGGAAGCTGCTATGGATTAAACAAAATTTTCAGCTAACCAACGATTTTAAAAGAAAGCTGAACCTTAAAAGAGACCAGAGATATATCCAGGTGATAGGCAGCAGCCCGTGGCATACACCTGTACAAGTCTCATACTGTAGCAAATCATCTGGAAATTGTAAAACGCACATTCTTGTAACTAGTCCTAAAAGGTCAATAAAAGTTTATGTTTTCTTTAAATTGCACCAAAATTATATCCAGGTGACCCGCAAAAATCCTCTCCATACACCTGTATAGGTCTTAAGCTGTAGCAAATCATGTGAAGGTCATAAAATCAATTTAATAGTGGCAGCTTTTTCAAAAGCGCTAGTGCTGCCATAACTACGCGACGTCGAGTAGCAGAACTATCACCGCTTGCAAAAAACCGAATAAAAAGCTGTTTTTCTTTCAGACATCCACATAATACTTTCACGTAAAGCGTTAAATGTTTTGGCATGCATCTAATTGGGTGTCATGCTGGAGGTTTTCATCAAACGTGTATTTTTAAGGCTAGCCTAAAAAGTCAATAGAAGCAATTTTTTTCGCGCCATCTAGTAGCAGGAATGGGGTATTTTTAGACTTTTAAAACTATTTGACGTCATCTTTGCTATGCCGTATAGATGGCGCGTGGTTCCATTTAACAAATATTTTCAAAATATGACCTGTACAATTCCTGCGCTTTCAAGTATCACACCACAGCTACCTTGGTCCATGTTTAAAGTAGGTATCTAATGAACAGTCATTTCAGGCAGATTTTCGTCAGAAACGTCACGTCAGTCGATCGGTACAAAATTTCTTGTTAACAAGTTGAAAAAGAAAAAGGTGCCTGTGGCAATTCACGCCAGTAGATAAGTGTAAATTAGGATTATAAGTCAACAGTTTGAAATAAAATGCACAATTAAAATACTGTTTTAAGTTTGCTTCGACAAAATACATAAAAGGGGCAGGTATGATCACCTGCCATTCAGGCTACTTATTAATGTTTCATTTTAATTTAAGAAAGCTTAGTAAAAACTGCCATTGGAACGTGCGGAAGGCCGTACCTAGGTACAATAACTTTCAACACAATATATATTAACAACTATATTGCAACTTCAGATTGTACAAATAAAAAACAATAATTCTTATAAACAGTTGATTTTTGTATTTTGTAATGCACACTAACATAATATTGAAACTGTAATACTTTTACAAAATAAAGAGTCTTTTATTATTACGCCATCTTTCTGGCAGACAGAGCAGAGCCAAGATAGATTTCTCTAGTCTTGTTACATTTGAGTTACATATTCAAACAGATTTAATGGTACAATTAAATACAAATCTGGTGTTCTATTCTCAAGCCCATCTTTTTGGATAATGTAAGACCAATTTAATACTAAAGGTCGTCCGTCGCCTCGGTACCAGAAGACCACCTCTAAGAATGCATTGAAATGTGAGCTTTAAATGTGTCTCATCTGTGACATTTTGCAAGTGTACAACGGGCGGGCCAAGGGACAGAATGTACACTGACAGTAAGTGTTGCTTGAACCCAACATCTACTAGTACAAAAATGTCACATACAGTCAGCAAAAAGATTTAGGTAGGTTACCAGGCACAGGCCAAACACTTTGATCCTAAGTCCCACTGGTGGGTGATAGATGACACTGAAGAATACTCATTCAATAGTGCATGTGTGTGTTGACCAAGTATTCCTTATCTCATCTATTACCCACCTGTGTGTCTTAAGGTAAAACTTCAGTAGCTTAGTGCAAAGTGCATAACTTAACTTTGTTTTCTTGTTTAGGAATTTAAAAATAAAATGCATTTTGATCTGTGCTATTTCATGCCAATAATTCAGTATTAGTGAGGTTTATAAAGCAGGAGTTTGAAATTGTATACATAATTAGTCATGACCTTCTCAAAACTAACTTAAAATGCTGTTTTAACTTCGCTTGGACCAGATCATGACTAATGTGCATTAAATTTTTAACTCGTACCTTATGAACCTCACTAATACTGAATTGTTGGTGTTAACTGCCAAAATGTTTTTCAATTTTCAACTTCTAAACGTTAAGTTATGCATTTTGTGTTAAGCGACTGACATTTAACCTTAACGATCAAAGTGTTTGCGCTAGGCCTGTATACCTATATATTTTGCTGACTGTACATAACACGATTTAAAGCTCATATTTCAATGCTTCAGAGGTAGTCTGTTACCGATCAGTTCGGCCTTAATCCGGATGTAGCGGGTTCAAATTCCGTATGGGCACACATATGAGTTCGGTCTGCACATTTCTGAAGCAAATTAGCTTGGTCCAATTTGTGCCCGAAGTACAATGATAGGGTTTGCTCACCACCCATCATGCTGGGTCATAATAATTGTTGGTGAAACATGGGTGTAAAGGTATTTGACTTTTATTTCACAGGCCACACTCAGAAACACCTCTACTGACAGCTCCACGGGGATTTATTTCATGTCATGTATGTTTTTTTTTTATTGAAGGGCGACTGTGCAGCAGCACTTCACACGTTGGATAGAAATTGCTCTTTTCACACGGATCTGAAAATGAAAATTATCATGACTGAGTATCTAAATTTAATAGTACATTTGAATATCTAGGTGTCCGTCTGTAGGTATGTCACGGGTCTCATAGAATTGAGTTTCAGACCTGAAATTAGGATATTTTGTGAGAAACCCCCTTATCGACACTCCGACCGTCTATTTAAATCACGAACTAAACTTGTACCTATGTACATATTTTAATTATTTATTTCTTACATATTTTTCAAATCCAACAACCATGACAGACATGACATGACTCTACCATCTTTTTTTTTATCACCATAGACTACTATACCACAGACAAAACTCTGAAATTGTAAAGTTGCATAATTAACAAGAAAGTTGTCCCAAAATCGAATATTGAATTGGAAAGTGGATTAAATTATTTTTCTGGAGGGGTCTCATACATTCAAAAGAAGACTAAAATTTCACTTATTTTACCACAAATCTCTATATCTACGGGAAAACTTAGAATCATAGCATTATGTGGACATAATTTTTCAAGTACTTATTTATATAGTTTATAAATATATTATATTTAACTTTTATGAGCTTTTTATTAGTATAGTATTATTAAAACAATAAAAAAAATTATTACTCGATATATTTCGGCCCTCGGTATGGGGCCGTCATCACCATACCGAGGGCCGAAATATATCGAGTAATAATTTTTTTAATTGTTTTAATAATACTATATTTATATAGTTGCTTTATACTTTTGATAATGTATCATTTTACTTAGCGCAATCCTTTAATGTAACATGAATTTCAGTAGGAATTAGGAAAATAACTTATGTTTTAAAATAAGAATAAAAAGTAAAAGTGTTCCGTGATTTTCATGTCCTAAGATATAAAAAAAAATAAAAAACGTAACGGTCGTTTCGTTATGTTATGCCATCCATTTCCGAAATAATGGAACATTATTAAATTAATAAATGGTAGGTCTTATCGTCTAACTTTAAATCTATCGCGATAATTTGATTTTTGAAGTATGTACATCGAATGTCAAATTCAAAGATATCGCGGAAGATTTAACATCAGTGTTGCCATGTTGCCAGCAGTGATTGAAGATTTAGAACGCCGGGATATTTGATATGGAATGAAATTCGCGGTGAAGAAACGCAAAACAAAAACACACCCCCGACACTCTATATTTATCGCTCAAGTTATTTACCTACACTCTCACGCGCGCACTGGCTTGTCTGCACACGCTTCTGTGTGTGCGTGAGCCAGTGTAGGGCTGGCAGCAATCGTGTGAGCGTCGTCGCTCGAGAAGGACACAATATAAGTCAGCAACTCATGTGATTCACTTCCTAAATTTTAGCGTGGTTAATCCCTAGGTCTAAGTTCTGGTTCCCCGTGGATTAATCAGTATTAAAATATATATGAAATATATATATATATATATATATATATATATATATATATGTATATCAAATGACGTGACATTAGGGTTCAAGGCCAGCCGGGCATACTTTTCTCTAACTTTGTCATATCTTGACGGATTTGAGTCATTTAAAAAGTAATATGCTTGAGTTTTTTTTTACTCCAGCCATCTTAGTAATTGGAAGTCCAATATTTCGATGTCTGAATGATCCTCATTTACTCAGCTTGTACTGTCACAGAAAAACATAACATATTTTAAATTTCAACTCGATGTTGAAATTGTTTCCAACGGTTTGACAATTGTTTGAGAGTTGGAGTTAACGTTCTAAACTGATAGATAAGGGTAATACAAAAAAAACAATATACGACGTACATAAAAGAAAATGCCTTACCTTGGTTCATCGGAAGGAAATTTAAAAATTCTCCGTTCTTTATTATTCGCTCCGTTTTCTAGGCATCCATAAACACTACACTAACGCACCATACTGATTAAAAATCACTATCGTAATAAAACATGAGTAACAAAACACGCGCGCAGCAAACGAGTGGTACTCGAGCTCTGCCTGCCTCCAGATTTGCCGCTAACTTGCGGGGGACCGCGGGGGACGATAAATTCACGCGGGGAGGTGAGTGTCACTTCTTTACGTAGTAATACTTTATATTCTCTGACAAAAATATGATAATAAAAAGTTCCATGTCCATTTAGAATCGATTTTTGTACAGTTTTACTTAAAATTTAAGTCCTCCCGATGTACCTGCGCTGTAGACTAATTTTAGTAGTGCGGGAAACTTTGATCTACTAATGGCAAAGTAGAGTAAATGGCAGATACCAGGAATTTAGAACAGAGGGGATATGCCATGTAGGCGGGGCGCCGGTGTTTCGAGTATGCTCAGAGGAACTCACTCACTGAGAGCATGCTTTCAGGCCGATCAGTCGTGAGCGAGACACGCTGAGTGTGTCCTGTAGAACAAGCTAGCTGGACAAAATTATTCTCATTGTTTTTGTGACATTAATGGTTATGTAAGCATTACTAACTTGAGTAGCATGGTCTAAGACATCGTTTCTCAAAATGTGAGCCGTGACCCCCACGGAGGTCTCTTTTAGGTAGAAGGGGGGTCGCAATTTGTCAAAACATACGTTCTATCTATACAAATATATATTTCTAGTAACGTAAGTAAGTCGTAAATATTTTTATTTTTTATTTTAGGTCGCGATACTAAAAATATTTACAATCGATGCTCTAAGATGTGCCTATCATGTATAGTTATAAAAACCTTTTTTAAAAGTAAACATTCAAATAAATAGAAGCGTTGATATCAAATACTTTTTAATAATTCTTCAATAGTCTAACACAAAATAAAAAATAATTGCCACAAACGCACAAAATGTACACAGAAGAGTGCAATAAATTTAACACTTCTTTTGGAAAAGCCTTTGACTGCTTTGGTAATTACTTTTGCTGTGCCGCAATTATGGGGTCCGAAAACACAAGTAAATATTTGATTAAGTCCATATTTGTTTCAACTCGTGACATTTTTCGGGTATGGTGTTCCCGTACTTTGCGTAGTTCTTTATTTCGCACCTTCTGCGCTTCCTCGGATATCTGTCCGATCGGAACCATGAATGACTTTATAATGTCTTTGCCATGGATGAGTACCTTGTGAAGTGTAACAGGCATTGGATACCAGGAATATAGTTAATAATGTTAGTTGGCATCGGTAATTGTTAAATCAGTAAAGTAATCACATCTTCACTGTTTTCATTTCAGAAAATAATTCATCAATAGTACATTATTCACCGAGGGCAGAAAGGGGACGATTACCAACGAGGGTGTAGTTTAAGGCCCGAGGCGAAGCCAAGGGCCTCAAAATACACACGAGTTGGGAATCGCACTTTCTCCCGAGTGATACATAGTGCTTTATACTACACCTACGAGAAAAATAAAAGACAAATTATCTTTAAAAACTCTTGTACCTATCCACATGTAATATAAGTACCTACTTTTCATACCCGTGTCAGGTAAAGTTACTCTCAGCTTTCATTAGACAGAAGCTAGCTAGTAATTTTACAAATTTAAAATTCAGATAAAACAAAAAAAGCGATTTGCGCGTGATTTTAACGTTTTGATTTCTTTTGATAACATCAGTAGGTAACAATTGACATACTAGAGTCTGGTTATAAATTTCTTGGTAGGTAACCTAATTTAATCATATTATGCCAAAAGACAAAGTTTTTATGTCAGAGTTCGCAAAATGATACTGGCCACTTGCTCATGCTATATTAAAAAAAAAAACAGCACATCAACAATAGATTTGCATATAATTTTTCTGCCCACTCAAGCACGTTAACAATGGGTTTTCATACACTTTTTCCGCCCGCATATTTGTATGACAGTAATGATGTATTTTCTGCATCGTTTTCAAAAAAGTAAGAAGGTACTTTCCGAGCAGGTGTAGTATAAAGAGTACTTGACTGTTTTAGTAGGGACGGGACATCTTATAGAAATTACATATGAATCGTATATTCAGCAAAAAGTATCGGATATTTTTTTTTTGATAGGAATTTTGTATTGTAGTTTCTGAAAAAAATAATTAGGTGCACATACATATATTGGCATAGTACAACGGGTTTTGTTTACATTTAGAAATAGATTATTTGCGACCTGTTTATTAGTATAAAAACATATTGTTCTAATTTGTCTTTGTGCAGTTGACGCGCCACTTACATTTTTACCTATACCAATCATTCTCAGAACGTTGTGAGAGATATTATAGGAATGACAACAATGTTTTAATCACGGTAATGCTGTGCATATTTGGGGGGCATGATTCCCTGTAGGGTTAATCACAAAATGTAAAAGCCAACTACCTACTTGGTTTGGTTAGTACAAATTATTTGCGTACAAATGCGACTCAATCTCGTTTCAGACAAAATTAACTGCCCGACTAACTTAAGTCCAAAATAGTTCGAATCATCCCTCGCATTCAGTTAATTCAATTTTATGCTAACCTTCACGCGCTTAGCAGGTATATTACCGAAAGCGGTAAAATGGCAGCACTGATGGAAGTTCAAGAACTTGACTTCAAGTTCAGGGGATTTCGCCTTGTGGTGTTGCCGTAGATTTTCCAAAAAGTTGCATATTCGTATGATCCTAAATTATTTATTATGTATTTTTCGGAAATCTCATTTTAAAATGCATATTCTTATATATTTTTTCGCTGGCAACACTGAAACTACATTTGGATAAATCTTAACTGAGTTTGTATGTGTTTTGCATGATTTTTTAAATTTTAATCACCAAATTTCCGTTTCCGGTAAAAAAGTCTTATCCATACTAATGTATCAATTAGCAGCAAGAAAATCCGATCCCACTCATGACTTAGACTTAATTCACTTATTTTGAGGATAATATTATTTTGCACCTTATTTTTAAAATACTCATTTATATTCCAACTTTTCTCGGAATAATTCAATTCAAAGTTGCCATGTAGAAAAAAAACACCACAGAGTTATGTTGTAAGACGATGCGTTCTGTTTTGCATACATACCAACTTCATTCATCAATCATCAATATCATCATTGGAAAAAATGCAAATATCGCTAACCTTGAAATTTAAAAAAAACCTAGCTTTATGGTTCAGTAAAACGGCCTGTGATAACGCGGGTCAAGCCAAGGTTCACCGTGCCATGTGCCGTGTAATCGCTTTGGCTCGACAAGTTCGTTGTCAGTTTTTTTTATACGAATCAAAGGAACGCGGTCCGCCCTTTATGATTTTGTTTATATTTTTATTCATGGAATGTGTTGATGCAGCACAAAACTATCAAATTGCGTTAACACATTGATGCGCAAAACGGACCACACTCAGAGCCGCGTTATGACATTGCATTGCGTCCCGCGCGACTCCGTGTCAACATGATGTCAATCGATTCCATACAAATGTCAAGTGGCGTCGTGACGTGAGATGTGCCAGTGGCGCGCGATAAGTAGGGATGAAACGATACCATCTAGGTATCGATACTTTTACTCGATACCGTATCGTTCATGAGGTATCGATAGCTACTCGGTATCGAATGAAAAGTATCGATACCTACTTGTATCGGACAGTCTTTCCGTAGGAAGAATCAGGCAAATAAGAACAGCAGTAAGTACATACAATGATTTGATTAGCTATTGCTATTACAAATTCAGTCACAGTTTTAATGAACAACAAACAAACGAGCGACGCACGCCAAATGATGAATGACCGACTGAAATTACGAATAAATGACGAAAATCACTGACAGATTAACTGAGCAGTAGAAAAAATACGTTCACGACACAAAAATTTAAACTAGACCTTACCATAGAGTAAATAATCTTGTGCACACGAGTTTTTGACACTCCTCAGTGAGTGACCGACCGAGTACCGATACAAGTATGTACTTACTTCACGATACTACTTTTTACTCAGTTCTAAAGTATCGATGCCAAAAGTACTTGGCATCGAAAGAAAAGTATCGAGTAGTTACTTGTATTTACTCGTATCGTTTCATCCCTAGCGATAAGTGCATGCTACGCGGCCTGGACATTCTCAATGTATCAGAAAATCAAGCTACGTTGATTGAGTGGCGACAACAGTGCCGATAATAATATAGTTGACAATGATATGTTGACAACTGAGAGAATCTTAACCAACACAGAGAATGAAAGAGTCATTAATCGATGTCATGTCACAATAGATTTAGTTTGGAGTGATTTATTTATTTATTTATTTTTTATATCATAAAATATTGCACATCATTACAGAATAGTCCAATTCACTGTACAATTAAAAAGGTAAAAATAATTAATAATAATAATTAACATAAAATATTTGCAGAAACATAAAATCAACAAGTTAACTAGGCCGGGTTGTATTTTGGTCTAAGGCTTAGAGTCTAAGGACATCGTCATTGAGGCTTCACTCTCACATCATTTCAAGCATTCCCGCCACCACATCCGTCATTCTGTCAGAGAAAAGATCACACAGAGGTTCTGATACCAAGTTGTTGTGTTGAGTTTCATGGGTGCGCGCACTAGTGAGGACTCCCTCCGCGCCACGAAACATGAAGAGGACGTTGCCAAGAGCCTGTGTGAGCGGGCACGGAGATAATTATTTGGCACAAAAAATTGACAGACTTGCTCTAACAGCTCCGGGCACTCAGATTTTCCACGAAGTAGGCAGCATGCAGGACAGTCACCATCAACTCACATGCTCGTCTGACCTCATTATAATTATAAATATGATAATATACCTAAGCAGTTTATCGAATAATATTTCAAAATAATTTGGGTGGTGCAAACCGGACTCGCGAACAAAGGATTCCGTACCACCACACAATACGGGTATCGAACCCTAAAAATATGGTAAATAACAACAATACCTATACTTAGATGCCAAAGGAACATACGATCAGCTGGTAATATTATTTGTGGTTTGAGTAAAGGTCCCGGGTTCGATTCCCAACCGGGCATACATCTTTTTAATTTACCTATTTTTTTTTACCTATATTCTTTTTGTTATTTTTGCTCAAGTATTGTAAATTGTTATAACAAAACAAATTAATAAAAGCAGAACATAAAAAGCATTTTATTGTAATATAGCATAAATAATCTTTATTACGAGTGGTTAATCAATGGTCACAATTATCACAGAATACAAGATGTACCTACCTACTAACTACGTAGAGAAATTATAATACAAGTTCCGCTACTACAAGCTAGGTGGTAGCGTAGTTCCAGTGGCGCTAGTAGCGCGGTGAAAAAAAAAAAACTTCTCCTACTACACGCTAGGTGGCAGCACAAGTGCCATTTTTCTATCGAGATAGCTAAAAATATTTCGATCGAGATTTTAAAATGATCATTATGTCTTCCAGAAGAAATGCTACTGGTTAAAACCTGTACAGGTGTATGCCACAGGCCTTTGCCTATCACCTAAATGTATTTTTGGTGATTTATTAGGTTCAGCTTATTTATAATTAATTTGAAAAAAGTGAATTTTGTTTTAAAACTAAATTTATTATAACAGCTTCCAGATGATTTGCTACAGCATGAGACCTGTACAGGTGTATGCCACAGGTTATTGCTTATCTATTAAAAGTAAATTCAAAGTTTTTTAAGGTTCAGGTCTTTTTAAATTAATTTTTTAATTTTGCATTTTTTTTTAGTTCTAAATTAATTATTTCAACTTCTGGATGACGTGCCACAGCACAAAACAAATACAGACTTATAAAATAGGCTTCTGTCTATCACATAAATGTGTTTTTGTGTTCCTACGAAAGAAACTTTATTTTTAAATTGCAATTTGCTACCAGTACTAGCGCGTTAAAAGCGGTTTGCTACTTTTAATATGATATACTGACTTCCACATGAATTACTACAGCATGAAACTTATACATGTGTATGGCTAAAGCTAATGTCAATCCTTTTAATGGATTTTAAAAGTTTTTTAAGGTTCAGCTCTTTTTGAAATAATTTTTAACGCAAATTTTTATTTTATGAGAAGGTATGTGAATAATAAAAACTTCCAGATGAATTGCTACAGCATGAGACCTATACAGATGCATGCCACAGGTGCATGCCTACCTTTAAAAGTAAATTCAAAGTCTTTTAAGGTTCAGGTCTTTTTAAATTAATTTTTTAGTTTTGCATCTTTATTTTATATATAAATTAATTAAAACAACTTCCAGATGAATTGCTACAGCATGAGACCTATACAGATGCATGCTACACGTGCGTGCCTATCTTTCTAAAGTAAATTCAAAGTTTTTTAAGGTTCAGGTTTTTTTTAATTAATTTTTTAATTTTGCTACTTTTTTTTTTTTAAATTAATTAAAACAACTTCCAGATGAATTGCTACAGCATGAGACCTATACAAGTGCATGCTACGGGTGCATGCCTATCTTTTAAAAGTAAATTCAAAGTCTTTTAAGGTTCAGGTCTTTTTAAATTAATTTTTTAGTTTTGCAACTTTATTTTATATATAAATTAATTAAAACAACTTCCAGATGAATTGCTACAGCATGAGACCTATACAGGTGCATGCTACGGGTGCATGCCTATCTTTTAAAAGTAAATTAAAAGTCTTTTAAGGTTCAGGTTCTTTTTAATAAATTTTTTAATTTTGCATCTTTTTTTTTTCGAAATTAATAAAATTAACTACCAGATGAATTGCTACAGCATAAGACCTATACAGATGCATGCTACAAGTGCATGCCTATCTTTTAAAAGTAAATTCAAAGTCTTTTGAGGTTCAGGTTTTTTTAAATTAATTTTTTAGTTTTGCAACTTTATTTTATTTTTAAATTAGTTAAAACAACTTCCAGATGAATTGCTACAGCATGAGACCTATACAGGTGCATGCTACAGGTGCATGCCTATCTTTTAAAAGTAAATTCAAAGTATTTTAAGGTTCAGGTTTTTTTTAAATAAATTTTTAAATTTTGAATTTTTATTTTATTTCTAAATTAATTATTTTAACCTCTGGATGACGTGCCACAGCACAAAACAAATACAAACGTATCAAATTGACTTCTGTCTATCACATAAATGTGTTTTTGTATTCCTACGAAAGCAAACTTATTTTTAAATTGCAATTTGCTACCAGTACTAGCGCGTTAAAAGCGGTTTGCTACTTTTAATATGATATATTACCGTCCACATGAATTGCTACAGCATGAAACTTATTTAGGTGTATGCCTTAAGCTAGTGTCAACCGTTTTAATGGGTTTTAAAAGTTTTTTAAGGTTCAGCTCTTTTTGAAATAATTTTTAAAGCAAATTTTCATTTTAAGTGAAGGTATATGAATAATTAAAACTTCCAGATGAATTGCTACAGCATGAGACCTATACAGATGCATGCCACAGGTGCATGCCTATCTTTTAAAAGTAAATTAAAAGTCTTTTAAGGTTCAGGTTCTTTTTAATAAATTTTTTAATTTTGCATCTTTTTTTTTTTCGAAATTAATAAAATTAACTACCAGATGAATTGCTACAGCATAAGACCTATACAGATGCATGCTATAGGTGCGTGCTTATCTTTTAAAAGTAAATTCAAAGTCTTTTAAGGTTCAGGTTTTTTTAAATAAATTTTTTAATTTTGCATTTCAATTTTATTTCTAAATTAATTATTTTAACCTCTGGATGACGTGCCACAGCACAAAACAAATACAAACGTATCATATTGGCTTCTGTCTATCACATAAATGTGTTTTTTTATTCTTACGAAAGCAAACTTATTTTTAAATTGCAATTTGCTACCAGTACTGGCGCGTTAAAAGCGGTTTGCTACTTTTAATATGATATATTACCGTCCACATGAATTGCTACAGCATGAAACTTATACAGGTGTATGCCTTAAGCTAGTGTCAATCGTTTTAATGGATTTTAAAAGTTTTTTAAGGTTCAGCTCTTTTTGAAATAATTTTTAAAGCAAATTTTCATTTTAAGTGAAGGTATATGAATAATTAAAACTTCCAGATGAATTGCTACAGCATGAGACCTATACAGGTGTATGCCGCAGGTGCATGCCTATCTTTTAAAAGTAAATTCAAAGTCTTTTAAGGTTCAGGTTTTTTTAAATTAATTTTTTAGTTTTGCATCTTTATTTTATTTCTAAATTAATTAAAACAACTTCCAGATGAATTGCTATAGCATGAGACCTATACAGATGCATGCTACACGTGCGTGCCTATCTTTCAAAAGTAAATTCAAAGTTTTTTGAGGTTCAGGTTTTTATTCATTAATTTTTTAGTTTTGCAACTTTTTTTATTTTTAAATTATTTAAAACAACTTCCAGATGAATAGCTACAGCATGAAACCTATACAGGTGCATGCTACAAATGCGTGCCTATCTTCTAAAAGTAAATTCAAAGTCTTTTAAGGTTCAAGTTTTTTTAAATTAATTTTTTAGTTTTGCAACTTTATTTCATTTTTAAATTAATTAAAGCAACTTCCAGATGAATTCCTATAGCATGAGATCTATACAGGTGCATGCCACAGGTGCATGCCTATCTTTTAAAAGCAAATTCAAAGTCTTTTAAGGTTCAGGTTTTTTTAAATTAATTTTTTAGTTTTGCAACTTTATTTTATTTTTAAATTAGTTAAAACAACTTCCAGATGAATTGCTACAGCATGAAACTTATACAGGTGTATGCCTCAAGCCATATTCTATCATTTTAATGGGTTTTAGAAGTTTTTTAAGGTTCAGCTCTTTTTAAATAATTTTTAAAGCGTATTTTAATTTTAGGAGAAGGTATATGAATAATAAAAACTTCCAGATGAATTGCTACAGCATGAGACCTATACAGGTGCATGGTACAGGTGCGTGCCCATCTTCTAAAAGTAAATTCAAAGGTTTTTAAGGTTCAGGTTTTTTTTAATTAATTTTTTAGTTTTGCAACTTTTTTTTTTTAAATTAATTAAAACAACTTCCAGATGAATTGCTACAGCATGAGACCTATACAGGTGCATGCATCGGGTGCATGCCTATCTTTTAAAAGTAAATTCAAAGTCTTTTAAGGTTCAGGTTTTTTTAAATTAATTTTTTAGTTTTGCAACTTTATTTTATTTTTAAATTAGTTAAAACAACTTCCAGATGAATTGCTACAGCATAAGACTTATACAGATGCATGCTACAAGTGCATGCCTATCTTTTAAAAGTAAATTCAAAGTCTTTTAAGGTTTAGGCTTTTTTAAATAAATTTTTTAATTTTGCATTTTAATTTTATTTCTATATTAATTATTTTAACCTCTGGATGACGTGCCACAGCACAAAACAAATACAAACGTATCAAATTGACTTCTGTCTATCACATAAATGTGTTTTTGTATTCCTACGAAAGCAAACTTATTTTTAAATTGCAATTTGCTACCAGTACTAGCGCGTTAAAAGCGGTTTGCTACTTTTAATATGATATATTACCGTCCACATGAATTGCTACAGCATGAAACTTATACAGGTGTATGCCTTAAGCTAGTGTCAATCGTTTTAATGGGTTTTAAAATTTTTTTAAGGTTCAGCTCTTTTTGAAATAATTTTTAAAGCAAATTTTCATTTTAAGTGAAGGTATATGAATAATTAAAACTTCCAGATGAATTGCTACAGCATGAGACCTATACAGGTGTATGCCGCAGGTGCATGCCTATCTTTTAAAAGTAAACTCAAAGCCTTTTAAGGTTCAGGTTTTTTTTAATTAATTTTTTAATTTCTATCTTTATTTTATTTCTAAATTAATTAAAACAACTTCCAGATGAATTGCTACAGCATGAGACCTATACAGGTGCATGCTACAGGTGCATGCCTATCTTTTAAAAGTAAATTCAAAGTATTTTAAGGTTCAGGTTTATTTTAATAAATTTTTTAATTTTGCATTTTTATTTTATTTCCAAATTAATTAAAACAACTCCCAGATGAGTTGCTACAGTATGAGACCTGCACAGATGTATGCCATAGGCTGCTGTCTATCATTTAGATGTTTACATGTTGACTTTTAAGGTTCAGCTTATTTTTAAAATCGTTGGGTAGCTAAACATTTTGTTTAAGCCATAGCAGCTTTTAGGTGGTTTTGTTTTACACGGAACAAGCAGAAGTATGTGCCCACGGCTGCTGTCCATCACTCTCAAGTGAATTTGTGTTCATTTCAAGTCAAAAATGCCATTTATTAAATTTTAAAATACGACGTTTTTATTTGGTCGGGTTATATCTTTAAAACCGGTCCGTTAAAAGTGGTTCGCTAACTTCAACTCGGTCCTTTCGTCAGCAAATCTTCAAAAGGAACGACCCATTCTGCCAACTGGATTTTTCTTTCCAGTTCAAAGCAGTACACCCAGATTTCGTCACCTATCACGATATTATAGACAGCCAATGACTGTCCTCCATTAAATTTTTTTATCATGATTTTACGGTAGTCGTTTCTGGTCTTCCGTTAAATCATGCGGTATCTATCAAGTGCGAAGCTTCCGAACCTTTAGATACACATACAAAATGTTTTGCACTTGCCTCATTCCAATGTCTTATAATACAGTACGAATTTGCTGACTAGATTTTGTCAGTTTCGATCAGTTGTCGTACGGTGTCAATATCAGATTCTGTAACCGCAGTCGCCGGCCGACCTCCACGTACATCGTCATGGAGATGATAACGTCCACATCTAAATTCTCCGAACCATGAATACACTGAGCAGCGACATGGGGCTTCATCACCAAATGTCGATTGAAGTCTCTGACAACTTTCTTGTTGACTTAAGAGGCTATGCGATTGTTATTTTTGTCACTGTCACTCCAAGCGAAAAATCGCGCATTGCGAGAGGGGCGGATTCAGGGCAAAAGGGAAAAAAGTTGGTTTTATATTTTTATTAAACAAACTAGAATAGCTAGCAAAATTTCAAATATCAAATCTCTAGATATTGTTGAAACACACCTAATAAAATATGTTTGAGTTCTGTATATGGTTCCTATTCGTCAAACGAGGAGAAAAAGTGTTTGAAGACCTTATTTCAACAATTATTTCTATCGAGGAAAATTTATCCAAACATGTTTTCCAATTTCAAAACCCTAGATTATATAGTCAAAATGCATATACCAGAAATGTATTAAAACTTTCCGTGTATTTCATGAAATACACAGAAAAAAAACACCCACATTTTTATCGCATATCGCCTTAAGCCACTTCTAAAATCGTAAAAAAATCATGGAGCGAAAATTTTCAGGAGTTAAGTTCATTGTAATAACGACACACAATTGTCTAAAGGACGTCACAATGGAACAACAAATGACAGTCTCGCAAATTTAAAAGTAACATGTTCCCAGAGAGTTTCTTTTTCATTTATTTTCTAGTAGCCAGTTCCAGAAACTCTCAGGATGCCTCACGTACTACCACCCCACGCCGCTGTAACCGTTTATCAAGATAATTTTAGGACATATAAAAAAGGGCATAACTCCTTCGTCAAGTGGCATTAATTTTTTTTTGTTATGTTTTTTATTTAAGCGCCATGTATACTTATATTCATGTGATGTAAGTTGTGGACCAAATCTACCCCCTGTATAAAACTCTTTGATACAGAATAATTCGTTTTTTTTTAGTATATTGTATGAGTATATTTAGACACTTTTGCTTTTTATGATCACAAGGAACCCCAAAGACCGATTTTCAAAGAATTCGGTCCAACAGCAAAGAATTTCATAATTCTTATATAAATTAATGGTGTGGTATAATTAATGGTATAGTGGAGCAATTGGTAGTGCGCTTGTCTTGATAACAAGAGGTTGCAGGTTCGAATCCTGGGCCGGGGAATTTTTTCAAATTCTTGTCTTTGGATTTGTTTCTGATTGATATTTTCTAGTTTGTAATACACTCTAATAATATTTATATTATATTATTATTATAATTTATACTTGCAATTGTCGTGAAACTTGGAAAACATCGTGAAAAAAAAGCCAATTAAAATGAATTAATATTCGAAACCGGTTGGGTGAAGTGTTTCATAAAGCAAAATATAATAGTGAAACTGGCTTGCCTGAGAAAAGGGCCTTGACACCCGGAGACACAAAGCGATCCTATATGTTTGAATTGGACAACATAACATATTTCTGTTTCGGTTTAAGATGAAAGAGACAAGCAAATAAGAGTAAGCAAGGTGGACTGAAGGTAGAACCAACACCTATACTTGCAATATAGCCGACTCTGAAGGCTTTAATTTTAGTTTTAGTGCTGTCAAAGCTAAATTTTCTTCAATGCAAAATAGTCCTTAAGTGTTAGTTATAGAAGCTAAATTATTCGTTGGAAATTTAAAGTTTTGATAACACTAAAACTCAAAATTTTACGAAATAATTTAGCTTCTGTTCTTAACACTGATGAACTATTTTGCAATGAAGAAAATTTTGTTTTGACAGCACTAAAACTAAAATTAAAGCCTTCAGAATCGGCTTCAAGTAGGTATTGGTAGAACACAGTATTGTACACTTCCTCGCATAGGTTTGTCCCTTTCATCCCGAACCGAAATGTAGTCCCGCCATATGGGTTTTGTTTCTTTTCCATGGGGAAGTAAAATTGTATAAAAATGGCTACTACGGCTGAAAGAAATAGTTAAAAAGTACGTATAAAAAGTGACTGAGGATGGTTACTTCCGCGTGGGCGGAACAGCAGGCAAAAGCATTTTATTTTCAGATTTTCCGTGAAATTGGTACCAATTACAAAATGACTGCACACACAACAAGATAAGTACAGATCATACAGATTAAATTATTAAAGAAGTACCTAAGTAAAGGAAAAAGTATGTACCTAACTAAAAACTTACAGAATTAAATGTTCCTCAGCGACTGCTCCAACCGGCCAAATATATTATCCGTAGATAAATACGATTTACAAAAAATTGTCCACGATTCACGAACATGCATTAATTATTAACTAATTAACCACCCAAAACACACAACTAACCACCTCGACGCGGCGAGAACCTTCTTTCTTCAGCTTCTTTCTCTACTCTAGTCTGGGTCTGTCTGATTAAAAAAAATGTCTGTCTGTCTGTCTGTCTAGACTGGAATCACGAATCCACAAATTATAGAGGGATATGCACGAATCACTGAGGAGTAGTGAGGAGCATACTGATAGTCGCGTTCATAGATTAAAACTTTCGCCAGGTCCCAACACTGACAGCAGGATAGCGTTTACAATTTTCGACGCGTGCAACAAAGATGGCATTAAAACCCGGTCCGCGACCCCTAATTTATGAACACGGCCCCGGAATTTTGAGATGCGTACCGTATTGAGCGTGATGCGCATGATTCGAGTCAAAATTGTTCCAGTTCGCGCATTAACTGCACCAATGCGATTTATTTATTAGGTACCAACATAACAAATGCAAACACCGCATCAAACTGCACGAACTGCGTCTGCTGCGACAGATACAAAGTCATTTTGACAGCTATCATTCATGTTAACATTTTTCAGAAGATTTTAGCAAGTTTTGTATTTAGTGAAAACAATGTAGTTGTGAAAATTGAGCCTGTAAAGCCGTACTGAAATTATATTATGCTGTATTCAAAACTACGAAGAAAGGGTCATTCCATATTACAGTTAATATTACAACCAAAATTCGCGTCACATTTGTTTCTTTTCTATGCATGAAACGCGTTGATGCACTTTCACAAAACGGAGTGATCAAAGCGCATCGACAAACTGATGAATTTGACGCTCAGATAGTCGTTCATAAACTCACACCGAGTTGGGTTTCCTACCCGGGTCGCAACACTAACCCGTTCAAAAATGAAGTCGCGTCTCAACACCGACCGTTCAAAAATGACAGTGTCGCTACAGTGGTGTCGAATTTTTCATCATCAACTCTGAGCAGGGTTCCATATTCATTAACTCACACATTGACACACAAACCATGGACCTCGGTTCTAGTACAAGATTTACGAAAAAAAATGTCCTTAGTGAAGTGTCAAAATATTAACATTTTAATTTGAATTGTATGTCATTGATGCATGGCTCAATTTTGATTGACGAGCGATTGACACGCTTTTTTAGTTTTCAATGGTTTTGACACTCTTTTGGTTCGGACACTTTTGAGCGCAGATCCGATGTCTACTTGTTAGTACCTCAATGAACTCACATTAAACATTTATTACAAAACATTGTTCTCGAAGAACTAAATGAGATAAGGGATCTAGGCTTCATCATTGACAACAAAATGCCTTTTATTTCTCATATTGATAACATAATGAACAGGTCATTTAGAATGCTTGGATTCATTTGGAGAAATTGCAAAGGATTTAATAGCATTTCCGCCCTCAGAATTACTTACAACGCTATCGTGCGCAGTATACTTGAGTATTGTTCAAGCGTCTGGAATCTCCACTATCGTTGCCATATCGAGAGAATTGAGCGAATACGAAGAAGATTCCTCTTCTTCTTTTCTTACAAATTCAAAATTATTTCTCTGGAAAGCCGTCGCTGGATAGCCGATCAATTTTTTTGTTTAAAATCTTGAGAGGGTTTGTTGATTGTCCTGAATTGTTGGCAAAATCAAATTCTCTGTCCCACGTCAAAGTTCTAGATTGCAGAATCGTCAACTATTTGCTACCAAAAAATCTAAAACCAACCTCGGATACCATAGCATTTTAAATAGAATCTTCCGCGCACATAACGTTTTTGTTATATCTAAAAATAGTGCAGATATACATTTTCCTTCTTTTGGATCTTTTAAAAGATCATTATTGAAGTAAATTAATTAGTATCATTGTTTTTTTTTTATTATTGTTAACTGTATAATCGTGTTTTTTTATGTTTATTTAATCTTTTAGTTTAGTTTGAAGCAGTTTAATTAATCATAGATCGTTGATATACCCGTATGTACGCCGTGCATACTCGACCGATTGGGCTGAAACTTTGCACAAGTGCAGTGCTAGACCTGAAATCCTTAGGACATAGGCTACTTTTTATCCCAATAATTTCCCAATAGACAACATTTTTTTTTTATGTGGGAATCAAATAAAAGATCATGAAAACCAAATACACAAATTTATCGTCAGTCAAACATAGAATAAGAACCTACAAGGAACCTACAGTCAAATAGCACACATATAATTTGAATGACGCCTGTCTATTGGTAATAGTATGGAGGTCAGTGGGTACCACAGACATACATTTTAAATGAACCGAACGGTGCAGGATCTGACAAAATGTGTAAAGTAGTAAAATGTTAATTTTATAATCTTTAACACTTAACTTAATGTATTAACTCTAAGCTTAAACATGATTATAGTTTATGAATGTTTTTTTTTCCAATCTTTTTTTCTTCGATTTTCGTAATTCGGAGTTTTCTTTGTCTATGGCCTGTAGTTTTTGACAGTTGTAATTTTCGTTCCTAAGATTTTCCTTTTACACGAATTTTCTTTCAGCCATCTGGTTCTATTTTAAGACGAATGACTGATAAGAGTTTAATGAAAATTCGTGTAAATTTCTCATCGGTGGTGTCCTTAGATTGTATCATGGCATCGGTATGAAAGTCTCTCTATGAAGAGGGCGAGTGGTGTGTGCTCGATTCGGGGGATTATTGAGACAGTCAGGTAATATGCAATGGAAATGCAAAGAATTGAAGGGGCTCTGGCTCTCTGTGTTTGTGCTGGCAGCTCTGTACGTGATATGTTCCTCTCAGAAGATCGGTGACCCGTATAAAACTCTGGGCATTCACCCCAAAGCAACTCTGCCCGAGATTCGCAAAGCTTACCGTCAGTTGGCTAAGGAATGGTAAGTAGAATACAACATTCTGTTAAAGACCATGAAAGAAGCTTTGGACTGTTTTATTTTAATTATATTTACTCTCAATCAATAACCTATAGTGCAAAATATTATTGTGGTACTTGAATATTTTGGTTCAAAAACAAGTACAATGACAGGAATCATTCTTGCACATTTCCTTATACTTAAACTAAACAAAATAATTGTTCTTAACCAGGCATCCAGACAAAAATGAAGATCCAAATGCAGAAACTCGCTTTGTAGAGATCAAGCAAGCATACGAACTGCTCTCAGATACAGAGCGTCGAACTGCATATGACTTGTACGGCATTACCAATGAGGATGACCACCTTTACAAACAACGACATGACTACAGCCAGTACGCTAGGTTCAGGTAATATAAAATGTTTATTTATAAGATCTTTTAATTCATAAAACACCTATTAATAGAAGTTGATTGACGTGCAGGGTTTTTATTGGTCTTTACAACATTTATTTGAGGGAGCACTTTTCTTGTTACAATTTAAAAATGGGAAAACTGGGAGTGAGTATTACAGAACTAAACACTGAAAAGGTACATACATATTTGGTAATGCTCATAAATAAGTAAGTTGTGTGTTTTAATCAATATATTGTTAAGAGAGGGATTAGTTTGGGAACTACAAATCTTACGGTAGATGTTTTTATTATAGTTTGTGATGGTTTCATCCCATTTGTTATGAGCAAATATAGTAAGTCTGGCTCAAAAAAATCAAGAAGATAAACATTTTTACTTGTAAATAACATAGACAGTGTTTTTGTTTTCTTTAATACTTTCTGTTTTTCTGAAATTCACGATGGCCAATGGCCATGATAGTTTTCGCAATCAAAAGCACTTTGGTGAACTGATAGTCAATAAAAAAATGATGTGCTGTCAATGCTTTGTATAAAGTGGGTAACCCTTAGAATCTTAGTTCACCCGATCGGGACACGGAAAGCAGACTATGGCTGACCCCTAGGTCGCCTGAAATTCAAAATCGACACAGAATTCCGTATAGGTAATAAATAGAACTGATTTCTGCAGCTTAAAGGAGATAACAGTTCAGTTTTTGAAATAAGAAGGACAAGGCTCTATACACTTGTTTCATTACTAAATAAGTAAGAATTGTTAGCAGTTTTGTTTGATTTTCACATTATTTTTCTGCTCTAGTGCTTAAAAGGGGCACTTACAATTCGTTATTTCAATAAACAATGATCCCCTATTATCAGTTTTGTGTTCCAATTAATTAATTTTAATTTAATTATTTATTCCAATATAATAATCCTCTTGAGATCACTTCACACAGACTTGAACCGTTAAGAAACCACTTTTTTAATCATTTGTATTTAATCTTGTGTCTTAGTCACAGAAAGAAATTACATCTTTCAAACTTCAATCAATTATGTTGAACTTCCAAAGATAAATTGTATCTACCCATGAGGTATGTAAAATAACTTTACCAAAGCCTTTTAAAATAAAATAGGACTATTTCCTATAATTTAAAAAATTAATGAAATCATAAAACTATTTTTTTTAAAGAACATAAAACCCGGCCGAGTTAACTTGGCACCTCGCTTTCCTTGTCCTTGCTGCAATCGCTCATACTACAGGATATATTTATCTCCCGTTCCCCAGGCGCCATGTTAACTCGGCCGGGTTGTAGATACATTTTTGGCAACAGTTAATTTCCTGTGTATCATTTGTTTACTTACAGTTTGAATCACTTGGAATTTCAAATATTTATAAAGTTATTTCTAAGTCACCAGTTATTCCTGGAATAGTAGTCCAATTGTAATGCTGTAAGTTTGACTAAAACATTGGTTATGATTTCTGTTAATTATTTTATTATTTAAACAAATGAAGACATTCTGATTTTCTTCAATCAATAAGCCCTTTATCCTGAACTGAGAGTTGTGATTTGTTGGTTTCTTTTTGTGCTTATATCTTAGTTCAGTTTACCTCTTAGCAAAGGCATCCACTAACATCTTCAATTTCAGGATTTTCTCAGAAGAGGTGAAATTTGTTCATGCATTGGGAGGGAATGTGGTAAACTCTTATGTTGTATAGTTAAGGCGATATGCGAAAAAAATACGGGTGTTTCTTTTCTGTGTATTTCATGAAATACACGGAAAATTATAATCAGTTTCTGGTTTACGCATTTTGACTATATAATCTAGGGTTTTGAAATTGGAAAACATGTTTGGATAAATTTTCCTCGATAGAAATAATTGTTGAAATGGGGTCTTCAAACACACTTTTTCTCCTCGTTTGACAAATAGGACAAATAGAGAACTCAAACATATTTTATTAGGTGTGTTTTAACAATATCTAGAGATTTGATATTTGAAATTTTGCTAGCTATTTTAGTTTTTTTAACAAAAATATAAAACCAACTTTTTTCCTTTATGCCCTAAATCCGCCCTTCTCGCACTGCGCGATTTTTCGCTTGGAGTGAGACTGACAAAAATAAAATTCGCATAGCCTCTTAACTCAATATTACTTTACTTTTTCAGCAATGATCCATTTGAAGAGTTCTTTGGGACGCATTTCCGAACACAAGACCAGGATATTACTTTATTCCACAAACTGTCCGTCACATCACGGTAAGAAAAGTTTTTAAAAGATCAAAAAGATGGTAATATTTTTTTCAATGCAAGTGCTCGTAAAGGCCCACTTTTTATGCATCAAAACCAAACAGAAAGTCGATTATTTTGCTCTAGGGCTTTATTATTATTTTTTTATTTATTTATTTACAATGGTTGGCTAACCTGCAGCCTTTCCTGTGTACCATAAATGTTATTCTTTTTTTTTTCCACTGTTTGACGGCTCTGGATACAGTCCTTTTGAGCCAATCATTATTTAAAGTTCGCATGATTATATTTGTTTTATTTCCTCACACTATGCATTAAAAAACGTAGTATGATAATCGTCCTCGTAATTTATTCCTTTTCGCCCTTGTAGCATAAACTACTACTAAGGATACCCTAAGGACACCGAATATGATCTTTAAATGCTGTCCCAGTCTATATGAACAAATTATTAATTAAAACTTTCAGCCACTTCGAAAACAACATAATAGAAAAGAGCGTACACACACCGGCTCTTGTCCTATTCTACACTGATTGGTGTTTCGAGTGTGTGCGGTCGGCCGCCGCTTGGCGCCGATTGGTGGAAGCTCTTCAACCGTTGGGCATCACGTTGGCAACTGTCCACGCAGGACACGAGGCCAGCCTGGCAAGGAGGGTCGGGATTCACGGAGTGCCGTGCCTCACGTTTGTGTTAGACAAACATGTCTACATCTATAAAGATGGGCTGTCGTCGCTTTCTAAAATATTTGGTGAGTTTGCATGTTGAATAATATAAATATACATAGAAAACGTTAGTATAAAAGCATAGTATATAAATACATAATGTTACTAAACACACACTAACCACTCACTTTCCCTCACACCCACACACACACCCTCACGCATTACATCCTCCTTTCTCGGTCTCACAGGCTTTTGTTTTTCTTTTGATTTTAGCTCAGAATAATGAGGATTTTAGTTTGCTTTTGCTTTTGTATTTTTGTTATTTAGTTTTAATTTTACTTTTTCTGGAATATTGTTTTATTTTGATAAACTTGTTTGTTTTTTGCTTTTACTTTTTTGGCATGCCTGCATTTATTGAACCTGTATCCAAATTTTTTATATTTTTATTTGAGCTCATTATTGGCATACAGCTTTAAAACTGTAATTTGTAAATTTCCCGTGCTCTTTGCTGTGAGTTTAGGAAACATAATATGAATTTAAATTTAATTAATTTAAAATCAAAATCAAAGTATCCCAAATGCTGTGAGCCGCTTTTGGTAACTGTCACTCTCGAGACGGCCTTTTAGGTCAGTGTTGGTGATAGGGACTGTCTTTGTCTAGATTGTTTTAGGATACAATTAGCACATCTTTATATTTTGGAAAACATAATATTGCATGCTATTGTTTTTATTGGATAAGTGCTTCTGTATGTTTTTTTGATTCAATAAATAGTTTTTGTATTTTTTTTTGTATTTGAATTTGAAAGGATATAAACTATTACTCAGTAAAGAAGCAACACTGACCTCCCTCTGCCAATTAATCGTCGCCCGCAAATCAGGTGCACGATCGTGTCCTGCAGTACTCGAGTACCACTCGTTCGCTGCGTGTGAGGGTGTGTGAGAGAGGGTGTGTGTGTGTGTGTGTGTGCACAAGCGTGTATGGACAAGCTATAGTTACTGCTAGCTATAGTTATATAAATCTGCGCGCTTGGACAGAACTTCGGGAATGTAATGTAGATGTTTTTTTTATTGTCTTTTAAAATCATATTTTATAAGTATTACTTATTTAAGTTATACATTTTTATAAATGGTAAGTATGTTTATAAGTATGTTATAAGTATGTCTGTATATACATATAAGTATACACATAAGTATGTATATAAGCATGTATAAGTATGTATGTTATAAGTATGTTTATTTAACAAGAAATTATTTAAATGCTAATTCTTCCTTTTGACATGTGTAATATAATCATCTATTGTAAATAATATTCATAACGTTTCATAAATGTCTATTTTTGTTTAATGAGCATGCTTAAAGTTGCATGTGTTTAATATTTGTATGCATACTTTAAGGCAGAACATAGCGGTCAAACATGAAACAACCACCATCTTGTAAAAAATATATGATACACCTATGTTTCACAAATAAACGATTGATTCTGATGTTTTTTATTCCGCTCTAAACATAGTTCCTTTCCCCAGATTTCATGCGCTGGAAGTTCCCATACAAGATGGTGCGTCCGATCACAGACAGTAATGCGGAGGCGTTCGTCTCCGACTTCGAGGACAACAAAGTGAAGGCACTGATCTTCGAGGGACGATCACTGATGCGGCTGCGATACCTCGTCACCGCCTTCCATTACAGAGATAGAGTCGCTTTCGGGTGAGCATTTACTCAGCTATTTCTGGGTTAATAGGTTGAGGTTTCGGATACACTAAATATTTTTTTCTACTACCTACAAGAACTAGTTTCATTACATACTCCAAATTAGATTCGAAAGTCAAACTTTCTGGAGCCCGTTGCGTTATAACTTTCAGTTCAGTACGAAATATTGGTTGTAATTTAATTTCGTACTCGGTTAGGTTCTTTTTGACTTAAGTTTGTCCAGACACCCGAAATTATTTCGCGGCCTCGCAGTTGGCAGCATAGATTTAGCAAATCCTATGTCTATGGTTGGCAGAATGATATTGGCGGCCACTTCGCGCGGCAAGGTAAAAGACTTATAATTTGGCGGGAAAACATGGCAAATTTTTCTGAAAGTGATTCTAATGGTGAATTAAGTACCTAACGTTAGCATGCAGCTCACGTCGAAATTAGCTTCATTCCTCGGGTAAGAAAAAGCGTTATTCTGTACTTGGTACGAAATATGGTATTGAATGTTAACAAAATAAATGAATATAAATTCATTCCCGAGTGGCGTAAATCCATATACGCCTGGCATACCTTGGACTGTTGGACCAAGACCCAAGTTACTGACAAACCCCACAGACATAATAATATTGTCTGTGGACAAACCCTTTAACTTCAACTGATGGCAGGCCATAGCATGACATCATAAGAAGCCGTATCGGGAAATGTTTACAAGCAGTTGCGTAGTATCAGTCATTCGCCCGTTACCGACTTCCGTAGATTTTGCGTAGTCCCTGGACTGACTGATTTCTTTTAAGCCGCAACCTAGTACAGCGTCCACGGACCCCTGGGCGTCCACGAGTACATGTATGGGGGTCTGCAGTCTCAACAATAATAAATTAATTGATCAACCCATTTAGTTGCAAAAAAGCTGCACTAACTTTCACATTAACGTATTTTTTATGAAAAAGTTTTTTTTGTATTTTTAGTACGAAAATGAATGGTCCGAAATTCATTGCTGTTTTTTTATTAAGGAGTCCTTAAAATTGTGCTTGATTTCCTAGGGGTCCATGGACTGAAAAAGATTAGGAAACACTACCCTGGTACACGACAATAAAAGTACTTTTATAGGGGAGTTCCTTCGTGAAACGAACTTTAGGATAAGCCAAAGCTGCTGCCGGGGCAAATGCGGGAGCGTAAAGAAGCGGCATAAAAAATATTCACTTAAATAATTTACGGTTGTATTTCTGACACAACTCGCTGTCCTTTTTTAACAGTTTCGTAGACACGTCGGCGCGTGACACGTCGAACATCACGGCCCGGTTCAAGGTGCAAAGGAACATGGACAGCATGGTGCTGCTGAAGGAGGACAGCGCCGAGCCGGCGGCCACGGTCAGCACGACGGAGATACCGACGCCGACGCTGCACCAGCTCATCGAGGCCAACCAGATGCTGACCCTACCGCGGCTCTCCTCTCAGGTCCTTTTTTCATTACATGATGAATGAATGAACGATTGAATAGTAAGACAGACAGAAGGAAATGGTGGACTTATTCCTGCAAAAAAATCTACCAGTCAACCTTGGGGAAACGTATAAACAATTTTATCTTAGAAATTTGCATCATCCAATTTACAACAATTTAACTTGGAAATTTACAACATACATACCATCGCGTTATTGTATATTCCAAGGAGGAGTTGTTTCTTACTGTTTGCACTCGTATACTTGTTTTTAGAGAGACTTTGATTTTTGTTCCTGTGTGAAGCAAAGGTCTTATTTTATTAGTTTATCTGTTTTTTTTTTCAATTCAAGTTATTTGGGACTCTTTGTTGATTTTTGTCCTTTTTCACAAATTAATGTGTATTTTTCTTTATCTAAACAAAGAATTAGTAGAAAATGAAAATTTCTCGATTTCCCAGGAAGTCCCGAGAAAACAAGTTCGAGAATTCTCGAGACCCGAAAAATTCAAAAACTCGAAAAATCATAAACCCTAGTGAAGGTATAATCAGTTCAGTATACTTTAGGCCTTATTTTTTCCCGCGCTATCACCGTATACAAGTGAACACATATTATTCCTAACGTGGTGATACCGACGTGATAGTAACATCAAAAAATGTAACAAAAAAAAAAAATTGGCTTGTGTTGTCCGACTAAAAAGTATAAAACTATATATAATCGAGTGTAGTTTTGAAGCCATCGTAATATTGATTATGTGAAAAATATATAATTTCGGTTTTCATTTCTTGATTTTAAGACTCAGTGGCTGAATGCTAGTAATCAAGATCAAGATATACAATATGCTCTACTTGTAGTAAATGGTGTATATGCACATTGTGCTAGTGTGAGTGTGTCCTGAAGTGTGTCGTACACACATGTTATACAGATACGTCACACAAGCAAACCAGATTAGTCGTCGTGGATTGTAAGAACAGGGGAGCAAGTTGTGCAACTCATCGTTTATCGAATAGCTGTGATTGGATACCAAACAGTCAACTCGAAGTTTTGACAGTTTTATATCCAATCACTGGAATTTGTGCTTGTGGCGGCATATCTACACGTCTGCCGCATTCTTGTTAGATATGAATAATCACGTATATTTAAATATAAATAAGGATTCATGTTTCGTCAAATATACATTACATACTAAACCATCAAACTGGAAGTAACTATTTATTTTATACCGCCCCTAAATTGGTGACCCCGACGTGATTATTCATATCTAAAAAGAATGCGGCAGACGTGTAGACGTGCCATCACAATACTCCCCCCTCAATAAGATTAACCTCCCGCCCCTAAAGCGCTCAATCGATAACCGACATCGTCTTGCAAATAGCCCCCCCGTGTAACATCTCCCCCTTCCCCCAGACGATGCTAGAGACGGTGTGTCCGGTGGAGTGGCGCGCGGCGCGACGCAAGCTGTGCTGCGTGCTGGTGTGCAGCGCGGACGCGGCGGGCGCCAGCGCGCGCGCCTCGCTGCGGCGGCTGGCCCGTGACGCGCCCGACCGGCTGCACTACGCCTACGTCTACACTCACGCGCAGCCCATGTTCGTTAGTGCGCTCGCTAATGGCTCAGGTAATATTATGTTGACAAACTTTATTTTTGTTATTCATAGCCATGTCGGATATAAGTTTTAGATGTTTGTTTAAAGATGGTCAAAATTAGTTAGTTTGATTAGTTATCTGTAATGAATTCATCAATTCCGAAATAATCCCAACCCATCGGAAAGGTGCCCGAAAATTCCTTTACCCAAAAATGCTTACTCTTCAGTCTCTGAATACCGTTCTATTTCTTTACTCTAATTTCTGCCCAACATCCTTAAACGTCTGGTCCATGAGCCGTTAAGCCACTTTTTAACACAAAACCGACTCTTAAATACTCCAGCGTGATTTTCGTCACAGTTTTGACGCTTTCGCACTTCAGTAATGCTTTCAGCACCGTTGATTCTCACCGTTCTTTTTTCGACTGGTTTCGTAGTTATATAGGTGTACAGACGAATCTCTCTCCGGATGGAGTGACATTCTGGCGTTGTTTCTCAAGGTAGCGTCTTATCTCCTCTCCTTCTCGCATTATTTATCAATAATATCGGTCAGCATCATTCATGTTCCTAGCCACCTTAAGAAGCGTCGTCACGCGCAAACCTCCATACAAACGCTGTCAATATATTATTTGGTTTCTTTGGGATGTTATTATAATTAGGCTAAGTCGAAATAAAAATCGTAAAATTTGCGTAAATCTTAACAACAGACCCCTAAAATACATACATTTAACAGTTATTCACCAAAACTGTAGCCGAATGTGCTTTTAATATTTTAGACAAAATCAAAAAATAATACGAGTCAAACATCGAAAATGTAATCTAGATTAATAATAACCAACAATATTCTTTGAAAACGTCTACAGTCTTGCCAAAAGGTGGTTTCTCCTGAAACATGTTTTCAATTTTGCGCCCGCGACGAAATCGGCACGATTATATTGTCCTCGCAAGTTTCATGGAGCGCGCACCTTATAGCGAAATGAAACAGTATGACATTTGGCCACGCCCACAACTGAGTTGGTCGCGTGATGATGTCTGTTCTTAAGGCTCAAATATCATAAAATAATCCGTTTTAATCCCCCAGGAATGGACACGTCCCAGATGGAGCACCGCATCGTGATCCTGTGGCGACGCGACCCTACGCATGTGCAGTACGAGTGGCTCAACGAGACGTGGCCCGTGTGCGCGCACGACCACTGTGCGCCGGATGAGATGTCTCTAGACACGCGGCACAGGTAATAGAGACACCTCGCACATGTAGCCCGCATCGCGCGACCCTGTTACAGTGCTCGCTAATCTTTTAGTCGCCTCTTAGCAGGTGTCAACACTATGCGTTAGTGTTAGTGCTACGTCCGTACACTACACATGCGCGTGTTGCATGAAAAGTACCTTCGAGGAAAAAATTCTATGATTCGTTAAGTTTATCGTTGAATCTGTTTGTTATTGTTTTTGTTGCCTTTATTTGTTGTTTTGTTGATTTAGTTTGTTAAAGTTTTGTTGATTCAGTTTGTTAAAGTTTATTGTTGTTGTCATGCCTCGCGGACGTTATAGCGTTTTAAGGCGACGATGTAGGAAAATATGTTTATATTAATGCGTTTTATTTATATAGTAACAATTGCACTAAAATAATAATTAAATAAGTAGGTACAACAAGTATACCTTCCCAGTTATAGTCAACATTTAATAATCAACCGTTGATATTATTGTTTCCTTGACTGTACCTGCGCAAGCTTGCACTCGTAACTCATTCAGAGGCGACTAAAAGATTGGCGCGCACTGTACGAACTTTAAAACATATAACATAAAATAATTCGGTGAATTTGTGCTCACTCGGCATTATACCTCTATTTATTATTATTATTGAATTTTGAATTTTGAATTTATTATAATTTTTTTAATTGATACAAATTTTGTTAAATGACAACAAAAAATATGAGCAGAAGTAAACAAAATGACTAAATAAATAAAAATGCCCGTAAATTACAATATATCTAGGACAGCATGTATAACTTAGTAGGGTATTTATTGACACAGAGAATAATGCTCCAGAAATTGCCCTGTTGCTATATATTCGTATATTACAATACATTTTATAAATATGTATAATAAGACAGGCAGATAAAGCAGATTTAATGTACATAAAATAGAGGTTGTTCCCTGGGTCCTTTTTTATTACCGGGTGTTTCAAAATGTTTAGGGTTCCGTAGTCAACAACAAGGAACCCTTATTAATGTTTCCCCATATTATATTTATTTTTTATCGTATTCTATTGTTTTTTTAAAGATTTAAGGCCGATACACCAAATGCATGTGCGTGGCGTTGTGCGTGGTAGATCAAGTTATATTGTATTGCGTGCACGATGCGTCAGTCTAGTTGCATACAACAACTGGTGCTACAACGCAGTGGCGTGCACAGAACTTTTTGCTGGAAAAGCAAACAATTGGTCAAGAACAACAATAAAAAAATATGAAAAAATTTTAATATCACTTTGAAAAAAAAAATTGTTTGTCGCCAGGGTAGACAATGTCTACCCAAGAGTGAAAATTTCCTATACAAACTTTTTTTTCAAAGTGATATTTAAATTTTTTTATATTTTTTTTATTGTTGTTCTTGACCAATTGTTTGCTTTTCCAGCAAAAAGTTCTGTGCACGCCACTGCTACCACGCACAACGCCACGCGTTCGCATCCAATGTGTATCGGCCTTAAAACTGTCATTTTAATTCGGTACTTTGCAGCGCTAGTTATCAGTCGCTGCCCAAGTAATGTGTGATTTATCTCTAGCAAACAAATAAATTTGTTTAATTGATTCTATCACCAAGAGTTTGCCGGTAGAAATCTGTTTCAGAGATAAGCTCGCCTTTTGCTTAAATTGTAATATTACTGACACTTGTAATACGTTTTGTTCTTGTGTGCAATAAGGATTTTGAATTGAATTGCAATTTTTCTAGGCATATTATAGGTTATATTTATAATGATTTCGTGTATTGCTTGCTTGGATGTAAAACTGGTCTTATAAACTAAACTAAACCACGCCAATGCGTATTTTCAGGGAAGAAATACTGAAATACCAGGAGAGACTGAACGAGACTCAGCGAGCGCTGGAACAACTGATCAAACGACTACTGCGACCCACCGAGACCATGGCTTACGAGACTAGTCTACAGGTTACTCTATATTACAGTGATACAAGGATCTGATGGCGCGTGGATGACAGTGACAGGGGGGCGCAGCTGTGAAACAAGGAGTATGGTAGCGGCGTTAGTTCCGACTTTGGACACAACCAATCCACGCGTCATAAGATCCTTGTAGTACTGGAGCACTATACGACGTTTTATAACTACACAAAAAAGGGAGTGTCAACAGTCGTAACACCCTCATTTTACTGACGATTTTGACGTCCCAACGTGATATGGGTATTATACAGGATGAATTTTTGAGACGGGACAATAAGGGCAGGTATCTTAACCGTTATAGTTACAGGAAAAGGCTTTTAGGAGACTGTCCATAAATTTTCAAGATATTCTGAACTGCATTTACAGATTTTGGAAAAAATGTACAGTCAGCAAGAAAATGGTAATTTTAAACAAAAACTTTTTTTGATGCCAAACGATCCTGTTTCTTATAAGGATCAAAAGTCTCTACTGGACCGACTGAGGTTTGAGTACTAGAAATGTCAGAAATCGCAAAAAACTTTTATACTACACCTGCTCGGAAAGTACCTTCTTTCTTTGTTGAAAACGATGCAGAAAGTACGTCATTACTGTCATACAAATATGCGGGCGGCAAAAGTGTATGAAAATTCATTGTTAACGTGCTTGAGCGGGCAGAAAAAGTATATGCAAATCCATTGTTAACGAGCTTTTTTTTTTTTTTTTAAATAACATAAAGAATGAGCAAGTGGCCAAGTGGCCAGTATTATTTTGCGAACTCGTACATAAAACTCGAAAAATGATACTGGCCACTTGCTTTTCCTGCACATAATAAAAAATAAGAAGGAAATAAAAGGTTGGAAAAAAGGCGCGAAGACGTGATGGCGTCGTTTTTTTGTTTTATTGAAAAAATATTGCATTTTGGGTGTTTTGATCAACAATAGTGATAGGATATTGTGAATTAAAATCGCCGTAACCTGTGTAGTGTGTTGTTCAATGGAACAAAAGTGCGGGCTGTGCCTTTTCGTGTGTTTTTTCTAACCCTGTTGTATTTGCGTTACAAGGCTATCATTATAGCGGAAACGACAGGACAGTGACTTAGACAGGACAGACCTTTCAGATGATACTCAACAGAAGAGGATAGTGCATATAAACATAAAAAACTATAACGTCAAACATGGCTGTATGGGCTAAGATCCCTTTGCCTTTCCACTTAGTGGGAAAATGAAAAAAAAAAGTGACAATCGCACGCGAGTCAGTCGGTTTCTTTTATTGTATCTTGATTAAAAGTAAAATGATACTATTTCTTCGCAGGTGTAGTATAAAGCACTATGTATCACTCGGGAGAAAGTGCGATTCCCAACTCGTGTGTATTGAGGCCCTTGGCTTCGCCTCGGGCCTCAAACTACACCCTCGTTGGTAATCTTCCCCTTTCTTCCCTCGGTGAACAATGTACTATTTCCATACATTTGTACGGAAATACAGGGGCATAAGATAATTACAGTTTTTGTCAAGCTGGCCTGGCTCACTCGATTCACTCGGGACTGGAACTGAATTTATATTGGAAGCCGAAATTTCATTATACGAATTTCACAAAAATTGTTACTGATCCAAGATACTGATCACTTATCAAGCCTCCAGTATGAATTTGGACGATGATCAAAAAGTCACCTTGTATTTATTAAAATAACAAACATTTGAATCATAAATACGGAGTCTTCTTTGCGAATCCTTTATGTAGTTTAATCATATTATAATTGTTATGTTCTAATTTTTAATAAGTATGTTTAGTTTAGCATAATGAAATCCGTTATTGGCACAATAATATGATATCATGTTTAAGTAATCTGAATGTACTCGCTGTGGATTTTTGTTTATAAATAAAATAAACAAATATACATATAATCACGCTTGTCTGCGAGAGGGGTAGGCAGAGAGTACAGATTTCCATCTGCTTCGATCCTGGCACACCTCTTCCACATACATGAATCTAGTCATGTATAAATAAATGATATATCCAGGAGCTAGTAGACGAAGCGGCCCTGGGCGCCATCTGGGCGGCGTGGCACAAGCTGATGGAGTGGAGCGAGCGTGGCGCGCTCGCGTTCCGTGGACAGAGGGCGCTCTCTCTGGTGTCGGTGCTGGCCACCGCGGCGCTAGTGCTCGGGGCTGGCTACCTGATGGCGTACCTTATGTGAGTAGCTGAGATGGCAATAGGTTGTGCAATAGGCTATTTGACAACATTGAAAATACATTACAAATTGTGGTCATCCTATCAGATAATAGCTTAAAAAAGACATATTTCACGTTATTTAAACTAAATTACGCATATTTTTTGCAAATTACGCGAAATAAAATATAATATTTTAAAATATCTTATCTGTGACGGCAATGTGCCGCGAACGCTCTGTGATTGGTGGCAACTCATGGTGACGTCACATGCAAGTAAACATGGATTCCTAGACTGATTGTTGTTTGCATTTTATGTTTTCTGAGTGTTAAATTCGATCTGTGAAGCACTTTTCGGTCAATTTTGGATAAATTTTGTAATGAGAATTCACTTAGGTGCACTGTTTTGTTGAGGTTATGTGAACTTGTTTACTAGCGTGTGACGTCACGCGTGTCACGTGACCAGCCCCATTACAGAAACATCGTTTTCGGAGCGATTTTTAAAACGTAAACAAAATATTTATTTTATTAATAAAACAGTAAAATTTCTCGGAAATATCAAAGAAGTGTGCTTATTATGTTATAAATAATCATTTAAAATTACGTCCGAAATTAGTCAAATAGCCTATTCCCATACCTTAATTTCTAAAAGATTTTTTCTTAATTTTTTTTCAGGTAATATACGCCATTTTAGGACATAGTTTTCATTATTTTGGTATATAAATCAACCATTATTTTCTAATGATTTTTTTAAATAATTGCCCGATATCACGTCACTTAAGAATTTTAGACATACTGATTGTGATGTGTAATTGCTTATAATAAAAAGTGGTCTACTGTCTCTGTCTGTCTACTCATCTATCATACAGCTGTCAAATCAGTCGGAAGCAAATTTTTATAAATTTATTTTGATAGCAATGGACACATTTCTAAACAGCCATTTCTCAAGTGACTTCACACGAAGGCAAATGGAAGGTGCAGCTTTTACGTAAAAATATTCATCATCATGAGGTTTTTAGACCACAAGTTCTAAAATACGGCTTATTAAACCTAAATCTCGAAATAGTTTTCGAATTAACACAACTCAACATAATTTAATCTATGACAATTGTTTGGTAAGCTAATTTAAACCGTATTTCTATATAAAGAAAGTTAAAAATTGTTTGTAAAAATATTAAAATTTGCCATTGGCATTGGGAGTATTTTTCGTCAATTTAAAATAGACATAAAATTTACAAACGATTTTCAGCCTCCACTAAATAGATATACAATTCAATTTAACTTAACAAAAAAATTGCATTTTCTATTCTCATCTCTGGTATAATAAGAAGTCAAGCTATAAGCTAACATACAAGTGAGCGCCGGTAGAGTGGTTACAGACAGTTGCGTAGTATCAGTCATTCCGTTACAGACTTCCGTAGATTTTGCGGAAGTCCCTGGACAGACTGATTAACGTCTCGCCTGATTCACTCTCCTACTTTCTGGGTGAGCGCCTTTCATCCTAGGTTTAATCGACGCTTTCCACCCGACGCGGTATTGGTCAAGCGTAAGTCCATTGTTTAGAAATAAATTCGTACAAAGAAGACATAGTTTTTGACATGGACACACTAAGCTTGGTGTCGACGCCTTCCCCTTCAAGGCGGGGGTATTTGGAGATATCTATCCTGCTCCAACGCTTTCATTTTTCACTTGTCTATCTTGCTCAGGGGAAGCGGGCCGCTCAGAAGACTCACGATTCGAGGTGTTTTTAATGTTTGTTGAAACTGTTTTACAAATATTGTTTACATAAAAAAACTAAACTTCCCGGCGCATTCTTTGAATTTGGAACGAAGGGCGCACCGGCAATGTTGTATGAAACGGTGTGCTGTTTGAACTTAGAACTCTTTCATCTATCGTACACATTGCGTTCTTGTGGCTGTATAGCCACAGATGCGTTTACCTCTCGGCACAAAATGTAAAAAAAAAAAATTGGCGGTAAAGCGGAGTTCGTTGTTATTTGGTTAATAATAAATTAAAATGAGTTCCGATGATTCTGAAAATGAAAATGAAATGGACATTGACTGCACTTCACCAGATTTAAGATCGGAAGCTAAATTAGCGATGGAAAACCTGCTTCCAGCGAAATCAAAAGAAAAATATATGAAAGATATGAAAATTTCATGTTCTGGAAAAACGAGAAAAATGCAAAATTGTTCTCCGAAACAGTGTTTTTGGCGTATTTCAATAAAATTGCTAAACCGAAAAAGCCATCTACATTATGGGCGATTTATTCTATGCTGAAATGTACAGTTCATATGCTGTTTAGCATTGACTTGAAGAACTACGGAAATTTAACAACTTATGTAAAAGGCCCTTTTTTATTTCCTTGCATTTTTTTAAGAAAAGCACTATATATGCCTCGGCCGAAATGGCAATTGCCTATGTCGCTGCCTTTGCAATAATGTACTATTAAAAACAAGCACTTTCTGGTATAACACGAATACCTCGCCATAACTTCAATGGTAAAGTTCCGCCAACTCAATTTTGTACTCTATTTCCGAATTGACTCTACCGACTCGGTAATAAAGTCTAAACTTGTCCGACAGCCGCGTGGAGGAGGAGTCGGTGGAGCGTCAGAAGGAGGAGCGTCGCAAACAGAACGGCGCCAACAAGCGGAACAACAACGAGACGCACTCGGAGCTGAGACTGCACGAGCTGCGGGCTGAAAAGTACAACGGGCTGGTTAGGTGAGGGCATACCATATACATTCCCCGGCATGGTTATAAAGGCATGAACAACAAAGTAGTGGGGATTTGCGCATACAATTTTGTACGGGCGGACCGAAAAAGTCACTTCGCGCGTTTAAGGTCATGCCTCCAAAACCGTGCCGGAGAGTGTACTTCACGTATAATCAATATATATGTTACTGTAAAAGCCCGAACTGCGGTAAATGTTAGGATTTACCGGTAAATCCTAAGATTTGCCAAGTCTCACCGGTAAAACTCCGAATTGTTCTATAATAATAACCAATTTCTGACTTTTACCGGCATTCAGTCGGTAAATCTTAGGTTTTACTACAGATACCGTTAAATGTTAGTTTTCAGGGTAAAACAATGCAGTTAATAATCAGAAACTATTTATTAAACATTACACTCATTATTATTGTTATCAGTCAAGTCTTAAAACATGTTTATCATGCTTTAGAAAAATAAAATGCAGAAAAAATAACACAAATAAAAGTTACTTCTCATTACTTATAACACCTACTTTGGTTAAGTTAACTAAACAGTCTTTTGATAATCATTTCGGTATTCGGTACAATCATTATTATTATTATTATTAGTCAAGTCTTAAAACATGATTTAGAAAAATAAAATGCAAAAAAAATACTTTTCACTAATAACACCTACTTCGGTCAGGTACGAGTAAGCTAAACGTTCTAATTAATATGAGTTTAAAAAAGTATTTAACTTGTTGCAACATGGTGAACTATTATGGCATTTAGAATTACAAAGTAATTCTGACGACTTGCAAGCGCACTTCTTCATAGAGCATTTTTTAAGGCAGTTGCACTTTTTGAATCCTTGCCCTCCAGTTAAAGAGAATTTTCTGACCACTTCTCGGAGACACTTCTTTTTCTTTGTCAACTTCTTTAATCTTGTTAAAATCTTCAGGGCATGAGGTAAATTGGTTTTTTAACAGGGAGGGCGGGGTTCGAGCAAGACACGAGTTGACACGACTATTATTATATTTTAATCTTTGATTTCGAACTTTTACCAGTGTCTTCGGTAAAATCTAAAATTTACCGACTGAATGCCGGTAAAAGTCAGAAATTGATGATTATTATAGATTAATTCGGACTTTTACCGGTGAGACTTATAAATATTAGGATTCACCGGTAAATCCTAGGATTTACCGCGCAGTTCGGGCTTTTACAGTAACATATTTTATAACATATATTTTTTTGTTAACTGTTAATTCTTTATTTTTACTTTTGATTAGGGTTATGTAGTGTTGTTTATTTAAGTAGTTAAGAGGAACGGGGTGCACGGATAAACCTTCACAGGTTTTTGTTGCACTCCTATATTGTTTAGTATTTTTGTAATACAAATAAATAAATAAAAAATATACATACCAACATATACAAAGCGCGCGCAAGAGACTAAATTTTAAAATTAAAGAATATTTAATGAGCATGCAGTATAACGATTTTTATAAGTAAACTATATATATATATAACTGTTTATTATATCTTAAAGAATAATTTATACCAAATAATTACATGTATATATTCAATAATTAGTAATTTAGATTATCTCTATTAGTAATTAAGTTTTAAATGTCGCAAAACCGCTCTCTTAGACGATTTTATAATGTGAATGTAACTAGCCCTACCATAGACCCTGGTCTTTTTGGGTTGTTACAGCACACCATGAGTAGACGTATATGCTTGCCTGGTTTTTGCGCCAATTGTATTTTAAAATGGTGAAATGTATACTTTTAATTGTGCATGTACTGAATAAATAAATAAATCCACCCCGACTGTTTTCGGTCATGGCGACTAGTTCGACTCCTAGTTGGTGCTGGTGCACCCGAAGATGGCTTATGTAGCCGATCTTTGAGCGCATGTCAGTATACTGTCTACATCGTTAAAGACTCATTATAAATCGTTATTATGTCAATATTCATCATTTGTACGGACGCCAGCATGACAGGCGGTAGGCGACTTTACAGACCGACGATCTGTCACGGATTGTATAGAAAGTGTAAGGAAATTAAACGATCTTAGCCAAACAGTGGCGAAGATTCCTACGCGCATTATTTAAATGGTACTACTGTACGACCTACTTCAGAGAACGCATTGACCACATTGCCCACATTGCATGGCGATCCTGCCTGTGCTTTTTATTTATTTATTATTTATAATTGTTTACAATCAGGCACTGTGGGCCCATAGAATTAAAAGTGCAAAATTAAAATTAAAAATTATGGATTACATTTACAATATTAAATATTAAAATAAAATTAAGAACTAAACTATAGCTAAAAAGCTTCATTTATCAACTATGCGTACAATAGTGAAAACGCCACTGCGAATAGCTTTCACAATGTCGTTCTCACTACTGCACACTCGACTTACAAATGACAACTGGTCTCGTTTCAAAACAGAATAAAAATCATCGACACTATTCTCGGCAAACATACCAGTCGTACTGCAACACCACGACAGACCCATAATGCAGCGAAATGCATTGTTATATTGCACTCGGAGGGTGTTAAATGCGCTCTGCGTGTAGTCGTACCACAGCGGGCTGGTGTAGAACGTCTGGCAGTATGCTCTGAATAGTGTCACCTTAAGGCGCTACGAAAAAAAATCGACACTTTAAGAACTTGTATATCTACTTCCGTAAATAATGTATTATTTTGATAAAATAGTACATTATTTTTGGATTCTTTTTCTAGGGACTTGTTAAAACAGAAACGCAATTGGAGAAATTCGGCTCAATAGAAATATTTATTGAAATGAGGTCCTTTTTGACACCAATTCTCCTGGTTTGACAATTTAGAATGACACATGAACTGCAATTATATTTTATTAGATGGGTTTTAACGGTTTCTAGGACCTGGTTAAACGAAATTTTGATAGCATCTTAAGTACATTTTATATTAATAAAAAACCGACTTTTTGCTATTTTTCCACGAATCCGTCCCTCTCGCACTGAGGGTTTTTTCGCATATGGAGTAACAGGGACGCTAAAACTTTTACGTATCGCCTTAACTTGTTTCGAGGTGCTCGCAAACCGTCTCGCTAACATGTTGCTCAACACATGCTTTTAGGATACAGATTTAGAGCAGAGTTTTGGAGAAAACACGAGAAGTCTTCGACGAAAATTACGTTTACATTGCTGGAACCGTTCCATAATCTAGTCCTTCCATAATTCGAATGGGCCGATTTACTTTTGATAGACTTTTTATTTGTACTGCAGGCTGAATGTGTCTCAGTCCCTTAAATTCTTTCGGTCGAAGCCGAAGCCGATGCCGGAGGTATGATCTGTTTCTAAATAATAAATCAATTGTAGAAACTGTTTAGAAATACCCAGTTTATATTTGCTTTTCTATTGTTTTAAATATTTTAATTAAATAATTTATTACGTTTTGTACAATTCATTATGTTATTTGTTGACCTCTTCGACTTCGGCCAGAGTTTCGACCGAATTTAATACAAACCCGAATATTTTACGGGATGTGCTATTTTAGGCCGAAGATTTGCCGAAGCCGAAGCTTCAGTCAGAATTATTCGCTTTACATCTTGAAAGACCAGTCTTCAATTAAACAATTAATTTATGTCTCCAGATTGCTGAAGCCTGGGTGTCGCACAATCGTACTGTTGGTCGACATGCAAAGCCGCGTGCAGCTGTTATCAAAGTTCCACAAGATCGTTTGGCCGTACCGCAAGTAAGTAGTGTAAACATAGCCCTATTAGAAAGTAAAATGTGAGCAAATTTCGAATAAAAGGTGCACAATACACCTCGTAGTTAAATTGACTTTTCATGACCCTTACTAAACCAAGCAAGTATTCTTTATTCATTTTATTTAAAATTTTTGAGAAATAAAATTGATTGCGGCGTCAAAAGGATGTATGCCGAATATAGCATACTGTATTCTTCGCCTACCCCTCCAAATCGACAGGCCTATGTCGTACAGTAAGTATGTCAAAAAAAATTAGTTGATGTCTTCTGCCGAATATCTATCTAACACTGATGTGACATGCTGCACGCTAAAGCATCAGAGTGTAATGATTTTGTAGATTGGATAAGATGTGGGATGAGTGTGTGGAAGAGAATGCTAGGAAACAGTTGTAAGTATGTATGTTAGTAAGTATGCCCATAAACTAAGTATTACTACGTATAGACCGACAACTCCTATACATCATATACATTTTTACGCGCCGTTACGACACTAGGTGTTGCCAAGAGTTGCAAATAAGCATAATGTGTCTAATTGGCTGCAAGTAAACTTTCATGCTTACCAAGTAAACATGTGGCTGTAATAGCTTTGCTTAGAAAAACTAGGTGGCGCTAAGTTGGCAACACTAACAGTAAAGCTTTGCTTAGAAAAACTAGGTGGCGCTAAGTTGGCAACACTAACAGTGAATATTTCAGCGCCATCTATTATCGAAGTGGGAATTATTTTTATGTTATATGACATCGCTGTGCCACTAGCGTCACCAATCGGTCTTTTTTAGCATCGTGTTCGTTAGAGGATTTAGCAACGCCATCTAGATTTCGTTAGAATTTTGCATCTTTTTTGTGGCTACAAACTGATGTATGGAAACTGCTTGTCGATACTTAGTAATACTTAGTCTATGGTATGCCATATAAGCAATATTTTAACGATTTGGTGTTATACTGTAATGTGTATATTTTTAAATAAATAAATGTCTGAATGTTCCCAGAAACAAAACCCTGCTGTTCGCGTACCTGATGGTGGAACGCAACATCGAGTGGTTCCGGCGCCTGCTGCAGCTGTCGCTGGGCGGCGCTCGGGAGCTGCGGGTGAACGCGCGGAACTGCGTCGGCACCGTGCTGGCGCTCAACGCTCACAGGAAGTACTTCTGCATCTACCACGCGAAGCATCCCGAGGCCGATACTAAACATAAGGTTGCTTATTCGTTGATTCATATTTTTTATACTACACCTGCTCGGAAAGTACCTTCTTTCTTTGTTGAAAACGATGCAGAAAATACGTCATTACTGTCATACAAATATGCGGGCGGCAAAAGTGTATGAAAATTCATTGTTAACGTGCTTGAGCGGGCAGAAAAAGTATATGCAAATCCATTGTTAACGTGCTGCTTTTTTTTTTAAATAACATAAAGAATGAGCATGTGGCCAAGTGGCCAGTATTATTTTGCGAACTCGTACATAAAACTCGAAAAATGATACCGGCCACTTGCTTTTCCTGTACATAATAAAAAATAAGAAGGAAATAAAAAGTGACAATCGCACGCGAGTCAGTCGGTTTCTTTTATTGTATCTTGATTAAAAGTAAAATGATACTATTTCCTCGCAGGTGTAGTATAAAGCACTATGTATCACTCGGGAGAAAGTGCGATTCCCAACTCGTGTGTATTGAGGCCCTTGGCTTCGCCTCGGGCCTCAAACTACACCCTCGTTGGTAATCTTCCCCTTTCTTCCCTCGGTGAACAATGTACTATTATACTACACCTGCTCGGAAAGTACCTTCTTACTTTTTTGAAAACGATGCAGAAAATACGTCATTACTGTCATACAAATATGCGGGCGGAGAAAGTATATGGACATTCATTGTTAACGTGCTTGAGCGGGCAGAAAAAGTATGTGCAAATCCATTGTTAACGTGCTGTTTTTTTTTTAAATAACAAAGAATGAGCAAGTGGACAGTATTATTTTGCGAACTCGTACATAAAACTCGAAAAATGATACCGGCCACTTGCTTTTCCTGTACATAATAAAAAATAAGAAGGAAATAAAAAGTGACAATCGCACGCGAGTCAGTCGGTTTCTTTTATTGTATCGTGATTAAAAGTAAAATTATACTATTTCCTCGCAGGTGTAGTATAAATCACTATGTATCACTCGGGAGAAAGTGCGATTCCCAACGAGGGTGTAGTTTGAGGCCCGAGGCGAAGCCAATCTTCCCCTTTCTTCCCTCGGTGAACAATGAACAATGTACTATAGTTTTAAATTCAAATTCAATTCAATTCAAATTCAAAATTCATTAAACAGTCGGACATCAAATACGACGAAACTAACTGAAATAGTCAGCTCAATAACATAATACTGCTACATAACTTAAAGTCTTATAGATTCTGATATTTTTAACGTTTTAGCTTTTGGGCCTTTTAGACATCTGAGGCGGTTGCACGTTGCACCGTACGTAAGAATATCTCGTTTCAAGTTTGCAATATGCAATCGAAGGTAGCTATCAAAGAGGTGACTATTCAAGTTTGAACTTTATCATAATGAGATAAGATTGAAAACTGAAATGTGTGAATGCATGCTTAGAATGTATTTAAAAATTCAACCGGTGGGCTGCTGTTGAGCCGCAGACGGAATCCAGGTATCATTTTATCGAAGACCATTCCAAAAAATAATATAAATGTAGGGTTTTCAGGATCTTGACCCGACCCGTGAGACATCTCGTGGGCAGGCGTAGGGATCGTGCTATAATGAATTTTAACACTGTTTATTCTACTATGAATCAGAATAATAATTTGCACTAAGCACTTTAAGTAATTAGACATAAACACTATGCGAAACGTAGGACAGTTCCGTGGTGACGTCTTTACTTGTCCTCGTGGTAGTGGCGGCTCCAACAGACCACGACTGCGTCGCACACGACTCTGCCGAAGCACGCCGGAAGCGTTGTTTTTACGGATACCCCCTAGATGGCGTGCTTGCGTTTGGTTCAGTGTTCTCTCTTATGACCGGATATATATATATATATATAATTCCTTTAAAATGTATTCTAGCGCATGAGAGGGATGACGCGGTCGCTGGGCGCGGGTGGTGGAGGCGCGCTCTGTGGAGACCCGGAGGCGGGAGCGTTCATAGGGTTCGATAGCGAACCGGACAGCGAGCCCGACGACAGAGAGCCCTTGCCGCAACCCATACTGCAGGGTGAGTTTTATTGCGACGAGATAGAAGCAAATTGTGGCCTTAGTAAAATATTACGGTGTTACTACAAAACGGCGTTTAACTTAAACAGTGTTTAAATCTCTTGCTGTCACTTTTTTACAATATGAAATAAAAGGCGACAACAACTGATTTAAACACTGTCTAAAGTTAAACACCGTTTTGTAGTAACACAGTTACAGTCTATTCAGGATATCATGAATCATGATATCGGGAACATATCATTTCGCCGTAAAATTTGGGGCATGTGCTCTATTAAAATAGTCCCTATTGCTTGTCGTTAAGTAATAGCATAGATTCAGTATTATTACGTATAGACTAGCAGTTCCCATACATCAGTTTGTAGCAACAAAAAAGGTGTAAAATTCTAACGAAATCTAGATGGCGTTGCTAAATCCTCTAACGAACACGATTCTAATGGTGCCGCTAGTGGTATAGCGATGTCACGCAATGTAAAAATAATTCCTACTTCGATAATAGATGGCGGTGAAATATTCACTGTTGGTGTTGTCAACTGAGCGCATCTAGTTTTTCTAAGCAAAGCTTCACTATTAGTGTTGCCAACTTAGCGCCACCTGGTTTTTCTAAGCAAAACTATTATAGCCACATGTTTTCTTGGTAACCATGAGAGTTTACTTGCAGCCAATTAAACAAATTATGCTTATTTGCAACACTTTGCGACACCTAGTGTCGTAAGGGCGCGTCAAAAATTTGCTACGGCTTGATGTATGGGAGTTGTCGGTCTACACGTAGTAATACCTAGTCTATGGTAATGGAGAGTGCCCCAGAAGTTGAGTGGCTTATCAAAATTAGCCTCTAATAGTAGTAAATAAGGGTTAACCAATGAAACGTCGCCGATATCATGATATCCCGGATAGCCCATTTCATTTAAAATTTCTAAAAATTATACAATGAACAGACACGATATTTTTACTACTATATTAAAGCCGATTTTGAAGGCTTTAATTTTAGTTTTAGTGCTGTCAAAACTTAAAATTTTCCAGAGTCATTTAGCTTCTATTCTTGACGATTAAGGACTAGTTTGCAATGAAGAAAATTTAGTTTTGACAGCACTAAAACTAAAATTAAAGCCTTCAGAATCGGCTTTATTGTTACTATAAATAGGTCTGCGAATAATTTTCGCTCGAAGTTTGTTTTAATTTAAAAAAAAACCGCAGCGGAATAAATGTTGGGAAACCAACATGCCGCCATTGACTTCATGCCGCACAATAAATCAGTGATGTACCTTTAGATAAAAGATTGCAATATTTCTCAATTTCCAGAAAATCTGCTTGACGGTCTCGAAAATTGGCTCGACCGTCTGTTCGAAGGCACCACCCACCGGTATTACATAAACTACTGGCCCGACATGACAACCAAATGAGTTGTGAACGTAACTCTCCATTCTGGTTCTTTATTTTACACCTTCAACGGTGTCCCTGCCGAGTTGTACTCACGTCGAATTACTGAAGAAAATTCACGATTTTGTTTCTATCGAGACCAAATATTTCGGTTTTTCTAACAGCGTAACTGCCCATTTATTGCCATTAAGGTTTTCGACCATAAACGTATTAGTAATAAGGATGAGATCGTCTTGACTCGCAAGGTTTGTGTAATCGTTTTGTGAAGATGTTGTCGCGAAACGAAAGCATTTGATAGCTGGATGTCGTGAACGAACAATGTTTACTATATTATTTATTATATATTAGACTTCAATAGCCATATATTAATGTGATTTTGTTGGATATAGTTTTATTATATAATTTCTTAGTTCCAAGTTTCCAAAGTTTGTGGAAGAGAAACACGGAGTCCTGCGTTTAATTAATTTTCGTTTTGTAACATTTATAAACAAAGTTTGATTGTAACGACAATAGTTATGGTCAAGGGTTGTTAAGTACCAATTTTGTCTGGCATTTTTGTCAAAATGGAATGTTAAATTGTGTAAGATTAATAAGTTTAGTGCCTATCTTTTCGTCGAGTAGGCGAACTGATGTCCCCTACACTGTGTAGGTGAAAATTTAGGGAATTGTAGATTAATTTTTAAATAAATCGTGGTTAAAGTTATACAAATTGATATGCATACAGTTTATACGCTTGCTCATTTATGCAGAATTTGGCGATTTAGTTATTGCTAAACAAGTTGCGAGAAGACAACCAGTTATTGCTAAACAAGTTGCGAGAAGACAACCAGTTATTGCTAAACAAGTTGCGAGAAGACAACCAGTTCCGTTAGATAAATTGTGTGCACATGAGTTTGAAGAAAAAAAAGTAACTTTTGTATTTATCAATAGCTAGTTTTTCAAATTTCTTCGAATTTAATAAGTCACCAAACAGAACAAAATTTCATAGCAACACTTAGACACTGCACGCAATACACAAAGGCAAACCAGATTTTTAACTTTTTTTGATATTCATAAGTAAAACTACTTCTAAGACATTTTATGCTCTTGCTTGTAAAATTGCATCAGTGAATATGAAGTAATAAAATCAAATTGAAATCAAAGTAATTTTACATTTTATGTAGTACACTCCTTTACTATACAACAGTGCCTAAGTACGTACCTACACTCATAACTTTACACACTTATAAATACATAACTAAAGAAAAACTTAACGAGGTTCAATGATAAGCATATTTTTCTCTGCTTGAGCATTTTCATCATTTATATACTAGAGCTCATGTCAATACGTCGTCTTCGTGAAAAAAATATAAACTTCCTCTTTATCAATGTTTGGTTTCGCGATACGATGAGCTTTTAGTCAAAATCGCGTCAGTATTACCATATTAAGTATTAATATCAAAAAAGATGTATTGAGTTAGCTAAAAAAATAAACCAATGACAAAATGTTATATACTAATAATTTACAAGTTAGTTTCTTCCCCTATGTCATGTGTTTACTTTGCACTTACAATTCATGGTAAGATATTTATTACCCTAAATAAACCATCACTTTGCTAGTCAAATTTTGTACCAAATAGTAATACTACATATTATAATGTTTACCTAGATGTAATATTGTTAGCCATACTGTTATAATGTGTAGGGAGGTAAGTTTTAAAATATAACATTGTATAAAGACTCAAATATGGCTTAGGGCTTCGGTCATTTAAATAAGACATGAAGCATTGCTCTGCTTCCTTAAATAAACATATATAACTACTTGTTTGTATATCTTTCGTTAAATTTAAATTACCATTGGATTGTGTGTATGATTTTAAATTATGGAACCTCATGTACAACTTTTATGGTTGTTCTTTTAGAAACAAGTACTTTAATATCTACACTGAATTTCTCAAGATCACTAATAATATATGATATTAAAGCTGATACTCAAGGTTTTATTTTAGTTCTGTCAAAACTTAAATTATTTCAAAGTAATTAAGGTTATGTTCGTTACACTTAAGTACTATTTTGCAATGAAGAAAATTTAGTTTTGACAACATTAAAACTAAAACTAAAGCCTTCAGAATCGGCTTTAGTATCATGCTATTATTGATACATATATACCAGTGGCTCTCTAAAAAATTATTTAATGTGTTGGACTTAATTTATTTTATTATTGATAACTTAATTTACTGATATTGTTTTATAGACGATATCTACGATTTGTAGAAGATTGCATAATTTCATCAAGAATGCATTTTAAATAAAATCTTAAATCTTTTAGTGATTTAATTTGTAATTGTGAATGTTACTTTTGTATTTCATAAATATTATTGCTTGATAAACATGCTGTAATAACTGTTAACAGTTTTCAAGCTATGTTGAATTTATGAAAGTTCGTTGCCATTTTACTAGTAAGTTTGTTGCCATTTTACTAGTAAGTTTCCACCAATGTTGGGTGTCTGTATATGGGTTGTTTATTTCTTAATAATACTAAAATATTTATTTTAATATTAAGAAGATCCTGTCTTAATTCCAGTATGAATTTGTACAATAAATTATTAAATATTGTTCTTTAATTATAATTTTGTTTTATTAAACTTGAAACAAAAATAAAACACAATAAAATTGATTATAAATAACTATTTGTACAAGAAACAAAATTACATTTCCTAAGTAGTCTACTGGACTTGATTGATCTGCTTAAATGCCACTTCTTTTATTCCCTTTTTATCCATTGATTTCATTACTTGAAGTCCTTATCTGAAAATTAACACCAACATAGAATTATTAATCTATAAATAACATAAACCATGACATGAATCCCTGAGGGAATGTCAGAGGTGTTTTCAAGTGTGCATTTGTATTAGAATAGTTTATATTGAAATGTGTTTGGTTAGCCAGATTCTTGTTGGAAATTGTTCTTGTCAACGAACCGGCTATGTGAGCACATACGCGTCAATTAGATAAATTTGACAAATAAAATTGATAAATCCTAAACGATAACCCTTATTGTAATGATATAAGAGATATATTTTATTTATTGAATCAATGTCGAGTCGATAGCAGTGTTCATGCTAATACCCCGGTACAGTAAAGGCTCACCTGATTATTGTAGTAGACCCTATAAAAGCTATTCATTTATTTACTTTAGCTTTGCTTGTGCAGGCTTAGGGTTTAGTTCATTTTCACAGTTAGCATAAGCGTGACCTAGACCAGCACCGAACCCGGCGATGATGGGCCACCGCCTTCTGCCCAGGAACAGTAGAGAGGACAGCGCGCCTATTAGCACTCCAGCTCCTGAAATATGGACATTACTACTATTAGTAGTCACTTGGTACACTGTTACTAGCTAACATGGCTATGGAGTTTTCTTTATAAAACAAGGATATATGTAATTAAATGAACTGCACTGTAAATTGAGGAGTATTTACCGGATTTGACCACTGCATCAGTGAGACACATGTCCAACTTCTGTGAATATTCATCAGCTTGATTTTGAGGTTTCGACATTTTTATCTTCGTATTAAACAAGTGGTTCGTCTTGAAAAACACAACTTCGGCGGTTTGAGTCGCTCACACGACAAAATAAGGGCAGAAATTTTAGAGAATCATTTGCACTTTTACATAATTCGGCAGAATTGACAGATAGATAGATGGTCAAATGACATTTCAGCAGGTTTGCAACAATGAAAAAATAAATGAATCCGCATTCCGCAAATGAAATAATGGTGCGTTCAGTTTGATTGCCCGTCGAATACTCCGGTGTTCTTAACGTTAAAGCATGTCGATGGTTAACACCAAGGACATAGTACAAGGCTAAGTTCCCTTTACCAACTGCCTAATAAAGAAAAAGGGTGAGAAAAATGTCATTATTATTAGCCGTTTTATCTCCGCACATTAGTTCCACCATTATCTTGTTTTAAGCGAAAAGACTCACAGGAAGCTTACAGTAGATTTTTTTTGTCGTGTCATTTTAGCGTGAATTGAAAGTAACCAAGACATACATGAGTGCATGACAGACCAAGAAGCTTAAAACCTAACTGAAATGCGTTCATTAAAAGACCCCTAGGCTGTGTTGTTTAGGAACACTGGTGATGCAACGCTGAGTTTTTGAACGGGTTTCGTCGTATAGCGATACACTCCAAACGTCAGTTATCATTTTCGCATTATGTTTAGTATAAATACAGGGGCCTGCTATCGCTTATGTCCCGCGAACGAATTTTTTCTGTCGTTTTTTTAAGGGGAGACGCAAGGGGGACTATGTAAAATACGTATAAAACACACTTAAACTTAACCGCACGCCTACAAAAAAAAAGGTGTAATAGACTTATCCACAGTGCAACTATAAAGTCATGAATTGGAACTAAAATTGTTTTTACTGGTAACACCTGATTTCCCCATACAAAAGATCTCAGGTGTTGCCATATTAATTCTGTTTTGGCAAAGAAAGTGGCGCCCCTATTTAATTCATGACTTTATAGTTGCACTGTAACTTATTTATGTTTTTACATGGATAAAAGTTTTTAAATCATCGAAAAATACGAAGTACTTACACAGATATTAACAGTCAAAGTTTGAAGTAAAATTAATGTACTGCTAAACGCCTGCCGAAATGAGCGCGTTGCCCACTTGACCAAAAAAAATTGAATTGACAGACTGTCGGTCAGCTGCTGCGGTATTTTGTTGTGTTTATTGAGGTTATGTTATGTTGTATGATTAATGATATTGATTGAGCGAAGATTAGTTTAGACTAGAGGGTATTATATTCCTTGGTTATGTTTTACACAGACAGGAAGCAGTAAGACAGACTTTGTTTTTTTTTTTGTCCATGTTATATAACCGTCGTGCAGCTATGTTTACAAATCGATTTACTACGCCAAACAGATATGTTATTCATCTTTTATTTAAAACAAAAGCTAGTTCAGCATCAGAGTCGCAGACTCCAAACCCTAAGAAAGTCACCTCGGATATGATAGGTCCAGTGGATCCGGTGTCCAATTTACGTCCTATTATATTCAAGCAGTCTTCAAAAGAAACAGAACTAGAACAGAAATATCGCGAGAAACGACGGGAGGCGCAAGAGTGGAACCAGAAGTTTTGGACAGCCCACAACACAAGATTTTTCAATGTAAACCTGATCTCTATCACCCTATAAATATTAAGGTAGCATTCCAAATCTGTTTATCATCTGCTTAAGTAGGTTTATTGGTGGTTTTGGTTTCAAAACACTCAATACTATTATATTACTTAGGTGTTGATAAATTGATTGACAATTCTCATGATGTACATTTTGCACCGAGATTCTATTTTACCGCCTAAATAATTACCGCCTTTGTGTTGCGGTCTAAATTGGCCACTCAAAATCATGCTATCATTACAAACATGCAAAAAAATCATGTTTCCTTTTTATCCACTTAGCTGTGTACAGTGGAGACCGCATCGAGTAAGACACATTGGATTTTGTACCTATCTTATATTCTTCTGTGTAAGGGCTAATGTTGTACTGCAAGTGTATAGCTTGATGTTGTCTCAACTGTACAACTTTGAATCGAGTTTAGATTTTGAAAATTGTTGTTTAAATATAGCTATCAGTATTAGAGTAACACCTGACTAAATCCAAAACACAACATAACTGTTAGCCAGTGTCTAGGCAGTGGCGTGCACAGAACTTTTTTCCGGAAAAGCAATCAGAAGGTCAAGTACGACAATAAAAAAAATATGAAAAAATTTAAATAACACTGAAAAAAAATAGTTTGTATAACGCCAGGGTAGGCACTGCCTACCCTAGAGTAAACATTTTCATACAAACTTTTTTTTTTCAAAGTGTTATTTAAATTTTTTCATATTTTTTTTATTGTCGTACTTGAACTTCTGATTGCTTTTTCGGAAAAAAGTTCTGTGCTCGCCACTGTGTCCAGGTAACCAAAACCAATTTTTATCCTACAAAATTGTATTGTTGAGTAAACAAATCAGTTTGAGAATTTGGAATGCACCCTTTCATATAAGTATATTAATTGTATTAGCATCTTGTGTACTATCAGTTAGTAAATATATTATGGAATTTTAATTTCAGGAAAGAGAAGAATACTTGAAGGATAATCTTCCCAAAGGGCAACAAAGCCTTACAGCTGATGAAATGAGTGTTTTTTATAAGGGTTTCCTAGATAAAAACTGGAAAATGCATGTGAACTATAACAAAGAGTGGTACAAGAAGAATGTAGTGATGTTGGGACTTGCTATACAAATTAAGATAATTAATTTATTCAAATTGAAGAGTTCTAAGTAAGTCACTATAATGTGATTTCTGTACAAACTGTAAATTATTATATATTAATTCTAAGTATTCTAAGTAGCAGGAGCATAAATGCACACTATGACAATGCCGCAATAGCATGATATTTCATACCTAGTGCATTTGAACAGGCCATCACATCACCCACATCTTGATCATGATGATGTTGAGGTGGGACTCTTGCTGGGTAAAAGGGGATGGTCAGCTCTCCATTTGGTGCTAATCCATCTACTTCCAGGGGCGTTCCCTCTAAGTATGTCTGAGTATTAAAAATACTTGAGATCTTCCTCCTTGAAGCCTCACATATGGCTTTCTTGCTCATGGATAGTAAAGGTTATTATTAATTCAAGTAAATAAAATGTTCTGTCTTTTAAATATATTTATTATTGACTCTGTAACCAAGCAGTTACCCTGTAATCTAGGAGGATTGTGAAACTATGTTAGTAATATCCCCTCCATAGTTTAAAAGAGCAATATTTGTCTAAATATTATAAGAGTGCATTACAAACTAGAAAATATCAATCGGAAACAAATCCAAAGACAAGAATTTGAAAAAATTCCCCGGGCCAGGATTCGAATGTGCGACCTCTTGTTATCAAGACAAGCGCGCTACCAATTGCGTCACCGAGGTTCCTACCTAGACCGGCGAATTCTTCCATCATACTTGTCCACTGTTATTTTTGCATCTGCTTGATATACTAGCTTGTACTGCACATACAGAATGCTCACGAGGGCGTTGAACGCTGTCGAATCCTGGCCCGGGGAATTTTTTCAAATTCTTGTCTTTGGATTTGTTTCTGATTGATATTTTCTAGTTTGTAATGCACTCTAATAATATTTTGAGTATTTATAGCAATGGATTTCGCAAAATAAACAATCTTAATATTTGTCTATAAATATATACACAAATCATATAATATATCGAATCATATAAATATGCCTATATATTATTTAAGTACCTATATACAGGTGATTTGTAATTCGACCTATTCCTTGAAAGGGGTTATACTAGAGATCATTTACAACGAATTAAGTCCTATCAACTAGGGTTCAAAAATGAATGGTCTCCGAGTTACGAAGGTTTTTATATTATTTTTCAAACCGTCAGACTAATAACCAAAAATAAATAATTTAAAATAACTATTCATCTGTCAGCACTTATTTATTATATTTCTGATCAATGATAGATGAGTGATCATTTATAAAAAAAATACGTGTCCTGAATTTCCATAATCTCAGAATTAAAAGGTCTTAAGTGGAAAGAAAACCTTTTTTTTTTGTAATTTTTGAATTATCATTTTCGACCCCTAGTTGATAGGCATTATTTGTTGGAAATGATCCCTAGTATAACCCCTTTAAAGGAATAGGTCGAATTACCAATCACCCTGTATACATAATCGGGTTCTAGAAAGCGGATTTAAGGATTTCGATAACATTACAGTACAGGGGTTTTTGGGGCTAAAAATCAATCTAGCTAGGTCTCATCCCTGGGAAAAGTCGATTTCTCAGAGTTTTCATAAGCAAATCGCTCATCTTGTCTTGCTTCGTAGTGAAGATCACATCAAGTTATACACATTGAACTTTGTACCTATATTTTACATCGTTCACTATAGGGGCTAATGTAGTTCTGCTCGTGTATAACTTGAGGTGGCCTTAACTGTATAAGATTGTAAATTTTGAATCATTTTCCACAGAGAATTTTATTATATCAATGCATGACGTAGACAGGAATGAGTTCATTCCGTTTTGTTTGATTCTTATCTTCATGGATACAAACCCAACGACAATATGGAATCTATATACGAACCATACAACAAAGATTAATAAAACAGAAAAGAAAAACTGCATATATGAGCATTTCTCATTTTTTTTCGTAACTTGATTTTTTTGCTGTCCCACAAAGTTATTTATCATTATTCTGTACAAAATGGTCTAACAGTATTTAACTGTAGACGGTGTGGTTTTCTTTATTTATTTTTGAATACGAAAAAAAATACTGAATGTCTAAAATAATTATATATTAATTAAAATTAAGTAAATAAAAAACATTCCCAAATTTTAATGTATGAAAAGTCACGTGTCCCATACGACTTACTGATACTTTGATCGCTAATATTTCGGAAAGTTCAAAAGCATCCTACGTTTTTTTTTATTTTAATTGCTTAATCATTATGTCGGGGTTCATTTCATATTATCTTTGAGAAGAGAGTAGTGCATTATTTTTTCAAAAAACACATTTTAATCTTGTCCCAGAAAAGTTTCAAAAAGTGACATCCTCTTTTGTTACCAATTTTAGCATATTACTTTTGTGAAATATACCAATAAGTTGATATTTTTAGTTTTTGGTAACACTCTACGTGACATTTCAGTATGACATCCTCTTTTGTTACCAATTTTAGCATATTACTTTTGTGAAATATACCAATAAGTTGATATTTTTAGTTTTTGGCAACACTCTACGTGACATTTCAGTATGCCATTTTGCTGAGCAATCTCTCTCTGCTGGATGGCGTCTTAGAGTGTACACGTGCCTACTATTGCTCAATTTCTGTTCAGTTTTTGTTACCAGATTTTACAGGGTAAATTGTTAATATCTCATAAAACCATTGTTGGTTTTTGAAAGAGAATATTCTAAGTTACATTCGAGTTGAATTTAAATAAAACAGTTATTGTTTTTACTGTGATGAATAAATTTCAAAACATAAATTATTCTCGTTTCGTTACTTCTTCTTTTGTTACTTTGGCATAGTAATGTATAAGAGGAAAGTTAGGTAACAAAAAAGGAATTCAAACAAAAGTAGCAAAAAAGGTAACAAAAAAGGAATTTTGTTACTCTTATTTTGTTACTGTCCCAAAATTAATCAACATTAATTTTGAATTTTCCTGGGTTTTAATTGACTTAAAACACCTAAAAATTATCGTTAATAATGAAAAATAGAAACATGTCGGGATAAATAATATTATCTTTCTATAATTAATTTTGGTTTTCATAAAATAAAAACTTTTGCCTTTATGTTTGTACCAATGGTAACAAAAAATAATTATTGCAGAGTTTTCGTAAATATGTTTTTATTTAAAGGGATATTTTTGCTGAAATTATTAAAAGTATAATCATGAATTTAAAGAAACAATGTTTCCTACTGGTATATCTACAATAACTTATCCAATTTTCACCAAATAAGTAGTAACAAAATAGGACGCTTTTTTTCACCCCCTAATTGGATTTTCACAATTTTATCACTGAAACGGTGAAATCACATACGTGCTATACCAACATTATCAATCTAAACATAATAAATTATTAGATTTTTATGTTATATACATATATTTACGATATTTTCATTTTGGACAAGTTTTTGAATTAGTAGCAAATTTTTTGAGAAATGCTCATATGTTCTAATAAATTTAGGAACATACTTTGACATACAGTACTCCCAAGCATGGAATTAGTATGTAACATAGTACCAATTATATAATATATAATGCATATACAAATTTTCGCCACTGTTCGGCAAAGTTCGTATTTACGTACACTTTCTATACAATCGATAAAGTCACGTGATATGTCCGGTCGCTCGGCTATAGATTTCTATGCGCATTATTACCTTGGGAGTACTGTACAGGTAGGACCTTCTGTAGGATCTTAATCCGAACACCCAAAATTCGGATATACGAAGCGCTGGATGCAGCTTTGTGTCCCCCAAACTAGGACTCAGTAAAGCAGTTCCACTCAACACAACAACGGTGTTCCAAGCATAGCAACATGTGCTACTCCACTGCTCTGCAACCGAAGATATGACACGAAAAGCAGGGATTGCGACGAACTCTAACTTCCCTTCACTGGACCAGTTTATGTGTCAGAATGCTGAAGCTGTTCGGCTCTCCTGGCTGGGCTGACTGACTGGGGGGAAGTGTACAATATACACGATTGCGGAGAATTAGTGCTGGACTCATCGCCCCCGTTACGAATTTAGAATTTTATTGTATGTTGATATATTTTGTAAGGCATTATCAATGGTCAAATGACGCCACGCCACATGGTAGATAGAACAATATGGAGGAAAGTCGCGCGGTGGATGACGAACCGACAATTAATAGGTACATATAGCGGACGAATTAATACATGTAGCACCTAAAACACAGTATTGCGTGCCTACGTGGCACTGCAAGTTGCTGAAGAACGGCAGTTCTGCGGGGGCAAGGGGGTCGTTCGAATTAAAGAGGCGTTCGGATTAGCGAGGGTTCGAACCGTCGCGGAACCCTCGCGGCTCTTACGAAGTGGCGTTTTCTATTAATATCAATGTTGAAATTCTACGATATAGCACAGAATTACAAACATGTGTAAGTATTTATTTTAATTTGACAAGTCAATATTTCATGGATATATGTATAATAGTAGTTTATGCTACAAGGGCGAGAAGGAATAAATTACGAGGACGATTTAAAACACGACCGTAGCGAGTCATCATCACAAATAGGGATGTTTCTATCAAAATTCGGCCTGATCCAGCGGGTCTACCGCGTAATTCTCATTTTCATCAACATCAACTTGAGATTGAAATTTGACGTGCGTGCGACGACGCCCGCCTAACGTGCCATCTCTTTTGCACGCGTTGAATTTCGTATGCATTTGCTTGAAGTTGATACAAATGAGAATTACGCGGTAGAGCCCCTGGTCATGTAATTCAATCTACATCATCAACATGCCCAATTCGTGCCGCTATAGAAAGATGTCTCCAAATGATGTCTGAATTTATACAATTGTGAGCTTTCGGATAGTTCGGACATTTTACAAGAACATAACCAACTCGCTTAAATTAAATTATGTTAAGGTGTGTCAATTCGAAAACCATTTCGAGATTTAGGTTTAATAAGCCGTATTTATGAATTTGTTGTCCAAAAAACCTCATGATGGTGAATATTTTTACGAAAAAGCTGCAACTTCCATTTGCCTTCGTGTGACGCCACTTGAGAAATGGCTATTTTGAAATGTGTCCTTGGGTATCAAGATAAATTTATACAAATTTGCTGCCCACTGATTTGACAGATGAGTAGACAGACAGAGACAGACCACTTTTTATAAACAATCACACATCACAATCAGTATAATGTCTAAAATTCTCAAGTGACACATACTTAACTAATCACAAAAAATAATGGTTAGTAAATTTATTTACTAAAATACTGCAAATGGTCATAAAATGGCGGGTATTCTCTGAAAAAAAAACATATTCTTTGAAATTAAGCTATGGGAATTATTAAACGGTTTTATTCCACAACAAATCAAATGCATATGTAACAAGAAAAAATAATAAAATTAAAACTAAATAATATTTTAAATTAAACTAAATAAAAAATTCTATCAAGGTCGCTGCCGTCGTGCGGGAGAGTAGAGTACCTAGTAGGCTGGCAGCGTTAGTCGTTACCTCGTTGGTTTGGGAATTAATTTGTCTAAAAGTAAATAATATTACATAAAATTTACAGATATGAAACCTATTTGAAGAAAAAGATAATTAGAAAAATTTACTAAAAAAATAAAATGCCAAAAGACAATAGTTATGTCATACTATTATTGTAATATCAACAATTTTTGTACAATGTTTTTGAAAGAAACTCATAAATTTCCGGTAAACTGGCTTTTGGGACTACACGCTAAAAAGTCAATGAACAATTTCTCTTGATAATAGGTACTACTTTATAATAAAAATATATACAATGTATATTGCTTTTAAATGGCTCCTAGGACTGTGTATAGCGATGTGGCTCGCTACTTGCTGCATCGACTTGGTCAAGATTAGTGACGAAATTAACAGAACTGGTGAGTGTTTGCAAAAGAATCACAGAAATAAAAGTGGGATTTTATCTGAAGATGTAAGTGGACTACATTTGCCTTTATTTTTCAGGTTATCATGTGAAAGTTACTAAGAAAAGATACAATGAACAAAGAAATTTGAATGTTATCGGGCATGATAATAAAACTGTTGAGTCAAACCAAGGATTTGCAATAATACATATTGCAATATTCACAGCAGGAGCACTTGCGGTGTCAATATCTTCGAGAAGACGGGAAATTATTTTATTTATTCAAAATAATTTTCCTAAATTAGAGTTTAATCAGGTTCAGCAGCAATTTATCTCAATAACAAAACAAAAATCTAAGGAATACTTAAATAAAACCGCTAAAAAAGTAAATGTTGCCATATGGATGTTGATTGAAAAATTATGGGGAATTATAAAAAACTTTATTTTGAAAATAATTTTTGAAGTCTATGAGAAAAAATGCAGAAGTAAAAAAGCGGACATGAGTTTAGCACTGCTTACAAAACTAAAAGAAGTCGAAAATCAAAGACACAATATGAAACAACTTTTACTTATCGTTTTGCAGCAGAATAAAAATCTCAAGAATCAATGTCATTTAGAAATGATGGCAAAAGAAAGACTTCAAAGATACATGGAGGAAATACAAAAGTTAATAAAAGAAAACAGAACTAGATTTTTCAGCTTTCAATATCTTTATTTAACGACACGCCAAGAAAACTCCTTTTTAAATGTTAGAGTTAGACAACTTACTAAAGAAAAGATTGAAGCTGAAAGAAGGCTTATGAAGTTAGTTAATAAAGTGTACGAATCTAAGAATACTGCACTGTTCTCTTATTGCACAGATTTTATTGTACCGACAAAAGAGACATCATTCAGAAACTCGAACTTTACAATGGAGAACAACGAACAAACTAATAAACTTGTTTCTTCAACTTCCGGTATCACCACTAGATCTTGTAGTACTACGGCGCTCGATAATACAAGGACAAATAGCTTTCCTAAAATAGTGAATGAAGAAGCTATCAAAATTAATTCGTTTGCACCAAAATTAAAAGGTCTCCCCGGAGAATTTGTATGGGCAGTGCAAAATAAAGATGGATTTATTCAAAAGATATATGAATATGGTTACAGTTGCAATTTCAAGAATCGAGATACAATGAGAAGAATCAGGGAATATTCTGTTTATTTTGATAAGGATTCCCTGTTAGATTATAAAAGGTAAAACAAGAATGTAATATATGGTATAGATAATTAATTTTAGATAGAAAATAATTATGATAAAAAAAACATGCTCATTTCAGTACAGAAACGATTACCAGGCAAAGGTCACCAATGACAATGAAGAACCAAGATTATAAAACGTATTATTTAGCGAGTCAAAAGTTTTTAACAGGCTCGAAAGAATTTCAAAGGTTTTTATACAACAATACGAACATTGTGTCAAAGCCAGATGTCGATACATCTCCTATGCTATGTGGATAAAATACCTATATATTTAACAATATTATAAACTTGTGAAAAATATTATAATTCTTTTTTTTCTGATTGTTTTACAAAATATATTTTGTTAAAAAAGTGGGTAATTTTTAAAACTGAGTTGTCAGCCCTATTCTTTCCAACACGTGTCTCGTTTTGTAGTTACCTATTTGCTTTAAATAAAATAAAGTACTTAGGTACTGACAGATCAGAGATAGATTTGTGAAAATATCAGTGAGGAATAAATAAAATAACTACATACGATCTGCTTCTCGTTTTATGACTTTGTTGATCTGTGCTCTGACTAACCTCTAAAATTAAATAGGTAGTAATCTCAGAATACTTATTCTGAGGTAGTAATATACACAAAAAAAATGGATAAATTGAAAGAAATAGACGTTGGGGCTATTTCATGGAAATCGATAATCGAAGAAGGCCTGAATTTAGAATATTCTGTAGCCATTCCCAAAAATACGGCTACGGAAATTCTAGGTGAACTAGAAGATACTTTAACATATTTTACTGGAGATCTTGCTAAAATAAGGTAAGTACCAAAGCCATTACACTATGATTGGTTATTTAATAATTTACTTACTACAGTTAATTCATCATCGTCTAAAGAAAGCGGGCTTTACAGATCGGGTCACGACCTTTGCTTTTAATCGGTGGAGCCAGGGGCGCATTCATGAACTAGGGTCGCGACACCAGTTCTATTGCCATCTCTGTCGCACACGTTAAACATTGTATACGCTATCCTGTTGTCAGTGTTGGAACCTGACGAAAGTGTTAATTAATGAACGGGGTCAGTGGAGCCGACCATTCAATCAACCGAATACTAAATACCTACCTACTGATAAATCGGTTTATGAGCACAGTAGTTACACTAATATTTTTAACTGCATAAATAATAAATACCACTTTCGTGTTTCTATCTACGAGTAAATTAAAGGTAAATTCCCATCGGTCTTGACAAACATACGTATAGAACTACTGTGCTCATAAACCGATTTATCAGTAGGTAGGTAAGTAAGTATTTTAGTATTCGGTTGATTGAATGGTCGGCTCCACGGATTAAAAGCAAAGGTCGGCTCCTATAATAAAATATGCCAATAGAAATGTGTATAAAATATGCCCAATAGAAATGTGTATAAAATATGCCCAATAGAAATGTGTATAAAATATGCCCAATAGAAATGTGTAGTGGTGAAGGTCAAATGAAAGACATCGCTTTTTTAAAGAAATGCATGCTTATTTTTTTAAATCTGTCTTATCTAAAATAAAAGCTTTCTTATGAAAACACCTGCGTAATGTGTTAAAAAACTTAAAATAAAACCGGCCAAGTGAGAGTCAGACTCGCGTACCTAGGGTTCCGTATTGTGTTGCGGATGATAAATTTAATTTTGTCTTTTTGCTTGAATTTCTCAACCGCTTTATTTTTCCTGTAATCTGTACGTAAACACATATTACCATTGATTTTTTTTCATATTTTTTGGTCCACCGGTTTTGGAGATAAGGGGGGGACATACAATTTTTTATGGTTTTTCAAGGATTTCTCGAAATAGATGCAATTAAATATAGCCAAACTATATATTTTTACAATCAGCTTTTAAATACCTACAATTTGATATTATATTTTTATAAAATACTTCCTTTCTTATAATTTGTGCTCAATTTTTTTTAACCGCACTTGACTCGCACTAGGCCGGTTTTTTTAGTACTAGTGCAATGCTTCGGTCTGGCGATCCTGACGCGCAGCGTTGCGTTGAACGATGTGCGTCGTCGAAGGAATGAATGTATGGGAATGTTATATATGTAATGTCGTTCGTTCCGTCGACGACGGACGCGACGTTTACGCGTTTGCGTCAGCGGTTTGCGCGGGGAAGCGGGGAGCACGCACACCGCACACCAGTGTTGCGCGTAGTAATACCACAGAATAAAATACTACTTTATATTCTCTGGTTGCGGGGAGTCATTGACTGCGGATGCTTGTGTGTCAATATGGATTTCCGCCCACGTCACTAGCTACAGCAGAATCGAATGACCACTGTCGTGCGTCAGGATCGCTTGACTGATTGAGTGATGACTGCGTTGGACTGCTTCGTCATGTGACTTTTGCGATTGCTTGTGCGTCAATATGGATTTAAAATTCCTCTTTATTAATGTAAAATAGCATCCTTCCGTGCCACGATTCAGCAGCAGAGCCTTAGTAGCACTGCGCTTTTTTTTCTCTTCTTCCAGCAAAGCAACAATTTCAACTAAGTTCTCAATTTTTGCGCTAAACTAAGACTTCCACGTCGCTAGCTGCGGCAGAATCGAATTGCCACTAGATGGGTTAGCGTCGTGACGCTGCGCCATGATGTTGCGTTGAACCGCTCACCGCAACGTTTTGCTTCTGAATGACCTGACCGAACCTTCGACTTTTTCGAGAATTAGAAAACGATTTTTTCTATGCGCAGAAATATCTGTAGCAGATCTGTTTGTCCCTGATAGTATCATCAAAACACCCAACGAAATTTATTTTGATGTTAACAATTATTTTTATTTCAGAGTATTTGGTAAAGTATATCCCTTACCACGACAGCAAGTAGCATATGGTAATCCAGGCATAACTTACAAGTATTCTGGAACTACTGTGCCAGCATTACCTTGGCCAGCTCCCGTGTTGGCACTAAAAGACTTTTTATTCAAACTGAAAGGAATTGATTACGATTTTGTGCTCGTCAACAAGTAAACCAACATTTTTATTTTACTTAATAAATATTTTACATATTATTCTGTTCGGATGGTTTAGTTATTTTGCTCATATTTTGCAGATACAGAGATGGCCATGATCACATGGGTGAACATCGTGACAATGAACCTGAATTGGATCATAACTACCCCATAGCTTCTATTTCCTTTGGGCAAGAAAGACCCTTCTTACTAAAGCATAAAGATACAAGGAAGTCTGGCAAGGACAAAAGATCCATTCCTCCAGGTTTGCTTTATTTTAAATCTTCATATTTGTTGATGGTAACAGAATCGTCGATATTTCTTAACTTATAGAACATGTAACGTAAGAGACGAGCTTCATACGTAACAGTTTGCTTAGCTTTAGTATTGGCGTCTTCATCCTGGAATGGATTTTCGATCACAGTGCTCACTTTGCGGCCATAAGTCTCACAGCCTTCCAGAAACTGAAGACAATCTCTGATCGTGCTATCCTTAACAACTATCAAATGCTTTGCCAGGTTTTCCAAAAATGACAAGAAACATCTCTTGGCATAAAACCAAGTATCAGTACCCAAACGCTTATTAAAAGGTTCTAAGGATTTTATCACTCTGGAAATTCCAAATTCATAATTTCCTTTGGCGCAGTATAAGGTGCCGATAACCAAATTAACAATGCATAGATGATAAAACTTTTTCTGAGGATCTTCAAATATTTGTTGTTCTTCCTCTTTTTCAATTTTACGCATTATGTCTTCAGCTTCCTCGTTCTGTGAGGTCATGATGTACGATACACATAAATTTGCTAAAACTACTGCGCTTACATCTACAATATTGTCAAACTGCTTCTTGACTATAGGCTCATAGAAACTAGCAGCTTCTTTATATTTATTTTCCTGCATAAATAAAACATGAGCAACATTAAGACGCCAAACATCAGATTCATTGCAAAACTCAACAGATTTGCGAAATATCTTTTCAACTTGACCATAATTTTCCATATCCCAGTAAATTTTAGCCTGAGCCATTACGACTGGTATGTATCTTTCTAATGCGTCTTCATATTCCACCACTGCTTTCTTTACTTGATCATTATCTCCCTGGGAACGACTTTCTTGTACCACTTTTGTCAGTTTCCTCAACTGTTCGGCATGCTTTGATGCAATGTCGTCGTATTTTTGAAATGCCTCTTCAGGTGATGTTTGACTTGTAATCACTGCGTCTAAGAAGTCGTATAAGTACGGCGTTAAGTATTTGTAAGTGAATTGAGCATTTTCAGCTAAAACATCTGCAGCCAGATCATAATATTCAAACTTACAGTAGAGTAGTAGCAAATTAGCAAAAGTCTCGGGGGGAAATGGATCATGTTGTAATAGGAAATGTAATTTTTCAAAACCATCTGTCGGCTTTATATCAATTGACGTTAAAGCTAGGTTGTGCAATGTCACAGCATCTAGTTCGTGTTCGTGTCTCGGTGGCATGTCATTTAAAGCTTCTCTTGCTGCTTCTATATTTTTAAGTTGGTATTCAATAGCAGCTTTGAGATTAAATACCTCAGTCAAAGCTGTCTCATGAAGTGTTAAAGTATTTCCAACTGATTTTACTTCTGAGGTTTCAGCTTGCATTCCAACAGCTAACTCTGGATGATCCCTTATACCCCTTTCAATTACTAGTGTAACATGCTTTAAAGCTTGAGGATATTCCTTAACTCGAAAATAGCAAAGTGCTACATTGTAGTGCAGGTGGGCGTTGAAACCAAAAATATTCAAGCTCCTTGAAAATTTTTGCAACGCCTCTTCAAACTGACCATCTTTATACAGCAGACATCCCAAATTTATATCTTTGTCAGTATCTTCTTGGGAATAAGAATCAACGAGATTTTTAGCTGTGATAGTGTCTTCTTCTCCATACTTTATGGCTGATTGTAACTTCGTAACTTTCCTCTCTAGTTCTGGAGCTGTAATGGTCGTCGTTACTTTAAAGGATTCATCGAACATTGATGCTTCGTACAGCGCTTGCGCGAAGTATAATTTGTACTCTGGAACATCGGGATGCATTGCTGAAAGCTGTTCATAGCAGTTTGCTGCTTCTACAAATGATTGAGTTCTAAAGTAGCAGTAACCGAGTAGAGATAGTCCAGCTCTATTAGGATTGAAATTAATGGCGTCGTTAAGGGCTTTTATCGCGTCTTCGTATCTCACCTCCTTTATCTGGAAAATAAACAAAAACAACATTTACATATATAAAAAAGTATTAAGTACAAAGTATATGTCCAAAGATATTATACAATATGTACAGTGTACAGTATTAGTGTAATGACATATTTTAAAATAGCTTAAATTGGTAAATTTTGAAACATGAGAGGAACATCCTTAAGGGGGTATATCGTCAAAATCGACACTTTTTGAAGTTATTTATCTGCTGTTCTAAAAAAGTCCCAAGTTAAATAAATTAGTATAATAATTTTGAAACTTTTTTCTAGATTTTGGTCTATCAGAAACGCGATTGGAGGAATTTCACTCGATAGAAATAATTATTGAAATGAGGTCTAAATTTACACTTTTTTTGATATTCTGACAAATTGGAACAGCATACAGACTTCATAAATATTTATTTAGATGGATTTTAATAATACCTAAATTACTGGTTATGGAAATTTTTATAGCTGTTTTAGTTAATTTTGTATTTATTTAAAACCAACTTTTTGTCAATTTTCCCCGATTCCGTCCCTCTTGCACTACAAATCTTTCCGCCTGGAGTAACGGGGACCTTTGCACAGACGATATATCACCTTAAGGGGTGTAAAGGTGCAAGAAGAAAGGATTTTTCGAAATTCACTCAATAAGAGGGTGAAACGGGTTATAAACTTTTGTGTCGATGTTGTGTTCCCAGCGGGTACAACCGTTTACCGTTTGTTTATCCCAAATCTACGTGGTAAAAGTAGTGGGCGTCATCTAGTGTATTATAACTATAAGCAAGTCCAATGTTTTTGATGCTGCTATATCATAAAAAACTAGCATATAATGTATAAAGTTATTTATTATTTAGTTTAAAATTATCTTCTCGTAAATTTTATTAGCCTTATGAATTCGTTAGAAATCTGAAGAATCAGTCCTTAAAATGTTATTTATTATTATTGATAAGCACTATACAAGCACACATATTACCTTTAATACCTTACAGATCTGTTATACAGAAGGATAAGTGGCACTTGAGCTTTCATATCTTTGGCGCGTGTTGACGGTGACGCAAATAGTAGATATTATATTTATTGAAACTAAACCTTATCATTACTATGTACCTATTTAATGTTATTGAGATTTGTATGATTTCATCTTGTGCAATTTTAGTTATCTGAATAGTTTTTTAAACTCATCACCTTTGATTGGCTCGTTAGGCAAACCAATCCTTTCCTTCCAATAATTTCCTCATTTCCAAAGGTTAGTTGGTAGAAAATACCAATTAATTATTACTAAGCTCGCCTTTGTATAATTATTGTATTTTTGTGCAATAAAGAATATTATTATTGTTATTTTTCCATATCTTAAGGGCATGGCTGACTCGAGATCAGGTACCCCATTTTGCATCAAGTAGAATAGAACTGTCTATAATGACTTTTCGTTATTGTTTAAAATAGCACGCTCTCGAAATACTGAGTTTTTATTAAATATTTCTGCTTCTAATCAAAATATAAATACGATTTGCTTAAACTAGCTAGATAGCATTCAAACAAATTTTGAAAAGAAACGACCAACTAAATCCTGATATCGATACTCGGGAGAAAATCAATAAGAAGTCTAAAATAGAGGGTCGCAAAAGAAAATTTGTATGATTTGTCCTTGTTACACCAAACCACAAATATGAAACTGAACAGATTGCACTAAAATTTTGATATAGTTCTTGACGTGGAATGGAATAGCTACTTTTTATTCCATTAATCAGTTCGTACGTATGGCAAGGGAGTTTCAAGTTTTTATAGAAAAGTGATGTTTGTCAATCCTCCACACCGTAACTACTGAACGGATTGACTAGAAATTTCACAAAGAGGTGGACAAAACTAGCATCTAATATATTGCTGAATCATAGTACAAATACCCTGATTTGACCTTACATGCATAACAGACGCGTGCTCTGCACGCCGTTTTAGCGAAATTTCGGACTTTGCTGAACTTCACTGAAACGGTGGCGTATAAAACACGCATGTGTATGTGTGACCTCGAATCAGAGCGTTGTACTAAGATTCTCTACTCTACTGATGTATTTACTCTGACCCAGGTAAGGTAACTTGGTGCAATAGGGCATTAAAAACTAGTGTTTCCGTATTGTTAATCCAAAAACGTTTTGCCAACTTCTAAAACGCACCACAGCTCTAATTAATCGGCAAAATGGAATCGGGCCTCGCTTCATTTTAAAACCTAACACGATTAATAATTCAATTGACGTGGTTTGTCCAAACTTACTTCATAAACGTAAGAAGAACATAGTTTTTTATAACTGTAGGTATCCTGATTATTGCAACAAAATAACTTAAGGTGATATACCGTGCTAGCAAAGGTCCCCGTTACTCCAGGCAGAAAGACCCGCAGTGCCAAAGGGACGGAATCGGGGAAAATTGTCAAAAAGTCGGTTTTAAATTAATTAAAAATTAACTAAAATAGCTACAAAAAATTCCATAACCAGTAATTTAGGTGTAGTTAAAACCCATCTAAATAAATATTTTTCAATGTGTGCTATCCTAATTTGTCAGAATATCAAAAAAAGTGTAAATTTAGACCTGATTTCAATAATTATTTCTATCGAATGAAATTCCTCCTATCGCGTTTCTGATAGACCAAAATCTAGTAAAAGGTCCCAAAATTGTTATACTAATTTATTTTACTTGGAACTTCATTAAAAGAGCAGATAAATAACTTCAAAAAGTGTCAATTTTCACGGTATAGCCCCTTAATTTCCTTAAGTATTTCGTAATATTACTGTTTGGGTAGTTGTAAATATAAATGTTTTAACTCTTTTTTTCTTAGTTGCGTCTAAGAGAATTAAAAGTATCAAATATAGCTAGTCACAGTTTATACATCGTACGTACTTTACCGAGGTCACGTACTCTTTTATTCTATTGTTCTCTTTTCCCAAAGTTAATCAGAATTGGTTCAAACTTCGATCATCGAAGGGTGCAAATAATATTTCCTTAACTATAATTTATTATTGTTTATTTGTTGGGTTTGTTTTCTTTTCTACATATACTTTTTTCTTTTGTGCAAATTGTAATAAAGCTTCATTGCTTTTATTATAATTATTAACAAACTTAAAATTATCTCCAATCTATTATCTAAATGGGTCCGGCAAAATCAGTAAATTCGAGATTGATTAAAATACATAACGCTATCGTCATTGTTCCCAATTATTGCTCGTTACTATCTAGTGCAAATTGTTGTAAATAATAAAATCATTTTTTTAACGTTTTAAAATTGTTGTTGCCTACTAGGACACCATATACAACGTGTAACAGAAAGGTGTAACCATATTTGAAGAACTTATTCAGTATATAGAACAACTTTTACTATGGAGCCAACTCTGAAATCTCAAAAAAAAATCTACCCTTTCATACATTTCGGCCGAGCGGCATTGCATTTTTCTATGAAACAGTTAATTCTTTTTTTCGATATACAGGGTTTATTACATAGTAAAAGTTGTTCCATATCATTGAATGAACAAGCTTTTCAAATATGGTTACACCTTTCTGTTACACGTTGTATAAAAAATATGTTTATATATATTATAAAAATATGTTATCTACCGCGAATAATAAAATTTGAAAAAAAAAATATCAAAAGCAAACCATTAGCATAAAAATAATATATTAAAAGATTTTATTAAATTTTTTTTTTTCGGAAATAGTTAATCTATTCAAAATTATGTCCCCGTTTTACCATATTTTTATTCTTTTTTATCATTTCCTATTCCATTACCTTTTTAACAAAAAGAATTGCAACGTTCTATTATAAATACAATAATTTCAGACCGCTTAAATGAGTCTTCGCCCGCGCGGTACAGGGGCGCAGGGGTATGACGACAAAGGAGAGCGCAAGAGGAGCGGGTGGCAGGCGCACATTGTGTGATACACAAGAGGTGAAATGTACAATGGATAGTTCTTGCGATATGTGACGTCATAGCGGTTAATGTGTGGTGTTTTTATGAGCAAAGAAAAATAATTGATGATTATAATTGGATTAAAAAACTATATTCACATCAAAATCATACCCCCGCGCCTCTGTACCGCGCGGGCGAAGACTCATTTAAGCGGTCTACCTATAGCAAAGGGCACTGCGCTCGCGTCCAATACAAAGATGATTAGGCGGAGCACTTTTTCAAGAAATAAAAACAAAATAAAAAAACTTAGTTTTTGTCAATTTTGACCCCTTTTTGGATGTGCACTTTTACGAGAGACACTGTATTACAATGGGTTAATAAAATGCCACGATGATTGTGGCATTTTAGCGCATCCTCTTAGACTGCCGCTAAGTGTATACTGCCGTAAACGACAGTTTAACGTAAAAAGATTTTTTGTGTATAATATCATGAATTATATTTAAACTACGGGGGTCGCCTCATTCCGCTCCACTTCGCTCGGCTCCCCAAATGTATTTACATGTAAAGCTAACACGCTCCTCCTCGCTCCGCTTCGTTTCGTTCGTCGTCGCACCTATTTTTGACTTTTTAGGGTTCCGTAGTCAACAACAAGGAACCCTTATAGTTTCGCCATGTCCGACTGTCTGTCTGTCTCTTAGCTTAGTTAGAGACTATTAGTACTAGAAAGCTGTAATTTGGCATTGGTATACATATTTATCACGCCGATAAAATGGTACAGTAAAATTTTGAAAAATATTATTTTTTATGGTACCTCCCCTACACGTAAAGTGGGGATGATTTTTTTTATCGTCTATCCCCTAGTGTGGGTTGTCGTTGGATGGGTAATTAAATAATATTGGGGGTGTAAGAAAACCATTTTTCGATCCAGGGTTCCGTTTGCGAAATATTAAGCTTCAAAGTGTTAATTTTTGTTAGAGTCAAGTGTCCCCCCCCCCCCCCCCCCCTCCAGCGAAACGGTTGTATCTGGAGACGTGAAAAAAATCACGGCAGTTGTATACATAACGAAATTAAAAGGAAAACTATCACAGCTAAGTAGGCTTTACAAGTTAACGAGTACAGATCGCGCCAAGCTTTTAGTCCCCTCTAAACACGGGGCGATTCGCATCAGCAGGAACAAAATGTATGGGCCGTTCTTGGGAAGAGCAACTTCCGAGCGTACTAGAAGATTGGTGCGGTCTGTATTACTATATATAATGGTACGGAACCCTTCGTGCGCGAGTCCGACTCGCACTTGGCCGGTTTTTTGTTGAAAGACTTTGGACATCATATCAACACAACATCAAAAATATATAATACCATAAAAATACACTGATATTTCACTAGGAGACGAGGTTATTGGAGAGTAGGCAGGAGTGGACACGCACGAGTATTGATATTGATTATTTATTAAATAAATAAAGAGTCTTACTTACCATTGTATAAATAGTTTTTGTATATTGCCCATCCTTTATTTGTAAATATTCCATTTGGTCTTGTACAACTGCTCTTTCTTTTGAATAGGCGCTGTGGTTTGTTTGTTATTCCGTTGCTATTTCTATGGCAACGCGTGAAGTTAAGGCATGGTCACTGACCTCCATATAATAGTATGGAGGTCAGTGGGAATGCTGCATGAATGTTCTTTTTTATTCAATTCATTTTTTTTTCCTGTTTGATTCAATACAATTTTAACAAATTTTGTAATTATTTATAATTATTCGCTTCTTGGTGGGATATCATCTTAAAAAAATTATACAGAAATCCTTTTAAGTTGTTTTTCCCACAAGAATTTATTTTTACACTAAGGCTGCCTACCGGTTTCGTATAACATACAATGGTCTTATATAATACATCTCGTTGGGCCAACAAATTATTAATTTTAATACTAACTTGAACATCTAAACTAACAAACTGATATATGATAATAACCATCATGTTGGTTCAAATATTTAAATTACATCGAGAAAATACAAGGTGTCCCAAAAGAAAGTTTATATTTGGTTAGCTTACTGCGTAAACGCAAAAAATCTGAGGGGTGCGAGAGGTATGTCAATCGATTGCCTTGCTTCTGGGAATTTAGACGCTATGGAGGTTTTCTTAGGGTCGGACCGTGTGTTCTATGTGCTAGGATTTTACAAGTACCCTAAAAACGGTGATTCAGCGAAAATGAACGGAGAAAATTTTGGAGTTATTGTGGCAGAGAATATAAAGTATTACTAAACTGCTGCCGTTAATTCGAGAGAATGATGACAGATGGAGTGTGGCGATGTCTCGAAAAAATACTACAAGTCAACAAGAGCTTCTTCACGACAAAAATAAATAAAGGCACGTTAAAAAAATATCAACGGTACAACAAATGGGACGAAATAAATCCAAATCATGATTATTTAAACTTTTTTTATAAATAAAAACCCTGGAATAGAATATATATACGATCTTATTATTTGGTAAGGTATATCAGTTTTATAATACGACAACACTGCCTTACACCGCAGATATTATAAACCTTTTTCTGAAATGTCGATTCAAAAAGTCGAGGATTCATACTGCAGGCATTATGATTGCTGATTTGACAGAAATAATGAGCAGAAGGAAATTTTAGTTATAGCACGAGCTCTTTGAAAGGTGACATTTATTTATACAGCCAAACTACCATATTGGCAAGTAATAATAATAATAATAAATCAGCAACACGGATCGTAATACTTTTTGCTAATTTTGCCAAATAAAATGTTGACTTCCTATAGTAACTGACTCGGAGCTGGACTTGGGAAAACGATAAAAACAAATTAACGAGTTTCACAAAAAGGGTAATAGAACATTGATCACTTAGATACAGAGTCTTAATTCAATATGATTTCCGCTACATAAATAAAATGACAACCTCTATATAAGGTTCTTAAATTCAAGTGAACACAGTATCGCTACTAGACAACTTCTCGCCAAAAATAATATTTTTAGCGCTTTTTTTTAACTTTTCCGTAGAAATTGAGTCAGCTGATTCATTAAGTTTTGTACTAGGACGTGGAAAATATATACGACAAAAATACTTTTTATTAACAAATGGGACCTTTTAACGATATACAATCTACCCTAAAATCATTATGATAAATATAAAATATTGAAATGCAAAACAGTAAAAAAAGGTTTTATCCCCTGACATTTGCAAACGTCACCATTCTCTCGAATGAACGGCCGGAGTTTACGTAAAGAAGCGACACTCTCCTCCCCGCGCGAATTTAACGTCCCCCGCGGTCCCCCGCAAGTTAGTGGAAATCTGGAGTCAGGCAGAGCTCGATTACCACTCGTTTGCTGCGCGCGTGTTTTGTTACAAAGTTTTATCACGATACTGATTTTTAATCAGTATGGTGCGTTATTGCAGTGTTTATGGATGCCTGGAAAACTTTTTTTCAAAAATTAGAATTGCGTGATCAAACCTTACAATTTCGTTCAGTAACGCATTTGGAACAATAAAATCAGTATTTATAACTTTCCATGTTTTAACAAATTTCATTTTTTTTCCAAAATTTATGTTTGAGTAGTTGTTAATTATATGATGATCATTTATGCATACGAAACTATATAGGTACCTACTAAGCTTAGGCATACTATATATATATATATATATATACATATATTTTTTTAATACTGATTAATCCACGGGGAACCAGAAATTGGACTACGCTAAAATTTAGGAAGAGAATCACATAAGTTGCTGACTTATATTGTGTCCCTCTCGGGCGACGAGTGGCGACGACGCTCACACGATTGCTGCCAGCCCTAGACTAGCTCACGCACACACACAAGCGTGTGCGGACAAGCCAGATGCGCGCGTTAGAGTGTAGGTAAATAACTTGAGCCTTCACTATGAAGTGTCGGGGGTGGATTGTGGTTTGCGTAACTTAAATGATGCGCAAAGTGTTCTCCTCGTTCGAAAATGGATTAAAAAGTGCTAAAGCGGTCTTTTTAAACTTTTTATCCCATTTTCGAATGAGGAGAATACTTGGCGCATCGTTTAAGTTACTAAAACCACAATGACTGCAAAATTTCCTCCGTGCTTTTCCCCTGAATCACTGTTTTTAGGGTATTTGTAAAATGTTGACACACAGATCGCGCGGTCCACCCCCGAGAAAACCTCTACAGTGTCCAAATTCCCAGAAGCCAGGCGTTCGTTGCGTTGCGTTCACACAGGAAGCTAAACAAATATATCTTAATTTTGAACATAAACACTTGTACTAGTTGTTTCATAACATAATTATATTTGTTGCACACTTCCCGTTGCACACTTCCCAACCGGTTTCGGAAATCAATCCATCTTCAGGGGATACAGAATATTTATTATTTTAATGTACGAGCCATAAAACGTTTTATTAAGTGTTTATGTTCAAAATCAAGATGCTTTCTATGTTTCATCAAGTGCCGACAATCGCAAGTATAAATCATAAACAAATATAAACTTTCTTTTGGGACACCCGGTAGTCTGGTTCCGTTAATTAACCTGAATATAGTTCATTTAAACAGAAAACACTGTGCTATAATAATTTATGTGACGTCTATATTTATTGTTCAGTTTACTTGAACAATCTAATGTATACAATAATTCAAGTTAACATAACATAATTCTGTTTTTGTTAACTAGGTATTTTTTACAAAACCATCTGGTAGTATTGTTAAAATATTTTTTCTCCGTGTACTAAGTAAGTAGGTGGAGGTGGCCCAATGATGTGTAATACGAAACCGTTATCATAAGTTAATCTTGTTAATAATTGTTTAATTTTTTCAGTGAAAGTTGATTTAGAACACGGCAGTATTTTATTAATGAATCCGCCAACAAATGAAATTTGGTACCACTCGCTGCCTACGAGGAAAAATATGTCACGTGTAAGAATCAACCTCACTTTCAGGAAAATGCGGTTGAAATAGAAAACGTATTTTAACTTTCAAACTAAATTTTCTCTATCTCTTACAATATGTACATGTTTTGGGAAATAAATATAAAATTAACTTTATTTATTTGTTTAACTTTGCTTTTTTGCCCTAAACACATAATCATGAATGAAAAAAAAAAGAAGACAAGAAACATGAATTATATACGTACATAAAAATTGAATAAATAATGTTTTCACGCCTTTTTTTGGTCTTTTATTGTTGAAGATATTTATAATATATAAATAAAAGAGTATCTGTACGTTTCGAAATATATTTCGGCCTACTTGTGGCCGTCGTCAGTCGAATAATTAAATAAACCATTTATTTAATTATTCGACTGACGACGGCCACAAGTAGGCCGAAATATATTTCGAAACTTACAAATACTTTTTTATTTATATATTTTAATAAATCTTATACGTACATACAGGTTTTTATGTACACTCAGTTCCAGGATTCGTCTAATAACATTATTTCGACTGACTATCTCCTAGCTACTTAAATAACATTGATCAATCAACTTCACTATCACTACATAGTATAAAACAAAGTCACTTCCCGCTGTCTGTCTGTCCCTATGTATGCTTAGATTTTTAAAACTACGCAACGGATTTTGATGCGGTTTTTTTCAATAGATAGAATTATTCAAGAAAAAGGTTTATATGTATAATACATGCATAATGTAGGAGAAAAACACTGATAATTTAAGAGGTTAAAGACATGCTGTAGTGTATTTAGTATCAGCATTGCACCCGTGCGAAGCCGGGGCGGGTCGCTAGTAGCTTATAAAACACAAAAACAAAATCGAGGGTAGAACTACACACCACTAATAACACAGTCGCATGCCTATCTCATGATCGGCAGGATTTGGGATGCAACTTATTCAATTGCACCACCTGGTACCCCCTGCCGGCGGCGCCCATGTCTCATTAGGTCCTTGAAAAAAGTAAAAAAAAAAGGTCATGAGGGCTCCGTACCATTCAATAAGTTAATATACTTAAATAATTAGATCAAAAATTATAAACAATACCACTGAAGTTTCGCAAACGAAAATTCAAATCACGTACTACGAATGTACCTACTGAAGTGCGATGCACTGTAATGCGACTAAATCGTAGTGCGATTAACGCAATTGCGAAAGCACTTTATTGTGAATCACTCTTGTGCGACACATGGTCGAACCACGGAACTGCGAAATCACTGAAGTGCGATGATGGATTTCATTGTCACATACTTTATTATCGCGTCATGAATGCCGTGTGATGATATTTTACCAACAAAGACAATGTAAAACATATTTTTTATTCAGGTAAAGAGTTTTTAAAAGCTTAATACATATCTGTATAAAAAGTTTTTAAAAATCACCCGCCTTCCCCCTTCACAAATTTTTGCAAGTCAAAATTGTGGTCTAGGACGGCTATTCTTGCACATACGGAAAAATTGATAAGGCAGATTACAGGTGATTTTAAAAGGGATTTTCTACGGATATGTATTGACTTTTTTTTTAATGAAAATCTATAAAAAGCATTCCTTATAAGTAAGTGTTCTGGTGCGTGCGGAAAAATTGCGAAGGCCAGCTTTCGTGTGATTTTAAAACAGTTTTTCTAAAAATGTGTATCGATTTTCTTGATTAAAAACCTAAAGTGTGTATTACTTACATTGTGTAGTCTTTATTTGACAAGGTTTGGTCTCTCGACTTTATATGGCATGGTATTTATCACGCCATAAACAAAAGCCGAATGATTAATATTGCGAGTGAAAAATAATGCCAGAATAGCTATCCAGGACGGCTATTCTTCACTCGCAATATCAGTCGTTCGACTTTTGCTTACATTATGATAAATGCCATGCGATGTAAAGTGGGGTGACTAAACCTCGCCAAATAAAAACCGGGCAAGTGCGAGTTGGACTCGCGCACGAAGGGTTCCGTACCATTATCTATAAAAACGGCAAAAAAAACATGTGTGGTGTATGGGAGCCCCCTTAAATATTTATTTTATTATGTTTTTTAGTACTTGTTTGTTATAGCGGCAACAGAAATACATTATCTGTGAAAATTTCAACTATCTAACTGTTACGATTCATGAGATACCTACAGCCTGGTGACAGACGGACAGACAGACGGACAACGGAGTCTTAGTAATAGGGTCCCGTTGGTTACCCTTTGGGTACGGAACCCTAAAAACGATGGAATAGGTACATATAAAGAATACTTCAAATTAAATTCAAATAGTTTATTTTGCAAAGTAACGATACTGACGGATACTGAATCACCTAAATTACTTTCCATTTAAATTGAAAGACCTTATATAATACACTTTAATATAAATTTAATCTAATAAAAAGATTTGTTATAAAATAATAAATGTACATGGAATAGATTAAAGGTTTATTTAATTTATGTAGCAATATATATACGATTAAAATGATAGGTAAAATATATATTATACAAGGTGAAATCCAATCAACCGCCCGAACCCATACCGGAGACCCGGCCAGGGACCAGGAACAAGGTTCAATGATCACCAACCGAGCCCCTAGTACGAATCCAGGCGGCCGACCAAATCACATCCTATACAGGATGTAATCGTTAAGTGTGACCAGGCGATTATTCCGTAACTATTACAGATATCAAAAAAATTTAAACTGTAATCGAAAGTACGTTACCTAATCAGTAAAATAACATCAATAACTTTTTGTAAATCAAACGGGAAGTACCCAAAATAATGACATTAAACATTCCCATACATTTAGTATGAGATTAGTAGAAAGGTTTTAGTTTCCTTATGTATTCCTTATAATATCGCATTAATTTGAACTGGCTGAAAATCAACACACTACAAAAAAAAAGATACTCTTTGGTGTTCGTTCTAAATTTAAAAACTTTATCGCGGAATGTCATTCATCGTGATTGTTTCATTTATTGATTGAAAATCTACTAATCTCATACTAAATGTATGGGAATGTTTAATGTCATTATTTTGGGTACTTCCCGTTTGATTTACAAAAAGTTATTGATGTCATTTTACTGATTAGGTAACGTACTTTCGATATATGTAAGTTTTTTGTTTTTTTAATATCTGTAATAGTTACGGAATAATCGGCTGGTCACACTTAACGATTACACCTGTATACTACATACAATAGGTTACATATTATATAAATACATGCCTACCTCCGCCCATTCGATTACTAAATGAAGGATTTCAATTTAAAAAAAACAGTACATACCTATCCATAGAAAATCTCTTTTGTTCAAAAAGTTAAAATTTAGCGTGTCGAACCTTAGAGAAAATACCAATTTGTGTTATCTTGTCTAAGTGTCGAAGAGATACGAGTTTAAAATAGTTTAGTTTTTGAATAGATTTTGAGTTTAGTTACAGTTGTGAAATCCGCCCTCTTACATAGTGCATCGATATACCGTGCCCAGTTCAAGCAAGCCCCTATCCGACGAATGTCGTTGAATTTTAGTTTAAAAAAAACGCATTTATCAGATGACCACACATATCTGAAAATTTCGCGTTGAATTTCGCATGCATTTGCTTGAAGTTGATACAAATGAGAATTACGCGGTAGAGCCCCTGGCCTGGTAGCATAGTGTTTAATCGCGCGCGACGCGGCTTAGTTAAATCAAGGTACGAGGAGCGTGACATGTTTAATCGAAAAAAAAAAGTGGCGTCGCGCGCAAATAAACACTATGCTACGAGTCCTGGGTGTTCTTAACAAAATAAACAGATTCACTACGCTCAGCACAAAGTATGTAACGTCTTTGGCTCAGCTATCGTTGGTAAGTCGGCTACGTAAAAAAACCGAACAAACCCATACGGACTTCGTGACCGACCATCGAAGTGTCAAACCACCACCATAGTCCATACCCATAGAGAGTTTTCCTCTATGTTCATACCATACAAACACATTCATAATGTCGTTGATACCATGGTGGTTTATAGTGGCCTGAAGTTAGCAGCACAATCACGTTTGACAGCCAATTTTTTCCAACGATTTTTGAAGTTTGTTTGGGTCATGACCAAATCGTGTGTGTTTTTGGTGGAAAATAGTGCATATTGTGATCTCAGTGATCTCGTATGGTGTGGTCATCAGATTAAACAAAATAAAAACACTCAGCTATCGTGGGTAAGTAGGTTATGTTAACAAGCAGAATAAACCAACCACCATAGCACACATACCATGGTTGTTTTAGTGGCTTGAAGTTAGCTGCACAATCACGTTTGACAGCTAATTTTTCCCCACGTTTTTTGACGTTTGTTGAGGGCTATGATCGAATCGTGGGTGTTTATAAATAGTAGTTTAGAGAAGGTACTCTGTGGATGTGACAACGTCTACCACAGAGTAGAGATATAAACTGACAAATCAAAAAGCAAACTTTTGGAAGTGTCTACCGTGCCGCTATTGGCAATGTAAATCTTCTGATTTGCTATTATGCTGACAGGTACGTCTTAACGTTCGCTTGATTCGATGCTTGATTAGATATCGAATCGTTACTGAAGTGTTACAGCACTAGGTTTTTGGTAAGTAACCAAGTTTGAAGTTCGAATCCATGTAAGAAGTTTTTTATTCAGAGTCATAAAATTTACGAAAGTCTTTCAACTAAAAGTCAAAAATGGGTGGAACGACGAGTGAGGAGGAGTGAAAAGCCCGCTATTTTGTGAAACACCAAACTATGACGTAAAGGCCATTATCATGGTATCTGCCAAATTCCAAGTTTTTAGACACTATAGTCTTGGAGATTTCGTAATGAGAGAGAGTCTGGTATTTCGCTGTTTTATGCAAAAGATTTGTAAGTTATTGTTGTTATTTAAGTCTTGGTGTATATATATGTAAGCTTAATAAAATATACTTAGTAAAAATATACCTAAGTATCTTTTTATTATTTTTATTTCTTATAAGTAAATTAATTTTATTGTAAAGAACTGACAACCCTAGCATAACAGCCACTGTCTAGACGCTGTTAGCATTTTCGCAGCCATCAAAGGTGTTGGATCACTGTATGATTTTTAACACTGTGCCTACAACGAAATCACGTGACTGTCGGTCGGCAATATAGTCCAAGCTCCTACGTTGCCGCTGCCCGCTACTGGAACAGTAGTGACGGACGGGACTACGGGAGGTAGACAGACACTTCCATTTTTTGTTTTGCTCAAAAGCAGAGAAAATTTTATTTTTAATCTAGTATTTATTAAATCAACTTACCGTATCCCCAAGTCCCTGAATAATTCAGGCTGAAATTATTCTATACACCGTATATTTTTGAAGTTACTATTGTGCACCCAGAGAAGGTAAGGATTTACCAACGGATTTACAATAAAACTTAAGAATGCACGCGAGTAATCTTTTCCTATTTTTATTGTCTCATTCGTTTATCAGATAGCCGCAAGTAGGTAATTACGAGATAAGGCCAAGTTATATAACGGCCGATATCGTTCAACGGGCATCGTTACCTCGGTTGTTAGCTATGCTTGGTTACTTTTTATCAGCTTACAATATTACTTTGTCTAGCCAAAAATGGGCTGAAAGTATTTCACAAGGGTATGCTAATGGCACAGTATTCGAGTGCAGAGCGTTAAAATTTATTTAAGAACCCTGTAACGGCGAAGTTCGTGTGAAAATAGTCTAAATTGAGTTTAAAAAATGTGGTATGGGCCCAATGTGAAGAGATCATACAAGTCCATGTTATTTTCGAAGATGCCTTCATTGAGGATCGAGCAGAGTGACCTGAAGTGCAAGAATGGGTGTGACTACTACGGTAACCCGCAGTGGCAGGGCTACTGTTCCAAGTGTCACCGGGAGCTCATGCAGAGGCAAAGGCGAGCTGGTACGTGCAAATTTTTTTGTTACCAAGGCTTAGATATCAAAACCTTCATTTCTCTTCCTTTGCAACACAACTACTTTGAGGGAAACTACTTTTCTGATTTCATTGAGATAAAAACAATTGAATTCCTATACATGTTATGAGTATCATTGTATTATTTAATCGAAAATTATTAGTGAAAATATAATGCATTGATGGTTGAAGATTTCTTACTGCCCCACTCCCGTTCATATTATTTCTAACAGAGAACAAACATCCTTGTGATGCTTTTCAAATATTAACCTTCAGATTTTTGAAAGACTACGAGTATGTCAACTGTGTTATTTTAAAATATTAACCCTTACTGTGTAACTACAAAACGGTGTTTAACTTTAGACAGTGTTTAAATCTGTTGCTGTCACTCTTTTACAATATGAAAGAAAAGGCGACAACAACAGATTTAAACACTGTCTAAAGTTAAACACCATTTTGTAGTAACACCGTTAGATTTTTGAAAAACTACAAGTTTGTTACCTGTGCTATTTTTCACCTATTGTTTCTTTTGCAATAATAAATTGATTGTACAGATTGGTATTTGCCTTTGTTTTACAGGGTTAAAATAAACTAATATTGCATAAACTAATGATTGTAATATTTACGATTGTTTGAATATTAGTCAAACCTTGTTGGTTAAATCTTATACATGTCCGTATCGGCTTAGTTTTATAATGGTCTGTTGATTTGGAATCCCATATTTTTTTTGGCATAAATGTCTCTATTTATAGAGCTACTCCGCAAAATTTCTCATTATGAAATTCGATACTTTTAATTTATTTTGACACTTGTTTCAGACATTTTGGCCTATTTCGTTATCTACAAATCTTACAAAAAGGTTCATAATAAGTCAGAAATCTGTTTTGAAACTTAAGGTTAGGTTTATTATGAAACAAGTTAGAGCCAAGGGAAGAGGAGCGAGGCGTCACTTGAAATTAGGTTGAAATCTGTTTAAAAAAACTGAGCCATAGATCATCGGACCATATTCCAAATCCCTTCGATAAAACAATAATAATTTTTTGTGCAATTGCAACATAATGAGAGCTATTGGGAATTAGGACCCAATTTGACCGAAGTGCTTGTTAACGATTTATTTCTTTAAATTGTATTTCCGTATAGTTCAATAATTTTTTATTACACATTAAAATTTATGTGTAATAAAATAAAAATATTCAGTGTATTAAGTATGTAATGTACCTGCATTGCATAAATATTTAGGTCTTTACATATGAAATTGCCGAAATTTTCTTACAGATTCATGAGTTCATAATTCTTGTAATTCAATAGCTATTTAAATTTTGAGTGAGTATCCTAATGGTTCATCATGTTCAGTAGGACACAATAAATTATCTACGACCATCAAAAAATTTCTTCAATTAACAGTATTTAATCTTTCCAACAATTTTATGAAAATTTATAAAAATACATATAGATTTCTTTTTTTTTTTTTATTTTATAAATTTTAGGCAAGGATATTAGCTGTTCAGCCTAATTGTTGGTAATTTACTTATTGAAGGTGCTCTGTGGGAGAATAGATACCAAAGATACCACAAGAAGACTAGCCACTGATTGGTTATCTAAGCAGTGTAACCAATACATAATAAATTGGGCCAATAACATTGCAGAAACGTACTGTTACAGTACATACTATGTAACCGGCCAAACCTGATTTTACGTAGAAGTGAGCTGGTTGTTTAGGTTAGAGGGTAATATTATAATACTGACAAACAACATTTTGATGTTGTAATTAGCTTATTGTAGTATGGGAGAGTAGAGAAAGATTTTATGAGGAATAAAATAAATCTCCTTTTATTATGCTCATGCATAGATGAATACAGCCTACAGACTCCTCATAACAGGCGACCGATTTCTGTCAACACATCTGACTGAACCAGCAGATACAATTCGCCACTACAAAATTATATGTTTCGGCAGGCCAAACCAAAATGTCTTCTATATTAATTACGTTAGAGTCTTCGTCTTCGGGAAAAATAAGTTTGTGGTGCTATACACATATTATATTGGAAGAGCCAATAGGATTGCAGTATCCCGTTTGGATTGTTTACAGAATTATTTGTATGCAAGATGTTGAACAATAGACGTAGAACATGAGACATCTTAAATGACTTACCCCCAGTTCCTGATTTAAGAAACATTGTTAATCAATACTTAAGTCACGAATGGGCCAATTACAGTGCTGCATTTAATACCTGAGAATAGTTTAACAATTTCTCAATGTGGAAATAAAGGGTTAGACTCGCCCCATAGTTATCATATTTATGACTTGGTTAATACTTGCGTTGTTGTTGCTTTTTACAAATTACACAATTCTTAGATTCAAGTGCTGATAAAACTTCATAATCATAAAAATTACTAACTAAAATGATTTTAATAAAGATAAAAACTGAACTTCACCTTCATGCTCCAAAATTATCAAGTAATAAAATTAATAGTTATCAAAACCTCTGTATTCCTTATGATGTATTAGGCTTATGTAGGCATAAGGCTTATGTAATACTTCGTGAAATACATATCTTGTACAATCTCATACATACATAAACTCACACCTGGTTCACAGAGAGGTATGCAGAGACATTCAATTCAAATTCAAATAGTTTATTTTGCAATGTAGGTATATATAATATACTTTTTACAAGTCAAATTTAATACATATGTAATAAAATAATAAATGTGCATGAACTACATTAAAGGTTTATAATTAAAATGATAGGTAAAATATATATTATACATCCAATCAACCGCCCGAACCAATACCGGAGACCCGGCCAGGGACCAGGAACAAGGTTCAATGATCACTAACGAAACATTACAGTGATACTTTTGAGTTTCATTGAAGTTGTAATATAATTGTAAAGTATATTTGTGTCTAAAATACAGTGTTAAGGGGCTTCACTATGCTAAACATCAGTTTTGCAGTGGATTCACTTCCGTCAATGTAAATGGTAAAAATTTGAAAAGATTATGGCGTGTTTTTTGACTCAAGATAATAAACATACTTTTAATCTTCTTTTAATTATATTACTTTTAATAAGCACGAAATTCACGAAAAAAACGATTCAGTTTCCATATTTCGAACCCGATTGAAATTAAACCAACACACGCAGATACTTAGTAGAAAAAAAAAATCTTTATTACATAAATAAATTATAGTTAATGTCCTAATGTGACCGCGATTTCAAAATAACTGAAGTTTTGTATGCGCGGCATCTGATTAGAGCAGGATAGACAGTTAAAACACAAAAGCGTTAGGAGCAGGACTGAATTTTAGCATTGTGCAGCCCCTTAAGGCTCACACCATCACATTGAGACCTGAAAATCGTTGGTAAAAAGAAGGTGTAGGATGAGTGTTGACTGTTCTATTGATATGTTTATGTAAAATAATAATCAACCAATTTGTCCTTCCCAGCATCATCAGGGTCGTCAGCGACCCTCCCGAAGCCCGACAAGAAGCCGGAGCGAGGGGGAGGGGGAGGCCCGCGCCTCGCCTCCCACTCCTCCTTCAGCAAGTTCGAGGAGAAGCGGCACCGGCAGAGCGAGACGCTCAAGAAGGCCAATTTGCTCAAGTTCAGCGTCTTCAAGAAGGCCAGTGGAGGTACGATTTTTGTGATGTATGTGTCGCAGGGTAATCGGAAAAAAGTGGATCGACGCGAACACGCTAAATAGAATGATTGCAAGGGACTGGATAATTGGAAAAATAAGTCAAAAATAGTAGCGACAACGAGCGAAGCGAGGAACAGCGTGATAGATTTACATGTAAATAAATTCGGGAGCCGATCGAAGCCAATCTGGGGCCCAATACATTTTATTAATATTTAATTCGTAATTTTAACCTCTACAGGAAGGCGTTGGTGACTGTATTACAATTTATAAACCACAGTAACCAACGACAAGTTTTGATATTACATATTTATAATAAGATACACTGTGGCCATAATTTTAAATTTGTCATTAAAGCAGATTCTGAAGGCTTTAACTTTAGTTTTAGTACTGTCAAGACTTAAATTTTTCCAAAGTAATTTAGCTTCTGTTTTTGCAATGATGAAAATTTAGTTTTGACAGCACTAAAACTAAAATTAAAACCTTCAGAATCGGCTACAATGTACTTATAAAAGTTAAGTTGTACGGTAGATTAATGTGCACCACACACAAACCTGAGAAGGTGTATGTGGTGTTTATTGTAGTAGATTTAAGCAAAATTTCATGTGTAACAATAAGTAAATAAAAATAAAAATAAATCCTAATTTACAACAAGAACCGCTATTAAGGCGCTACGGAAAAAAATCGACACTTTTAGAACTTCTATATCTACTTCAGTAAATAATGTATAATTTTGATAAAATAGTATATGTTTTTTGGAATCTTTTTCTAGGGATCTGTTAAAACAGAAACGCGATAAGAGAATTTCGGCTCGATAGAAATATTTATTGAAATGAGGTCTTTATCGACACCAATTCTCCTGGTTTGATAGTTTAGAATGACATATGGACAGCAATTATATTTTATTAGATGGGTTTTAACAGTATCTAGGACCTGGTTAAACGAAATTTTGATAGCGTTTTTAGTACATTTTATATTAATAAAAAATCGACTTTTTGCTACTTTTCCACGAATCCGTCCCTCTCGCTCTCTGAGGGTTTTTTCGCATATGGAGTAACAGGGATGCTAAACTTTTACATATCGCCTTAATCCCCAGACGAGCACGACCGGGAGTCGTTGGAGAAGAAGCCGCCAGAGTTCAAGATCCCCGCCGCGGTGAACGAGCAGATGAAGCGGGAGTTCCGCTTCCGCTTCGGCCAGTACGGGACGCAGATGGACCGCGACCTGCGCGTGTTCGTGCAGTCGCTGATCATGGACGTGATCAAGTGCGCCAACACCATGGCTGTAGATGAGCTGTCGGAGCGGGTGCAGAGGCATTACCAGGTGCTTACCACTTTATACATATTTATATATTATTAGATATCGGATTTTATGCATTTGCATATTTGCATAAAAACACACATTGCACAAAAACTGCATAATTTTAGGCATATTTCGCTGTTTTTGTACCGTCTTTAATTAAAATGTATAAAAATAATAACGGTTTTTTGATTTTGCATTGTGCATGTTTTGGGCATATCAACTGTTTTTAGTGCATATTTCGGCCTTTTTTAGTGCAAATTTGCATGCATATTTTGGCACTTTCTTAGTGCATATAATCCGATGTCTATATATTATATAGTGAGCATATGAAGCGAGAGTTTCTCATCCGGTTCGCTCAGTCCTGGACCAAATAATGCGTAGACCGTAACATACATTTCACATTACATAATATGGTGAAATAGTAGAGGTAGGTGCACAAAACGAATGAGAACACGAAGAAAAAATAATTGCGAATTGAAACATCCTTGGAAAGCCTACAATGCTTAAGACTATACACCCTACTAATAATTATATATCTGTATGTACTAATTATCTTTCTTTTTTGGTTTTTGTCTTGTTACGCATTTTTGGTTTTGTTTTTGTTTTCTTTAATTTAATTTATTTAATTTCTGCCAATTGTTATTGATTTTTAAATTAAGTAAATAAAATTGTTAGCGACTCGTAAATACCTTATCATGCAATTGTAACGGAGGTTGCTGAAAACCAGCGCTAAACAAAGCATGTTTTGGACGGCACATAGCTGAGCTACATCCTTTTGTCTTGTTGTTATTTTTATCTATAGATTACTTCCTAAACCTTTTCTACCGAGTTAGCTTTAATATATATTTTTTATAAACGCGTCATTAAATTTATTTTCTTACTTTCTTTCCTAAAAAAATTTTTTTTACTGATAGGTAACAAAGAAATTTCTTTGTCCACAGCGTTTCCTAAAACACATGGACACATCACAGCACTTCGCCAACGTGGACTCGGATACCAAAGAGTTGCTGATCGACTTCATGGAGAAACATGCCATGACATACTTGCACGAGTAAGTTCTATTTACAATTAATTAATTAATTTGTTTATTTATTTGCTTAAATTTTTTACATTTCATTTCATTTCATTTATTTATTCACAAATCATATACATGATATTTGAATACACAAGTAACTAAAACTAAATCACAACAAAACAATTCTTAACACTAACGAAATAATAATATGAACTATGTCTAAAATTTTTGAATAATTATGTCACACATTAGATAAAAATTAATACAACTATTACATGCAAATCATAAAATTACCTACAATTCGTCAATCGAATACAAGCACTTCAACAAAAAACGTTTCAATTCATTTTCGAACTTATTATAACTAGTAATCATTTTCAAATCTCGTGGCAATTTATTAAACAATGCAACTGATTGAAATTGAGCACTGTGCTTTGCTACATCTAACTTCGGACATAAACTTGTGGCCAGATCTTTGCGACGGGAGCGAAATCTCTCTTCCTGCTCACTTTTAGATTCGAATGTATGTAAAACCTTTATCAAGTCCGATAAACCGTTGAAGCGTTGAAATCCATGAAACAAAAATCAAGTGAAGTTTTCGTATTGTTACAAATTTCGCAGCTAACTTGAAAGTTTAATTTAATTGCAATCTGCAATTTTCTTCCTTATTTGAATAGTTATTTTGTAATATTGCACAATAAATGAGTGTTTCAGAAAATACATACTAATATTATTACCTCAGTAAATAATATAGCTAAAAATGCAACAACTTGGCCCGCCATACATTTCGTTAGTAAATATTGGCACGAGAAAGAAAAAGTTCCCCATCCCTGGAATAAACAAAGTATTAAATTAACATTAAATAAAAAAAAAAGTAAAATTGTATCGTTCATTACAAATCAAGGTATAATCAATTTCGGTCGCGACTCCCTGTACCGTTTAAAGATTCATAATTCAGTAGGTAACACAGAAAATGTTAGAGTGGTCAGTTGCGTAGTGTCAGTAATTCGTCCGTCACCGACTTCCGGAGAGTTTGCGGAAGTCCCTGGACAGACTGATTAACGCTGCGCCTGCTTTCACTCTTCCATTTTCTGGGCGAGCGCGCTTCATACTAGGTGCATCCATTAAGCGCGGTGGTGATCAAGTAGACTATTAATAAAATAATAAAAATAAAGTGAATCCTTTTGAAATCAACGGCTAATTATAAACAAGCTAGTTTTTAAAAGTCGTCAGTTCAAAATTGAGAAATACTCGGTTGATTATCATTTTTTGGATTCATGGCGTTAGAGTTTTAAAAATGGTAGGCAAGCGTTCACTAAAACAAGAGAGTCATAAAGAGACTTGCTATGTTTTAAAGACGAATGTTTGGTCCACAGCCTCCCATCCGTATTATTCTCCCCACTGGGCACTGACGACGAGCGCCTAGACCGAGCCATGTCAGACCGGATCCAGCAACTGGGCTGGGTCTGTGAGCGACACCTCGAGTGCAAGCTAGACCGAGCCAGAGTCGCGGCCCGACCGCTGCTGTACAGGGCTATCGGAGGTTAGTGAAGATTAATGGCTACCTGTTGTGTGACGTCACATCCGCGGTTGGGCTGGGTCTGTGAGCGACACCTCGAGTGTAAGCTAGACCGAGCCAGAGTCGCGGCCCGACCGCTGCTGTACAGGGCTATCGGAGGTTAGTGAAGATTAATGGCTACCTGTTGTGTGACGTCACATCCGCGGCTGGGCTGGGTCTGTGAGCGACACCTCGAGTGTAAGCTAGACCGAGCCAGAGTCGCGGCCCGACCGCTGCTGTACAGGGCTATCGGAGGTTAGTGAAGATTAATGGCTACCTGTTGTGTGGCGTCACATCCGCGGCTGGGCTGGGTCTGTGAGCGACACCTCGAGTGTAAGCTAGACCGAGCCAGAGTCGCGGCCCGACCGCTGCTGTACAGGGCTATCGGAGGTTAGTGAAGATAAATGGCTACCTGTTGTGTGACGTCACATCCGTGGCTGGGCTGGGTCTGTGAGCGACACCTCGAGTGTAAGCTAGACCGAGCCCGAGTCGCGGCCCGACCGCTGCTGTACAGGGCTATCGGAGATTAGTGAAACTACCTGTGTGACGTCACATCCGCGGCTGGGCTGGGTCTGTGAGCGACACCTCGAGTGCAAGTATAAAGGGTAGTGGGCAAAATACACCCAGCTCCAACAGCCATAAACGTGTTAAATTACGTTGGTAATCTGTGTTATATTTCTTATTTTAGATAATATTTATTATTTGGTATTATGTCAGGAATCGAACCTTCCATATAGGATCTGTGTTTACTACTCTTTTTCCACAGCTATTATGAATAATCCAGGTTTAAGAATTACCCATGAAACAAGAGCATTAATCATTATGTGTGATGTTTATTCTGTCAGCTGTGCCATACAAAAAAATAGGAATGAAACCTATATTAAATTATTGATATTTACTTCCACTTAAATATTCCTCGGGAAGCTCCTATCAACAGATTAAACCGCATCAAAAACGATTAATATTTTTCTTCATTTACAGATATAAATATCACATATCGAGTAGATATTATTTTATTTTTATTTATTTTATTTATTTATGTACAGAAATCTACAGCGATATAAAATAAGGATAAAACAAAATAACATATAACTTAATATTAAGGCCAATTACAGATTTCAATTTTGGTTAATTTTTACATAAAATAATAGTTCTTAAACAACAAATTACTTAAATTATAAAACAAATACAAAAAAGAAATAAAAAACTTAAGATAACCTAACAGTTTACAGTTTACAAAGGAAGGGACTAAATTCGCTCAGTTGTCAATCTGGGGGTATTTCGGGAAACCCCTTTAAACTGTTATTTGTCTCCGTTCAGAACTACTGGGTATGGACAGCGCGCCGTCGCCCGGCGGCAAGCTGGCGTGTGTGCGACGATGTTGCGTTCACGTGGTCGAGTTGTGTTCCACAGAGACCGCGCCTGCCTCCGCCGACGACCTACTGCCTGCGCTCATATTTACTGTAAGTTGTTGATATACATACAGCGGCACATTTAGCGGAACCATAGATAAATAAAGGAAGGATAGATTGCTATCTCCTTGTACTGTTCGCAATACTAAAAAAAACGTTGCTAGATGGCGTTACTTGTCTCGCTGGAAATAAAATTTGTCTGAAATCGACGAAATATAGCATTTTACTGTTCTGGTTCATCATATTTATTTAGTTTATGAATAAAAACACAAAATTTTCATAACATCGCATCAGAAAATAGTGAATTCTTAATCAGGTGTTTTTAACATTTTTTTCATTAAACTTTCGATGGTAAGCTGGCAATCTAACTAAGCGTGCAGATGGTTATTCTGGATTCCGGTAGATGGCGCACAACGATCAATTAAACAAAATATGTGCATTAAAATACGCTTTATTTACCTAACACACACTACTCATACATACCGGTATATAACTTTACTCTTTGACTCAACTGTCATGCACGGTTGAGCGATTTACCCTCAGATTTATCGTATGCCATGTGTCGCGTATTGTCGTATTCTAGTAAATTTTTGTTTTTGTAGGCGCAGTACAGTTGCTACACACAAACACATCGAATTTCGTTTTATCAACTGTTCGATAGATGGCACTAGGTATGTCACAATTTATCTAGTATAGTAGCGACATCAAAAATAATAAGTCGAACTACTAGGTACCGGCGAAAATAATAAGTTTTACGCGGGTTTTGTTCTAATGTATGGAGTGAGCCATCTATCCTTCCTTTATTTATCTATGGCGGAACAGAAAAAGAGATGAGTATAAAATAATAAAGTGAATATTGAACAATATTGAGACACTTACTGTAGACTTAAAATAACTCTCCAGGATGAAGTACATACTGGCTTGTCTTTACGGTATGAAATGATAACATTAAAATACATTTTTGAGAAAAACAATTTTTCCCAAAACGGAATTCTCGCCTTACTGGCACTAATGATTTTCTACTCACTGGACCAACCTTCTATCAGCCGTACCACCCCTCTACCAACCGCAACACCCCTCCACCCTGGCCACCACCCCTCAACCCACTGCACCAACCCTGTACCTGCACCACTCCTTACCTATCGCAACGTTCCTCTACCCAACGCATCAACCCTCTATCCACAGCACCATCTCTCTAAACTGCGAGTCTACCGCGTAATTCTGATTTTCATCAACATCAACTTGAGATTGAAATTTGACGTGCGTGCGACGACGCCCGCCTAACATGCCATCTCTTTTGCACGCACGTCAAATTTCAATCTCAAGTTGATGTTGATGAAAATCAGAATTACGCGGTAGACCCGCTGTGCACAGCTATGCTAGCTAAAATATTTAAATACTAGCTTCTGCCCGCGGCTTCGCCCGCGTGGCCTACAGGAAACAAATTACATTTTTTTCAGAAACAAATGTTATAAGTGCTCTCACTCCCACTGGGAGTCAAGGTGTAGTGCTCGGCCTCACCAGAATGCCAAACACGGGGACTCACCGATCAAAGTTTTTCCGAAAGAGTGTCAAAATCCTTATCAGTTGTCAAAAAATGTCAAATTTGAATACAGCAGCGTAATTGGCGACCCTGAATGCCGCTTGAGTTTTATGCAAATCGGAATACTTTTTTGGACCTGTCAAAAAACTGTCAAAACCTGTCAAATTTAATTTTTTTTGGTCATGTAGCCCCAGCTTGACCAATCACAAAAGTTGAAACCCGAACTCCCTACGATTAGCCGTTCGGGAGATATGGCCGATCAAATGTTTGGCAATTTTTTTTCGACTTTTTTTTTAACGTCATCTAGATCTTGCCGAGCCCTTTTCTTAGAGTACCATGAACATGGGTCTAGCATTAGCTGTTTGGGAGATACGGGCCTGTAAAGTTTTGACACTTTCGGCGGGTAGATCTCGTCGAAACCTTTTCCTAGACACCCATCAACATGGGTCTAAGTCTAGGCGTTTGGGAGAACCAGGCCGTCAAAGTTTTCACATAAAAAAAAACTTTTTTTGGTACCCCGTGGTCCAACCCCTTCAACCTTCCATTCCAAAGATATTTTGCTGGGATATTGAAAGATATAGATAGATAGATAGATAGATAGATGGACATATAGATAGATAGATAGATAGATTGTGGATATATAGATAGATAGATACCTCAAAAGGAAAAAATGAAACCCTAATAGGCTGTCTGTCTGTTCGTCTGTTACAGCCGATTTGCTCTGGCACACATACTTTCAAGAATTTTCATGTCCACTATATTAAATTTCAAAATCGATGCCATTTTCATAATTAACGTCCCAAAAAAACATAAAAACGACACCCATATTGATATTTACACATTTCAACATATCAACCCCATCGCACCCCAACAGGGGATGATGGTATTTTACGTTCACTACGTTCGATTTAGAAATCGTTGTTGTTTTCGTAATCAGCGACCCGATAAACCATACAAACGATACCCATGTTGGTTTTCAGACTTTGTCACCCCATTTCCCCTTTTTAGGGGTTGAATTCTGGAAATGCCTTTTTTACGTCCACTACGTTGGATTTTAAAATCGTTGTTGTTTTCGTAATCAGCGACCTGATAAACCATACAAACGATACCCATGTTGATTTTCAGACTTTGTCACCCCATTTCCCCCTTTTAGGGGTGGGATTCTGAAAAAACCTGAAACACATGTTTACTCATTTAAAGATAGGAAGGAGTACTCTTGTGAAGTCTTGAATAAAATAGTCTCTAATCTTGTTTCCCCATACAAACTTTGGACCCCCGTTTCACCCCCTTAGGGGGTGAATTTTGAAAAGTCCTTTCTTAGTGGATGCCTACACTATATAAGGTATCTATATGCAAAATTTCAAGTCCCTAAGACCAGCGGTTTAGGCTGAGCGTTGATATATCAGTCAGTCAGTCAGTCAGTCAGTCAGTCAGTCAGTCAGGACTTTGAATTTTATATATACAGATGTTTACTTCATCATTATTGTGTAGGTGCTGAAAGCGAACCCGCCTCGCCTGATCAGCAACATCAACTTCGTGACTCGGTTCTGCAACGCGCAGCGACTCATGACCGGCGAGGGGGGGTACTACTTCACTAACTTGGTCAGTGTATACCTCACTCTACTGTTTTCTTTGACTACTGATCAGCAACATCAACTTCGTGACTCGGTTCTGCAACGCGCAGCGACTCATGACCGGCGAGGGGGGGTACTACTTCACTAACTTGGTCAGTGTATACCTCACTCTACTGTTTTCTTTGACTACTTATCAGCAACATCAACTTCGTGACTCGGTTCTGCAACGCGCAGCGACTCATGACCGGTGAGGGGGGGTACTACTTCACTAACTTGGTCAGTGTATACCTCACTCTACTGTTTTCTTTGACTACTTATCAGCAACATCAACTTCGTGACTCGGTTCTGCAACGCGCAGCGACTCATGACCGGCGAGGGGGGGTACTACTTCACTAACTTGGTCAGTGTATACCTCACTCTACTGTTTTCTTTGACTACTTATCAGCAACATCAACTTCGTGACTCGGTTCTGCAACGCGCAGCGACTCATGACCGGTGAGGGGGGGTACTACTTCACTAACTTGGTCAGTGTATACCTCACTCTACTGTTTTCTTTGACTACTTATCAGCAACATCAACTTCGTGACTCGGTTCTGCAACGCGCAGCGACTCATGACCGGCGAGGGGGGGTACTACTTCACTAACTTGGTCAGTGTATACCTCACTCTACTGTTTTCCTACTGAATCGATGAGGAGAATATTTTTGTTATACATATATATATATATTATATAATAAACAATGTAAAAGTATAATGATGGAAATAAATATAATAATAAATAAAAAAACAAGGTCCCTGAAAAATTAAAATCGGAGGAAACTGGATAAAAAAAAAATATATATATATTTGTTAATACTGGCTGGATTTTAGTAGCTGAAAAGACAAAGACTAGGGATAGTAATCTTCTATACCCACAACTTTTATTGTGGAGCAAAAAACATCAGCTGTTCCATAGAAGAGGTAGACCTACTTGACCAAAATAATTGGCCTCTTAATTTTTCACCAATATTTATGATACGAAAACCATTTCGAGGAATAGCTAAAGCTGTTTTTGGTAGTCGGATTTTAAAATAAGCATGCATAATTGCATATCCGGGTGGGTCTCATTATTTCCATTTTCCATTGGAATGAAAATTCTGATACTGCCAGATTTATGCAAATCCATCTCACAATAGCCATTGACGTGAAAAACATCGAATGGAAATAGTGATACCCGATTTCTCAAACAATCACTGTCGACTTATTGGCAATTAATCCATCAAAAACATTCTCAGTGGCCAGTACCTATCTATTGGTAGAGGAAATTGCGGCGTGTGATAAACGACCGTGAAGTCGGCGTCGAGATTTTAAAAACGCAATGGAAATAGTGATACATGTAGTATCAGAATAACCGTCAATGGTTATTCTCAGTGGAAATAATGTTAAAAAGAAATGTTAAAAGTGATATCATTCATTTGGTATTCATTGACGTCATCACCACACATTTCCGTAAGAAAATTTATTTTTCTGATTGGTTGCAAGTTTGTGATGTACTCTAATAATAATTAAGAGTATTCAAAGGTATGGATTTCGCAATAAAACATATAATCTTAGTCAATGAGAACTGTGAATTTCTTAACTGTCTGATGCAACAGGTATTGTTGCGATGACAGCGCCTTCTGTTCAGAATGAGCAAGGCGTGAAATCACATAACGCCTTCGTGAGCGTTCAGTATGTGCAATACAAGCTGGTATATCGTGTAGTTACAAATAAATTAGAGGTACAGGTATGGTGGAAAAGCTCGTCGTTCCACTAAGTAGGAGGTCGCAGGTTCAAATCGGGCCCGAGGATTTTTTTCAAAAATATTAGTGCTTTTAAATATGTTTCTGATTGTTTGCAAGTTTGTGATGTACTCTAATAATAATTAGAATATTTATTTCCTTGAACGCATCTTAAAGTCTGGGAAAGGATCTGATGATTTAACCTAATATGATGACGTCACTTCATGTAAATACTAAAACTTTTATAAAATCAGTTTAAAAGCACGAAAAAATATATAATTGAAATTACATATATACAGATCTGTTTGTTAGAAGAAGCAGACAAAAATAGCACATTGAGGTTTTAAAAACAACCGAATTGTAACAGCTGATTTTTTATGCGATTTCGAAAAATTATATATTCTTGACGGAGAAACTGGCTCCTGGAACACACTTTAGTAGCCAGTCGCTCAAACTTGTACTAAACTAAGTTTTTGCATAATTAAAGATTTTATGTTCATATTATGTTTTCCAAATTTCCCGGCTTATTTCATCTATCCATCTATCAGCCTAGTTCGTCCACTGCTGGACATAAGCCTTTCCAGGACTTTGCCACTCCCGGCGGTCATCCTGGAAAAATTACCCATACTCACACACGCTGGGCAGGCGGGTTGGTGACGCCGCTGCCCGTCACCAGTCTGTTTCATATAAGGCCCGGCTATTAGGGATGGATATACCGCCATCCATCGGTCGCAGGCATGGTGGGCTTCCTGGTTTTTTGCCTGTGAGCTGTCCTTTTACTCTGCCCTTCGAGGGGGTCTCCAAGTTAGATGATGGCACCTCCACAGTCGAGCCAGGCATCAGCTCTACCACCTGGGTTATTTACTGGAGTATATTTGGTGGTGCACTGCATGGGTTTAGTAAATAATTTTACTTAATATTCACTATTTTGTTAGATTAACAAGTAATTAATCACACAAATTAATCAAAATAACACCGCAAGCGCGCGTGAAAAGTAACAATGACAAGTGCGTACTAGTGCGTAGGTAGGTCAAAAGGCGTCGGGTCATGCAATCCGAGAGCCAAACGTCGGCGTCGTCGCCCAAGCGAGAATCTTTCGTATTCTCTCGGCAATTTAATCTATCCTAAAAACGCCATACAATTTGTACTAAGCATCTTCGGTGTCACGCGCCGGGCGGTTTACATCGTGATTCATAGAAGTTGTATGAGCTCGCAGCGTGCGCTTTACCGAGCGCACGGGGTCGTTTTTGTTCAAGCAAAAATAAGATCTAATTCTTTTGCAGTAGAAAGCAAAACAGGTCAGCTTAATTTTATTTAACTCGAATATCAAAACCTTGTAATCAGATGTGTAATTTCTGTGTACAATGTATGGATTGTTATAGGTATAGGTCATTGTTTTGAAAGTTTATATTTTTTACATAGGTGTATGTTATAGGTAGAAGGTTGGTTCAATTTATAAGATTTAAAATTTCAGTGCGGCGCACGAGCGCACTTAAGGTGCAGCCGCCACTGGTAGGCACCTATGTAGTTCCATAGAACTAAAATTTTAGCGATATTGCGCAAGTCGATGGTGATTTAAATCGAAATCGGCTCATTTTATTAGCTGTCATTTGTACCGGATGACCAGTCCAGTATTTGAGGTCAGTGGATGCTAACAATCATTAATCAGATTGTAACTACATTGATAACGGAACCGAACATGTATGACGTCATGTGAACGACCTTAATCAAACTTGCCAACGGAAATATCTATACTAATAATAAATTGGAGAGGTGATTCGAAAAGGTGTCCAATCGACATGTTTGACGAAAATATATATTTAAATTTTTTTAATTTCGGTCGCAAGGTTTATTATTCCCCATAGTTTTTATATTAAGCGCAAATAAAAAATACATTGAATGCAAGACACTTCCACGCGAATGAAGCCGCTGGCAACAGATAGTTGTAAAATATAGCTAAAAAAAATCAAGCTGCAGCTCTACTATTACTTTCAAGAGATCCGGAAAGGCTCACCCTCTACCATGTTGGGACTTAAGGCGATATGCAAAAGTTTTAGCGTCCCTGTTACTCCATATGCGAAAAAACCCTCAGTGCGAGGGGGACGGATTCGTGGAAAAGTAGCAAAAAGTCGATTTTTTATTAATATAAAATGTACTAAAAATGCTATCAAAATTTCGTTTAACCAGGTCCTAGATACTGTTAAAACCCATCCAATAAAATATAATGCCAGTCCATATGTCATTCTAAATTGTCAAACCAGGAGAATTGGTGTCGATAAAGACCTCATTTCAATAAATATTTCTATCGAGCCCAAATTCTCCAATCGCGTTTCTGTTTTAACAGATCCCTAGAGGAAGATTCCAAAAATAATATACAATTTTTTCAAAATTATACATTATTTACCGAAGTAGATATAGAACTTCTGAAATTGACAATTTTTTTCCGTAGCGCCTTAAAAAACGTCGGTGAAAAGAGTGTTACGAGTGCTGATTGTTCTATCGACATTCCACACTAAAAAAAAATACCTTTAGCCAACTACGATTACTGTCCCAAGGTCGTGAAGATGCTCCACCGTGGTGAGAAACTGACGTAATGTATCAATTTCCAGTGCTGCGCCGTGTCGTTCATAGAGAACATGACGGCGGAGTCGTTGAACATGGACAAGGAAGAGTTCGAGTGCTACATGACCATGCCGGCCTCCATCGGGGGAAGTTCCTGGGTGAGATTATTACCTTTACACAGGGTGTTAAGACGTAAATTCGCTTTTTTTCGGTGGACTTTTCAACAAATACATCAAATTTTGCTTAATGTTTTGGGTACCTACATATACCTTATACTTTCAACTACCGAACTGGGGTTTATATTTTGTTTAATGTTTTGGGTACCTACATAAACCTTATACTTTCAACTACCGAACTGGGGTTTATATTTCCCGAAAAATACCGTCTTTATACAGTAAAACCAAATTTTCATACCCTCCTCCCGTGAAAACAGCAAATATTGGGTGAGTTTCGCTAGAAATATCTCAATAACTAAAGGACTCTTTGCCTAAAATACAGGCTACTTTTGTAGTTTAGTTTAGGCAAAAAATCATATTCACTAGCCGAAGATCCTTTTAAATGTACTAATCTTAAGTTCTCTATATGCAAATAAACATTATTATTATTATTACTTTAATCAAAAACCACCTTAAATGATAACATGAATTTGTAGACATTAAAATATGGTCACCTTACAGGCAGCCGCCCTGTCCCTCTGCGCGGAGCTGCGCGACGCCGAGGAACTGACGCTCGCCGCCCAGGAGCTGATGAAGGAAGTGCAGGCCATCAAGACGAGAGCCAACGACCTCGCTAACTCTACTGATGTCTTTCAGGTTATTTATTTTAACTACATTCTATATCTGTAAAATAATGCCCTGGCTGTCTGACAGATCTATTAATAGCTAGACCAAACTGCTAGAAACCGCTAAAATTTGGTCTGTAGATTCCTTGTATGATGTCTATTTCCGCTAAGAAGGGATTAGATGACTTTATTAATACATTTTCTTTTTCGATTGGCATTCTTTGTGTGATACTGGCGACTGAAATGAAATAGACAAATAGAAAAAAAAATTAGGCTGCGCCTCAGCTGCCGGAGCCGGTAATCATGAATTAATGGCATGGTGCCGGAGGTGATGGACAGTTTAAAAGATTTAATAGTTCAGATTACTTATCTCGAGAACGAGGCACGAGTATAATTAATGATTAAACGAACTTAACTGTACGTGAAGTTCTATCATAATTATACGAAGTGCCTCGTTCGAAGAGATAAGTAAGTCCCTCCCGCCCTACCCTAAGCATTCTAAAAATATTAACGATACAGTGCGAGTATATACTAAACTAAATGACAAACAGGTGACGTCGAGGACTCGAGGTCGACAAGCGCAAAAAAAAAACAATTTACCTTCTTTTTTTTCAAATAAAGTGCTGAGTGGTGAATCCTAGGTGATACTACCTTCGGCTCTCTTAGTTTATTTACATGTAGACCTAACACGCTGCGCTCGTCGTCATACCTATTTTTGACTTTTTGTTTAAAGGTTTTTGATTTCTTACCACATTATAAGCCCACGACATGTGTAAGTCGCAGTGAAATGTGAAAGAATTGTTGTATGAATAGATGTAATTTTTTCAGAAAGAAATCGCCAAGAAGGTGCAGGACGTGCTCGCAAAGACACCACTTGAGATCAAGCCGAGACGGGAGCTACCGTGCTTCAGAAAATTCAAGAACATCAAAACTACACCGCTCGTCGACGTTGAGCCAAATCAGTCAACCAACACGCAGGCAGACGACAAAACAGAAGTCATGAAACCGGAAATGAGTCAAGTGACAGTCGGTGAACCATTTCTCGTGCAAACCGAACAAACTTTCGAAGAAAAAACCAATATTCTAGGTCTAGAAACTCCAGAGGCAGAAACATCAAAATTAGCACCGAATCTTGATCAAACCTGGGAGCTGAAGCATGAAGCCAACTCCATAGAACTCCTCACACCGTCTCCTCTTGGTTTCACGTCGTTTGATACACGATCAATAGACGAACTGATGACGCCAGATGAGTTTGGGGCTGACCAACTACCTCCAGGGCTCAGCAACATAAACTACGATATAGATCTGTCAGACTTTAGCGGAGAAAACAGCATAGCTGAAGATACGCCCGTAAAAAGCGAACCCAAGGACCCATTCAGCCCGGAAGGGTTGAAAAAGATGGCTTTCGATCCCTTTGCACCAACAGAAAATGTGCGCCAAAGGGATCCGTTCAGTCCGATACTGGACACTTTCGATCAGTTCTCCTTGGTGAACCCCAGGTCGAGTAAGCAGCTTGATCCGTTTGAGATCATACCGAGGCCGTGTGACCCATTCAGCCCCGTTGGTTTACCACAGAACACCCATGTATCAGCGAATCAGAGCTTCTCAAATAGGGATCCTTTCAGCCCATTGGTTGATCCACAAAGTGTGGCCGGACCGTCGCATCAGAAAGAAGCCAAGTCGATATTGGATGACAACGACTCGCCAAGTACAGCTTGTTTGTTGCCGTCACCGTTACAGCCACAATGTAAACCATCATGAATATCTGCAGGCTAAATAATATTGGTTTAATTTTGTTTAGCGAAAAGGTACAATAATACTACATCTTAAGGGGCTCCACAATGCTAAACATCACTTTTGCATTAGATTCAGTTCCGTCAATGTAGATGGTAAAAATTTGAGAAAAATATGGCGTGTTTTTTGACTCAAGACAATTATTAATTACACTTTATAAATAAACATAGTTTCAATATTCTTTTAATTGTAAGACTTTTAAAAAAGCATGAATTTCACGAAAAAAGCGATTCAGTTTCCATATTTCAAAACCGATTGAAACGAAACCAACACACGCAGATACTTACTAGAAAAATACATCTTTATTACATAAAGAAATTATAGTTAATGTCCTAATGTAGCTGCGATTTCAAAATAACTGGAGTTTTGCGTGCGCGGCATCTAATTCGAGCAGGATATACAGTTAAAAAACAAAAGCGTTAGGGCAGGACTGAATTTTAGCATTGTGCAGCCCCTTAATAAATGTATTTTAGAAATGTTTTGAAAACATGTACCTATTTTGTTTTGTTCTGTGATAGAATATAATTATAATAAGCGTTATTATTTATTTTAGGAAGAAAGCTGGTGCATTGTAAATTTTTAGATGTTTCTGACATTTACGTCTTCAACAATATGTTTAAAAGTGTGAACTCTTGCGATTTAATGCGTATGGTGAATGTTACAGTAAATTATTGTTTGCAAGTATAATTTTGTAATGCAATTTTGAGCCTCAATTTGAATTGCTTACTACAAATGTTTATCAATACATGGGGTATATACAATATACATATAAGTTTAATTACATCGCAGAGCATTCGCGCTCTTGTTATCTAATTAAAATAAAATCTTAATATATATGGGTCGTTTTATTTATTAATAAGAACCATGCATACATTACAAAAATTTATTCAAACTATAATCTTCATAAACTTTTGCCAGTTTCATTATATCAGAGAAAGAATAAAGAATTAAAAAACTAATATAATTATTAAGTAACATGGGCTAAGAGAATGTATTACTAGAACTAATAAAACAACATCACTAGTCCAACAGAGTGTGTATCAAATCAATCAGACCTGATATGGAACAAAAAAAACTTGAATTATCTGATAAATATACATAATAAGACCTAATATTACATTAATAGCTATGTTTCTTTGAATAAATATTGATTCAACTACATCATTGTGAAGATTTATTTATTGCAATATTTTTTGATCTTATAACATTAATGTGTTCACAGATTTGTACAAAACAAAATTGTATCACTTATTTGGCAGTAACATGTTTCTGCTGTCGGCTTTGGCTAACCTCACAGAGGTGTGGCGGTGGCACTTCAGTCATGAAACTTTTTGCATTAATGTCATACGTTCATGTTAATGTCCATATGTTTTCATGCATATGACAAAATAACCACAACATAGTTTGTTCAATATTTGGAATTTAGCTATCACTTACTGAAAATTCACAATTTGTTTTCTTGTTTTGTCTGCTACTTAACCTAAAGAAATTAACACACCTTCGATATACACATCATATATTACATTATCAGTGAATATTTGGCTTAATTTTGATGTCAACTTAGAATTTTAAAACATTTTTAATCACAAGACAGTCAAAATATTGTTTTGTTTGATCACATTAAAACATTGAGATCATTGCCAATATAAAGCAAAGCTACAACTGTCTATTAAGGCTGTTTCTCCAGATTTGTGACAAAATATTAAGAAATATATAATGGCATAAATACAACTTTCAGCTAAAAAAAATATTATTAAAAGTTTGTTATATGCAAAAACATATCTTTAATGATATTACAATATCTATAAAACAATTGTTTTTTTTAAATATTTTAACGGCTCTGGATTCTCGTCCTGCTTTTCCTTGTGATGGCTGGTACCATAAATTCCTTAAATAATCTAATGTCATGCTTATGGAAAATCCAATTATTTTGGAGCTACCAAAATATAATTAAAAATATGTTTATGCATATAGCAAACTTCTAACAATAAGTTTCTTTAGCTAAAAGTTGTATTTTGGGCGTTATAATTATTTCTTAATATTTTGTTAAAAATCCGGAGAATCAACCCTTAACAGTTACAATTTGTTTAGCTGTGATTGTTATAGAGAATCAATAATAATTCTACAGGTTAATATCATTTGTTTTTATTCAGATGTCAAATATTATTTTGTGATGTTTATTTTTACCATATGAATCTAAGTTTATAGTTTACAATTGTGAACTCACTTCATTATTTGTACCATAAAAACAAGAACAAGGTGGAGTGACAGGTTAGGCTATGGATATTGTGACATTTATGCCGAGGTTGCCATTGTCAGCAAACAGTTGTGCTAAAGATGTATCAAAAACAAGACAGTCAGAATTCATTATAGCGGAGGACACTCCTTCATGGATAGACCGAGGCATCGCCTCCCAGGTGAGCCGTCGTCGGTGTCCATTTAGCTCTAATCTATATGCAAAGTTTTCAGCTTCTTTACGAGATCCTATGAGTTGAACAATAGCGAAGAACTGCTGATGTCCATCAAACTTCTCTTGCTTCTCTAAAACCAACATAAAGTGATGGTTGAAACAGGACTGCATCATTACCCAGTCTACAGCTCCTGGCAGGTTTATATCCGTAGCGAGGAACACAATGTCCTCTCCTTGCAGTGTCGTTATACTTTTGTGTGACATCATCAAGTGTGGCATCACCTGGTCAAGCCCTCCTTGCCATTTGCACGAGGCTCCAGGGCATGGGCAGGAATAAGGCCGGAACTCGCATGCTTCTTCATGTTCAGCTTTTTCCGTATGCACAAGAGTGACAGTACAGCCGGTATTGGAGTGTTTGCACGGGAACATCACATTGCTAGCGACTTTCTCCATAGCAAGGTTGCGGATGTTGCCGAGAGGGCCGCGGCAGGTGGGGCAGCAGGACAGCTTGGGTCGGCAGCTGGAGCACACCAGGTGCCCACTCTGGCACTGCAGGATCGGAGGCAGCACATAATCGAAGCACACGGGGCACTCGAACAGGGATGCGAGGTCCGCAGACATGGCGGTGGGTACGTTCACGAGCGCGGGCACGCCTGGGACAGCAACACTGGAACCGCTAGCTCCTCCACGACGCTTGTTGTTTGTGCTCATGTCACCGTCACGCTCACATTGATCGCGACCAGTGATCGACCAGTCCTTCTTAACTTTACTGCTCTATTTCATTTGTAACCTTCGACAGCTGATTTTCTGTGCCTCGAAGTAGCACTGCATGAAGATTCCATCACAATTCTGAGAGCCAAAAATAATATTTTGCACGAGTGGAGACAAACTCTTCACTTTGACCTGCGTGTTGATCGATTGCACCAACAGCAGTTTTAAAACTGTGTTTGTGGCATAGAGGAATAAGGTTATAAATAAAAATGTGCTAATTCACGAAGGTAACAGCCGAGAATCCATCCCAAAATCGAAATACCTACGACAAATTATTGAAAAAAGAAAACTCAAATGACAACATGACAGATCGGTGTTGCCGGTAAACAAACAAGAAGAACTCCGAAAACCTGTGTTGCCAACCCTATCCCTTAAGAAAGACAACATACAAGCTCAAAAAAAAACTGTACCAAACAGGTACGTATAATCTACAGGTTTTGCTTATTTTGTATATTTTGATGGTAATTAAAAATAAAACACAATAAAATATATAAAAAATTCAATTTGCGATGGCAACATACACAATACATAAGGTTTTGTTTAGATAACTATTGAGTGAACTTTCAAAAATACCGTTTTCAAGTTTTCATACTATAATAAAAAAATAAAAATAAAAATAAAATATATATTTTTTGCTTATATTTTTCATTTGTGTTCAACTTTTTTTAAATCTCTATTGTTTTTTTGTAGTTGACCAGTTAGTTATGAACCTATAATTATCGACTATAAACGATAAAAAAAAAACATATTTTTCGTTCAACCAGTTTCGGAGATAAGGGAGGGGACATAAGTTGTTTGTGGTTTTTCAAAGATTTCTCGAAATTAGTGGCAGTAAATATAGTTAATTAAGGTACATATATTTTTACAAACAGCTCTTTAATATCTACAATTTGATATCGATAAAATGATTGTTTTTCTCTCGTTTGTATTGGAAATATTTTAAACAAATTCAAAATTTTTCAAATTTTTTTACACTGTGGATTGTGGGTATACTAATTCTATTTTGTCTCTATCTTTAACGCAGGAACGTAAATAACGTTTTTTTTTTCTACTTTCTATGGAAACTGGCTTACTATGATTGTTTTATTTGCTTAGTGACTATGTGATGTGAATGTGTGCGTGCCCGGGCTCATGCGTACAAGCGAAATGAAATGAAATGAAATATATATATTTATGTAATGTAGGTATAACAGATACACTTTTTATATGTGTATATGTATAGGTAATCTTCTTCTTAGCTATATTATTATTTTAAACCTTTCCAGACCAGAAAGAGGCTACTTTGATGGCTCTGTTGTTAGCCTCAAAAAGATCGGTCATCATGCAGGTGGTCGGGCACGATGGACATGACATGAGGTGAGCCATGGTTTGCTGGGTGGCTCCACAATCGCAGCTCCCATTATTTGAGAAGCCCCATTTGAAAAGGTTGTCTTTAACCCAGGCGGTTAAGCGTTTTCCAAATAGGCCACGGGTGTTTGTGTACAGGTGCCAGTTGCTCCTGTGCTGGGGCAAATGTGGGAGGAGAAGGGAGTGTTTCTCTCCACCAATTACATCTCGCATTTGCTGGACCGTCAGTGAGAGCCTTGGTGCCCTTCAAGAAGCTGTTGCGACTTTTGAGTCGAGGTTGCTCTAGTTGGTACTTGTAGACCGGGTGCTGCGGGTCAGTTTCTTGCTTCAGCTTCTCCCCTGCGCTCGTGATCTCCCTACAGACTGCTGGTGGGGCTATGCCTGCAAGTGGGTACAGCATACCGAGAGGGGTTGATTTTAGGCAGCCCGTTATAATGCGGCAGGTCTGGTTGAGTGCCACATCTACGTCCTTTGCATGGGCTGACCGACACCAGACAGGACATGCGTATTCTCCAGCTGAGTAACAGAGTGCAAGCCCTGTTGTGCCGAGAACGTCCGGTTTTGCTCCCCCACTTTGTAGACGTGAGACGTATTAGCAGGTTGTTTCGCGTACTCACTTGCTGTTTGATGTTAGCGCAGGACCTGTCAAGTGTTATGCCAAGGTATTTTGGACTGCAGCTGTGTTCGATTACCGTCCCTCGCCAAGAGATGTTGATGTATAGGTAATAGTTTTATGTCATAAATAATAATATGGGGAAATATGCAGGGAAAATGCAGGGTTTACTTAAATTAAATAAAAAAATACACTTAAATAAAATAAAAATATAGGAATAAGCACAGAACTATTTAAATGTTCTGAGGGAATAAGGAATAAATAATACTATAAATATATGCAATATAATATATACCTATATAATAAATACATGTCTAACTCCACCCATTCGATTGGTCTTGCTAAGAGGAAGGGAAAGAAACTTAGCAAGATCATGTCTTGTTTAGGATTCCGTAGTCAACAACAAGGAACCCTTATAGTTTCGCCATGTCCGTCTGACTGTCTGTCTGTCTGTCCACGGCTTAGCTTAGAGACCATTAGTACTAGAAAGCTGTAATTTAGCATGGGTATACATATTTATTACGCCGATAAAGTGGTACAGTAAAATTAAAAAAATATATTTTTTTAGGGTACCTTCGCTACACGTAAAGTGGGGATGATTTTTTTTCTCGTCTATCCCCTAGTGTGGGGTGTCGTTGGTTAGGTAATTTAAAAATATTGGGGGTGTGAGAAGACGATTTTCGATCCAGGGTTCCGTTTGCGAAATATTAAACTTAAAAGTGTTAATTTTTGTTAGAGTCTAGTGTCCCCCCCCTGCCAGCGAAACGGTTGTACTTGGAGACGTGAAAAAATCACGAAATATATAACGAAATTAAAAGGAAAACTATCACAGCTAAGTAGGCTTTACAAGTTAACGAGTACAGACAGTGCCAAAGTTTTAGTTCCCTCTAAACACGGGTTAATTCGCATAAGCACGAACAAAATGTATGGGCCGTTCTTGGGAAGAGCAACTTCCGAGCGTATTATAAGTTTGGCGCGATCTGTATTAGTCGACAAACTTATAAAATGTACTTGGAGAAGAAGTCCGTATATTGTGCAGGGTAACTACGGAACCCTACACTGTGCGTAGCCCGACACGCACTTGGCCGGTTTTTTTCATAATATTAGTTACAACTAAAAAGAAAGCCAAAGAAAAAAAAATAAAGAGATAAAAATACAAGACAGAAGAAAATTATCTCATGAAGGCCAAAAAATATATATAATACCTTTGTCTACCTGTCTCATATTATAGTCCATCTGCTTTTACAGTCATTTCATCTATTAACGGGACACCTGACGCTAGAACATCAACAACATCAGGTTTTCAAGGGTTCATTGGAAGAAACTAGGTCTCTCCTCATATTGAAGAAAATATATTTGTTTTGTTGATCTTTTATCTAGGGATTCCACATATAAGCAATGTTTTAATATTTACCCTTATGTCAAAAAAAAAATGTTTTCCACCCTCTTTTTTTTTTGTTTTCGAACGTTCGTTTCAAAAACGCGGTTAAGAGATCAACTTGATTTTTTTTTATAAAATAGCCAATAGAAATATGAAGGGATGTTACCTAAATCCAATATTTTTTCCCTACTAAATATTTCAGTATTAGCTAAAAACACACCAATTTGTTGTTTATTAAGGTTATGGTAAGGTTGCCATTAGACTTATTGTGCTGGACGGGTAATAAAAAACGTTGCTAGGGTATGCCATCCTCTTAACTAATTAACGTTAATTCTAAAGCAGGGGTTGGCAACTTTATGATATAGGAGGGCCACAAATGTTGCCAGGTGATCAGCGAGGGCCGCATTTCATCTTTGTATATAAATAAATATTTTGAATAAAACGCGTTAATCAATTTCGTATAATATTTATATTGTAAATATAGATTATTGAAAAACTAATACGATTTTTGCGGCTGCATTTGACTAGCAAGTTTTTCTATGTTGGCTTACATTTTAGATGTGGTAATGCGCTTCTAAATGTGCATCCGTTAAGGCGACGACACCGCGATGAATTGGCACTTTTTGGAGTCATTTTACTAAGTTCAGGAAGAAGCTACTTGTTTGATAAATTAGTATAACATTTTCGAAACCTTTTTCTAGATTTCTGTAATATAGAAACGCGATTAAAAATCTTTCACTCGATAGAAATAATTATTAAAATGAGGTCTTCAAACACACGCTTTCTCGTGGTTTGACAAATAATTATCATGTACAGATCCCAATTATATGTTATTAAATGGGTTTTAATAATACCTACATTTTGATAATACGAGTAGCAAATTTTTCTAGTCATTTTAGTTTTTTTTTATATAAATAAAAAAGCATTTTTTTTCGTCTTTTTCTCTGAATCAGTCCCTCTCGCACTGCGCGTTTTTCCGCTTGGAGTGACAGTGAGAACTCGATGCCTCGCCTTAAACCAGAATATGCTGGCTTTTTCGATAGTTCAGAATGAACATTTTCTGCTCACACAAATATGTACTACCAAATATAGTTATCATGCAACGGTTGCGAACCTTGCGGGCCGCAGCGAAGTGGTTCACGGTCCGCATGTGGCCCGTGGGCCTTGGGTTGCCGACCCCTGTTCTAGAGGAATCATAACATAAGTTGGTACCCCTGTCTGTCAACGACATCTAAACGAAGTGATTGGATGGATTAATCTACTGTTGCTACCAACATAACGCACTATAATAAATCTAGGGTTATTTTTTTTCTACAATTATTTTATTCCTATTAATTCGGTATAGCAGTTCCCAAAGTTTCGTGTAAAAGTTCGTAGCCTGGACTACATAGTGCGCGCCACATGTCTGCTACGCGGTTTTTTGCTACGGTCGCTACATTCGATGAATTTGCTACGCTCGTCCTTCGTGCTACGATAACAGATTTTTCTTTTGAGGCCGGCGCGGCGGAGCAATCCTAGCCTACTTCATACAAACGAAATACCAAAACCATTTGTAAATCATAGATATTCTTAAGGTACTGTGTATTTATTCCGATTGCATTATAGAATATCTTGGTTCCCAAATATATATTTTGAAAGGACACTCATCTAAATACCACATAATAAGCAATTTAAAATTTCCATAGAAAGCTTATTTTTCTCATATTTCATGTTTGAATCAGTGTTCTTAATAAAAGTATATTTGGGAACCTAGATATTCTGTAATGCAATCGGAATAAATACACACTACCTAAAGAGTATCTATGATTTAAAAATGGTTTTGGTATTTCGTTTGTATGAACTAGGATTGCTCCGAAGGTTTAGAGTATACAATTGTGTTGATTCCGTGTAAGACGACTTAACTTATTTGAGTTATTTGACAGGACTAACCTTATTTTAAGCGTCCTGTCGTTTTCTTTCTTTATCGAAAAGACAAGGACAGATTGCTCAAATTAAGTTTAGTCACGTTAAATAAGTTAAGATTTGCTACACCGAATCGACACCATTGTAAGATAAATTTATTCTCTAAGCCCGCAGGCCTCTTAAGTAATAAAACTTGGCATGGGAACACGACGAGATTTCTTAAAATACATGCTGCAATCTAAGTTGTGAGGTAAGTAACAACCGCGACATGATAGGTATACTTGCTGCAATCTAAGTTATGAACTTGTTAGGTAAGTAACAGCCGCAACATATCTAATAGGCGAATAATTAATCTATAAATATAAAGTAGTCAATATAAATACTAAATATAAAGTAGTAAAGAAGTCGTGTCTATATATTTAATATTTTTCAAAATTTTAAATGAAATTATTCATTAATATTGTTCTGAAGGCAAAACTACCATTTTTAGAATTTTGTCTGTCTGTTTGTCTGTATGTTCCGTTTTAACTCGAGAATCGCTCAATCGGATTTGAATGCGGTTTTCTTTATTATCATTGTAGTGACACTGGTCAACATAATAGGACATAAGGGATGTTAATAAAATAAAGCCCAAGCTGAAATCGGGGTAGATATTGAATAAACGCGGGCGGTACCGCGGGAGAAAGGCTAGTAATGAACAAACAATGCATTTCCGTAATGGATTCTTGTCATCATTAGACGCGCACGCGACTTCCTAGATTCCTGGAAAGAAGACCAGCTCGACGGCGCCAGCGGCGGGCCGGCGCATGCGACGCCACCGTCTCCATTTACAGTACTCATATTTGAAACGACAATGACGAATACGCGAATATAATAAAACTTTTACATTTTGGTAATTTTTGGTCTGTCTGTCCGCAGCTTAGGTCAGAGACTCTTAGTACTAGAAAGGTGTAATTTGGCATGGATCACGCCGACAAAGCGGTAAATATTGAAAAAAAAAATTTAAGTCGATGGCATACCCTAGCAACTTTTTTTATTACCCGTCCAGCACAACAAGTCTCATGGCAAAGACTTTATTGGCTTTTCATAGAGGCGATTATATGTTGGCTCTTTGGCCTCTTTTTCTTGGACGTGTAATACTAGTCAAAAATATTGTGGGATGACTCCCACAGCATGCGATAGATGAAAAAAAATCATCTTCACTTTACGTGTAGAAGGGCCTCTATGAAAAGCCAATAAAGTCTTTGCCATTAGACTTGTTGTGCTGGACGGGTAATAAAAAAAGTTGCTAGGGTATGCCATCCACTTAAATTTTCTTTTTCAAAAATATTGCAGGTGTTTGAACACTTATTTTCGATTCAGGGATTCGTTTGCGATATATTAAGCTTTAAAGTGCTAATTTTTGTTAGGGTCAATGGGGTCTACTTTTATAAAGGCCACCAATTGGCGCCACTGGCACGTAAGGTATATGTCAAAGGTTTGTTAGGTTAGATTTACATAGAAGTTCGATTTTTTGTTTTGCTTATCCATTTTTTTTTAAATATTTTTTTTATTCATATTATTTTTTTTTCTTTCTTAAATGCGAATAAACAATGCCGCAATGATGTGCAGTTCCGTTATGTTCGAAAACGAAAGGGGGACTTAAGTTTTGTTTTAGCCCCTCTTTTCTTTAGCTCTAATCTTAGTTCATTTACTTTCATTGCACCGTACCTTGAATAATAAATCTGAAACTATGAATTTATCTCGACTAATACACAAATAACTAATATAAAGCCATAGCTTTCGCCGTTTCGCGTGCATTTGACGTTTTTCTATACCTGTCGCCTCAGTGGCGCCGCCTGACGTCGATAGTAGCCCTCAATGAGGGACGTCAGGCGGCGCCACTGAGGCGACAGGTATAGAAAAACGTCAAATGCACGCGAAACGGCGAAAGCTATGGCTCTGCCAGCTAAGCGGTTGTTTTTGGATATATGTGAAGAAGTTTACGGCAGTAGCATTTTAAAACGAAATTAAAAGGAAAACTCAAAGACAGCTATGAGTAGGCTTTACAAGTTAACGAGTACAGTCACAGAACATAAGTATAGTCGACCAACTTATTAAATGTCCTTGGAAAAGTAAAAAGGAAAATTTCGTATGAATTTATATGAAGAACATCGTATGATATTTCGTTTTCCATTGAAAATTACTTAGATGAAGTTGTTAGTTGTGTAAAACAGGTAGTAAATATAAGTTTACGAACCATGAACAATAAAATCATCACAACATTCATAATAATGGTTCCTAAGTTATTAGGTCAAGGACATGTATATACAGCGTGTAACAGAAAGGTGTAACCATATTTGAAAAGCTTATTCAGTCAATGGTATGAGCAACTTTTACTATGGAACAAACCCTGTACCTCGAAAAAAAAAATGTACTGTTTCATAGAAAAATGCAATGCCGCTCGGCTGAAATGTAAAGAAGGGCAGATTGTTTTTTTTTGAGGTTTCAGGGTTGGCTCCATAGTAAAAGTTGTTCTATATCATTGACTGAATAAGCTCTTAAAATATGGTTACACCTTTCTGTTACGCCTTGTATATATATATATATGTTAGTCTAGGATCGTCTCTATAAGACAGGGAAAGTTTCATGTCGATTCATTAGTTTTCTAGATCTTTAACAAACCAACAAACCAATAAGTTTCATTTTTACATATTAGTGGGAAGTGGGATTTTTAAATAATATTTTAATTTTAGGTACTTAACTTTTAGTTTGAATTTATTTAATTTAGATATATGAATTTTTATTTAAGTTTTAGATTAATTTTCATAAATTAACTAAGTACTCCAAACGTCCCATTTTCAAATAGATTTTTCTTAAATAATAAACTTTTTTATGGAAATTGAAAACATTGGTAACTAGTCCATAAATATTTGAAAAATGCAGTAGTTTGGTATGTTTGATATTATATAGGTTTATAGCAATAAAACGTTAAGAGCTAGGATTTGAAATCGCAGTAAAAAGTATAATTATTTACAGATTATTTATAAAATATTTTATTTATGGCTTCGCTTGCGTGAAAGTTTCGGCTTGGCGGTTGTTTTATTAACACCCCTTATAGGGTATACTTTTATTAATGTTGACCAGGGTCTCTACGACGATACGATCAAAGCTGCATTCAAATCCGTGAAGTGTTTATATACTATCATTTGTCCAACATCTTTGTCACACAAATACAAATACGGCTGATTTATTTTCCAAAAATTACATGTTATGATTACAAGAAATGTGCCATTTGCCTCATTAAAGTAATTTTAAATGTTTACACTGTGGTCCCAGACTAAGCTTGCTTTCCAAAGGCGGTTCCAGGATTTGATTTTGAGGGGCCATTCTGAAAAGGTTTATAAATAAAAAGCAGCAGGTTGTATCGGGGATACAACCGTATATTATTTAAGCGAATACTTCTTGGCATGTGGTACCTTTGACCATCATGTTCAGCTTTGGGAAAGCATTATTGTTTTCTTGATACCGTTTTGGACCAGTAACTTTTGCAAAAAGCTTATTTCCATCTAGGTTCGTTGCACCACATACGAAGATATGACACATTTCTCATTTTTACTATTATATATCTACTATTATATTGCTTGAAACAATATTAAATGTACTATTGTTAGTAATTATTATTCGACACTGCATGTTGTGGCATCTAATCACAGAGAAAAGCATAATAGTAGTTTATGCTACAAGGGCGAAAAGGAATAAATCACGAGTTTTAAACGTAACGGAGTAATTTATTGCTCTTACGCCCGTGTATCATACTACGTTTTTCAATGCATAGTGAGGAAATAAAACAAATATAATCTTGTGAACTTTAAATTATGATTGGCTCAAAGGAACTCTATCCAGAGTCGTTAAACAGTGGAAAAAAAGTATAACATTTATGGTACACAGGAAAGGCTGCATGTTTGCCAACCATTGTAAATAAAATAAATAATAAAGCCCTAGGGCAAAATAATCGACTTTCTGTTCGGTTTTGATGCATAAAAAGTGGGCCTTTACGAGCACTTGCAGTGAAAAGAACTAAGTTAACTTTCTGTTAGCAGCGCGCGCATTAAGCTTACGGAGTCGTTTCATTTTTTTCATTATTGCGATCAAATATAAACATAAATTTATCATGAATGATAACTAATAACAAATAATTAAATACGTTCTAATCTGTAATAAGAAATTAATTAATCCTTCGTCAAAAATAAAAGGTTTTCCTAAACTTTTTTTCAAAATACTCTTATTGTCAAGCACTTAATACAATAATGCCTTGATCTGTGGAATTATTTCCTGAAGTCGATCACGGAAGTGACGTACAAGTTTTGAATTTTGTGCCTCATGGCCCCATACGAGGTGGCGTTTAGGCACCTTTGGCAAACCTATGTATACCTATCCTGTGTAAAAGTGCAACCAAATCGAATCGAAAAGTCGATACAAATGTATGGAACTCCTGCTGTTATAGGGGGGCCTATCCCTAAAAGCCACCTCCTGTATCCGCCAATGCTTGTTTCGTGGATACCAGGCGCGGGTACAGAGGGAGGGGGAGCAATGGATGTGATTGCCACCCCCTGAATCACGACTGAAGTACTTAAATTTGACCGATTTCAAAATTTACACACTTTATGAACAAATCACCATCTGCTCTTGAAAATTATTTATTTCTGATTTATATAAAAACGGCTCACCTCAATACGTGTTATGATCGGAAAAGCCGACCAGTTTCAGCAAATTTAGACTGCCTTCATCTGGGCGAGTGAAGACGTTTACGCGACGACGTTACGCCTCTATAAATCATGAGTTATCCTCAAGTCTCATTTAATTCTATAATTATTAATTTCTATTTAAAATTATAAACATTTTAATTTATTTCATGGAATATACGTAAACTCACACAAAAATTGCCCCCCCCCCCCCTGAGCGAAATCCTTGATCCGCGCCTGTTAATACAGCACAGATCACTGATCACAGAAATTAAAACCATGGCAATGACTCTCGAATACCATGTGAATATAGAACCATTAGTAAACAGACACTAATCACTGCCTGCGTAACTCTAATCAAATATAGAATGCTACGTGAACAAGTACAAAAGTAAACAAAATCAACAAGTTTGTTAACAATGAAAATACATTTATCTTGGCTGCCTTGCCCATTTAAGGCGATATGCGAAAAAAATACGGGTGTTTCTTTTCTGTGTATTTCTTGAAATACATGGAAAATTTTAATACATTTCTGGTATATGCATTTTCAGGGTTTTGAAATTGGAAAACATCTTTGGATAAATTTTCCTCGATAGAAATAATTGTTGAAATGAGGTCTTCAAACACACTTTTTCTCCTCGTTTAACGAATAGGAACCATACAGGATTCAAACATATTTTATTAGGTGGGTTTCAACAATATCTAGAGATTTTATATTTGAAATTTTACTAGCTATTTTAGTTTTTTTTAATAAAAATATAAAACCAACTTTTTTCCCTTTTGCCCTGGATCCGCCCCTCTCGTACTGCGCGATTTTTCGCTTGGAGTGACAGTGACAAAAATAAAATTCGCATAGCCTCTTAAGAACCCGCATTGAGGATTTGTCCTTGAATTAATAATAATTCGATTGTCCTTGAATTAATAAATAATCATAAGATTATGACTATTTGTGATATATACAGATGATAGAACCTCGTGTGATAGTCTCAAAAACAGGATATTTACACTTATTCTTCCAAGAACATAAATATTATTAAACGTGAAGTATTATATAAATATAAGTATTATGGTCGGATATAAGTTAAATTACAACATCGACATTAATTTAATTCCATTAAAATACCATTTTTAATGTCATTTCAAATTGGAATGTTTATCGGTTTCAATGAAGATTGCATCAAATGACTAGATAGGGGGTCAATAAACTGAATTTTTTTGATATGATATTTTTCTTAATTTTGTATCAAGACGAAGCCCAACGTAGTTAAAATACCAAAGTTGTATAATATATGTATGTACTATAGGTCTCATATTTACTCAAAATATCTTATTTTACGTTATGCCGCCTTAACTTATCGCCAAGACCAAGCCTATTTGAAAAAAAAAGAGAATTAGTCTGTGGAAAGCCGCGTTCTTGAACGCATGTTCGCGCGCTTTTGTGAAGTGCTGTGGCGCGAAAATTAATACAAAAAATTTGACAAAGATAAAAAAGTTCAACTGTGAGAATACTAAATACTGTGTGTGTGACGCCCGAATAATTTATTTAATTGAGATTTTGTGAAAAGATTTGTTCAGTTTATTTATTGGTTGTTGAGTTTGTGTCGTTACGAAATTGGAATATTTAAAGGTAGGTTATGGTTTAGGCTATAAACTTTACATAAAATATTATAAATTACTTTTGTAGGTTTTTATTTGAGTTGCGGTGAATTGCGGAAGCGTTTATCTCTAAGCCTGTCTTGACGAGGATTAATTGCAAATTAATATTTTTTGTCATCAACTTAAACAGGTACTTAATTAATTTGAAAAAATGAAACAAAATACGTCATATCGTTACGTGTTTCCTGCGCAAACGCAACTCTTTGGGTGACGACTTCGTATAGTTTCGAACAAACAATAAAACTTATCTCGGCGTCTTTATCTGAAGTATAATAAAGAGTTAACAATTTATTTGTATTTTCCTGCCACTTGCTGAAGTCTGCTATATATTTCTGTTTTTTTACTATGTTATTTGTATTTTTCTAGAATCAATCACTAATAAGTCAAACATAGGAATAAATCTCCTACTTGTTTCTATTTCATAAAAATTACCATATCTTGTTTTATGGGTATCATCGTAAAAAGTAGCCAAGTATCGTAAATAGTTGGGCTAACTTGGTTGGGACTCCGCAAAAAATTAGAACGAGATGGGGTTGTTTATTGTTATTTTCCGAGTACTAAATATGTATATCCTTTTTCTCCACTTTTCTCGTACCTAATTGTATTAATTATACATACAATTTTTCATCTAGAATGGAATTACAAAGTGATTAATTTTATGGTCCCAATAAAAAATATTATAATTAATTTTTAACACGTTGAAGGACAGAGACGCTGGACAGCGTCCTATTAGATGTACCAATTTGAACACGACGCCGTATGACGTCACGGCTCAGAACGGCTAGCATCGTCGAGATTTCTCTACAAACTAGTACAAGTGTTGTTTATTGAGTCACAAAGTGAACATTCAAACAAGATCTACTGTCAATCCAATGGGCCTAAATGTCTGTTTCCCCTTTCGCCTTCCTCTCTACTACCATGTGTCACAACACAACGTGTATTAAGGGGCTATAGCGTGAAACGCACTTTTTGAAGTTATTTATCTGCTCTTTTAATAAAGTTCCAAGTAAAATAAATTAGTATAACAATTTTGGGACCTTTTACTAGATTTTGGTCTATAAGAAACGCGATAGGAGAAATTTCATTCGATAGAAATAATTATTGAAATCAGGTCTAAATTTACACTTTTTTTGATATTTTTATATAGATATTTAGAAAACTTATTTAAGGGAAGAAGGTCAAATTTAGAGGGTTGGATTTAGAGGCCATACAAAAAGATTTGTCGTCTCATGCAAAAAATCGAAAAAATTAAGTGAATTAAAATTAATAACTTTATAAGTTAGCTTATTAAGTGCCATTTAATGTTTTCTTTTAAAAATAAATAAATCTTTAATATAACTTTATCTATCACCGAAACTATCCAAAACTATTCTATAAGCCTTCTAAAACCTATACTTCGTATCCGTCTTAAAATTTCTAGTAACCAAATTGTTTAAACAATACAACTAAGTACTCAAAAATCTTGAACTTAAGGGGGAACGAGTCGTATCCTCTACGAAACGCACACCGTAAGATGGTTCTTCTTATTTTTGAATTACAGATATTAAAGAAATGTGATTTATGGCATTTCGCGAACATAATTTAGTGTCAGTTAAGCTTTTCCGGCAAAATTTTGTTATTTTATGCATTACGTTGTAAATGTATGGGCACACATACTTAAAAGCGTGTTTTAAGTTTGTATGCCCATACATTTAAAACGTTATGCATAAAATAATAACATTTTGCCAGAATAGCCTAACTGACATTAAACTATGTTCGCGAAATGCCATAAATCACATTTCTTTAATATCTGTAATTCAAAAATAAGAAGAACCATCTTAAGATGTGCGTTTCGTAGAGGATACGACTCGTTCCCCCTTAAAGCTCAAAAACGTCTCATTTTCACATAGACTATTCTTAAATAACAACTTTTTTTCTTAACAAAAACATATTATTCCCGTGGTAGTTCATAAATTATTAAAATGCAGTAGTTTTGGTATGTATGATGTATTTGTACTAGTTTGTATGATGTATTTGGATACTCAGGTGGTAGAGCTGATGCCAGGCTCGACTGTGGAGGTACCACCATCTTACTTGGAGTAATTCGGGGGAGAGTAAGAGGGTAGCTCACAGGCAAAAAACCAGAAGGTCCACCATGCCTGGGACCGATGCATGGCGGTATATCCATCCCTAATAGCCGGGCCTTATATGGAACAGACTGGTGACGGGCAACGGCGTCACTGGTGCGAGGGTTCCGGCACCACGCTCACCAACCCACCTGCCCAGCGTGTGTGAGTATGGCACTTCTTCCAGGATGACCGCTGGGAGTGGCAAAGTCCTGGAAAGGCTTATGTCCAGCAGTGGACGAACTAGGCTGATGGATGGATGGATGGATGTATTTGGATATAGGATATAAAGGAATAAATAATTAAATAAAGTACTTTTCTCAAAAATATGTTGTAATGCTTTAATTACATATTACATAGACGTGCCAGAAAGTACTTCATCCTGTACTTTCTGGCACGTCCCTTAGAATCTAAGTGTAGACCTATTTCAAGTCTCCAGGAAATCTGAATAACTGTCCAGGAAATTCGTATGAAAATCCATTACATACCGTGTTTTTTTTTTTAACTATCCGTGTCTATGTTTTAAATGACTAAAGAGTTTGGCGATCATAAGGTTTTTAGCGGCCAGTATAAAAAGAAAAAACATTACAATTTCGTGTTCAGAGTGTAGAAACGTTTGGTATATTTTATAATTGAAAATATATTATTTTTATTGATTTTATAGTTATATTTAAAACAATTGAACACTTAAAATTTAACCTCAATTTTATGAAGAAGGCTGGCCGTATACATTTGCCCAACGAAATTTGCCAAAAAGAAAAAAAAAAGTAAAAGCAGGAAATTATGTTGTTGCATAATATTTTCATTTAAAGTCTTTTGTGTAAATAAATTACAAAATGAGTTCAGAAGAAGGCTCTGATATAGATTGTACTCCTCCAAATCTAAAAGCGGAATTAGCAAAAAACAACTTGCGTCCGCCAAAATCTAAGGAAGGACATTTAAACAAATTATGAAAAGTTCATCAAGTGGAAAGCAGATAAACACACGAACAGTTGGTCGGAAAATGTGTTTTTGGCTTATTTCAGTCACCTTAGCCAAACAAAGCAGCCTTCCACTTTATGGGCGATGTATTCCATGTTCCGATGTGTTGTGCTCAATAAGAATAAAATAAACTTGAATAATTACAACAATTTAACGGCATGGCTAAAAAGGCAATCAGATGGCTATTTAAGCAAGAAGTCTAAAATATTTCAAGCCAACATCCTGATAAATATCTAGTTAAATAAATAGGTAAATAAATGATGTAATATTATTTTATGGCTCTAAAGTTATAAATAAGTAGGTCTTTAATTCATTATTAAAATTGAATTTTTTGTTGTAGGTTGTTCTTATCACTCCCAGTAAACGATGCACGTAGAAGTCTGGAGCTTGCCAATCTAAGTACAAAAGACGTCGAACACCGCGATAGCATTATTTTAGTTAAATTGCGTGACATATAAAACAAACTCGATCGATTGTTTGTTATTCAAGATGAGTTTGTTAACGTAATAAAAAAAGTTATTTAATTTGAAAATATTTCGTTTTATTTTTGAGAAAAGCACTATACATGCTTCGACCATAATTAGCTATCCTGGACTCGTATATAAAAGTCCTCGCCCTACGGGCTCGGCCTTTTAACTTACTCGTCCAGGATATCTTTAATTACTGGTCTGAGATGTAATGTACTATTTCTTTGCAAAATTAAACCGCTCAAGATATATTTCGGGTCCGATCTGGACCCGGCATCAGTTGAGTATTCTAATGTTATTAGAATACTATATGTAATAATATAATAATAATGTTATTAGAATACTCAACTGATGCCGCGTCCAGATCGGACCCGAAATATATCTTGAACAGTTTAATTTTGCAATGTAAAGTATTTAATTTAATTATTTATTCCTATATATTCATAAAACAAGTGAAGCTTTTCAAAAGTGAATAATATATATTTTGTAACATGGATATAGGGTAGCAATAAAATATTATATTATGAGCTATTCGGAATCGCAGTAAAAAGTTACTGGTTTCAGATATTGAGAAAAACGGGGAATATATGATACCATATTACAGAGAATAGTTTTAAAATACGTAGGTTTCTTTAAGACCCTTAATATCGCCAAATGGGTACTTTCTAAAGCCTACTCCTCTTTTATGGCCAAACCAAAAATATTGAAAAAATGTATTATGGATTATCAACTCTATGACAACATATGCAACATTTTTCTTTTTCGTACCACCAAAACTTCTATATGAAAAATTGTTTCAACTGATGGTGTTTTTTGGCTTGAATTTCCTTCTGCTCCTAAGCAGCTTAGGTGATTTAATTCATTTATGCTTTGATAAATAGATAAACTTGATAGCTATAAATATAACATAGAATTATTCAATCGAACAATGACGCCCATGTGAAAAGTATTATTTTCTCCTATTTTGCCCTTTCAAGGACGCAGCGAGCGTCGTAACAGCCACCACGCATTGTGCACTGATTTGAACGTTATTTCAATGTCGTTTCCATCGATATTCATACAGACAAACATCGAGCTGCTAATTTGGCGACGGTAATCGCCTTAACATTTTGTTTGTAAAAACACCTATTCTTTGCAATGATATCAATGACATTGGCAGAGCTCGTAAATTGTCCACCTGAATGACATTTTTGATGTAAATATGACTTGTCAAGTGACTTAAGGGAATCATTGAGTTAGCGGCCGCGGCCGCGATAGGTACAGATCGTTCACAGTTATTTTACCTCTAGGCTGATCGAAAATGTTTCTTAAGTATTGGACATAGAACAGCTGTCAGAGGTAAAATACCTGTGAACAGTCTGTATTTGAAAAAAACTATAGCCGTCTTATTCCTGCTGCGCGGCGCACTTGCAAGCGAGTCGCCCCGCGCGCTTCCCGCAACCTTATTCTGTGAGGCGTCCGTATTCTGGTAATGTAAAGAGGTGCGATTGTGTAAGGTTGGTCATAGATGATAAATCTATACCATTGTCAAGGATCGTGTAGGGCAAATTCGAATTGTGTAAAACTGTCCATAAAATGAAGACCGAAAAGTAACCGAAGGTTTAGAAATGACCGATGGTTTAAAAAATGCGAAATGAAATTGCGTTTTATTGTGTACTACCTACGTAAAATGAAATTTGATAATTTATTTACTTTAAAATCATGTCAAACACAAAAATAATAGATCTTTTTGATTACATTTTTTAAATCCACCACAAAAATTAATTTTTATAATTTAAAACATAGAATTCAATCGAAACTTATCTCCATGCAACTCGTATAACCAAACGCAACAATTGAAGGAAAACCGAGTTTCAGCTGCTCGACCCCAGGTGGTGGCATAAGTTTACTACTACTCAACAGTATATTTAGTTGAAGAGCTTGACACGGGATTACTTTTTTTACTAGATGTGATGTCTGAAAGAGACAGCGCTATATCTTATCGTATTATTTGTCTTCGTCCGAGTTTTGTAGTTATAATAACGCGTCATAGTTTCGAATCAATTCAAGTGTCAAGTCAACTGCAACTGCAAAATATTTTTGAATCGGTCGGTGTTTTATTTTATAGTATATGTTTCTTTATTATATTAGTATGACGAAATAGCAACCGAACCAAAATACAAAAACCGGCCAAGTGCGAGTCGGACTCGCGCACGAAGGGTTCCGTACCATTATATATAAAAACAGCGAAAAAACATGTCTGTTGCATGGGAGCCCCCTTAAATATTTATTTTATTCTGTTTTTTAGTATTTGTTGTTATAGCGGCAACAGAAATACATCATCTGTGAAAATTTCAACTGTCTTACTATCACGGTTCATGAGATACAGCCTGTTGACAGACGGACAGACAGACGGACAGCGGAGTCTAAGTAATGGGGTCCCGTTGGTTACCCTTTGGGTACGGAACCCTAAAAAGTAAGAAAAAATATTTTAATCTGTGGCCGAACTGCCCTAAACCTTTTCATAATATCTTTCCTACAAAAATATAACCCCAAACTGTGTTCATATAAAAAACAATTCTTATTTCTGTGCCAAAGCCAAGGGTTTTGACTAAAAAGCTCCACAATTTTAATTAATTGAACATCATTTATTGATTTTAATGGTAGAATAAAAATTGTTTTACCTAATTTTATTCCAAAATAATCAAAAACACTTACCGTTAAACGGTTGTCATAGACAACAAGTCGCCGCAATCATTTGACATTAGCGATGAACTAAAAAAATCTTAGACAATTCGAATTATCTGTCAATCTTAACAAATCATTCACTCATTGTCTAAATTAACAATACAAATCGTAAAGCATCTATGATTACCATAGACAATTCGAATTGGCCGTTTGACAAGTGAAATGATTAGTTTTAAGCTATCAAATGAATACGATTTCATGACTATTTTCTTACACAATCGCACCTCTGATTTTCATGTTTAGTTTATGAGTTTAGCGAAAGAATCATTAATTAGAGTAAAATAATAACACATGTTATATACGTAAATAAATCCAAAATTTGGGTTGATTGGTTGTTTAGTAAGACTAATTGAACGGGCAAAGTTAGGCAGATATTTAAATTTATTTGTAGCGTATTTGGATATTTATTTGTAGCTCTTCTGGAAGGATGGGTTTTTTGTGCGAAACGTCCTGACAAAATCAATATGTTGTCCTGCTTGCAGTACGTATTTTGTATGAAAATTTGACTTGTCCTTCTGGCAGTACAATGACCTTGACCCTGAACGGCACAACGTTATCTTGTCCACTCAGTATGACATTTATGTTTTCTTTGTCAGGATGGTCGTTACTGACACTCAATTTTCTTTAAAAGCTAAAAAACAAACAAATTATTCTAAATAATCATTAAAGCTTCTAACGTTTCAATAGTTCTGTTATCAAGCATTGATTTATATTTTACTGAATGAAGATTCAGCAACTAGATACTTAGGTACTCCCTCATTACCATTTCTTGATTTAAATTATCTTGTCCTCTCAGTAGGACATATATATTTTCTTTGTCAGAATGGTCATTCATTACTGACACCTAAATTTCTATGAAAGATATAATATTTTAATAATATACATATAAAATATTAACTTAACATTTTGTACTTCTTTTACCTAGAATTCATATACTATTTTATCATTGATTTGTAATTATACATATATTACTTTAAATATAATTAATAAATAAAATAATTTTTTTTAGCTTGAAATATATTTCGGCCCTTAGTGGACCGTCATCAGTCAAGTATTAAAAAAGAAAAATATACCATAGTAATAAAAACAGGAAAAGATAAAAAAAAAAAAGACAATATTTTTCTTAACTAACCTAACCTGTTTGTATTGGTCCACAAATTTTTTATCAAATAATAAAATTATAAAATTTTAAAAATTTTGTGGACAAGTACAAGCCCTTCAAGTGCCAACAATCACCACCATAAATTTTTCTCATGCCATCCCAATTCTGGTATATGTGTTCCCTGAAAGGGACAGAGAGTTTTCTGTGGTTGGTGGGGTATTCAGGGTATGTGTGGAAGAGCGTGATGGAAGTGATGAGAGGGTGGTTTAGTTTGTCAGTTAGTGTTTTCTGTTCAGTCCATGGTTGTAGTGACCAGATGTAGGACGACTCCCAGGTCCTAAGGTCAATGTCAGTTAGTGGAGGGTGAAATGATTTAATGACGCGAACGGTGAAGCAGTTATTGAAGGTTTGATTATGAGATCGGGCGTGTGTCGGGATAGGTAGAGTGTTATTTTGTACTGAGTCTGTTGTGTGTCGGTGATTGTTCATGCGGATGTGGAGAGCATTTCTTGTTTCACCTACATAGAATGCGGGGCAGAGTCGACATTCTAGCAGGTATATACAGTTCGCTGTTTTGCATGAGGAGTTAGGTTGTGCTTTGTATGTATTCGATGTATGATGTGTGTTAATTTGTGTGTCTGGTTTGATCAGGGGACAGGTTTTGCAGCGAGGTTGTTGACATGGGGTTGTTCCAGGTGAAGTTATTGATTGGTGGAGTGATTGTGTGGGTCTTGTTTTTGTGAGTGATGACTTTAAGTTTGGGTTTTGTCTGTAGCAAATTTGTGGATTTAAGGGGAGTAGGTTTTTTGTGTCATCGTGTTGTCGGAGTATAGGCATGAAGTCTTTGATAAGTTGCGTAAGTTTATGGCTACCGTGGAAATATGTGGTGATTAATCTTGGGTGATCTGATGAGTTCTTGTGTTTGTTCTGCGGGTTATGAAATCTTGGTCTGTCATGTACATGTTTTTGTAGGAATGCTTCGGGGTAGTTTCTATTGCGGAGACCTTCGTGTATTTTGTTATGGTAGTGGTTAAGTGAGGTTTGGGTATTGCGGATTCGATGGCCGTGGAGTGAAAGTGAGTATGGAATGGATTTTTTTATGTGTGATGGATGACAACTATAGTAATCAAGATATTCTAATTTGTTTGTGGGCTTGAAATGTACGCCAGTGTTTATTTGGTTGTTGTGATTAATGGTGATGTCGACGTCAAGGAAAGTTATTTTATGTAAGGATATGTTGTGGGTGAATCTAAGTGATGAATGATTGTTCAGTCTGTCAAGGAATTTACAGAGGGAGTCGCTACTGTGTGGCCAGATCATAAAGATGTCGTCAATGAATCTTTTCCACACAAGAGGTTTCAACGGTTCTGTAGATAGAAAACTGGTTTCAATTGTACCCATGAATATGTTTGCGTAACTTGGTGCCATCCGAGTTTCCATGGCCGTCCCTTTTAATTGGTGATAGTATGTATTTTCAAAATTAAAGTAGTTGTTATTTAATATGATGTCTGCGAGGGTGGTGATGAAGTCGGTTGATGGATGGTGTGGTAGGGATCGGGTATTTAGTTGGGAACGGAGTGCTGCAAGGCCATCGGCGTGCGGAATATTGGTATAGAGGGATATAACGTCTATTGTGACTAAAAGAAACGGTGTGTTGTTTGGTAACTGTATTGAATTAATAATTTGGAGGAAATGGTTGGTGTCTTTCACATAGGATGATAATTCTTTGACTAATGGTTGTATGTGGTAATCTACAAATGATGATATTCTTTCTGTCGGTGCGTCATAGGACGCAACAATAGGACGGCCTGGATTGTTGGTCTTGTGAATTTTTGGCAACATATAAAAATGTGGGGTTCTCGGATGACTAGGTATCAGGAGTTCAATATCAGTCTCAGATAGGCCTTCAGATTCACCTCTTGTGTGGAGCATGTCACAGACCAAGTCAACAATCTGCTCACATGGGTCACTTGGTGCGACAGAATAAAAGGTCGAGTCAGTCAGTTGCCTAAGTCCTTCGGAAATGTAGTCTTCTTTGTTCATTATTACGGTTGTTGATCCTTTGTCTGCGGTGGTAATTATGATGTCATTGTTGTTTTGAAGTTTTTTTAGGGATTCTTTTTCTTTATAGGTAAGGTTTTGCGTTTTGTCTTGTAGACTATTTATATATCTGTCATCTGACAATTTTGCGAAAAGGCTGGTTAAAAATGTTTCGATAGGATGGTTTGGAGGTAGTGGTGGTGGTTCGTTAGGTGATGGTGGTTTGAATTTTTGTAGAGCTGCGTGTGTATTGTTATTATGGTGACGTGGGTTAGTTTCCCAGTAATGTTTCCATTTTAGCTTGCGCCCGAATCTCACGAAATCGTTCAACAATTTAATCTTGTCAAGTTTTTTTGTGGGACAAAATGATAGCCCTTTGTTCAACACGGCTCTATCTTCAGGAGTTAATTGAACTGAAGATAGATTTACTATAGTGTCAGTGGTTGGCGTTTTATCATAATGTATATAGTATCCCGGCGGAGGAGGTGGAGGAATGGAGAATGGGTTAGAGAGGTCTATCGGAGTTAGGTTTAGATCTGCAGGAATATTTATTTGTTGGTATCTTAATGGTAGATTAATGTTTTTTTGTTTGTAACTTTTTTGTAGATTTTTTAGTTTTATTTGTGATTTGATTTGCTCCTGAGAGATATTTCTCGTAGCTTTTGAGAAAAGCGTTTGTATTTTTAAAAACAGATGAGGAAAGGCGATAAGGCTGACTTTTAAAAGTGCATCTAGCTTATTTTTCTGATCTGTGCAGAGGTGTATATATTGTATGTAGAGCATGTGTGTAGAGTGTAAGGCGTTCATGTAGTTAACCATAATCATGTTGCTTCTGATTATTGGTGGTATTGCACTGAGGGCAATTTTTGGTATCAGCCCTTTCGGTGCTGCACCAATTTCCAAACATTTTCCTAAAAATTGTAAATGGGTATAATATTGGGAAAGTTTGGCTGTTATATTTTTTATTTTACTTACGATTTCCTTCATTTACGTTAAAATTTAAGTAAGAAGGTTCTAATTTGATTAACTGGCACGTTGCGAGTATTTATGTTCATCAAAATTATACTGACTTTGACAGAAGGCTGTAACAGATGATCAAGATTTTGATATTTGTCAAAAATGCACAAAGGAGCATATAACAATAATTAAAGATGTTTTTGAAACGCGGATACGCTGAATTGAGACGGCAGTAAGAAGAACACAGTGTAACCTATAAAGCACAAGATTAGAGTCCATCAAACGAGCAGCAATAATTGTGTGGGTTCTGTTCCATATGCCTGCTTCAAGCAGTCCTCATCGAGTTACGTATTGATATTGGAGACCGTCAATAGCCCTCTGAAGAATGGAGAGAAATCCTTTGAGTCTCTGGCTGCCTTCGAATGTCTTGCGCACACAATGCACTGTATGAAATCAACAGCAGCTCTTGGGACAAATGCACGTGTGGTTGCGTCTCTGCAGTTTTTCAATTATGCACCTCGACGTGATTCTTCAATCCTTGTTGCATAAAATCTTTTTATTGTTGTTGCACTCGAAAAGAGTTATTCGTTCATAAGTTTATAATATAATCACATGTGCGAGTAATACTTTAATAAATATATAATATTGCCTCTATTGGCCTTTTATTTGTTTTTTATTTTGATTTATTTTATTTTTGACGTAAAGATTATATTTTATGCTCTGTGCCTATTTGAGACCGAGGAGTCGTCGACCTTTATTTTGGTAAACTCGCTTGGCTTTACCAGAACCGTAGTACTTTATTATTCTTTTATTACCCATTATTTACCATTTATTATTGTCTTCTACAATGTTAGTTTATTTAATAAATGATACAGCAAACTAACCTAACCTATACATTACACTTACACTTATTGCACAAAAACAAAACAAAAGGGAATATTTACATTACTATACACAACACACCACTAGTTCACAATTTTATACAAAATCGAAATCGTCAAATGCACTACACTGCCACAAAAACACCTGATATTAGCCAAAATTTTCTTTCCACTTTCTATGTGTTTTTCATTGCCCGAAATAAAGACATTTTATTTTTTATTTTTGCGTGACGGGAGCGTGTTGTTTGACTCTAAGTGCCTGATTTAATTTAAAAGCAATAATGAAAATCGTTAGATCTTGTTTTGGTATTTTTTTTTTCAGGCGCTATCAAATATTTTCAAGCTTTTTCCTTCTAAAACAAATTGAATAAAAAAAGAATCTCATAGGAATCTTTACTTCTTTGAACCATACCTGAATATGTGATGTCTTCTGCATTTTGGCCCGTATTTGGTGAGAAACTGATGATAAACAGTTTCTTATTTTTATGACTTTGTAGTAACGCGTGAAGCTTATTATAGCTTTAAATGATAAATTATGTAAAAACGAATTCCAAGGGGTCTTAGAATAAGGATCAACGTATGTTTATGCAGAGCTGCAATTTTCTAAAGCGACAGGATGCAGCGTCTTCGAAATTCTAAAATGTCGAATTTCACATTTTGTCCGGGATAATCGCCTTAATATGAAATAATCACTTTCATTGAAATCAACGCAATTATTGTAGAGCCAGTTTTACACTGAGCACTGCAGGTAGAGTCATGGTCAGTCGGTCATAGCATAATCAGAGAATATAAGGCATAATACTGTAGGGAGCAAAAAACTGGTACATTTATTTGAGTTTCGTTGTAAAATTTGGAAGTCAAGTGCGAGTAGCACCGTGCCCTGAGGGTTCCATAAATACCGTTTAAAACACAAACTTATCCCACGTGCAGTCATAACGACCAGCTTAACTTGGTACTTAGGATCCATTAAACTCAATATATCTAAAGGATCTAGTTAAGTTAGACATTTAGTTCTTGTAGAATTAAATATATTGCAAGTACTTTTCAGATTTTTTCCTATTCGTGTGCTACTTGCGAACGGAATTTTATATTTCAAAGTCGACTGGAGTGCCCTATAGGTAAATTTTTATGAAATTGGTTACGTTAAAGCGTACACCTTTTTTCGCGTGAGTTAGAACCTGATTTTTAACAGTGCTTTGGCCCGTAGACTTCTATAGGAGGTAACAGTTTAAACTTGATATTGAGAAAAAGGGTCTTCACAGACGGACAAAGCGTTCCGTTTTTTCATTTTGCGGTACGGAACACTAAAAACCCAGTATTGTCGACCTCCTAGACTATAATTCCTAGACTTGTATAATTACAGAAACATTTCAGTTGGCTCAATGTGTATTTTTTTGGTAAAAACGACACTCTTAGAATTATGACTAATGACTCTAATAAGGAAGTACCTGCAAAGCTAGAACAATGCACACTAAACCTAAAACTCTTGAGATTCACAATTTTTAGAAAGCCAAAGTTACGCAAAACTGTATTTTTCCTTCACACATGATTCATCTGTCTTTTTATCTCCAAATAATCTATACATCGAGGAATTTTGTTGTTGTTATCTAAAGTAGCATTACTTTTTAAATAAAATTGTGGTGCAAAATTGTAGTGTAAAATACTAATTTTATGAGTATTTAGCCAGTAAGGTTTAATAATCTGTCCAGGATTGAGATTTGTTTGAAGTTTAAGTTCGATAACCTATACAAACCGACTAGTTACCAAAATAGTTTGAAATTAGGTTTTGCTTATAATGCGTGATCGGATAGTCTATGCAGGTCCTGCATCACACAGACGTAAATTATTTCAATTCATAATTAAAATTAATAAATTCAACAAAATAATATGAAATTTACTGTGCCCGCGCGATACTAAAGTTTAAAGATCCCTAGCGACCATTATTTACGTAATAAAAAGTATGGTATAATGTCCTTCTCCGATATTTGCTTTAGCTCTGTGCTTAACTTCAGTGAAATCGGTTCATTACTTTCAGAGATTATAATCATATAAAACTAACAAACAACTAATGGTTCCTCCCTATTGTATGTAGAATTGTATAATTAAATAACATTATGGCTAAAGCAAAGTCACCGTTTGTTATATTCTAAATGGAATTCCATTGCTAAAAATAAAATAACTATGAAATGAAGTTACTGTAACTACACTTTTAACTTGTTATTACTTTCAAATGCATACCAATACTTATTGTTAAACTTCATGAATTGCTTATTGTTTCAAATTATTGTGAATACAAAGGAATTATTGTTAAAATCAAAAGGTGATTTTCTTCACTGTAAAGCTGAAAAATTAATTGTAATCGAGCATCATTGTATCTGCAAATCTGCAATCCGTCTCTGAAACAATCTGGCCTTGTGTGTTCGAGAATCTCCCTTAATATTAAAGCCTATTTACATCGAACTATTGTTTTTGCCTATTAACGTTTTATTATTGTTTATAATAGTGCGCTCTGAGCCGTGGCTGTTATGACAATCGAAATATAATGGGCGCACGCAAACTTCGTTTATTTATATTTGATAACAGAGCTTCTGGTTGAAATAAAATTACGATTTGTTCAAACTAACTAGATATCATTCAAACAATTTTTTTTAAAGAAACAAATAACTAAATCCCGAAACCGATAAATCAGTAAAATGGAAGCTTACAAAAGATTTTATTTACAGTAAACATATACAAGGTGACTTTTTGATCATCGTCCAAATTCATACTGGTGGCTTGGTAAGTGATCAGTATCATGGATCAATAACAATTTTTGTGAAATTAGTAAAATGAAATTTCGGCTTCCCATAGAAATTCACTTCCAGTTCCGAGTGAATCACTATGGGGAGTCGAAATTTCATTTTACAAATTTTACAATAATTGTTATTGATCCATGATATTGATCACTTACCAAGCCACCAGTATGAATTTGGACGATGATCAAAAAGTCACCTTGTATTATGATAAATTTAGGTGGTTTGTTCAAGCTTACTTTATAAACGATTAGGTGGTTTGTTCAAACTTACTTTATAAACGATTAGGTGGTTTGTTCAAGCTTACTTTATAAACGATTAGGTGGTTTGTTCAAACTTACTTTATAAACGATTAGGTGGTTTGTTCAAACTTACTTTATAAACGATTAGGTGGTTTGTTCAAACTTACTTTATAAACGATTAGGTGGTTTGTTCAAACTTACTTTATAAACGATTAGGTGGTTTGTTCAAACTTACTTTATAAACGATTAGGTGGTTTGTTCAAACTTACTTTATAAACGATTAGGAGAACATACATGTATTTTTTAAAGTCTGCCATTCCATTTCTATTTGCCTCATATTTCCTTATGAACTATAAATGTTCAAAATCTGTAAATTAGCTCGGTAAGTCAAACTTATATACGAGTATATGGGATGTAAATGGATCATCCATCCATCATCCATCCACCAGCTTAGTTCGTCCTTTCCAGGACTTTGCCACTCCCGGAGGTCATCCTGGAAGAATTGCCCATACTCACACACGCCGGGCATCCGGGTTGGTGAGCGCGGTGCCGGAACCCTCGCATCAGTGACGCCGCTGCCCCTCACCAGTCTGTTTCATTTAAGGCCCGGCTATTAGGGATGGATATACCGTCATCCATAGGTCCCAGGCATGGTGGGCTCCTGGTTTTTTGCCTGCGAGCTGTCCTCTTACTCTCCCCCGAATAACTTCAAGGGGGTCTCCAAGTAAATGGATAGTTATGTTTAAATATAACCACATAATGTACTGCTCATACTGAACAACTAAACAATCACGTTTCCTTATGAACACCAAGGTGCATGTTGTCCCTGGGCATTTCCGGTGAATGAAAAAAACATGGAAAACGCATTTCTAACAATGTGTAATTCGTAAATGGCACTATAAACTGAAAAGGGCAAAGGGCTACTTAAAAAAAAGGCTATACTACCCGATTTTATGTTACGTCTGAGTGATAAGTGGTAAGATTAGTTACCATCTAGTGTTGTTGTCTAACGATTATTTATTAATTATCTGTAGCGTGGATGTAGCCACAATGAAAGTTTACAAGAAACGCGCGTGTTCTAGCAACTACATATTTTATTTGCTACGCGTGACTGCGTTCAACTGATTTAATACAAAACGGAAAGACATATCTTACACTAAAGTATTGATGAATTATGTATATTTATTGATAAGCATTAAAACAATAAAAAAATTACTACCCGATATATTTCGACCCTCGATATGGGACCGTCATCAGTCAAATCTATAAATCTACCTACTATACTCGTAGCTATATAAGTCTAAAATTTCAAGATGGTTTCACCCAGGGTTAACCCTTTTAATTATCCAGTCCATCGCAGTCCAGATCTGGCCCGGATCATGGGCCTTATTGTCTTAATTTAAGATCTATAACTATCGCTTTCAAAGGTAACGTGATTGGCTAGAAATGACGCGACACATAAATGACGTGACACATAAATCCGCCCCCCTGGCCCGTGGCGCAGATTCAATTCAAATTCAAATTTATTTATTTACCAATACAAACAAAGATTCTTACAATAAAAACTTAATTACTAAAAAACCTAAGTATTATATATATTACATATTTTACATATTTTACAAATGGAGTAGGTATTCTTGTGGCCCCAGACTAAGCAAGCTTGACTCGTGGGTGTACCGATATACCTATATAATGTTAAAACGAGGGATTTCCATTTTTTGTTAAATCTTAGAGACAACTTTTATGCAATTTTGTCTCAACTGAACGACAAAGGATTAACAACACAAAACCACTAATGATGTTGATGACTCCGACTGTATATGTTTTTTTCGTAAGACTGCTAATGAATTATTGTGTGCGAGAATACTTTTTTGGACCCTTTGGACCTCAAAATAACTTGGAAAGAACTAAATATTACTCTTCTAACTACAACATTATTGTAATTTAATCAGCGTGTACAAAACATCCTCAAGGGAAATAAAGTTGTCGGAAAATCCACATTTCTTGTTTTGATTTAGTTTTTTTAAAATTATAACAGTTGACTGAAGAGTTGCAAAAAGTTTCATGCATTTGTACATTTACATACATTTTAAAAAGAGTATAAAAAATAAACACACATGCACGTTAAGTCGACAATCAAATTATACTGCACACTTTACTAATTTGATAAAAACTACAACAACAAAAAACCTATGTACAATAGGAAATAACGAATTATTTATAGACATAAAGAGCCAGGTACACCGACAAGGGCTAAATCTCACAAATTCTAGATACATAATATCTATATTTATATTTTATTTAATTTAACTTGTATTTATTAATTTAAATTATATTTTATTTAACTTGATTTTTAATAGGTGCCGAACATTTTTTTATTTTTTTTATTTTTTTATTTGTTAGTAATATTTATATTTTAAGTATATTTAATTTTAGTTTTACGGTATAATATTTTTATATTAGGTACTTAATTTTAATTTTGAATGTGTTTAGTTTAGTAGACTGTAATATCATAAATTGATTAAACTTTATTAATAATTATATTATAATATTTTAAATCTATTTTGTCGACTAATAAATTCACTGGTTCACCGACAAAAATTTGCTCTTTAGTTACCCAAATTAATGAAATTGAGTTATCTAGAGAGAGACGTCCTGAATATTGATCAGGAATAAACACCAAACAGGGCGATAATCGTAAAGATAAACAAAATGGCGTCCCTGAACACACCTCACGAAATCACTGAGCTCATTTGCGACCGAAATAACACCATAATAAAGCAGCGAGACGAATATCTATGTAGCGGGTAATCTAGCCAGAAAATCTCTTAATTTGACCATTTGGGTGGCCGTGGGACACTGATGACTGCAGCCTAAAGAGACGTAGAACGTAACGTGAGACGAGTGGCGTTCACGGAAGTAGCTCGTGGGAAGTGCTGCTCAATGGTAATGATTTTCCCTTTGCGTTTTTATGTCGAGCTAAAAGTAGGTACCGGTCATGATAAACAGGAATCTCAAACACCGTCCTAACCGGCTGTATTCGTTAATTCTTCCACCCATGATGCTATTTTCTTTTATGTAGTTTCTTCTAACCAATGGTTGTCTGGAAGAGATTGCCCTATTAAGGTGGCTCCGTCGGAAAAATTAGCAACTCGATTCGTGGTGGTTGAAATTTCGAACAAAACCATATTAAAATAAAGTTCTCATCAGCTCGCACTGCAACATGGCTGTTACGTCAGTCGCTGCGGCTGACAAGTGCGAAAATAGTGTTTTTAATTTATTTTATCTAAAATAAAATGAATTTCCAAGAACTGACAGAACCATACCATGAAGTATTATTTTGTCTAGAAGTTCATACATTTTTATACTGTTTCAATAAAAACTGTAGCAGTTATATTGTTAAAAGTGGACAAAAAATCGAGAAGTAAGGGTAAACTTGGAGTTTTCTTGCTTCACTTCTGTATATTAAAATAAAATTCAGGAAAAACCACATCACTATTTGTATTATGTAGATTAGTATGTATTTTTCATCTATAAAAAAATGTTACAGTTACCGTATAAAAAGGTTTTAAAGTTACTCAGTTCAAGGTCGTTGGCGTTGGGAGAAACCTTAAGAAAAAATGGGCTCCTGGTTGTATTTACTCTACTCGTATTAATGTTAATGTTTTCATTTTTTTTTGAGGTGTGATAATAAAGCTGTATTATATTGTACTAGCCTTTTCCCGCGGCACCGCTCGCTTTTATGAATAAATCTTTGCCCCGACATTTTACCAACACTCTTTATAGCACTGTTGACCAGGGTCACTACGATGATAATAAATAAAACCGCATCAAAATCCACTTGTTTCTCGAGTTAAACAGAAATACCAACACACATACAGACAGAAAACAAAATATCTAAAAATCGTAGTTTTTGCCTGAATACCAAACCACTATTTTAATTGGACAAATTTTGACAGCATTATACTTTTACTATAAATCCTTTCTTAAGAAAATGATGAGATAATATTATTTAAAAAAATAACTTAATCAATAAGCTTGCCATTTCAAACAATATTTCGCAAAAATATTTTGCGTACAGACGCTTTTACTTACTTTATTACTAGTATATAAGTTAAAATAGTTATAATATTTACAACTCATGTTCAATCTTTTTTTCCGTCTGCCCGTAGCATAACTCAGTGAATAATGTATCCTCTAAGATTTAGTCTTTAAGTGGAAGAGGTCAAAACTTCGCTGGATTATATAATCGTAAGAAATATAATAATTCGTTGTTTAAAATAAAAATTATTGTATGAAATTCAGATGTGAAGGACGTTGCGGGTGGCGGCTGGATGAAGGTGACTGAGGATCGCCAAGAGTGGCGTAATATTGGGGAGGCCTATGTCCAGCAGTGGACGAATACGGGCTGATGGATGGATGGATGGATGTATGAAATTTATGTGATTGAATGTTCAAACATTTTTATAAAATGAAACGGTGTCTCTCGTTTGGTATAATGTCACTGGGTAGAGGTGTTACTCAATCAGCCAGCCGTTGAATTGCTTGGAATGATTCACAAGATGAGGTCAGTTATAATTGTTGAACCCTAACTAGTTGTATTATCCTTTGACACTTGCAATTTGGGATATATCACTTTTTGACGAAGTTGTGATTTGAGAAAAAATTGTAGATTGACAAAAAAAACTTAGTGTAATCATAATTTTATTCATCTGGCCAATCCCACTTACTTATTTATTCCCACTTATTTTTTTAGATCGGGCAAAGTATAAAGTATCGCGTTTTGAACCACAAAAATTCTGCAAAAAGGATGTATCTAATATATACATTTTTTTCAGGCACAAAATTTTAAGAGTGGCCCTTGTGGTCACACTCCTTATTTTATCAGGTTTTGGTCTGGGAAAATATTTGTTAGATTTTGGACTCATTGCTTTCATTCCCCATAAGGATCGTGTTACTTTATTATTTACTTACTGTTACTTTATTATTACATTTTAAAACATGAAATTCTGCGGTGTTACTACAAAACGGTGTTTAACTTTAGACAGTGTTTAAATCTGTTGTTGTCACTTTTTTACAATATGAAAGAATAGGTGACAACAACAGATTTAAACACTGTCTAAAGTTAAACACCGTTTTGTAGTAACACTGCAGAATTTCATGTTTTAAAATAAAGTAACAGTAAGTAAATAATAAAGTAACACGATCCTTATGGGGAATGAAAGCAATGAGTCTAAAATAGGATTGTTCACTTTTTTTGCTAACCTCATCAATAACATCAAAATCGAACAAATATTTTCCCAGACCAAAACCTGATAAAATAAGGAGTGTGACCACAGGGGCCACTCTTAAAATTTCCACTCTGTACATGTATAGCTCATAGACTTAGGATATATACGCCAGTACAGGTGTACTTCACAAACTCGTACTTGTATTGACGATGCAAGTACACTGATGTTTGCACGAGTGCACAAGCACAACTGACATTACACTAATATTATTCCGTGTTTTGTTCCAGCCAGTAATTATTTTATTGTGTGTAAATATCGTACCGGCTTCGCGGCCTAGGTTCTTATTGTTTTATTTATGATTAACTACATGTTTTTGTTCTGATAACTATAACACTTCCGAGTCGAGTAGGAAACTGTTCTTGAAAGTGTTCGAGCTGAGATTTTGTCGTGAGATTAGGGTTTGCAGTACCGGTACCGCTTTCGAATAACGGGAATTTAGTACCGGTGGAAGAAGTACCGCGGAATCTCGGTACAGCACCGACCAATAATTAGATAAAAAAAAACAAAATGGGCTATAGTATCTATAAAATTGTATTGTGTCATGTGTGGCATAATCATTATGAATTAAATAACGTAGACTGAGTACTGCATACTATTTTTTATCAATATGCCGTGTTATCAATATATTATATTGTATCAGATTATATGTTTCATAGCGAAATTAATCGCTTTGGGTACTCTAAATATAATGAGAGTGCTTTACAAACTACAAAATATCAATAACAAACAAATTTCAAGTAAGATTATTTCTAAAATATTTGTAAAATTTTCTTTTGGCCAGGATTCGAACCTGCAATTTTTTTTGCCTTGGGTTTTGCAATGGATGCCAGTGAAGGCAAAGGTATTTTTTCAAGTAAGTATCTAAATATGTCTTGGTATTTTATAGGTTGTCATTTTAAATATGGTGATAAGTTTCTCTTTGACAAAAGGAAGATTCGTTGGTTCTGAACATGACGTAAAATCCAACTTGAAGAAAACCCTCGAGTATTACATAGTAAGTGTAAACGTGTAGGTAAGTAGGTAATGTACTAAACTGTGCGTGCTATACAGCCCTACGAAAAATTAATAATATGTAACATTTTTCTTAAAATAAAAATAAGACTTATTTATATAAAAATACCAGAAATCCCGGGATCTATGGTCCCGAATACCCGATAGCCACATGCAAGATGCGTCTTAATTTCTTTCCAAGTAACAAAATTCACAAGAAAGTTCATGTTCATGAGATGTGAAACAAGGCAGTAACAAAGAAATGAGAATACTTGTAATAATTTAGTGCCTTTGTTCAGCGCGTCAATCCACATCATAAACTCAACTGCCCCATTTATACTTTTTGTGACAAAATTCTGACCCAGAACCAATTTTGTAGACGAGTAGTGTACCAATATTAGCAAAAATGTCATAAAATGGTTTACACGTTTCTCATTTATCATTTTGTGTTCGTTTCGGTCATTCTCATCAATTTACTACGTCTTTCTTGTCTATGATGAGTCGTTGTCGGCCGAGAGGTGTGGTTATCTTTATACTTTTATCTATTCCGTGGATACGTCCGTAGACTTGGGCACTCAATATTATGCATTGAGTGCCCAAAATAGGTTATAATAGGTTAGGTCCTTTATGATTTGTTTTTGACACATTCCACATCGGAAATAATGATATAACATGCAGGACTCTTCTACGTCAAATCGAATGAAAAAAGATCGAATACCCAGATAAAAATGTGGAAAATGGGGTCCTACTATACAGGGTTAAAATTATATAATTTAGCGAACCTCAAAAGAGATAAAATTCGTCCATATGAACAACATTTTTATGAGGGTTATAAAAAAAATGTTATCGGGGCATTTTAAGAAAGCAATAAAAAAAGTAGTGATTCTCGCTTGGCTCCCATAGAAAAAATTGTTCTTATGGATGTGTTTGTGTGATGGGTTTTACCAACTAACATAATTTAATCTTTTAAATACATAGTCATATAGGCATAGCCCCGTTGCGTTATACAATACCTTTATTCTCTTCAAATTATTCGCCAGACGAATCATAACAAAGTCAACTATACACTATTTTCTCTACTCTACGAATATAACATTTCTCTCACTCTTTGTTTACACGTGTAAGGTAGAAATTGGATGGATTTTGACGAGACTTTCAATGATACAGTACTTTTCAGGGTTTCAATTAAAACAATCAAACATGTGTTTCTAATAATGTAAGCTAATGAGACGAAAAAACAGATAGAAAATTACACAGGGATCCTGAGGGCCTATTATGTATCTCAAGTTGCCATCTGGACTGGGTGTCTATCATCAAAAACATACATATACTATCGAATTCCGATTGTTTTAGGATATATTCGCACTTGAAGTGACGACACAGTTTGTAAGTAGTTCAGTTGGCAACTAAAGATACAGAATAGAGGGGCTGGAAACAAAAGGCTATGGGCGCAAAAGGTTAGAGTAACGAAAGGCTTGGGGGGCGTGAAGGGCTAACTTGGTTACTAAAGTACTCAGTCTACAGATATTTCAGCGGCAGCCTGGTGTAGCATTGTGTATTTTATTGTTATTGGTACCTTGTTGATGCTTTGGACAGATATTACCGTTGACTAGAATATTATGACCCAAAAGTTATAGATAACAATAGGGTTGTTAAGACAAAATGTACTATAAAATGTTGTAATTTTGTTTATTACTAAGTCGCGTGCAAGAATAGCGGATGTGGTTATTTTTATGCGAAAGAAACTTAGATTATGGATAATACAGGTGTATTTAGATATTTATAGAATTTTGTCACATGATTTCAGAATCATAATTTAGTGACTTTAGTTATTAAAAAACATTTATTTAATATATTTTTTTAAATCTACCTACAATTTATTGGTACAGGACGAAACTACCCTAAAGATTTTTTCATTTTGTTTTATTTAGAATTAGAAATTAGAAAACACATTTTTATTCGTCATAGAAAATCTACCCCAAAGACTAACCCCCGGTTTCTGAAAGGCCAATCAAAGTTAAGGTGGCTCCGTCGGAATAATTAGCAACTCGATTCGTGGTGGTTGAAATTTCGAACAAAACCATATTAAAATGAAGTTTTTATCAGCTCACACTGCAACATGGCTGTTACGTCGGTCGCTGCGGCTGACAAGTGCGAAAATAGCGTGTTTTTAATATATTTTATCCAAAATAAAATTAATTTCCAAGAACTGAGAAAACCAAATCATTTAATATTATTTTGTCTACAAGTTTATAAATTTTCATACTGTTTCGATAAAGACTGCAGCAGTTATGTTGTTACAAGTGAACAAAAAATCGAGAAATAAGGGTAAATTTAGAATTTTCTTGCTTCACTTCTGTATATAATAATGAAATTCAGGAAAAACCACATCACTATTTGTATCGTGTAGATTACTATGTATTTTTTTTCTATTAAAAAATGCTATGGTTACAGTATAAAATGGTTACAAAGTTACTCAGTTCAAGGTCGTTGGCGTTGGGAGAAACCTTAACAGTTTAAAAAAACTTTAACCGCAAATAACGGTGAAAATAAAGCATATATGAAGTCTGAGTAGTGATGAATCAATAATTAACTTAGTTAATTTTTGATTTCAATGTAAAATTCCCACTTTTTCTGGCTTAATCCGCAGATAATTATTTTTTAATCTACTGTTAACATTGATTGACCTTTCAGAAACCGGGGATAATCGAGCCAGTGTCAGTTGCGACCAGGAGCTGTATTTTTGAATCATTCGAATTTCAATGTTTCAAAATACAGCTCCAGGAGATCTCTGATACAGAACCGCGTTCTCAGTTTCTATGAATGAAAATCGTAAAAAATGTAATAAGTAGGTTACCTACTTGTGCAGTTAAATTGTGTGAAAAAATCAATAACAAAAACAAATTTAAAAATAATGCAATTAGATTTCATAGAAAACTACGTTAATATTCTATACAAAGATTTTTACAAAATCCTTAAGGTTCAACTTAAACTAGTCTGTCCTTAAATCGAACCTTGCGGACCTCGTTATATTGGAGTAAATGGATTCGAAAAAAACCCATTTTTTTTTTGGTATCGCCTAAAAATAGCGCGCCCTCAGCCGTGGCTGTACGACCACCAAGAAACACACGCTCACGAAAAACTGCGTTTTTATTTAATAATTCTGCTTCTAGACGAAATTATTAAAATTTTTCAAAAGTTATTGGTCACTTATCCTTAGAAGATAGAACTTAAAGCTTTTGTGTTTTTTCACGTTTATACCAGCCCTATAGTCTAATATCTATATTATTTTTATTAAACCGATTGACCAAGTTACACAATCTGAAATGGTCATTTGAAATTAAGCATCTTACCTGATGTGGACCCTGGAATCAATACTCTGACGTAGATTCATGAATTGCCCTTTGTGCTGAGGTCTAGTCAATAGTTACCAAGTAAGTTCAAAGTTTCCTCTAAGGAGGTCCCATCTTCGAGTTAAGTAGATCGTGAAGCAAGGCCTTTCGAAGCCAGTAACAGTTTAGTTATTTCCTGAGGCCAAGGCCACAGTTTCAAGTGCTCAGTCAAGTTTACTCGTCCGTGTCACTAAACTGGACTTAGTTTCATTGAACATAACATCAAGATTGTTTTGACTTTAGGATCCCAAGTTTTTGGGCCCCGGTTACGTCGTAGAGAAAGTTTCACCCCTATTGGGCATTTGAGGCTTCATGAATACTTATTTTTAGACCAGTCAACAAAAAACGTGTAACTAACATGTGTGATGCACCTAAGTATTTTAAAACGTTTTACTGTCTTCTAAGAAGCCGTTTACCGTAACTTGTATGTGTAGAAAATATTTCGTGCCATATCTTTCAATTACAAGCATAACGGGCATATCCATGTCTCTTTGTATTCAGCAGACAACGACGAGTAGGTTTACATCTTAACATGGCTTGACGCCACTAGTATCGAGTTTTTTATTGAATTAAATATCGTTCACAGGTATGTCTCGTACATACATGCCAATAATTTAAAGATACACAACTATCTTATCAATCTGTGACAAGCAGTTTCCTTAAAATGATTTGCTTGCTTTGTGATTCACTTCGCTTTAAAGGTGTAGTTTCTGTAAAAGGAAGACTGCATGATTGATATACGTCTAGAGGTATAAATATTAGTATTAAACGATTACATGTATGTACGTACACTCATCTTATCTTTGTTGACGTTATCTGCAAATAATTATCTCCCTTTAAAACTAGTTAAAAAGTTAATTTGTAAAAAGTACAAAAATACACTTTTAAGAATACACTTACATTATTATTACACTTTTAGAATACTTTTTAATCAAATTTAATCTTAAATAAAAATACAATAGAATACGATAAAAATAATACGGAGAAATACAATAAAAAAAAAATGAAAAGTGAGGCTTAAATAAAATAAAATTGTACACTTACTCAAGTAAAAGTATAAGAATAATATATTTATAATCATACATATGTGTGCAGATTATAGAATTAGGTAGATAGTAAAGTATAAAATCGATAATCGTTCACCAATAATCAAATATAGGTGCGACGACGACCGGAGCGACGAGGAGCGTGTTTGGTTTACATAAATAAATTTGGGTAGTTTAAAACTAGGCGGCGCTCCTGGTAATCTATCAACATTGTATTTATTGCATACATAATGCAATAAGTGCAACAAAGTTGATAGATAAATAAACTATGCATAAATATGTTTTCAATGCATGTGCTCGTAAAGGCCCACTTTTTATGCATCAAAACCGAACAGAAAGTCGATTATTTTGCCCTAGGGCTTTATTATTATTTATTTTTTTAAATTTGTTTGCAATGGTTGGCTAACCTGCAGCCTTTCCTGTGTACCATAGATGTTATACTTTTTTTCCCACAGTTTTACGGCTCTGGATACAATCCTTTTCAGCCAATCATAATTTAAAGTTCACAAGATTATATTTGTTTTCATTTCCTCACACTATGCATTGAAAAACGTAGTATGATACACGGGCGTAAAAGCAATAAATTACTCGGTTACGTTTAAAACACTCGCTACGCTCGTGTTTTAAATCGTCCTCGTAATTTATTCCTTTGCGCCCTAGTAGCATAAACTACTATTCTAAGTCCGCCCATTTGATCAGTCTTGCCAAGAAAAAGGGCAAGAAACAACAAGATCACGTCTTTTTAAATAATTTTTCCCTTTTTTTAAAGTCATTTCTGCTATAAAGCTTATATTATACAAAATACTTCAAACTTACAAAATACTACAAATTATATAATTTTGTAAAGGGATAAAAACTTCAAGACAAGAGAAATTTAGTTCAATCAGTCTCATAGCGTATAATAAATTAAGACATTTATACCATTCAATATTTCACAATAAAATCAAAAATTACCTAGACTAAATCATTGATAAACTATGGAACTCCATGATGCCAGATCCGGCTTTTTCTCAGAGAGCAAAATAATTCTCTACAAATGACTTCATAATCTCTGCATGTTTCCAAAGTAGGCAAATAAACATGGTATTACAAGTACGATGACAAATATTACAATTACTATACACATAGAGGAGGGACATGAAATAGGTAAGAATTACATTTATAAGCCATTTAGCAATGTTAATATTTGTTTGTGGAACGGTGAACGCGGCGTGATTCATTCAGAATATTCAAATGATAGCTGGTTCCAAGGATGTTTCAGTGTTGTCAAGAATCGTACAAATATTCATCGGTTAACTTTATCTCGTAGTGCAGTCAGTAGTTTTGTATGTAAATCTCAATGAATATCGATTACAAATTAAGGTTGAACAATTTCTGGTGATTCAAGGGCTGGAGGATCCTCAGCCAGTAAGGCTACTTCCCTTTTTAGGGTTTATTCAGCTAAATTGATACTGAGGGCTTGGTTAGTGATCGGTATTTCGGATCAGTGGCGTGCACAGAACTTTTTGCTGGAAAAGCAAACAATTGGTCTAGAACAACAATAAAAAAAATACGAAAATTTTTTAATATCACTTTGAAAAAAAAAAAAATTGTATGACGCCAGGGTAGACAATGTCTACCCTAGAGTGAAAATTTCCTATACAAACTTTTTTTTTCAAAGTGACATTTAAATTTTTTTTATTGTTGTTCTGGACCAATTGTTTGCTATTCCAGCAAAAAGTTCTGTGCACGCCACTGTTTCGGATAACATTTTTTGCGAAATATGAAAGCTAAAATTTTCACTTTCCGTATTTACTTGGGCCTGGGTTTGTGTTCATACAGAACAGAAAAAAAAATACATATTATATGTATTAATACATATGTATTATTGTGTCTGTCTCCCAGAGGGTTAGGAAGAGACTACAGACTACCATCTGCTCTTTCACATCTAGCTCTTCTATACTATTATCGAACTGAATGAAACTTAAGGTTAAATGTCAGTCGCTTAGCGCAAAGAGCATAGCTTAACTTTGTATTTCTTCCTTAGAAGTTGAAAATTTAAAAAGAGTTTGGTATGTGTCAGTTGACGCCAATAGTTCAGTATTAGTGAGGTTTATAAAGCAAGAGTTTGAAATTTAATGCACAATTAGTCATGATCTTGTCCAAACAATGTCGTTGGTTTTGAAAAGATCATGAGTAATTGTGTATACAATTTCAAACTCTTGTTTTATAAACTTCACTAATACCATAGATAAATAATTTATTTATCTATGCTAATACTGAACTATTGGCGTCAAATGGCACAGATCAAAAAGTTTTTCAATTTTAAATTTCCAAACAAGGAAAACAATACGTTAAGGCGATATGTAAAAGTTTTAGCGTCCCTGTTACTCCATATGCGAAAAAACCCTCAGTGCGGGAGGGACGGATTCGTGGAAAAGTAGCAAAAAGTCGGTTTTTTATCAATATAATAAATACATTTTGTTTAACCAGGTCCTAGATATTGTTAAAACCCATCTTATAAAATATAATTGCAGTCCATATGTCATTCTAAATTGTCAAACCAGGAGAATTAGTGTCGATAAAGACCTCACTTCAATAAATATTTCTATCGAGCCGAAATTCTCCAATCGCGTTTCTATTTTAACAGATCCCTAGAGGAAGATTCCAAAAATAATATACTATTTTTTCAAAATTATACATTATTTAACGAAGTAGATATAGAAGTTCTGAAATTGTCGTTTTTTTTTTCGTAGCGCCTTAAGTTATGCTCTTTGCGCTAAGCTACTGACGTTTAACCTTAAGGATAAAACATGATTACTGCAAAACGGCTCACCTCAAAGTTATTTGATATCTTATAGTTATCTTCTATACTAAATTATAATCTTCTCATTTTTGAATTTTGCAAAAAGGGTCATCGTACCTTGATGCCATAATTTGACTCCATAAATTAATGTCACCTTGTATATTTACTGGCATAGTTAGTTGTCTCAACCGTATTTCAGTTATCTTCTATAGATGCAGTAGTCAGGCAATATAATAAGGTCGTAAAAAACTGGATCCCAAGAATAATCATTGGAAATAATTGAGAACGACAAGTGGAGATGTATTTGTTGTAGACAACGAAGACTCTTGGTAATTTTCTCCATGTTTTATGTGAATGAAACAATTTCGGAGTCAGGCACTCCTCGGACTGGTCACCTTGGCTTTGACCTTTAGTGAGCGGTCATCGGGCCACAGAATGCGCGAAACAGCGATTTGTAGATAAGATATTATATTTAGTTTAGCTTTATATAGGTTTATTAATTTTTTTTAGTAGGTAGCTTCTTATTTGTTTAATTTATATAGGTAGTGTAGCCGATTCTGGAGGCTTTAATTTAAGTTTTAGTGCTGTCAAAACTAAAACTTTTTCAAAGTAATTTAGCTTCTGTTCCTAACATTTAAAGACTATTTTGTAATCAAGAAAATTAAGTTTTGACAGCATTAAAACTAAAATTAAAGCCTTCAGAATCGGCTTTATTATCTACCTTGTGATAATAACTAAAAAATTATTATAATATTATTTTATCGGCGCACAGCAAGATGAAATATTTTTTGTCGAAAGCAAATTTAAATTTGTTTGAAATTTAATTTATATTTATTGGTTTTAAGATACATTTTTATTTAAACAATCAGCAATCTATGAAGTTGCCGAAATTTTCCTACAGATTCATGAGTTTATAATTTCTGTGATTCAAAAGCTATTTCCATTGTTTGTTTTTTGTTTGAAAGTTGATTTCAAGGTACGTATCTACGTATTAAATTTTGTTTTTTTTAGCAGTTTGATAGTCAAAATTTAATTTTCAAAACCAGTTCGTTCTAAATGCCATCCGTTTCCATGATAAGAACCGTAATAGTTTTTTACAGCACACACCTTACAAAATTTAAATTAATGTTACCGTTGCTTAATGTTGTCTCATTTACACACAAAAGAAATTACATAATTTGGATTTGTCATTCCTAAAAAAATGCAAAAATTTTAGTACTGAAAATTGACTTCCCTTCAAATTCTCCATAGAACACGGCAATTTTAATTGTAATGACCTAAATAATCTTATAAATATTGATTACTTAAACTAAATACTAAAAAATAAATTTTGACCTTCACAACATTTTTTATTTTGTTTAATTTAAAATATATTCATCGATTTTAAAAACATTTCTATAAAACATGTCGTACCATTCTTTGTTGTCGCCTTGATGTGGAATATGCCTTAGTATCAATGGGTTTGGAATATCATTGCATAGTATGGTCCCTAATTTTAAACCAAGAAAGAAGTCTCGCAGATTATTTTATTATTTATTTCAATTTACTTACTGGCAGTAAGTAGTTTGACAGTGGCGTTTTCCCGTTAAACGCTCCGCTGGTGGCCCCAGCGGAAGGCAGCTCTCATAAGTGCTGGGTGCAGTCGCAATAACGCCAATATCCAGCTGTGCTAGGGCTACTGCGTCACTGTGCAGCAGGGGGGTGAGTTGGTACTTTTAATTTTGGGACAATAAAAGTTACTACAAGTTTAATAATACTTGACTTACTATAACGTATTCAAAAGAAGCTATATTTAAATAAATACACGAACTTTGAGCCAAAATTTTACAACATTTTCATTTGACAGCCTTTATCGAGATATATAACAGTAAAATGTCACTCGCACGAGAAATGTCGCAAAACAGTCGTTATATGATGATTAGCACAAATGTGCTAATTACAGAGTTTCAGCCAAATTATTATTGTGCACGACAAACATATTTAAGACACCTCTTCCCAGCGTCATCCGAAAATGACTCTACTAATAACGGTATGTTTAAAATTGATGAAAAAAAAATTGTGTTACTTAAACTATAAAGAACAACTTTATTGAAGGAAATTATTCTCACAAATAAGAAACAACATGAAGATATTGTCTAAAGTCAAGCTGTTTTTAGACTAAAATTGGCATTTTCTTTGAAACCGCTAATGGTATTTGTATGATAATTTATACTGTAAGGTGTGACTCCTTGGTGGAACTTCATTCTAACACTAATCAAAGTCTTCTTGTACGATTTCCACTATTTTATTTCAGTCCAATCAGTCCGACGATATCAAATAGACAAAACTAGTCGCAATAATTAAGGAAATAAAATAGTGGAACTCGTACAAGAAGACTTTGATTAGTGGTATTTGTATGGTTCTTGCAGTCAAATACAAGGCAAGTATTGCTGGAAATTTTTGAAGTCTTCTTTGTTTGCGCCTCGGATGTCAGAATTTGAACCTCACTTCCGTGATCGACTTCACGAAATAATTTTGCAGATCAAGGCATTTTCGTATCTATGTAAATAAATAATTTTGACAATAAAAGTTTTGACAGGGGAAGTTTTCACTTGAATAGAATTTTGGATAAACTTATTTTTTTGACGAAGGATTATATGATTTCTTATTACAGATAAATACGTGTCATAATCGTTTATTATTATTCATAATAAATTAATGAGAATGCGCGTTGATGCGCGCGCCACCGCCATCCAGAAGTTAAGGCGAATGGATACGCCAACTCCAATTTGGACCTGTCTTTGAAGGCCTACTCCTCCCACACGGGTGGTCCAAAAACTTTCATAAAAATATATGATAGGCATTATAGAGTCAAAAATAAATTTTAAGTTTCATAAACTGTTTTTCTGTTGTAAGTTTTGATAAAAAAAAAACGAAAGTCATCGAAAGTTTCACATGATTAACACAAGAATCCTCTTACTTCTTCCAAACGCCTTAAAGCGATTTTAATCATTATTTCATCAAATTATAGGAAATATATAGATTTAAAAATTCAAGTTCAAAAATTTTTTTTCGTTCATGGCGTCCATGTGAAAAGTATTATTTTCTCCTATTTTGCGCTAGCCGGAGACGCAGTGGTTGTCGTAACAGCCACTTTTCAAGGCACGCTGAAATGAACAGTGTTTCAATGTCGTTTCCGTTGATAATTGTACCGACACACATCGAGTTGCTAATTTAGCGTGGTCAGACGCCTTAAGACATGGCCGCCAGCCCGCCAGCGACGGTTTTCTCTATGATTGACATCACCTTAGGGCTTAGTGCGACCTTGTGTTGGTGTCGATAATGTCATAGACGAATACAGCCTACAGACTCCTCATAACAGGCGACCGATTTCTGTCAACACATCTGACTGAACCAGCAGATAATTCGCCACTCCAAAATTATATGTTTCGGTAGGCCAAACCAAAACAGCTTCTATATTCATTACGTTAGTCCTCGTCTTCGGGAAAGATAAGTTTGTGGCGCTATACGTAAGATTGGAAGAGCCAATGGGAATGCAGTATCCCGTTTCGATTGTTGACAGAATTATTTGTACGCAAGATCTTGAACAATAGACGTCTTTCTGGGCTGTATTGTCTATGATAATTGTCGATGTCCAAGATGCCTAATAAAAAAAGGAGAATCAAAATTCTTAAAGTAAGAAATGTAAGTGTTTTAATAGGTTTATTCCACTTTAGCTCCAAAGCCATTATTATCAATATTTTACCGTCCATACTTTGCCTTACTTAAGTTTCAGTTGAACACATAATTTTTGTGAATACCTTAGCCTTAACATTGATATTTTTAGGTTAAGATTTTTTGATCCAATAAATAATTTTGTATTTGTATTTGTATATACATTGTGTCCATTTCGACTCCATTCGGTACCATTATTGATACTTACAAATCTTGCTTCACATTTTCAATCGTTTGTCCCACAATTTTCTTCATACAGATAATAGCAACTGCCCGCGCATTGTGTATATTTACCCCTTCGTGACCTATTTTGCCTGTGCTTAAAGAAACTGTCTCCTTATTCTCAAGGAATAATGGGTGTTCAGTAAACCAGCTACAGCTTCTCTATATCCTGGTGACATGCGAGTGCCTGAACTTACCCCAGTGAACATCTCTACTTGTTTGCAGATGTGTTGGTCTACAAAGTCCACCTAAAAAAACGCTGTCAGTAGCCCCATGACCACGCGTCAGTCCTCCATACATGTACACTGTATTGTATAAACATCCTGCAGAGGAGGAGGTAACGGTGGTTGTGGGGGAGGGGGGGTGTGGTTGAAGTAGATACCATAAAAATCAAAGGAAATTTAAGCTACTACAAGTTACGCATTTCGCTGAAATTAACCGTTTTCAAAATATTTTGAAAAAACTGCAAAGATACAAAAAATTTATGGTTTTTCGTCTCCCCACAGATTCCACCTAATTTTTTTTGTTCGAAAAATTGTGTGTAGCACTATTGGACACCTACAAACACATCCCAGAATTTTGTTAAATTCGTATATTTTTTTAGCACAAAGTACACAGCGATTGAGCTACTCTCAATAACAAAAGAGAGGGAATCAATTCTTATCGATCGTAAACTGGCACACGAATCTTATCGATGTAGAACGTTTGACTTTTCAAGTATTTATATTTATTTACGAGTAGGTACACTCAGCCGCATACCTACGTGGAGTAAATCACTACCCCACGAATTGTTGATGACATTAATTTTTGTAGCCAAATGCATACTGAAGACTCAGTAAGTCATCAGTACCAAGGTTCAACGACCCTTTTCATTGAATTTCTAAATTATTTATTTCGTGTTTTCTATAAACGCAAGTCCCGCCCCGAGTCAATTACTATGGGGGGCCAATATTTTAAATTGCGAAATTAGCAGTCACTTACCAAACCTCCAGTATGAATTTGGCTGCATAAATTATTGTCACCTTATACTATACGAGTAGGCACTGTAATAATTTACAATGTAATGATAGTGGTCGACTATCGTAAGTGGACAAGTAATATAAGAAAATTACTAAGTACAAAATTACCAAGTTAACTAACCCTGATACAGCAAACTTAAGGTTTAAACGTCACTTAGCAAGTGCATAGCGCGCAAAGTGCATAAGTAGATTTTGTTTTTCTTGTTTTGAAATTTAAATTTGAAAAGCATTTTGGCCTGTGACATTTGACGCCAATTTGTTCAGTATTAGTGAATTTTATAAAGCAAGAGTTTGTAACAGTATACACAATTAGTCATGATCTTCTCAAAACAAACTTTAAATGCTGTTTTAACTTTATTGAAAAAGATCATGACTAATTGTGCATTAAATTTCAAACTCATGCTTTATAAACCTCACTAATACCAAACTATTAGCATTAAATACCACATACCAAAATCTTTTTTAATTTTTAACTTCTAAACAAGAAATACAAAATTAAGTTATGCACTTTGCGCTAAGGGACTGACGTTTAACCTTAAGTTTCTTTTCTTTGCGATGTTTGTTCATACAATTTCAACTAAAAATAATTCCTACAAATAAAGTTTAATTCTTTTTTAACAAAATCTTTACGGGAAATTCATTTTACTGTGTAAAAAAGAGTAGTTCTAAATATTTTTGCCCAGTTCTGTACACAAAAGCTCAATATATGTGTAGGTACCTAAAATATTTGTTAAAATTTGACAAATACAAAAGACATTTATTTTATTTTTGTTGAAAATATATACGGAAAACGTGCCGAAAAACAGCGAATTATTTTTTAACTCTTGTTAAAAATGCGTCCCTATAGGCAAAGTGGCAACTTTCCAGATCTCTCCAGATTCATAAGGACATCCTAAGAAATGACAACAACGCCCAAAAACTAGGAGCTACAAACAACAAGCACAGTACAGACAAAAGCAGTAGGGACTGTGGGCCAAATTCCCGAGTTAAATACCTATGCGCCACCGAAGCGTTAGGGCTGTCGCTCATTCATATCATAACTTGGGTTTTTCGAGATACGATAAGACTCGTCATCGTCATCGTATGGCCTTTGTTAGTATAAACATACCAGTCTTTCGCCCGTGGCTCCACCCACAATCTTTGCCCTGTTTTTGGGTTGGCGGTTATTTTATCAACACCCTTATAGCCTATATTATACTATAATATGGTCATTAAGATCCGTTGAGTGGTTCTCAATTTTAAACGGAACAGACAGGCGGTAAGACGGACACAGAGACAGAGAGACGAAAATTGTAGTTTTGACCTCAGTACAATAGAATAGAATAGAATAGAATATGATTTTATTCATCTAAAAATTACACAATAACAGAATAGGATTACCTTGACGCCTACAAGGGTGTACCGGTGCTATAGGCGCCAAGCTCTTCCCTTACAGAGTTTTACATTAAAAATTAAAAGTAATATAAAATAAACGAGAATACAAAAAATAAACAACAGAGCATGCAGCTTAACTTATCATAAATACAAAAAATACAAAAAATCAAAGGCATATGAGAGGGTGGGTCTGTGTGAAGAGTGTGGATGAGAATGAGAGTGTGTGTGTAGGAAGAGGGTGTATGTGAGTGTATGATTACAATACTATTTCCCCATTAAATTTAAGATTTCGCAAAAATATTCAATGTATAGACAGACACGACTATTTTTCTACTTTATTATTAATATAGATGGTTGTTTACTTAATATTTGCCCACAGTAACTTCCGTTTATTCTGAACCATTCCTGCAAATTATGTATTAGGAGAGTTAAATACCATAAATATATTTACTCTGATATTAGAGACATATTCGTCGCATCCGTTTGATTGCGAGTGCCGCGTGTTGCTCCACTGCACCGGTCGGGTGGCTAGACTTGCTTCCGACGACGCGGCGGCGGCGGCACACCGATAAAAGAATAAAAGAAGCTGCTTTTTGCTCTGACAAGCGCACTAAAATCTATGTACTACTTATTTTGCCCTGGTAATAGACAGTAAGTACGTGGACAGTATCAACATATATAAAAAAAGAACGCGACAATTTCAAAAACTTCGTTTGTAATGTAAATACTATTGAGTGATATTTTTCATTCTTACCTTTAAACATCAGTCTAAAAAAGCAATTTCTTGTTTTTGGGATGAATTAAAACACCCAATAACACAACAATATCTCTGCGACATGGTGACCCTGACGCGCCGGCACACGCGGCGCGGCGCCGTCGACCCCTGAGAGTAATGACTGAACTCAACTTAGACGGTGTGTAGAGCATGCGTCTCTGTGTGTTAGCTCGAATCGGAGCCTATACAGGTACATTCCCTACTGCATTTGACTGTGCAAAAAGTAACAAGTAATATGAAAATTAAAATTTGAATTCAAATCTCGTAGTTTATTTTGTAAAACAGGTACTTGTTTTACAATACACTTTTTACAAGGTAAACTTATTCTTAAAAAACAATAGAATACGGTAACAATAAATCAACGGGGAAATACATTAAAAACAATTAAAATTAGGCTTACATCGATTTAATAAAAATATACAGTTGCATAATTAAAACATAGATAAATAAATTTTATTATAGTTATAATTATATTTATACTTAATTTTAATTTAGAATTATTTAGTTTAGTTATAATCTTTATTCAAGTTTTAGATTAGGTACTTACTTTATAGTTTTAACTTCTTCATGTTTTGTAAGCTATTGTGTTCATTGTAACGGTATAGGAATAAATAATAATAGACGCAATAAATACAACAAAGTTGGTAGATAAATATATGCCTAACTCCACCTGCGTCAATGGCGGATTCAGGGGGGGGGGGTCATGGGTGTTATGACCCCCCCTGGGCCTAGCTTTTTTTCTATACAGACACGCTAAATTCACCTATAATTTTGCACAAATTGTATTATATATTTGGACTAATTCGGAGCCTGTGACCCCCCCTAGCTCGCAGGCTGGACCCGCCCTTGACCTGCGTTCAATCAATGTTGCAAAGAACAAGGGCAAGAAATGATCAGTCTTTTTTATAATTTTTCATTTTCTTTATTTTGTCATTTCTGTTACAAAGGCTTATACTATACAAAGTACTCATATCTACTTTAAGTAAGTAAAGGGATAAAAATACAAGACAGCAGGAATTTACGTCATGAAAACGGTTTTTGTTATGGTATTATACAAATATATATTTATACGTAGGATAGGTATATTTATATTTAGGATATAATATATATTTATACATATCACATACAAGGATGTGAATTCTTAAATTCTATTCTTGAATCCTATTTTCGCGACTATGGAAAATCCGGTAAATACGTCGTTGGGAAAATCCAATTATTATTAAACCTAAATAACATATACTCAATACTCACGCCTGTCTCCCAGAGGGGTAAGCAGAGACCACAGATTCCCATCTGCTACGATCCTGACACATTAACTCTTTCGCTCTCTCCATATCCATCAATCTATAGTCACACAAGCTGTTCAACTTACTTATACTAGAGGTGTAATATCCTGGAATAAACCGTTTAATTCTTATTGGGAAAAAATATAATGACCACCAAAATAAACTTTGATATCCCATACACTTCGACCAAAAATAATAGTGAACACCAAAATTAGTAAATGCCGGCAAAAAATAGGTGCGACGACGAGCGAAGCGAGGAGGAGCGTGTTAGATTGACATGTAAGATAAAATAAGGAGCCGAGCGAAGCGGAGCGGAGCGAGGCGACGTCGTTAGTTTTCACAAAAATATGATCTGCCCGGAAGAATCAATTTCGCAATTTAAAACATTAAAAATTTGGTGATCATTTACTAATTTTGGTGTTCATTTACTAATTTTATGGTGATCATTTATTAATTTTGGTGTTCAGTTAAACACACGCCATTATTATTTGCATACTACATAAGTCTAACTAGAAATCTTTTTGGGCATTATAATATTTATAACATAAAACAAACATTTACATATCGCCACGAAATTAATCCCTGAGGGAGTGTGAGAGGTGTTCCCAAGTCCGCACTACTTCTCACCGACGATTATTACGTCTCAAACGTGATGGGAGGTGAGCCCTATCGCCTTACTTCGGGCCCAAAATTGGGCATTATAATCGTAACAAATCTAAAGAGTAAATTTTCAAGATTCTTGCAAATCAAAATCCCTGTCTCAAATCGCTATTACGTGTACGTCAGCCCAATAATGCTAAATAGTTGCCTTCATTAGTTACAGACTTAGCCTTCGACTCCTAATTGTAACTAATCACGCCACCATTAATGGGAGTCGTCTACTTGCAGGTCCGAGAGGAATCACTTCGGAGTACAATCCGTATTTTCATGGGAGTTTGCTGAAGAAAGCATTACTTTGGGGACTTCAAAGGAAGAGCTTCGCCGAATGGAAAGAGGAGTCTTGTAAAATGTGCGTGAAGAGAAGAAAAGGGGATAGTTACGGAATTTTTGTAACTTGAAGTAATCGTGGCAAGGTGAGTTAGAGGAGTTATTGTGAGGTCTTAAGGTTCTATATAGGTAGATTCTGTCTCTTTTAAGGATTATCACATGAGATCAGATGAATATTTAGACTTTTTGATCATGATTGAAGTTATTGTTGTCTAATCTGATGAGTGATCTTCAGTGTTTAACCTGTTTACTTACAAAATGGACGAATTCGATAGACTTTTATTAATTGCGCTGTGAATCTTAAATTTAGGGCTTTGATTTAATTCGGTATGACTATGCGTTAAGGTCTGTTTTAGAATGAATTATTTTAAGTTTTTAATATTTATATTTATATTTGTATATGGGGCATTGATAAAAAAACCGTAAGTAAGCAGGTTAAGAGGCCGGCGGGCAATCCTAATTAATACAAACGTAACACCAAAACCATTTAATCAAATAAATATTATTATTATTTGTGAATCATAGATATTGCCAAAATAAGAACACTTATTTAAGGCGATATGTAAAAGTTTTAGCGTCCCTGTTACTCCATATGCGAAAAAACCGTCAGTGCAAGAGGGACGGATTCGTGGAAAAGTAGCAAAAAGTCGGTTTTTTATAAATTTAAAATTTACTAAAAATGCTATTAAAATTTCGTTTAACCAGGTCCTAGATACCGTTAAAACCCATTTAATAAAATATAATTGCAATCCAAATGTCATTCTAAATTGTCAGACCAGGAGAATTGGTGTCGAAAAAGACCTCATTTCAATAAATATTTCTATCGAGCCGAATTTCTCCAATTGCGTTTCTGTTTTAATAGGTCCCTAGAAAAAGAATTCAAAAACAATGTACTATTTTATCAATCGAATACATTATTTAATGAAGTAGATATGCAAGTTCTTAAAGTGTCGATTTTTTTCCGTAGCGCCTTAAACATGAAATATGAGAAAAATAAGTTTCGATGAAAATTTTAAATAGGTATCTCGCATTTAAACCGGTGTCCTTTCAATATATATATTTAGAAACCTAGATATTTTGTAATCCAATTGGAATCGTATATCTAATAATATCTATGATTTACAAATGGTTTTGGTACTTCGTTTGTATGATATCGTTTAAAATATTTTCATCACCTAAAAATTCTGCTCATGTTAACGCAGTGTAAAATAACTTGGCCAAGTGCGGGTTGGACTCACGCACAAAGGGTTCCGTACCACCACACAATACGGAACCCTAAAACATTGTGGTAAATAACAAAAATATAAATGCCAAAACAACATCAAGGCACAAAAACGCAAGGTGCTAAAATGGTAAAAATACAAACAATTCGGCACCCTCTTTGTACGGAAGTGTAATGTTATTTTTATTATTTGTCGTGATGGAGATCGTAGACGTAGTCTGTGATAATTTTAACTGGCTACTTATAACGACATAGTACGCAACAGAACTGCCTCGCTGATGCACAGGACGCGCGGCAGCGTCAATGAGCAATATTGCCAACATGACTGATAGTTCAATCCTGAGACACTGGGTCTCAGTAGCAGTACATATGGACAGAGTCCCAAACTAGTTTTCGATAATATATAGGTAGGTTATTTATACTAACATAGTAAATAAGTTATATAACTTTAAACTCTCGCGTTTCGTACACATTATATATAATCGGGTCTACCGCGATAAATTTTTACCTTTTTACGAAAAGGGGACACCCGACGACCGAGACATGCAACTGTCTCGAAACATCGGGTGTCCCCTTTTCGTAAAAAAGGTAAAAATTGATCACGGTAGACCCGATAATATATATTATAATAATAAATAAGTTGTTTGTAGAACTAACAACTATGGCCTAGTCCGAAATAAAAATATTTGATTGATTAATTGATTGGTAACGGCTGAAGCTGTAGACCCCTGTGACAGATGGACGGCCAGACGGACAGACAGGTGGGGTCCCATTTGGCACCCTTCGGGTACGGAACCCTGAAAACAGATTTTAGTACCTACGATATTGAGCAGCTTTAAAATACCTAATTCGATTTGGAAAATCTCGTATCGTGAATTTGCACTTTTTTGGGAAATTCAGGTACGGAAAATCCATTTTTCTTGCATGTAGTGCAATTTTTTTGTAAACACGTACATATCTTTTAGCTGGATATTTTTATTGTTTGTTATTTATTGTGATTTCGTTTAAAATCTGAAGAATCGGTCAATAACCTGTTCGCCTGCAAGATGATGAAATCATTTAACGTAACAATAGATTTCTATTGTCATATATATTTTTTAATGTCAAGCAGGCAACTTTTCAAGCGTAATTCTTGGTCGCATTACATACATACACTCACTCCTGACTTCCAGAGGGATAGGCAGAGACTACATATTTCTATCTGCTACGATCCTGACACCCCTCTTTCGCGTCCTCCACATCCATAAATCATACAAGCTCTTCTATTCCGGGTACTTTTGACATTGCCCTTCCTCAATATGTCACAAAATACCTGAAGGTCAGCTGCTACCATTAGGCTAGTCCAGGGGTCTCCAAACTACGGCCCGCGGGCCATGATCGGCCCGCGAGCTCCACCAATCCGGCACATGGCGGGACATGCCTGGTTTCTATCCCGCTATAGTTTATTTAAAATTCACAAACGTATAATATTAACGTGATGCTATTTATAATAGGATTAAAATTCACCACCCGTTATCATGCATATTTGTCTAAAAGTAGCGTTATTATAAGAATTTTACAACCTTTTTAAGGTCTGCGTACACGCTGCGGCTAACTCCTTGCAATGGTTAATGTAGCCCGAAGTACCAACCGAAATTGCGAACGGAGCGGAGTACACTCCTGCGCCCTGCACAATAGATATATCACTGACCGGCTAGTGCCAACCAGTGTTGCCAGATGGCTTTGTGTATTTCCCCCCAAACCTCACCAAAAAACCCCCGAAAAAGTGGTTTTTCAAAAAAAAAAAACCCAGCCCATTTACAATTTTTTTTCTAACCTAGATTCAGTTTTTTAGGGAATTTTGTAGGGAAATAAAAAACATTTATTTTTTATTTATAACTTAGGTTAATTCAGCCACAGCTTCTAATAGTACCAAATCATTATCATTATCACCTTCAACTTTAGTAACACTTATATTAGTATTAGTTATACTATAAAATTTTTCCGAGTCAAAACTTAGCATTCTTGAGGGAACGAAATTAATTCATCCCTCAGGTAATGCATAACGAATTCTAAGAATTGCCTCTGCAGTTTCAATTGCCATTTTATTGCGCAATTTGTCTTTAATTAAACTAAAACTAACTAACCATAAATAACCACGCACGCACGAACAAATAAATGAGTGAATGAATGAAAAGAACATGAAGCATTTCGATGTAATCTTCGGATGAGTAAATCGATCAACTCATTTCGTTATTTCGTGATGAACGATTAGCTGTAAAAAAACTCCTAAAAAACCCCATTTGATTTTTTTCCCCCCGGAAATCCCCCCAAAGGATTTATCCCCCCAAAATTCCCCCCGGAGGCTTAGAAAACCCCCGAATATGCAGGGAATCCCCCCCATCTGGCATCACTACTGCCAACACGAATATTTGCGCGTCAAAACTACAGTATTTTGGAATCATGAGCTATCTTCTTGGCCATCGGGACTTAGTGGAGGAATCAGTGTGGCCCTTAGGCAAAAAAGTTTGGAGATCCCTGGGCTAGTCAAAAGTCTTAAGTAAGTCATTAATCCCCTGCCGACTCAAACACAATTTTTCCAACACACACATCATTATAACGAGTGCGCATGTATTTTTTTCCGTTTGTTATTTACTATAGAACATCCGGCTACTAAGACAACGACACTGTTCCTCAGATTCTGTAAACACATTACGTTGTTATTACTAAGTACAAACAAAGATGTATAGAAGATAACAATTCAGCCCACAGTGCAATAATAGCCGTGAATCTGTGATACACAGTGCTGCCAGATCAGCGCATTTTGCGTCAGATCTAGCGCTTTTTTTGACCACTTAGCGCTCAAAATTCGCTTTTGGTGCCTAGCGGAAAATCTAGCGCTACTTCGGAAGGAGTTTTTTTGTTATTTTTAGCGGTTATTTGGAATATTTTTAGGAAATCAGCGCTATTTTGGATTGAGTTTTGTTTTAGTGATGATAATTCTACTTTCATTGATTTAATTTGGTATAAAATTTCATAATTTTTTTTAAAAGTTCTTTACAGCTCTATATATTACGTATTTTTTTTAAAAAGCCAATCAATTGCAATCAGCTTATCAATAAGGACACCAACATACAACATATAAATTTAGCGCTTTTTATAAAAATTGATGTTTAGCGGAATCTAGCGGTTTTTTCATCACAATTGGACCTGGCAACTCTGGTGATACGTACATCAAACAAAAGTGTACTGGTGTACACCAACATTTGTGTGGTGCATGATTTAAAAACGAAAGAATTCAAATCAAAATGGAGAAATCGTAATATTTTTAAGATTTAGGTCTGTCTAGATATCATCTATATGAATAAAACATTATGAGAAAATAAAAAAAAGGAATTTGAATGTGTTTGGATTGAGAGTTAGTATGGTAGCATAGGACTTTCTGACATTCTTTAATGTTTGTTCCACATGGACAGTGGATACCGCATCAAGTAAGACACATTGGACTTTGTACCTATCTTATATTCTCCTCTGTAGGGGCTAATTTCGTACTGCAAGTGTATAGCTTGATGTGGTCTCCACTGTACATACATCAAAGTGTGATATCTTGAATATTTCATATTTTGTTTGTTAGTTGTATATGTCTGAGATAATATGTTTGAATAAAGATATATTTTACTCTTTTTGAGCTTTATTTATTTATTTTAATATTTTTATATTCGCCTGATGACGACCCCAGTGAGGGGTCGAAATATAGTGCTTAAAACCATTTAATTTAGTATTTACATTTATGTGGAATATAACGTATAAAAATATGTATTTATTTGGGATAGTTAATAATTATAAAAAAAAAACAATAAAACATATTTTAACTTGATATATTTCGGCCCACGGTATGGGGCCGTCATCAGTAGAAACCTCATTTCATAAGTTAACCTTTTAAAATAATTGTCAAATACTTCCTTCTATTTGAATGATGACGGCCCCATACAGTGGACTGAAAGATAATATTATATATTACGTATCAGTTTTTGCTACAAATTTTTTAAATATGATGAAAATAAAACAGAAGGTACCATATTAGACTAATACAAAATTTACAGAATTCCTTCGATAATAATATACAAGATAGTGTAGATGTATTTCGTATAATAAAGAAAAACATGTTAAACAGCAAAGCTACATGGTTATTCGAAATATAAAAATCCGATATACGAGTATTGGCGGTATTAGCGTTACTGATAAGTGATAAATAACCGATATCGAGGCAATGCTCTCGTTCGAGTGTTTTATCGATCAATTAGTTCCGTGTTCTACTGTTAATTAATTACCGTATCATACAAATTTTATCTGTGCCTTTGGAGTTTCTGAATCTAATCGAAGGTGTTAGAGAACATATGGAAATAGGGAATGCAGGTTCTCTAACCCCTTCGATATGAGACAGAAACTCCAAACGGAATGCAACGGAGGCAAAAACTTCAAAGGGAATGCGAACCTGCATTCCCTATTTCCATATTGAGCAAACAACCTGAGCTGATTGTTATAGTAAGTAGAATATTAAAGTCATTTAGAACACTCGGTATTACGAAGATTTCCATAGTATAGTTTGTTTTAATCCTGTTTCATACTTTTGTACTTATGTATATACCTGCATAAGCTGTCAGTGAGTTTCTATTTTTAGGGTTCCGTAGTACCTAAAAGGTACAAAAAGAACCTTTATAGGCTCCGGTTTTAGATAAGACTCCGATGCTCTTCCATCCTTATGTCACAGCCTCAAATCTTTAGGACCGTTAAAGATAAATACTTGAAATTTAGCACAAAAGTAGCACTAATTTGTCTACATAACAAGGCTAAGAAAATATTTGAAAAATTAGAAATTATTCAAAATATTTCTAGAAATACAATATGGGTATCATATTGTTGATAGGTATTAAAGAGTTGATTTTCAAAACGTGTACTTTATCTATATTTACGGGCACTGATTTCGAGAAATCTTCGAAAACCACAAAAAATGTACGTAAAAATATGAAAAATGTTATGATTATAGGTTATAACTGGCCATTTGACGAAAATTATAGAGATTTAATTTTTTTTTAGCAAAAATGAAAAATAAATAAAAAAGTATTTAAAAAAATACCACATGGGTATCAAATTGTACATATTAAAGCGTTAATAATAAAAATTAAAAATATATGTTTTGGATATATTTACTTGCATATATTTCTAGAAATCCTTCAAATACCACAAAAAAAATTGCTTGTCCCCCCTTATCTCCAAAAAATAATGGTGGACCAAAAATTACAAAAAAATCACTGTACATAATATGTGACTGTGAAACTGGAAAGGTACTTTCGAGATATGGAGTTATTGGTTGTTCTTAAAACTGGATAAAATTGTCTATGTAAAGAAAAAAGAATCAGATCTCTAGGTGCAACCATTATTTATTTATAATCTGAAATTTTTGAATCTGAAACTGTCAAAATGTAGGAGTTGAGAAAATTGCATTTAAAGTTTATGTACGTGAAAAATATACTTGTACTGCGCAGTTACGGAGTGATTGATACCAAGCCATGATACAAAGCTAATCTGCAAACATCCAAGATTAATAATAAATATCATGTCCCTGCAGCATTGATGGTTTAAAAGATTAAAGAGAAAAAAAAGTAGGTATCAAAGTTACTGATAAATGATAAGAAAATACGATGTAAACAACTAATTAATCATCATGGTTATGTGTGTTTAGGCAAGGTACTTTAGTTAAAGTATTCAAAGAAGAATAAAATAAAAAATTCATGAAAACAAAACGACAAAATTTAATTTTTTATTCACGATACGGAATCCTAGGTACACGAGTCTGACTCGCACTTGACCGGTTTTTGCTTTATCTTCTGTGAGATAATTCTGGGAGAATGAGAGTTTAAAAAAAATATTATTTATTTTGAGTATCCATTCCCAGACCTGATCATAAGTGTATGTCTAGATATCGGTAAAATGTCGAGTGTATGATTGTCATTCATGATTATCGGAATCCTCGTCACCTATGCTTTGAGATAAGAATGATTAGATAGAGAGAATCTGTCGTTTTTATGCCAACTATAAACATTTTTATATGATTAAAGTGAAATATTTACCGTGATGCAGGCATCAATTCAAAGAAGGTACTTACCACATGGGAGGAAACTAACTCCGTCGTATCATTGCGGAAAGTTAGTAAAGTTCAAAAGTGGATCATCGTCAATTAGTAAACAAAACGTCTTGAAAATATTAAGCTTCAAAATTTTTTTGTTTCAGATGCTGCTGAGACAAAGAAAAATAATCGACTTCGCTACAGTCATCTTACTAATATGGATTTATACAAATTCAGTTGCAGAATCAAAGAAAATTAATCAATGTCCCATAGGCTTTAATCTAACTTATCACGTTAATCTTGAAGATGACCCTATCTGTTACCGCCTTAAAGGGCCGGAAGCCTTTACTGAGAAGTTCGCAGATTGCTCCGGCAATATGTTCACTTCTAAACTGTACCAAAATCTAAACATAAGTAAAACTGGAGTAAAATTATGGGCGGAATTTAAGAGTTTGTACCCAGGAGGTCCATTCATAGACTGGTCTTACACGGACTCTACTGGTAACATCCTGGCCAGGACGTTCGATGTGAAATACGACGCTCGGCTCGGACTAAATGAGGAGTTTTGCACGATCATAGAGCCAGATGGGAATCTGGCTACAGTGAGGTGTGACGAAAAGTACTACAGGTATTGTTTTGTGAAGCCTTATGAGGACGTGCAGGAGATAACTAATGAAGGCTGCGACGATCTGAAGGAGTATTGGAGGTTCTGGAGCCCGAAGCCTACTTGCTTGGGATCGGTCAGTGGAGTTGGTGGGGGGACGGTGAGAGCCACTTGGAAACAGGCTCAAGAGCTTTGTGATAGACGGGGAGGCTCACTGCTGCAGAGAGGGTGGCGGTACGCGAACTACCCTTTGCTTCATAACTCCGATGACGTCAACAAAAGTAACCCGCTGGGAATCATGATGACTCCTGGAGACTCACTATTGTGGGTCGACGTCGAAGATGGGAATAATTTGGTGAGTCACTGTAGTTCAATCACAATGCTTTTAGCTTCATTTGCATGCTTGGGAATTCCCATGGAACGTAATCACGTTTACACATTATCACAAACAAGCTAAGAGCATTTAGTGATAACGTGCTGTAATTTACGAGGCAAACGATTTTACTGTCAGAACACTGTTCAGGCTACTAGCCTAGTAATATAAACAGCAATGAGGAATGTAACTTATCTCGGATCACATTGTTTGTTACTGTGATCAAAATTAATATACCTATATAAACTATGGGGTTAGAACTTTATAAGTGGTGTTTAGAAATATTTATAGCACAAGTCATTTATGTAACTTGTCAAGTATTTAGGCTAGATTTTATGTGAAATGCATTACTACTCAACAGAATCAACAGATCAATCAGAAACGAATTTAAAAGCACAAATATTTTTGAAAAAAAAGTTTTTAGCAGGAGGTCGCATATTCAAATCCTGGCCTGAGAGATTTTTTCAAAAATATTTGTGCTTTTAAATTTGTTTATGATTGATTTCAAGTTTGTAATGCACTCTAATAATAAATTAGAGTATTCAAAGCGATGGATTTCACAATAAAAACATATAATCTTAATAATATTCCAAATGAAATTCTAAAACTTTCCTTTTGTAAAGGTTTACTTAAAGATGATTTTATATTCGAAGGACTTATTTAATTTTTTGACTTCAGAAGAATGTTTAAGTGGAATTGTTACTGAAAATAAAGTTCCTTAATTATTTCATCATAGTAGGGGTATATAGGCTATTGAAATATCTGTTCATCGTTATCCCAGGTACCAGACACAGAATGGAACTTCCGTGACGAGTCGTTTGCGACCGGCACTTCGCTCGTGGCGCTCCGGAATGACGCGTGGCGGCTCGTCAATAGCTCCTACATCTTCTATGACGTTATCTGCGAGAAGTCCATCCATCTGAGAAACGTCAGCTTGAACATTACTTATAAAGAGTAAGAATGATTTTGTTTTTTTTGTTTAGGGCGCCACGTAAAAGTTTTAGCGTCCCTGTTACTCCATATGCGAAAAAACCCTCAGTGCGAGTGGGACGGATTCGTGGAAAAGTAGCAAAATTCGGTTTTTTATTAATATAAAATGTACTAAGCTATTTTGTCAAAAAGATTTTCAAGGAGATTTTACAAATACATAATATCCACATTTTGAATGCAGTTTCACAATGAAATTAGTTAGGATTTCAGAATACAGGAAAAAATAAAACAATTTAGAGGTCTTTTCGGAATTAAAATCTATCGAGAAAATTTCATCCAATCGCGTTTTCCTTCAGTGAGAATCTTAATTAAATACTCAATAAACTATCCAAAAATGAAATACGCAGATGACGTTATAGTCTATATATATTTACTATGGATTCGAAAAAACCCCATTTTTTTTGGTATCGCTTTAACAGGGTTTATTTCTGTCGTGACATAAATCATCAAATAAATATAATAAATATAAATCATAATAAATATATGACATAAATCATAAATCATCATCAAATTCTCAATTTAGTGTGAAGATATTTATTGTATATTTTAAAGAATCTTATTTAAAGTGATACATCAACCGATTGGTTGTTTTAGGAACCCTTGATCCATTTTTATTTAATGGCTCTAATTAAGTTGACTTTCAAGATTTAGTGAAACAATAAATACGAATGTAATTTCAATGAACTATCCCTCAGTTACTGATTTGAGAAAATCTCGCTAAGCGATACTTAAACTACAAATGGGCCAATCACAGCGCCACATTTCACGTTAATTGGAGGGCACAGGAATTCAAAGATTTTTCAATTTTAAAATTGTATAATATATACCTTTTTGAGCTTCTTGTTTTATTTTTAAAGATATTCATAGACAATAAAACAATGGTGTAAAATTGTAATTGGTTGTTTTCCAGGGGTGGTCGACTCGGTCTATTAGTGAACGATACATCAGTAGACGAGACCAAAATCTGGTGTTTCACCGACTCCGTCATCTTCTACCCTTCACGTGTCAAGATTAGTCGCGTAGACGAAACAAACAACTTCATCCTAAAACCCCTAACCGACGGCTACTACTGGTGTATCCACGCCGACTCCAAAAACTTCAGAGTCTCGGAGTCTAACAAAGAACTCTACATTAGAGATAAGACGACCATCTTGTTTCTCTACGCCATTAAGATCCGTGTCAAAAAGAAGTACAACTTTGAAAATCTAGATAAACTCCGAAAGATGTGGTCCAAGAAACTAAGTGATTATATTTTCTGGAGAACCAATTATACTAGGACAGTTGGTGAAACAGAGCTCGCTAATGGGCAAAGCATTGAAGGAGCTTTACATAAATTCAAAGGACAGAATAACGGGTACAAGGTTGAAGAAAATGTGGTGCAGCTCTTGAAGATAAAGCGTTTGTTCTTGGATGGCAAGACTGCGTTGCTGCACGCTCAGGTCAGTTCAGAAATGAACGTGGTGCCACCGGGAGAGTGGGAAGGCCTCGAAATTATTTATATGAAGCCAACCTACTATTGCAAGGGTTTCGATACAGTCCCTACATTAGCGATGGGTAAGTAAACTTTAACTTTAACTTGTATCTAACAGTATTCTTAAACATTTTGCCATCTTTTTTGAATTTTTTCTCTATAATACCTGGTGTCGTTTTTTTTTCAAGTATGATTTATCTACCTACTTATTTCTGGTAATAGTGGGTCTTTACCTCGTATATCTGTCAATAAATATTCTACCTGTATGATTATACGTTTTAGCTAGGGAACTACTGAGTGGATGTTTATGCGAGTGTCACTGTGACCTACGAGGTTTTTTAAAGAAACATTCATCATTGCACTACAGCAAAAAGGAACTGAGCTGTGCCCATTTTAATGAAACAAGTCAGGGAAAAGCTATTTTCATAATTTTCGATATAAATGCTCAAAATAAACCAAAGTGCACTTCTCACACATATAATATTTTGCAGAATTAACTAAATTAGTCCTGTTACGAGTTACTATACTCGAGAGTAGTGCAATTACAATCATTGTCACCTCTCACCTTTGACTTGGGCTCAGGGATCTGTCTTTTAAATGAGATAATCATCTACTCCGAAGCGCAACGCTTTGTTCATTACCCCGGTTTGTTTCTCAATGAGGTAATGAGGAACCCTAATTTTAATTATTTTTCATCTTACTATAGACTGTGTACGTACAACTGTGACCAAATTTGAAACTTGTGTGTATTACCGTTTTTAGATAGAGCTGAAAAAATGCTAAAACTTTTTCGAGGTTTTTATGTAAGGGGATTGGATATTCTGTGCCCGTCTGTGCGAGTTCTGTACCCGTAGGATGCCAAACCAAACGGGACCCTATTACTAAGCCTCTGCTGTTTGTCTGTCTGTCTGTTCCACAGCTTCAGCCTTTAAAGGTATCCAGTTGAAATTTTCCCAGAATTCGTTTTACTATGGCAAATTAAATTAAAATCTAAATCTAAGGCGGATCACCATACAAAAATACCTCGAAAAAAGCATTTTTTAACTTTACCCCCCCTTATCTCTCAAACAAGTTGAAGGAAAAATTTAAAAAAAATCATGGTGATTACGTACAGATTACGGGAAAAATAATAGCAGTTAAGATATTTTAGGGTTCCTTAATCAGTGGGAGCCACGAATTGCATGCCAGGTGCTACAATTTAACGGCTTGTTTTTGTCGCATTAATGTTGCTATGTTGTTATTTACCAACCATTTTTTAGGGCTTCGTACCCGTATTGTATGGTACGGAACCCTCTATGCGCAAATTATTATTATTTTCCGTGATAGAGGCCATTTGAAAATTTGAACTGGCTGCCTATAACGGCTGAAGCTGTAGACCTGTGACAGAGGGATGAACAGACGGACAGTAGATCTTTAGTAATACGGTCTCGTTTGGCCTTCGGGTACTTAACACTTAGCCATTGTCATGATTATCTGGTATCTTTGTACGTTGCTCCATCCATACAATTTTTATGCAGATTTTTAAAAAGAACTTCATATCATATTTTTTTTGTAAAATCAGAGATATCAGTATTATTCTAATATTATATGTGTGTGAAATGCATTAAAAGATAAAAGTATGTAAAACAATTTTGGAAAAAATATTTGTATTTGGCTATAATAAGCTTTTTATACTAACTTTATGAAAAAGTTCCATTTAATACTCGAAATTAGTTTTGAAAATCGAACTTTCCGGGCCCCGTTGCGAAATGACTATTAGGTCAGTTTGAAATGAAATTGAATTTATTGCAAAATTTGGTTCTTTTTAACGTTTGTCTTCATTTCATGCTAAATTAGGTTCTTTTTGACGTCCTTAGTTTTTACAATCGAAATTCCCTGCGTTCCGATTCACGACATAATCGATTATATCGCGTCTGACACTCTTTTTTCGCAAAATGATGCTGGCCACAAATAAAAGGTGCCAGCCGAAGCCTGAAAAAAAAAAGGTAAAAACCGCGCCGCGCTTTGCAAAGTCATAAAATACATTAAATTTGAAAGGAAAAATTAAATATTTAAATACATAAATCAGGTAGTAGAAAAAGTATCGTTCGCAACGAGTAAAAATGGGTTTTCTTACCCGCCATTTTATACTCGTCACGAAAAATACTATTTCGTTTCGTTTACACTTATAAACACAACAAAAATAACAATTATTGTATTTTATCCATTAAAACTTTCAGGTCGCTCCACCACTATCCGCTGCAGGACCTACAGCTGCGTGGGCGACTTTAATGAAGGCGTCCAATGGGTGACTACGGTCGCCGACCCAGCCTGTGACTTGACGTCTCGACAACCAATTAGCGTGAAGAGCACCGTCAATTTCGCCAATGACGATGTGGCGCTACTCATGCCGACCGTATTTCCAAATACGCCCGAAGTAAATGTGAGCAGCTCTAGAATTTTTCTACGGGCATACTAGATACAATAACGATTTTTTTCACGGTCACATTTTGAAATGGTATATTGTATACCAAGGTGTAAATCGTATCAGTATGTACAGTCCAGATTACATTAAGCTATACACATTGGACTTTGTACCAATTTTATATCCTTGACTGTAGGAGATAACGTAATGCTGCAAGTGCATACGAGTAAGTTGACGTGGTCTTGACTGTACCTAATGATAATATTTATTCATTTGCCAAACTAATTTGTCCGGCAGGAAATATTGTTTTATCATCGTTTCATTTGCATTATGGGATTGATTTATCACCAATGTCTTCTCCAGCACGAATAAATACGCACAACACCTCACCGTCACAAACCATTTCACATTTCAGACACAAGCTACTAACTCTGTCCCCAAATTTCACGATCTAAACAGCAGTTCCGAGGAAAGCATTACCAACGATAACTGGAATGTAACAACAATAGTGCCTGTGGATAACTTAACGCATATCCCTATTAAACCGACTACAATGTTGACAACGATTGAAGTGACCACTATGAATACGCCATCCGAAGTGTCTACAGTGAATACGCCATCCGAAGTGTCTACAGTGAATACGCCATCCGAAGTATCTACAGTGAATACGCCAATTGAAACGTCGACAGTGGGTACTTCGTACCCACTTCCACCTAGACCAACCGCCACTCCACCGATGTTAATCCCCAGTAAACCCCCACCTCCCACGGTATCTCCACAAACGGTTAGTATTCTACCCAAGCGTAATCTTTGATATTTTTGTTTTTATTTATGTTCGTATCAGAATCATTTTGGACAGTCATTGTATCATTGCACGATTGATTTTTGAGGTCTCTGGAAATATAGTTTTCGTAACTTCCATGGGTTCTTTTTCCTGGTGTCTGTAATGATGAAGAAGAGATTTAAAAAACGGTACATATATTTTCCAGCCGGAGGAGCATCTTCAGAATGTGATGGATAACTTGGAACAAATTCTGGATAACGAAGATGAGCCTGTATCAGTGACTGTAATTGATGAAGCATTTGATCAGGTAAATGTAGATACTCGTACCTTCAGCTAAATTATAGCGAAACATTATTCAAAGATTTTGAGTGAATAGCCGCAAATAACACCCGCATTGATAAAGATTAATTACCTTGCTTTAACCACTCATACCTAATTAGCCTTTTTTGGTTATGGCTTTTGTCTTGACAACAAGTACAATATTTAAATGATGAAGGTAGGTATTACTTAAACAGTAGGTATTCAAAAGGTGCTTGATTGGTAACCATTGATACCTTTCACGATCCATTTATTTTATGACGTTTCTATCGCACTGTTGTATGTTTGTGACAATGAGGTTTTACTTTAGTACCTATTAATTGATTTGTGTTTGATCACCATGACCTGAAAAGTCGAGTGTATTTTATATTATTATGTTTCTTTGCGATTTAGATAAATATATAGATATATCAAAACTTTATTCAATGCCTCTTACAAAAAAACACAAAAAGTACACAAGTAAGCTCTAAAGCTTAAAATATAACAAATACATTATAATCCTTAAAATAATAACAATCTTTGACATAGAGGCTGAAAGGGCACTGGCTCAGCATACGCCACAGAATAACCTGTGACACGGATATTCTGCCAGTACCATGCATTAAAAAGATCTATGTCAGTCAATCAAATTAAGACAATCTATCTATCTAAATATATAAAAGAAGAACCTGACTGACTGACTGACTGACATATCAACGCACAGCCCAAACCGTTGGGCCTAGAGATTCCAAATTTGGCAAGTAGGTTTCTTTAGAGGTCTAGGGGTGCACTAAGAAAGGATTTTTCAAAACTCACCCCCTAAGAGGGTGAAACGGGGGTCCAAAGTTTGTATGGGGAAACAAGAATAGTTAGACTATTTTATTCGAAACTTCACAGGAGTACTCTTATCAATAAATGAGTAAATACGTGTTTCAGGTTTTTTCAAAATTCAACCCCTAAAAGGGGGAAATGGGGTAACAAATTCTGAAAATCAACATGGGTATCGTTTGTATGGTTTATCGGGTCGCTGATCACGAAAACGACTACGATTTTAAAATACAACGTAGTGGACGTGAAATACCATCATCCCCTGTGGGGGTGCGATGGGGTTTAAATGTTGAAATGTGTAAATATCAATATGGGTGTCGTTTTTATGGTTTGTTGGGACGTTTATTACGAAAATGGCATCGATTTTGAAATTTTATATAGTGGACATGAAAATTCTTGAAAGTATGTGTGCCACAGCAAATCGGCTGTAACAGACGGACAGACAGTGAGCCACTCAAGTGATCCTATTAGGGTTCCATTTTTTCCTTTTGAGATATCTATCGATCTATATATCCACAATCTATCTGTCTATCTATCTATCTATCTATATCTATCTATATCCAAGCAAAATATCTTTTAAAAGGAAGGTAGTGTATCCCTAGGGGTTGGACCACGGGATGCCAAAAAAAGTTTTTTTTTATGTCAAAAATTTGACGGCCTGTATCGCCCAAACGGCTGGGGTTAGACCCATGTTGATGGGTGTCTAGGAAAAGGTCTCGACGAGATCTGTCTGCCGAAAGTGTCAAAACTTTACAGGCCCATATCTCCCAAACGGCTGATGCTAGACCCATGTTCATGGTACTCTAAGAAAAGGGCTCGGCGAGGCCTAGATGACGGTAAAAAAAATGAAATTTCGTATGAAAGTTCTTTATTATAAAGTTCGTCGGTTTCGAAGTTAGGATCTTTAAATTTTGTATTTAGACTTACAATTGAAAATTACTTATTTCAATTAATTAATTAAAATTAATTATTTCAGCCTCGCCAAACATGCTATACTAAGGGATTAAATCAGTTATCAAAGACAGCCGTTACACATTAGCAGAGGATTAATTCAGAGAACAAAAAATAGTGTTGATCTGCAAAACGGCTCGGGCTTCGGCCTCGGCAAAGATGGAAACGTGTCTTGGTCTTCGGCCTCGCCAAAAAAACTTTACATATGGATCAAATTAGAGATGATGAGAACCAAAAACACTTTAAATACTCTAAATCAAAGTCAGGTCAACTACTAAAACTAAAAATATTTACAGTTTCGATACGACTATACAAAAACTTAATCAACGCGGGCGAAGCCGCGGGCAAAAGCTAGTGAACTTATAAAATTGTACAACCAGAAGGCAATTTCTACAATTACTAGTTTCTGTGACTCTTTGAACATTAGCCACCTCGGAATCGAAAGGGTAAATAATAAATTTGACAATAACAAAAATAAAATCGACACATCTAATGAGAAAAGGGGGAGGGAGAAGAGGCTTATTTATCACCATTTTTACGATTTGCTACTAAGTATGCTGTTTTTGTTAGTCTATAAGATACTGTTTGTAACGCAACTTGAATGTTGTTATTGTTTTATTATTGCTATTGTTAATTTAGACCCTAGTTTACTTGCATAGAGGTCACTGATGGCCATAGTTTGAGAATAGGAATTCCATTTACACTGAAAACCAATTATAATACTCGTCTTTAAGAACAACTTTTAACCTGGTGTCCATTTTAAACATGAAAAAACAGCTGTTGGTATTTTAGTCAAGTAAGCATGTCAATACTTGGGATTGCCGGCTCTTGGTTAAACATAATCATGGATGAACTTGTTCTGTTTCACAACTATTATATCACTTCTACACGCCAACCAGGACTGTGATCTGTTTGCTGATGGATGGCAGAAAATATTGTCAGAGTGTTTGTGTTTTTGTGAGAGGGACTGTTTCTGACTTTATGTGTTATTCTTATTTATTTTAGTTGATTGTACCGTTTTGTGTTTGTGTTACTATCTTTAATTATTGTAATTGGTTTGTCCGTTTTAAGTAAAGTAAATAAATAAATAAATCACTATCTCCTGGATATTACCTTTATCCTTACGCAGTGTTTGTGCGATATGTAACTAAACCATCCCTTGATAAGGTGTAACTAGTTGGGAAATAGTCGTGAAACAGTACAAGTAGGTATGTACCATGCATTTTATAACCCGACTCTCGGGTCTACCTCTATAGAAAGCCACACGCTAAAATAAATGACGATGAATTTATTCTTGAAAGGTACTTTACCATGTGAAGGTCAAATTTTTTGGCGTTCAATAGAAAACATAGACGAATACAGCCTACAGACTCCTCATAACAGGCGACCGATTTCTATCAACACATCTGACTGAGCCAGCAGATACAATTCGCCACTCCAAAGTGATATGTTTCGGTCGGCCAAACCAAAATGGCTTCTATATTCATTACGTAAGAGTCTTCGTCTTCGGGAAAGATAAGTTTGTAGTGCTATACGTAAGATTGGAAGAGCCAATAGGATTGCAGTATCCCGTTTCGATTGTTGACAAAATTATTTGTATTGTTGACAAAATTATTTGTACGCAAGATGTTGAACAATAGACGTCTTTCTGGGCTGTATTGTATAGAAAACCAATATTTTTCGCGGTTTTAGGGTTGGCTCCACGATAACAGTTGTTGGGTACTATCTCTAGTAGGCTTTTTTAAATTTCTATTTTTTTGCCCAGGTGAACGAACTCCTCCAACTTCGTTTTCGAGGAGTTCGTCCACTTGGGAGTTCATCCACCTATTTCTAGTCTTCGGCTTTTCAGCTACTAAAAACTCTGCTCGTAGACTTTCTTAAATTTCCATTTTCTTGCCCAGGTTGACGAACTCCTCGAAAACGGAGACACTCTGGAGATCCCGGGTCGCTTCCTTGAGCTTCTTGACTCTCTGGGGTCTAGAGCTGACCTCAACGGGTCCTCCTCCGTTTCCACAGTGAGGAGCAACATAGCCCTGCTGATGGCCGATGCCAGCCCGCAGCAGCCGGTCAGAGGGCTGCAGATATCCGCGAGGAACGATGAGCCCTTCACTGAGGATGCCTTCCAGATTCTTACTGGTGAGTGCAAACTTACCTTAGACCTACTATCACCTTAGACCTACTATCGTAGGTTGATATCTTGGCTTGGTAAGTGATCACCATCATGAATCGATAACAATTTTTGTGAATTCGTATAATGAAATTTCGACTTCCCATTGTAATTCACTCCCAGTCCTGAGTGAATCACTATGGGGAGTCGAAATTTCATTTTATGAATTTTACTAAAATCGTTATTGGTTCAGGATGCTGATCACTTACCAAGGCTCCAGTATGAATTTGAACGATGTTTACAAATTCACCTTGTATATTTTTTAAATGTATTAATAATTTACCCTAATGAAAAAATAAACACAAGCTAAACCTACGTATCAAAAAAAAAGTTAAATCATATAATATAACTTAAAATAACATAACAAAACTAAAAAATAATAATAATTCCTAAATATAAAACATTGACCTAAAATCGCTGTCGTCTCGGGGATTAGTACCCAGGACACTAGCGGCATTACCTCTTTGTATTGGTAGGCCAATTCTTTGGCCGAGGTATGCGCCAGCCCTGGGGTCTCCGGAGACCTCGACCAGTCGCGACTACAGTTCCTTGTAAAGCTGGCGTGCTCCCGGTTCCCATGACTCGAGGGTTTCAACGCCGAAAGGCGCAAATATGTAGCACGCGCCAAGGGTGCATACGTGCGCCGTTTCATCTTCTCAGCAGACACAGCTGCCGCCCCAGCTTGTAAGGCGGTCGCCTGTAGGTGGGAGTGGGACGGAGCAACTGTGTTGACACAAGTTGCGTCCTACACCAGGGACTTCCCGTTCTTCCAGTGTATCAACGACATCCCATCGGGTCTTTTTAGGGAATGCAATCTCGGTATACCGAGATCTCGAAATAGCGAGATCTCGCACATATATTGCAAGATCAATCACGCATCGCTATCAGTGCGAGATCTCGCAAGATTTGCGAGATCAAACGGTAGCGCATATTACAGATGCAGGGCATTGACGACACTTGAATAACTTTGAAAAAAAGGATAAAGCTTTGGATTTGCTGGGTTGAGAAGACAATAACTGCATTTTGCATAATAAAATCATAAACATAATTTTGTTGAAATTGATGACTAAAAACATGGAATTAGAAAGAAACTTGTCTGCGGCTGGGCTAGCCTATATAAAGTAAAAACACACGCTATCTATAAATAAAATTATATGCTCTACTCTACTGTTCACACTTAACAAATTTTCCAAAGAAACATAACAAAGCAAATGAAAAAAAAAAACACATGCCCATACAACATTTACAGTTGGTTTTTAAAGTTATTATATTATGTATAGGAGAATTTATTTTTTCATTTGCGCGGGTATATTTCTTTGGTAAAGCTTTTCATTATGGTCAGTAGAATAATATAATTATCTATTATAAGTATATTTAAATACATCCCTTTAATTGAATTGATATCTTGTTTTAATTTTTTTACTAACCTGTAGCTGAAACAATATTTTTTCGAAAGAATTTTTATTAGTGCAAGATCTCGCTAATACCGAGATCTTGCGAGATTGATTTTTTCAAATCTTGCAAATACCGAGATTGACATTTAGGTGTAAGATTGCATTCCCTAGGTCTCTTACCATCGTCACGAAATTGGCCATTCGGTTTTTGAATGGCAGGTACATTGAGGCGAGACTTCAAGGGGAGCTCTTATCGTAATACAAAATGTACCCCGTACCGGGAAAGTGGTATCCTGCTTCACTCTCCCGATTTCTGGGCGAGACGCTTCGTGAAAACGTGAATGTGACTTTCGTACCGGAAGTGACGTACAAGTTCTGAACAGCCCCTAGCATAGACTAATACTTAGTACTACTTAATACTAATACTTAGTCTATGCCCCTAGATACGAAATGGGAAATAGAAGTACCACCTCAAAAATTAGTTGTTTCATAGGAGAGGATATTGATGTACACAGATACACAAATTTAGTTGATCTAAATGTATGAACATTTCCTAATTGAATTTGGGTTAATGTAAGATGTAGGTATTTTTCTGTAGAGGCTGGATTTTTTGTAGTAGTTTTGTAGGAGCCGATACCGGTACCCGTCTTTACGAACTATGGACTCAACCCTGTAATCTCGGAAAAAGCTTCTTTTCTATAGAAAAAGTACGTCCCTACTTGACCAAAGTGTATCAAACGACAAATATATTTTTACAATTTTTGGTAGTAAAAGTAGTATTTTATTGTAAAGTGTATTTTATTTAGACAAAAGTTTTTCGCTAAGTCGTTCATATATCACCGTATAAGATTGTCAAATCCGATAGATTATAATTTCACTACTGAGATTTCAGAAAATTTTCAGAACTTCTACGTCACTTCCGGGATGAACATTTTTAACAAGAGATACTTTGGTTTTTACAACAAAGCTAACTTATTTTAACTGGCTCCTGAATCTCAGTTTTAACTTTTTGGGACCCAGTTGCTTTAAACCAATTGTTACTTTGTGTTGTAAAATAAATACTTTTTATGTTATGTTATTTCGTTTACTTTCATCCTCTATTTAGCCACCTTAAGGATCGAATTTTGTAAAATCCTTTCTTAGTGAGCGTTTCCAACATAAAGATAATCTATTGTCAAAATATCACGTTACTGGGTCTAGCCGTTTGGGCTGTGTGGTGTTGAGTCAGTCACTTATGATTTTATATGTTCAGTTAGATAATGTTTTTAGAGTTCCATACTTGTATTGTGTGCTGGTTCGAATCTCTTTGTGCGCGAGTTCGACTCGCACTTGGGTGTTTTTTTTTGTTGAAATGATATTGCTACAAAGATCTTATCGCGCGTGAGTTAGTTGTGTCCAAAATCGGAACTAACGCCGCTACCATTCTCCTTGTTTCACAGCTGTGCCCCCCCTGTAGCACAGGAAATAGGTGATTTATAAAGTATCGACTTGAACTGATACAAACAGTAGCTTCTTTTCGCGATTTCATTTTTGGCTCCACAGTAGACCACAGTAAAAGGCGTTTGCTTAACAAAATTACTCTTTGTTTCGGCTTTTCAGTGACAAAAAATCTAGCTAAGGGACTAGTATCCCCTATTCCCTGGCTAGTTCGCTTTCTCAAAATCATAAAAACCCTCTCACTTCCAGAGGACATAAACTCGACCCACCTGGATGCCAACGCCAGCGAGGTGGTGGTGCACCTTCCGCAGTCCGTGGTGACGTCAGAGCACCGCATCAGCTTCGTGGTGTTCCGGAACGACCACGCCTTCTATCCGCACTCCTCGCAGCAGCAAGGACTGCTCGCGGTCAACAGTCGAGTGCTCAGTGTCAATGTGGAGAATGTCACGCAGTTCGGAGATGGGGAGGTGAGCTTTCGTTTCTTACATACAGTTTATAGGGGAATCAGTCAAGATGAGATGCCCTTATCTCAAGTTTAAAGTCAAAGCAAGTTTTTGACTGTTCAAATTCAAATTCAAATAGTTTATTTTGCAAAGTAGGTATATAAAATACACGTTTCACAAGTCAAAATTTAATCTTATAAAAAAAATATATGTAATAAAATAATAAATGTACATGAACTAGATTAAAGGTTTATTTAATTTATGTAGCAATATATATACGATTAAAATTATAGGTAAAATATATATTATACAAGGTGAAATCCAATCAACCGCCCGAACCCACACCGGAGACCCGGCCAGGGACCAGGAACAATGTTCAATGATCACCAACCGAGCCCCCAGCACGAATCCAGGCGGCCGACCAAATCCCATCCTATATACTACATACTAATAAGGTTACATACTCCTATATAAATACATGCCTACCTCCGCCCATTCGATTAGTCTTGCTAAGAAGAACGGGCAAGAAACTTAGCAAGATCTGTCTATCAATTGGACCAGTAATTCGGAGGTCGCGGGTTCAAATCACGTAGGGTCACATTGTGTTCGGCCTGCATCCTTCAGAAGGCACGTTGAGCTCTAGGTCCATATTTGAGCTCGAAGTACAGCGTTACCATGCATCACGTTGGAACGTAATAATCGAAACGTGTTGGAGCGATGCATTCATAGTTTTTAGTCGGAGCATTTAGTTTCAAGATTGATCTACCTTAGGTAATGTAAGCTATATTTTATCCTGAGGAGGTGATTATGGTGTGGTCTCATTCTTAGTAAGGACTTTTGTATCGTATCGGTGTCTTGGTAATGAGCGGAAAAAAGTTTTATTTTGGACAAACATTAAGAGGCATTTCACAAAATCACGCTTTTTGTATGGCGTGCCCTTCTGGATCGCAATTTTCTTGGAATTTGGAGTTATGTTTATTTATTCTGGTTTAAATAAATTAAGTAATTATCAGTAAATAATAGGTTATTCTGACATGAAATTTTGAAAATGATTATGCTTTATTCAATTCAATAAGTCGTGGTAAACTGGTAGTACATTATGTGTCAACAAATTTATATCAGGTGGTAGGCTCGACAGTGGAGGTACCACCATCTTACTTGGAGACCCCCTCGAAGTAATTCGAGGGAGAGTAAGAGGACAGCTCTGAAACAGGCACAGCCAGGGGACCCACCATGCCCACAAGGCTTATGTCCAGCAGTGGACGAACTAGACTGACGGATGGATGAAGGATGAAATTTATATGACAGATGTTTTAGCAATATGTTTTTTGCAAATTTTTTGAATTCTTATTTTTGATAACGTTTTTAAACTTGACAATGTGATTAGTTTTCCGTAAACAAGATGTGGGAGATTGATCACTACAAAAAATACAAAGTAGTATTTGGAAATGAGGTACATTAACTATTAATAGGAAAGATTGGTCTATGTTCATCATGTATTCAAGGGCATAAAGGTCTTTCTTAAATTGGTAAATTAGGTGCTTGAAATTTTAGATTTCTCGCTAAAAGTGTGAAATGGCCCTTAATACTTTATATATTTTATAAGTCGCAATTTGCAATGACCAGAGGCGGATTGACGTATGTTTTCAATCAGGTTACAACTACTTACGACTAGGTGGCCGAATATTAAATTCAAATGATCTTGCAGAGCTATTCTGCAAACCAATTCACATCGACTCTCCTGTTTCAGACGATAGACCTGCACTTCAAACCCATGACTGGTGACGTAGCACGCAACAACAGTCGCTCTTGCGCTTTCTGGGAGTTCCTCGAGGACGGGTCCGGTGTGTGGTCTCAAGAGGGCTGCACATTCATCAGCTCGCGAGATCCTGCCACCCTCGACACCTGCAAGTGCACCCATCTCACACACTTCGCCGAAGTCCTCGTCTCCAGAACTGTGTTCTCTGAACGGAACGAAAAAGTCTTGGAGGTTCTTACAGTGATAGGTTGTCTCCTGTCTGTGGTTGGAATAATGATGGTAGGTCTGACAGCTTTATTATTCAGGTCTTGGAGACGAGACTTCAATAACAAAATCTGGTTGCAGCTCTGCATAGCAATCCTTTTGCTAGCGATTTGTTTCTTAATAGTCGTCTTCGCGCATTTCCAGGAGTATGACATTCCTTGTATGTTGGTGGGTATCGCGTTGCACTATTCAGTCTTAGCGTCGTTCTGTTGGATGCTGGTAGCTGCCGTGCTCTCTTATAGGAGATTGGTTCTGGTGTTTAGTCGTGACGCGTCACATAAACTATTGCGAGCGTCAGCCTTTTCTTGGGGAGCCCCGTGTGCTGTGATCGGGGTCCTTCTCTCTGTCGCCCCGCATTCTTACGCGGGCAGGTTCGAAGAGATGACCCCGAGTGGCGTCTTTTGCTATCCTTCCGGTCTAGCTTTATGGTTGGCGGTGTTTGCCCCTATAGCCCTAATGTTACTCGCAAACTGGACTCTATTCGTCTTGATAGTGCGTTCCGTGTTTGCTTCGAAAAGGATTCAGAGACATGGCGATTCGAACGAAGCGTTGCGATGCGCTACTGTCAGTTGTTTGTTGGTCTTCTTATTTGGTCTTCCTTGGATTTTCGGTCTTTTCGCTTCGAATATTGTCGGAGCTTATTTATTCACGTTAACTGCTACCTTCCAAGGCTTTGTTTTGTTTATATTCTTTGTTGTGGGAAATAAGAAGACTAGAGATCTTTGGTTAAATAAGTTGAAGATTAAACAGACACGGAAAGTGCCTGTCACGACGTCTACTTATGGTAATAAAAGTTCTAATTCTGGCCCAGTTGTTGGCTGGAGAGGTGGAAGTGGCAGAGTACCTACAATTGAGGCTAACGCTTCCAAACCCAGGTCTTTGGCGTCATCAGACGATTCCAGGTTCTCTTGACGGATGGATTCATCGATAAGGACCTGGTACATACGCAGCTATGACTCTTTCCAAATATAGCATTTTCTTGCCATTATCATGTTATTTTCGGTGTTACTTTCTAGTCTCCTGCCCTTAGAGGTTTTTCAACAAAAGATCAGTGAAATGTTTAACTTTTTCACTCCTTGATAGACGTTGTCTGAATTAAATGAATGTTGTTAAATATAAAAGTCCCTATTGTGCTAGTTTCATTCAGAGCCAAAATGTTAAAATAAATATGTATTAAATATAAGAATTTGAGCAGAGCTGGTGCTAGTTACAATAATGACGAATTTTATATGTAGTTTACCGTTATGTAAGTGTAAAATATGACATAATTAGCTAATACACCAATACTTTTTGTATTTACTTTTATTACTTCATTTTATTTCAGTTTTAAGTGTCAAAGTATTAGATAAGATCTCAAAACATACCTACCCATTTTCTTTATGACGCTTATCTAGTCTATAATAATTTATTAAATATTACTTAATAATTTCGTTACGCTGCAAAGAGAGTTACCAAATATTTATTCATTTAATATATTGGATTTTGTGGTTTTATGATTTAAACTCGCATCTCTTAGTTAAAAGACTCATCGATTTACAAGACATTTAGTATGAATTTGCAAAAAATGTAAAGTAATACTGGTGCAACCCTTATGTTACGAGTTTTTTAAAGCAATGTAAGACGATTCATGTAGCTTTAAGAATATTTGTTATTATGCCTTGGTAAAGAAGTAGTGTACAGTACAGAACAAAGTATTTAGGAAATGTATTTCTATCTACGAGTAGGTCGGTATGTGTTTCATCGAGTGCTAGTAAACATAATAATATGTAGCGCTATGGCATTTACCTTACTATTGTGGATGAAGGTAATTAGTAAGTTAAATAAATATTAATTTATTTACAAATTTGCGTTTAATTTCATAGCCTAATAACCAGCAAAAAGTAAAGGTTATGATAAATATAATCTAACCACTCGACGTCCTCTAGTCACAATTTTATTAAATTTTATCTAATAATCAACTAATCAATCGAGATTATAGAAGTAGTGCACTTTACCCGAGAGACATCCTCGAGCTTAGGGACCAATCAAAATATAAATAGCTCGTTGTCATAACAACACCCTCTTAACGACCCAATGGAAATCCTTCGCTCCAATAGCTTCAGTTGTTCTCACCCGTTGCCATGATATTCATACACTACGCCATTTGCATAGTGAAACCCGGCGAAAACACAAGTGGAACTCATACTCAAAAATGTTTTGGGGAGTAACTCCAGCTCTGGATCTTCAAGAAGAATACCTAAATCACGGCGATAACAATGCCTTTGAACTAAATTTGTTGGTGATAGGAGGCTGTGATGGAAGACATCTTCTTAAGACTTTAGGCCAAGCTCATCGACACCAAAGAAGGTACATGAACATTTTTGTCATCGATGGGTGTCCAGAACTCGTCGCACGGCAACTGCTTTTGCTCTGTCTGGGATTAGAGAGAACAACGAGTTGTGGTCTGTTAGAAAAGACGAGGCGGTTCCTCGAGATCTATGGAAACCTTTTGCTTCGACCGCCAACATCACGATACCTGATCGCCAAAGCACGCCAACTCATCAGTATGATAACAAATCCAGAGTACATGAGTTTGCTTCTACCCTGCGTGTCCGTTGAGCAAATGAAATACCGAGAAAGGGACTACATAGAGAACCTTTTTAAATTCTGGACTACTGGGAATACGAACCAGTTCAATGCTTGTGATCTGTGGGAGCAACGCTTAAGACATACTTTAGGTGTGAGGTATGACTCGAGAGCAGGAGTCTTTGATTGGGACTACCACATGCGTCTAAAGGATGTAGCAAGTCAAATCTGCTTTCCAGAGTATAAGCACTTCAGGGAGCATGGAGTAGCCTTCACCTGGCTCGAGACGGAAGTTTGTCGTCCTAATGTGACTTTGGCGGCTGGAGTCTATAAATGTGGGGAGCGGTTCCTACATCGAGGGTACCTTGGCGATGTTGTTACTTCCCCATACATAGGATATGGGCTCACCTGTGAAGATGAAGATATGCTTAAATCATCGCATGGAGTCAACTACAAACGTTCTACTGATGTCTCTGAGCGAAATGTCATGAGGATGCTATATGAACTTGAAAATCGTGAGAAATTTGACCCTAGTGCAATGAATTTAAGTTCTGATCAGAATTTAGGGATGGTAGTGCTGACTAATTTGGATGCTAAGATTTCCGAAAAAGGCCCTGAAGCTCCTTTGTATTTACGAGAAGATCGTGATACTTACGTCAACATTGATAACGGAAAAGTCCATTTCTTGTCTTTGTCTGCGTTAGAACAGTACCCTCATAAGCCACAGTTTCAGGGTTTGTTCCACGGCGTGTTCGTCGGTCACAACATGCTACCCCGTATAAAGCCCAGCGTTTGGTCGATGACTAGAGATGATGCAGTGGTTATAATGGAATCTAAAAAGTACATGCCGGAGTTAAAGAGAGAAGACGTGAAAGCTTATGGAGACCAGATCCAGCAAGCTGCAACGGCAGCACAGTGCAATATGATTGGATCCTTCGATCCTGAGAAAGATGATTTTGCCAAGTTTCGTATAAGAAGAAAAAGCGAAAGTACTGATGTAGTTCTGTAAAATATTATGCAGTATATGGATGGACATTATGAACATTGTCGTTTGTGGACATTGATGGTTTCTGTTCTAGAAATAGTGTGTGTTAGTGACGTCCTACAAATGTTAAACCACATGCTCATGTTTCCATTAAAATGCCGTAACATGTATTGTGCTTTTTTCAAGCTTTTCTCATTTCTTATGTTGATTTATTAATATTAAAACAATCAAAAATATATTTTTACCGATATATTTTATTATTTTAATATTAATAAATCAACTTTAGAAATAACATGAAGACAGGATAGATGTTTTCTTTACGTTTGTTTCCATATTTGACAGTTTTACATACATACATACATACAAACGCTGGATTGTTCAAGTAGAATGGACAATTGACGTTATCTTTTAATAACAAGTGTCAGTTGGTGGCGCTTTGAATCGGCACAAAAAAAAACTGTAATTTTGTGTGGCCCAAAATGTTCAGCGTACTTATGCATTACTACAGGTCAGTGTCTAGCACCTAGAATTTTCCTCGCTGTAGTGAGGTGAAAATTGCGTGTTTCGCTGCGCAGCAAAGTTATTTTGCATCTCATACCTTTGACTCGTACCCCGTAACTCGTGGTTCAATCCTAGAATCCTTCGCTTCCTCAGGTTTCAATACAAGTACTCGCGCCAAATAACAACTTTGCAGCCTTGCATAACAAATAACAATTATCACATATATGGTCGTAATAACACGACAAACCAACATAACATGATCAAAACTCAACTTTGGTAGCTAAAAATAGCATAACCTCAAGGTTTTTCGCTAGTTGTAGTTTATTTTGAAAGCCGTTTTCTCGACAACAAAAAAGGAACTATACTGTATTAATCGAGACGATGCAAAGCGGTCCATTCACCACTCAGTAGCACAATACTTAATTTTAGAAAACGATACTTCTGACATGTATGACTTCTGTTATAAAATGCTATAACTACACATCATTATCATGGTACCAAGGTCAAGTCAGAGACCGTCGGTTTCTTTTGTGTCGAGAGTCGAGACGGCGGCATTTCCTTTGACGCGGTGGCAGGCGGCGGAATGACCCGCTTTGCATCTTCTCGCTAAACGTAGTATAGTTTGCGACTAAACTAGCCCAGCAGATACGAGAAACCAATTTTTTTTTCGAGCAAGTTCCTTTCCTTTCTTTGGCAAATGAAACTGATTAGAAAAACATGCGTTTTCAGTTGTGAAGCACAGTTCATTACAACGTAAGTAAGTTCTGCATATGTATTACTTTATTGACGCCAAAATAAAAAATAAAAAAAACAAAATTTCAAAAAGTTTATTTTGCAAAGTAGGTATATATAATACACGTTCACAAGTCAAATTTTAATCTTATAAAAATATATGTAATAAAATAATAAATGTACATGAACTACTTAAGATTAAATGTTTATTTAATTTATGTAGCAATATATATACGATTAAAATTATAGGTAAAATATTATTATACAAGGTGAAATCCAATCAACCGCCCGAACCCATACCGGAGACCCGGCCAGGGACCAGGAACAAGGTTCAATGATCACCAACCGAGCCCCCAGCACGAATCCAGGCGGCCGACCAAATCCCATCCTATATACTACATAGTAATAGGTTACATATATAAATACATGCCTACCTCCGCTACACGAGTTTCTCATAAAATTATATTGTTTTTTCATAAGAAATAAATTCGTACTTAAATTGCAAGACGCTTAATTTGCATTAGTACCTTTAAAAAATAAACTGAATAAAGTTAAATTAAACATTAGGCTGTACATTCTGTAAGCGGTAGGTGGTAGAGCTGATGCCGGGCTCAACTGTGGAGGTACTATCTTACTCGCAAACCCCCCCCTCCTAAGCTATTCGGGGGAGACAGGCATCGGCGTCACAGGGTTTCGCCACCGCGCTCAACAACTTGCCTGCTCAACGTGTGTGGGTATGAGCACTACTTCCAAAAGGTCCACCAAGAGTAGGAAAATCTTGGAAAGGTCTGGACGAAGATATGATGGATGGAAATCATCTTTTGCTGACCGTGCCTAAAACACAGGTCTTAATCGCGTAGTCTAGCAATCATAGCATACAGTTAAAATATGTGCCTGACATTTCTATCGTTCTCTAATGAATCGTGATCACAAGCAGGCTAAGAGACACATTCATTGTGTATCTATGCCAGTAAGTTATTTATATTTATCGCAAATGGATGGTATAATCAGGTGTTTTGAAAATCCACTAGTTGTTTTACAAAACAGTTCTGTTACGTAAACAACTAAACAACGTTCAGTTGTTGTACAAAATAACTAAACAATCAGGATTGTATAAACGTTTTGCGTTAAATGGAGGTCGACCTTTAATAATTTTGTAAAACAGCGTGAAATGTAACGTTGAATTGTAGATTTTAGTCAAATATGTTAAACAATGTTTTTTTAAAAAACTAGTGGTTTTGTAAAACCGCTGATTATATAATTCAACTTCGACATATCTATTATAAGGAAATAAAACATCCAATAAAATTTGTGTTCATCTATTTTTTTCATTAATAATATGTTACATTCATTTATTAAATCATATAGCAAACATATTTACAAGGACCAAATTAAACGGAAAATTACAACGTGGTAACGTTCTTTATTCGTTTAAAATTCGTATTTTTATATTACATAATATCACTTAATATTAACGTTACTAAAATCAGTAGTCGGTAGTGTTTTCTTACATCGGCAACTGGAAATAATTGTATATTAACATTTCAGGGGTTCTTTTGGGATTCTCATTTGAGATATTCGCCTTATACATTTAAAAACGATTTAGCTAAATGTTAGTTCAGTGAAATAGGTAAATATTAAATAGGTACATACTTCATTAATAATTATGGTTATCGAACGTCACAGCCGATAATGTTTTCTTATGATTAAATTTATTTTTGGCTCATTAACTAGTAACTAAATGTTCAGTAATACATACTTTTGAATGATCGTCGTTTTTACAGTTACTTCCAATTGCTGACCAAGCTGTATCCATATTCACAGTTTTTATCTAATCGACAGTATTTTCTAATAATATATCAACAATTTGCTACGAAGACGCGCAACGTAGCGAATGTATTTTTACGAAATCTCGTAGCTTTTGAGATATATATTTGCTACGCTTTTTGGTAGAAGTCGTCTTTGCTGATGTTTTATAGAGTGTTGATTTGGTCTACAACTTCCGTTACAGAGGTGTAATATATACCTTAATTTTTCGAAAAAAGAATCAAGGAGATTTTTTTAATTCTATTTTGTCGCACGTTTTCGGTCACAGCATAGTCGACTTTTATTAAGGGAATCATTGAGTTAGAGCCCGCGGCCGCGATAAACCGTGGGCAGTGGAGAATGGAGACTCAACCGTCGCTTGAGCAGATAAATACCAATTTGACATAACACTATACAACCACGCTAAGTAGAGGTTTTGCAAGGAGGAATTTTATTCAAAAGTTTTATTATAAAAAAAAAACTAAACGTTTTAGCAACAATCTGTTCGTTTCAGAGTGTAATTAAGTTTATACAGGTTTTAATCGATAATTAATGTGCATGGAATTTTTCTCAAGTAATCTTAAACCTCGACATGACAACTTTAAGAGCAATCTTTGTTGTTTTTATTCTCATTACTGGAATGATTTCAGATGATTCTGTTTCGCTAAGTGTGTGCATTATATTCTAGGCAGAAATTTATTTTTTTTTTCACTTATGGTATTGCTAGATTTTTCAAACCACGAAGAATAAATTAGGGAACTTTAATGTTTTTGCGGGGCCTATCCTCAAGAGGCGGAGTGGTAGTGTGGGTGGAAGGAAGAATACGCTAGCGCTTCTCGCTACTGTGGCAATACTTCATGAACATTTTGGGACAACGGAAACAAGACTCCATTTCCAACTAGTTGTTTTATTTTGGCTGTCTTTTGGATTGGAATGAGTATTGTGGCTACTGACACGGAAGTTCACACAAATTTACAACTCGTATATGTATGGTTATCAGTTTTAGGGTTTCGGACCCCTTTTAATTTTCTATTTGAATATAATTTGTGTCGCTTGTGGTGATACCATGGCTCAGACGGTAAAACTAAGTAAGTATCTTATCCTAAGCAATTCATTCGTAGTGAAGTTTGGCAGTCGAATGGTATGCTGTCCATAGTCCACCACTATCAACCATCTGATGACGTAGAGACAAACTGTGAATACGTCCACACTGGGAACACTACCGTGAGCAATGGCGATGTCCGGCGCCGTCCGCAATTGACGTTTTAGGCCTACAAACTTTCTGTGCAGCCGACACAATGCAATGTCACCCTTCACACGATCCTATAGGGGTCATGTCGACTGCACAGTCTAGTTTGGTGGAGAGAACGAGCGCTCGCGACGCCTGCTGGGTGTAGACTTTTCACCGACGCGTTCGCTATAGGCACAACCTAATATTCTCTGACAGAATCCACGAGTAAATTATGATGTACAGACATAAAATGGTAAGTTATTGATTATTTTAGTGAAATTGCAACTTTATGTAGCTGAACGGATGAATTATGGTTGCGCGTACGCATCGCGTCGGGATCACACGGAGCGGCGCCGGCGAGTGGGTGCAGGGTGCAGAGCGCGGGGTCAGTACGGTGACCATCTTGCTTGGAATGACGAGGACTATTGAGTAAAAATAATTTAATAAAACGTGGGCATAGAAATAAATATTTTACCTCGCTTGCCGTCTTAATATCTTCTTGAGTTCTTGCAATGAAAGTCGTATAATGAAGATATTGTTCTCTTGCGAAACTAATATTGAAGGTCGTGTAGTATTTTAAAGAAGTTGAAATGTGAAACCCTCATTTTGTTGTTGGCGATCAGATTCATTCATGAAGGTACTTTAAAATGTTGGTATTTTAAAAGTAATACAATGGTTTTCATGTAGCCTCCCCACACTCGCTCGCTAGTGTCGCACCCAGCTACAGAGTATTGCAATCACATCTACCCTGTACGAGTTCATAGTATCTATTTAGATTTAGTACTTAAAATTAACGAGTATCTATGAGAATAATTACTTGAAAATTGGACGCAGATGTGAGCGCCTGCGAACTTCGTACGAGTACCAGAGTTTTAGTAGCCGATACGTAGCAGTACCAGAGTGATAGTAGCCAATACGTAAAAGTACCAGAGTGTTAGCAGCTGATACGTACCAATACCACAGTGTTAGTAGCCGATACGTACCAGTACCACTGTTAGTAGCCGATACGCAGTAACATTACCACAGCGATAATAGCCGATACGTACCAGTACCATAGTGATAGTAGCCGATACGAGCCTACTACTTGGTTATTAGTACATTAGTAAGTTTACCTACTAGTTACGTCCGTGGCCGAGCCACCTAGCCTAGCGTAAACGCGAATGAAAACAATAACTAAGTCCTAAATTGTCACAATAAAATAAACGAAAGAACTATAACATATCTTTATACATACATCTTGTCAATCGGTGTAAATTCGTTTTAAAGTCAATGTAATAATAATAATATATATTCTGATAAAATTGAAGTAACGCTTATCCCCATTACAGTTTTTTTAGAATATGTGTGTACGTTATAGACTACTTATTAGAAAATTATTGGTGCACGGTGAATCGAGATCTCTTGAGAAGAATTTTATTTCTATAAAGACTTTGCGTAAATAAAAATCGTGACACATTAAAAAAAACTATCAAATTGATTGTCTTACGTATGTAAAAATTTGTCAATCATTTGGTGTTCTGAAGTTTATTGATTTCCCTAGGCTTATACGTAAATTTGGAGAATATGGGCGTTTTGACGGAGAGGTGATTGATGGAATGAATGCTTACGATTTACTCTCCGGGGACGGTTTACGGTGTTGCCCATCTTCTTTACTGTCTCATCGCATCTGATGGCTATTGCCGAATAAATACCCAATTTTTTTATAATTCAAGAAATACAAATCAAATGTGAGCGCTTGATAAAACATTCTCGAATCTAACGTGGGCGTCGAGCTCATTCTCCGATTTCAATATAACTAAAAGAGTTTGAAACTATGATGACAAAATACATAAAAGCTTGGCTTTTGTATAGTTTCGCACAATTTGTTAATCACCTATCTAATTGGAAAGCCACTCGAGCTTATCTGTTGGAAGTCAAATGAACCCGAGCTCGACGCAACAAGACCTCGGCACCGCACCGCTTGACCTTAGCTTAGCTACTAACTCCCATACAACGATAAGTCTTACTTAGAATTACTTTAGACACACAATCTGCGGCGCCGCTGGAGAGAGACCGGCACCCGAACAGAGATAGAGTTATAAAGCGTATCATTTTAATGTAATAAATATAATTAAATATTTTAACATAACAAATCTCACCCTCCAGCGGCGCGGCGGTTAACACATTTGACCTTTTGAAACTTACATTCAACAGTTAACGCTAAATTGTTCAATACTCAATACTATAGCTCAGTCATAATTGTTTATGTGCAGTTAGTACTTCACAGTTTAATCATATTTACAATTTACTGATTGGCTAACAATAAATCTATGGTATTCACAAGCGGAGCGTCCGCTCGGGACGATCACCGTTCATCTGAGTTGGTTGGAACGGCGATGGCAGACTCCAGCCTGCCTTTGTACGTAAGTGGTGGTGCGTTGATGGCAGGCTCGAGCCAAACCTCGTCCGTCCAAGCCGACCTTCGGCGAACACTAAAGTCCGCGCTCGCGATACGGGCCTACGATCCAATCCACTATATCAACTACACGTGTGAAGATTTATTGTGTTCATTACTAACAGTTACCTATCTGTTAATGTGATTACCCTAACAGTGCTGAACAGAGCTCGATACATCGAATATTACCATAACTATGAGTGCGTACGCGGCGCTGCGTCCGTATCGATCTTACTTTGAGCAAGCTTTCGCTATCTAGACGACGACGTCGTGTCGTGGGGTCGGGACTAGTGTAACGTCTTAGTGCTAGGTACAGCTATCGTATATACGTATATGATACAAACTTAACACGGGCGTCGACGACGTCGTACATATATTACAGACTATCGATCGTTACTTAAGTATCTAGGTGTTGTGAAGCCGGATTCCCATGGTTAAATCACGTTTGATTCGCTATAATTTAAACATTTGGTTTTGAAATCGATTCATCTATTTTAATCGTCTCATTTTTTTTTCATGGTCACCCTACTAAAGTGGAGGAGGCTCAGGAGATGAAGCCATAGGAACCCGTCTCGGCGTTTAGAATGTGTAGTGTTGTAGACCTGCGCGGGAGAGCGGCTGCGGGCGGGAGGTCACAGCTCGGTGGCGCGGCAGCGGCAGAACGTCAGTGCTTGTACTCGGGGAAGCGGCCCTCGGGCGCGCTCGACGACGACGCGGCCGTGCTGTCGGAGTCGGGCGCGCACGGCCGCGCCGCCACCGTCGCCTCGCTGCCGGAGCTGCCGGGGGGCGAGGGGCAATAGTCTCTCTCGGCCGCCACCGGCACCGCGTCTTCACTCGCCCACCGGGCTAACTGTCGTTGAGCTTGAATAAAGTCAGCTAGAAAATGATACGGTAGAGGAACGGGGGGAGGCGCGGTGCCGGTCTCGTCGCGGGCTTCGAGGTCCCATGCACTCTTCGAGTGCTCTCAGTGTTACCAAGGATTATCAATCTTTGATTCGTCTTTACATTCTGTAGCCACTCTATGGCGGCGTTGGAAGCAAAACAATCTACATGAATAAGTATGTTTTATGGATGCAGGTCTTAAAATTTTTCCAGACCTCAAAACTCGCGTAGGAGTATTGGCATAGTGTTCATTGTGAGTGTAGTGTTTCTGCAATCAGAATAGTGTTAGTAGACATCCAAGGCTGTATTGACAGCTTGAACACCAAATTTGTTCGGAATTAATAAATAATGATTCTATTAATGCTTTTAAAAATAACTTTTAGAGCTTTGGTGTTCGATCTATTACAGAATGTGTGTTTTTTGACACTACAGCTGAATGTTCCTCATACCTTACATATTTCACAACATAGAAAGGAGCATGTTGGTACAATACCGCTGTTGGAAACACAATCATAATTTTTACCTTTTTAGAATTGATAAAATCAAATGTAATACAATATGTCAACGAATATCTTCGTTAACAGGCAAGACAAGGAAATCGATAGACATATCAATAACACTCGGAAGAGCTACTGGTCCATGAAGGGTGACCTTTCATTGTCACTGAAGCGTAAATTAGTCCTTCCTGTTTACCTAGTGTTACCAAACGTGGTCATTAACCGACCATCAGAAGTCCAAACTCAAGATTTATCAACGAGCAAAAGAACGTAGCATTATGGGTGTAAACGGTAATGTAAAATGATCGTATCCAAAACTATGAGCTCTAAAATTTGAATTGCTGACGTTGGTGTGCAAAACTACAATGGAATTGAGCTGGCCACGTTGATAGTATGCACCCAGATAGGTGGGTGGAAATCGCTACCGAGTGGGTGCCAGATGACAGCTATCGACGGCCAGGCAGAACAAAAAGACGATGGCGAGACGATCTCCACTCATTTTCTGGGGTGGTTGAAAGTAGCGCAGGCAGGACCGCGTTATGGAATCAGCAAGAGGAGGCCTGTGGCCAGCAATGGGACACTTGAAAGGTTATATAAATGAAAGTACCTACTTTTTAATTTCTGTTAAACAAAAATAGTTATACATCATACCAGATGTAATTAAAGATAACAAGTAATCACACTCAATAAAATAATCACCGAGTAGATTTGTAAATTGGTGATAAACCAGTTAAAGAAAATATGATAAATAAACTGTATTATATAACTAAGAATAAAGCGTTTACTTTTTCTTTAACTTAAAAATTCGTGATGCATAAAAGTATTGAATAAGCTGATTAACGCTGACCCTTACGTAAAATATACAGATAAAAATTAAAACGTTTTTCTAACAGCGGTATAGTACCCCCATCATAAACCTAACAGGGTGACATTTAGTGTAAGCTCAAACCAGTTAATACGTACCTTTCACTGTCCGGCGCGTCTCTCAAGCGATCTGCATCCGCTGTCTCGTAGAGAGCGTCAAGCGCGTCATCGTCCGGCGGTGCTCGCGCGTGCGGAGAATGAGCCATCGCCTAGAAATAATAAATGTATGTTGATTGGTTTTGTGCACAATTGGATTTTTTTCTTTGTGACTACATGTCTGAATTATTCTTCTAAGTTGATTTTTTTTTGTAAATTGGATTTAAACTAGGCTTCCTAGACAGTTCACTTTTATTATGTTTGTAATTCTTGTGAAGCTTTTATAGGGATAAAAGAAAGTCAAGTATGAAAAATTATTTCTTTCGGATACTTCAGCCTATTTGAACTGAGCATAGAAAAAAAACTACATTTTGTTGGTATATTTTCTATATAGATGATATTATAATTACTGGTGGTTTATGAGAATGAGGATGAATACTTTATTTTGCACTTATTGCATATGTACACTTATTGCATGTAATGTATTTGCTTATTATCATAGAGGCTATGTTGTTGGTCTCACCGGATGCGGAATAGGCTGCGCTCCCCCCGGGTACCCTATGGGTCCGTGGTGTCGCGCGCTGCTCCTGAACCTTGGGTAGCCAAAGCGAGACTCCTCCTCGCCCGCGCTTACGCGTCCGCGGCAACGACTGCAAAGAGAGGAAAACATGGCTTCTGAAAGTAAATTATTGTGGTCTCAAGCCTTTTACAGACAGCTGGTTCGTATCTTAACGTCTAGATACTTATTTTAAAAGTTCATCCGACATATATATAATTTTGGTATCGTCGTTCATATTGTAATAGGTCCAATGTAAAAAGTAACTATATGGTTTAGGTTCCACGTTTTAGTTAGTAGTAAGAATCATATCTGGTTAAACTGACCAGAAGTGTATAATTGTACTTACGGAGGTACATCTGCTTCGATCCTGTAGTGCCGATCTGGTTCCTGCTCCGCCATTCTTATATCTTCGGACCCTGACGGACTCATGTGCCGACTCGAATGATGCTCTAACTGCCGGATCAAATCCTCCAAATTCCTGATTCTTATTGGCCCACATTGCGGGTCCTCTTCTTCCTCTCCTCTTTGCCTCCTAAGCTCTGCTTCATGAATTTTCTCGGCACTTGGGGCTCGTTCTCTCTGTCTTAAGTCGTATTCCTGAAGAGCTCTAAGGTCACCACTGCCAGCGGCGGAGCCTGCGCTGGCTCTTTGTGCTGCAGCAGTTTTGAGGGCAACAATGATGCCTTCATGGTAGCCATTTAAGTCCTGAAAAGCAACAAGAATTGTTATAAAAATAAAAAATTATTGACATCTGGGTTTATAACTTTAATGAGTTTCCCATCCAATGATAACTCTTTTAATGTTTAAAATTCTTAGAAAAATATTGGGAGGGACTATGTCGAGGCCGTTGGTTTTAACGTAAACATCTATGTAGCTTTGAGACGCTTTCGAAACCACCTCGCTCGCTCCACGCCATATATTGGGGTACTTATGCGTGGCCCATAACCCCCTCTTTCCAACAATAGCCGTGATTTATATTTCCAGTTGGCTAGCACGAGCATAGGCCAACATATTGAATGTTTATACACTTTCTGGTTATTTTTACCCATAAATATTGTTCAAATTACACTTATTTTTATTTGAATCGATTGATCAAAACAAATTCTGTTAACACACAAAAAAATCACTGCGATATCACATGTGAGTCGTGAGTTACAGTTAATAGAAACTAGCGACAGCGCTGGTTTTAGTCATTTTGCGAAGTGCCCTTCCCCCAACACCCCGTCCGGGTGTTCTATATATATTGTTCTATACCATTGACTAAATAAGCTCTTCAAATATGGTTACACCTTTCTGTTACACGTTGTATAAGCTAAATAATGACACTAGATTTATATTTCTACAACTAATAGCTTTGTAATTATTAAGGTAAGACGATATAACCCTCAAAATTCAAAATTCAAAATGCAAAAAGTTTATTTTGCAAAGTAGGTATATATAATACACGTTTCACAAGTCAAATTTTAATCTTATAAAAATATATGTAATAAAATAATAAATGTACATGAACTACTTAGATTAAATGTTTATTTAATTTATGTAGCAATATATATACGATTAAAATTATAGGTAGAATATTATTATACAAGGTGAAATCCAATCAACCGCCCGAACCCATACCGGAGACCCGGCCAGGGACCAGGAACAAGGTTCAATGATCACCAACCGAGCCCCCAGCACGAATCCAGGCGGCCGACCAAATCCCATCCTATATACTACATAGTAATAGGTTACATATATAAATACATGCCTACCTCCGCCCATTCGATTAGTCTTGCTAAGAAGAACGGGCAAGAAACTTGGCAAGATCATGTCTTTTTTTTAACATAAACTTAAACTATACATTGAATTACTTATATCTACTTTAACCAAGGGATAAGAAAATACAAGACAGCAGGAATTCAGGTTAATGAAAAAAGAAAAACATATATATCTTTGCCTACCTGTCTCATATAGTCTATTTCCTTTTACAGTCTGTAATTAATTAATGTTAACTCTTAAGAGGAATCAAAAGTTAGGAAATTATATTAATTAATTAAATTATTACCTACTATCATCAAAATTAGTATCACTATAACACCATGCTTCACCATCATCCAAATATTCATTTATTTTATAATATGCCTTTTTCAGTAGGCCCTGCTTAATATACTGTTTAAACTTATTCTCTGACAAAGTAAGTCCTTAAGTCTCTTTTGGAAATTTATTGTAAAATCTTATACCATGTCCTACGAAAAAGGTACTCACTGAGTCTGATTTTTGGAAAAGCCAGTTTGTACTTATTTCTGGTTTCCTTACAATGTTGCTCACCAAGCCTTGGGAGAGACTCAACATTTTTTCTAACATATCTAAGGACTTGGTAAATATATTCACAAGAAACAGTTAATATATTAATTTCTTTGAACTTTTCTCTTAATGAATCCCGGTGCTTCATATTATAAATAGCCCGAATTGCTCTCTTTTGCAAAACAAAGACTGCGTCTGTATCCGCGGCTCTACCCCATAACAGCATGCCGTATGACATAATGCTGTGAAAGTAACTAAAATAGACTAGTCTAGCAGTATCTACATCAGTAATTTGCCTTATGCGTCTAACAGCGTATGCGGCCGAACTAAGTCTACCACATAGGGCTTCTATGTGGGGACCCCACTGAAGACGAGAGTCTACCGTAATGCCCAAAAACTTAGTTTCGTTAACTAACTCCAGCTTGGACCCCTGCAAAAGCAAATTACAATCCACTTGAATTACATTTGGTAACGTGAATTTTATACATTTTGTCTTTTTTGCGTTTAAAACTAAATTATTTACAGTAAACCAATCAAGCACCAGTGATAAAGTTGTATTCGCGTCGTCAAGGATATCTTTACGTCTATTAACTTTAAAAATAAGTGACGTGTCGTCTGCGAATAGTACTATCTTAGTTAAGTCTTTAATTAAATAGGGAAGGTCATTTATGTAAATTAAAAACAGCAAGGGCCCCAATATGGAACCCTGCGGGACACCCATTTTAACTAATGCTCCACATGATTTTACCCCATTAATGTCTACCTTTTGAATACGATCACTAAGATACGACTTCATTAACGCCAAAGATTTGCCCCTCACTCCGTAGTGATCTAATTTACATAAGAGTGTTTCATGATTAACGCAATCGAAGGCTTTCGAGAGGTCACAAAATACACCAAATGCATCCTGCTTTTCTTCCCAAGCATCAAAAATGTGCTGAACTAAAGCAACTCCTGCATCTGTGGTTGACCTTCCTCTAGTGAATCCGTATTGTTCACAGTGAAGCAACTTATTTAAATTAAAATGAAATAACAATTGATTAAAAACTATTTTTTCAAAAACCTTACTCAAAACCGGTAAAACTGACACAGGTCTATAGTTTGATGGGTCACCGTTGTCGCCTGATTTAAAAAGGGGGATCAATTTACTAAACTTCATTAAGTCAGGAAAGATACCATCATCTACACATTTATTATAAATTAATGCCAAATAAGGAGCTATTAAATCAATAACAGAACTTATAACTTTCACAGATAGGCCCCATAAGTCCTCGGTTTTTTTCAAGTTAAGCGATTTAAATGCTTTAATTACAGTTAATGAATTAATATGTTTAAAAGCAAATACAGAAAGACACTGAGGTACGTTATCTATTAAAAGATCCTGCGCAAGCCCAGGGCTTGAATTTAAATCTTTAGTTGTTAAGGACGGAATTTCAGTAAAGAATTGTTCAAAGGCATTCGCAACCTCTTTATCTCCCGTAACGACTTCATTGTTAATACTTAACTTAAGCTCGTTATCACGTTTCTTACTTTTCCCAGTTTCAGTATTTATGATGTTCCATACTGTTTTTACTTTGTTATCGGACCTTTTAAGTTTTTTATTTAAGTAGATACTTTTTGCTTTTAAACACACCAATTTAAAGATGCGTGAGTAATTTTTCATGAATTCAGTAAATTTAACATTATTATTGTAGGACTTTTTGTCGTATAATTCGTATAAATGATTTCTGCTTTTGTAAATACCTGGAGTCGCCCAGTCACTGAAGGTGATTTTACTTTTGTTAGAAAGTTTTTGCATCTTAAACGTATTTTCGAACTCTTTGGAGACTATGTTGAAAAGGTCTGTAAAGAGAGTGTTTGGATCGTCTTGGAGAAGATTAAAATGTGCTAATTTAACTTCTAGGTTTGCTTTGAAACAATCTACTTTGTGAGCTGTAATAGGCCTGCAAAAAGCTTTTTTGGGCAATTGATTTACGCTTTGTTTAATGGTTATAGTTTGGCCACTGTGATCGGACTGCAAGCGGTCGATTACTTTATTGTCTGAATATTCGCAATCACAGAATATATTGTCGAGGCATGACGCAGTATCCCGAGTAATTCGAGTAGGTTCTAAGAACACATTAGACAAATTAAATGATTTGAATAAATGTATTAATTTTGAGCGCATAATCGATTTTTCTAATAAATCTACGTTAAAATCTCCACATATAATAACTTTTTTCTTGGCATCAAATAATAATTTTAAAACCTCTTCCATTGCTTTTTCAAAAATGTTGTAATCTTGTCCTGAGGGTCGGTAAGCACAGAGGATAATATATGTACTCATTTCTATGCAAGCTAATTCAATTTGATGTTCTACAGAAAGTTTTACAATGTCTTTTCTTTCCTTTGCTTTTATATTATTTTTTACAAGAATCATGGATCCACCTTTTTGTATTTTTAATCTATTGTAGCAGCTAAGAACACTAAAATTATTCACATTAAACTGCATATTATGTTCATGTAGATGGTGTTCAGTTACACACAAAATATCTGTTTTTGATTCCTCTAAGAACAACTCGATTGAAAGTATTTTGCCGAGAAAGCCGCCTTGTATATTTTGATGTACCAACTTTAATACAGGCAGCTCTCCCGTTGTCTTCAATTCTAAAAAGAATTTTTTACAATTTTGTTAGTATTTGTACTAACCGTGTCAATAGGGACAAAATTATGTAAATAATTAACATTACAAATACCATCAATTATAACAGGTATTGGAAAATTTTCTGTTACACACTTTGTAACAGATTCACTACATTCTAAAATGCATGCTAACTTAGTAGCCAATTGTTTTTTATAATAATTTGCAAGGTACAAGGTTCCTTTTCGTTACGGTTCACTATTCTGACCTGGTACCCGTATAATAATAATAATAATAATAATAAGATGTCTCTACCCAACCCAATGACAATGAAGAGACAGAACTTAATCCACAAAATGTCGCCGAAGAAAACATTACAGAAATGGTCTCCCAGGATTTAGAGCAAATGAGGAACATATTAGAAGAGACGATTGTAGAGTATCGCCAAGTGCCTCTGGAACTGAGGCCTCGGCTTCCCCGAGTGCCTCTAAGCATCAAGGTTCGGGATGTCGTTGGAGCCATTAATCAGGTGCTGCCACCATTCCTGGAAAGCAGCATCGATCTCTGGGATACGGATACGATTCTATTCGGCGCCGCTATGGCAGTTTGCCGGATAGTTGGCGTTCGTATGCCAGGTACTGGAGCAATCACTCCCAGAAGTGGTCAGATCCCAGCCTGGCAACGCAGAATTAACCGCCGTATCACCAGAGCAAGGATCCTTATCGGCAAACTGACCAGCTTCAGGTTAGGCAACACGAGGCCTAGAGTGATGCGCTTTGTTACGGAGGCATTTGCTGGGCAAGACATTGATATGTCCCACCCAGACTTTACCCAAAACGTAACAGAGCGCATCGACTACCTGAAGCAGAAGATTGCTGCTTGGGGTAAGCGATTAAGGCGATACTCCGAAATGGTAAAGAGGCACCAACATAATCGTCTTTTCGAAAGTGACCAAAAGAAGTTTTACAGAACTCTGGAGCATCCGGAAATTAGATCGATAGGCGCTCGACCGGAGCAAGCTGATGTAGTCGCCTTCTGGCGAAGCCTATGGTCACAGCCTGTCACTCATCGGGAGGGCCCGTGGTTCGAAGCTGTCGAGGGAGCATGTGCGTCTATCACGCCAATGAACCCAGTCAGAATCTCGAAGGAGGACGTAACTGCTGCGGTCCGTAAAGCCCCGAACTGGAAAAGTCCAGGACCAGACGGACTGCAGCATTACTGGCTAAAAGGATTCTGGCGTTCCCATGCTACCCTCGCAAGGCAATTCCAACAGGCCCTTGACGATGGTACGCTCCCGAACTTCTTAACTACAGGAGTCACTCACTTAGCTCCAAAAAGCGAAGATACCGCGGATCCATCGAAATACCGCCCCATTACGTGTCTTTGTACTATATACAAGACGCTTACTTCCGTTCTGAGCTCCAAGATTTCTCAACACATTGTTGAAAATCACATCATCTCGGACGCTCAGAACGGATGTAGGGGCGGTAGCCGCGGTAGCAAGGAGCTACTCCTCATTGACGCGGTCGCTGGCAAACTGGTCAGACGCAACCGTCGGAATTTCTCCGCCGCCTGGATAGACTACAAAAAGGCTTTCGACTCGGTCCCCCATTCATGGCTCCTAAGGGTCCTTGAGCTGTACAAAGTCGACAATACAGTTCGACACTTCCTTGAAGCATGTATGGGGCAATGGAGTACTATCCTTAGTCTCGCAGGCGAGAAAATGATGGATGCCGATGACCAAATACGGATAAAGAGGGGTATTTTTCAGGGTGATTGTCTGAGCCCGCTTTGGTTTTGCTTGTCACTGAACCCTTTGAGTCAGCTTTTGGAGGAATCAGCGACGGGCTTTCAGTTTCGGAGGGGAGGAATGCGGATATCGCACCTTCTCTACATGGATGACCTGAAGCTTTTTGGCCCCACAGCTCAGAAACTGGAGGAGTTGTTGAAGATCACTGATGACTTTAGCAACTCCATCAGAATGGAGCTAGGAGTCGAGAAGTGTGCGGTCTTGCATGTGGAGAGGGGGCATGTTGTTCGCTCCGATGGAGTCGATATCGGCTCCAATCGATTGAAAACCCTTTCCGAGACTGAAACATACCGGTATCTGGGCATGTCCCAAACAATCGGTGTGAATAAAGCAGACATGAAACAAGCCGTTCGTGGGGTATTTTATAATCGCCTGACAAAAGTGCTTGAGAGCTTTTTGTCGGGCGGAAATAAGATACGAGCTTATAATGCTTGGGTCATGCCTGTTCTCATGTACACATTCGGAGTGCTCAGATGGACTCAGACCGAACTAGATGCTCTGGACAGAAAAGTCCGCACAACCCTGACCCTTCATAGGATGCATCATCCGAGATCGTCGGTCATGAGACTGTATCTCCCGCGGAAGTGTGGTGGTCGAGGCCTTTTAAACGCCAAGACTATGCACAACCGTGAGATATGCAGTCTCAGGGATTATTTCCTGTCGAGAACGGATGATGCAATCCATAAGGAAGTCGTGGCATGTGATAAAGGACTCACCCCTTTGTCCTTAGCCAGCGAGGAATGGCGCGACCCGGTTGTACTTAGCACCGCTGAACGAGAGTCAGTGTGGCGAGGAAAGGAATTGCACGGGAGGTTTCACAAGGCTCTTCACGAGCCTCACGTTGACAAAAAAAGCTCCCTGCATTGGCTGCGCTTCGGTGACCTCTTCGGGGAAACCGAGGGTTTTGTCTGTGCAATACAAGATCAGGTGATCAAGACGCGTAACTACCGGAAATACATTATCAAGGATGGGACCCAGGACATCTGCCGGGCATGTGCCCATCCTGGAGAATCTCTTCGACATGTTATTTCCGGTTGTTCCGCTCTTGCCAACACTGAGTATCTGCACAGACACAACCAAGTGGCCAAAATCCTTCATCAAGAACTCGCCCACAAGTACGGCCTCGTAAATGAGAAGGTGCCATATTACAAGTACTCACCGGCGCCAGTACTAGAAAACGACCGCGCCAAGCTCTACTGGGATCGGTCTGTCATCACGGATAGGACTATTCTCACGAATAAACCTGACATCGTGTTGATGGACCGGGCGCAGTCTCGGGTGTCTTTGGTGGATATCACAATCCCACACGATGAGAACCTCGTGAAAGCCGAAACCGAGAAGAGGAGGAAGTATCTCGACCTAGCTCACGAGGTTACCGACATGTGGGGCGTGGCATCCACCGAAATAATCCCAGTTGTTTTATCCGCGAACGGGTTAATACCAACCAGCCTCGAAACCAACCTGAGACGGTTGGGATTCCGTGGCAGTTCGCTTCCAGCGCGGATGCAGAAGGCGGTTCTGCTCGATACTGCTCGCATCGTTCGCCGGTTTCTTTCCCTGGGGCTCTGAACCTTGGTCGACTGTGCTTCTGCCGAGGGATGTACCGTTTCTCTCTCTTTAAATTCTTTTGGCCAAGAGGGAGAGACGAGATCAAAAATTCTCGAAATAATAATAATAATATAATAATAAATTGCTTTTTTACAGGCAACAAGGCCCATAACAGTAAATATCTTAGATTAATAAGACATACATATTTTATATTTATAAACAGAAGTCCTCGTTCATAAAGTTTGGCAGCTTGCTTGTCGGTATTCGCACCACGAACGCTTTGACACTAGCGTTGTGTTTCGGTGTGATTTTAAAGACATTTCACGTCAAAAACTAAGTCAGCTTAATGTGTAAAATAAATGGCTAAGATTAAGTTTTTCTCTTTGCACTACTCTGCACTATCGGGGACTAATCGATCAATTGATATCTTATAGATAATTATTTTGCGAAAAGCACCGTACCTTAAACTTATACTCCATATCAGCAACAGCGCCAGCCGGCTCCTGTCCATCGGACTGTGAGCCGACCTCCGCGTGCTCCGACTGAGAGTCATCGCCCCACTTGTCTTTGCCATCCACCGCTCCGTAGCCATGCTTCTTAAGGATACCCTTCTCAGGTAGCTTCGACATGGCACTTGCCACGTTTGCTACGTCTATAAATGCTATATCCTCTTCACCTGAAAGTAGTGGAAATGAGTTTTTATTGTCACAGCTAAGAGCAGTGTTGGTAATCGACTTGGGATCCAGATTAAATTCCTGCCATTTGAGCATATACGCCAGTTTATACTCTAAAAAATCACTGAAGTTCAACGAGAATTAAGAAGTAATTTAACATTAAATACGCTCACCAGAATGAGTAGGCTCATCCTCACTTCCAGAATGAACACGTTTCATTTGCTTATGATCTCTGAAATGGGAAAACAATATAATTTAGATTTATGGATAATTGCAACTTGGTTTAGAGGATAAAATTAGTACTTACGGATATCTACTAGTTGAGCCACCTGCAGACATGTGGTTTCCATGTCTGAATATAACACGTTGCGAGTCTCCTCGACTGAAATATAACGTTCAAGGACACATAAATAGGGGGTTTGTTCAAGTTATCTGGTAGGTAATAAGAAATGAGGTGTTTCTGTATCTATCATAAATTTTTAAATTTTTACTCTAGCTTAACACATTGCTAGTATTTATTTTCTATTTTGTATCGATTTTAAATGTGCATCTGTAAATAACTCTAGTTTATTCTCACTCTTGAAATCTACAAACACTTCGAGATGGTTGATGATTAAAATATTAGTTGGGCTGATTCTACCGAAATAAAAAAGGTTCCTATAAAATAAACAGTGTCAACTGTTTTATCACACAAGTACTCTAGATCCTGTCTTCTATAGGCATTGTTTCTAAAGTATTTGAAAATAAAGTTTTAAAAATATAGGATAAAATAAAGCGTGTCAATAACGCCTAATGTTGTGCTTAAAAAATAAATAAGGAAAAAAACGCAGCATTTGCCAGATCTTTCGCCTTACATCATTGAAGCTTAAGCTTAGTGTTTTTAAAAGCAAAAATTGTGAGCAAGTAAACAATTTCCAGCTGTTGTGAGGCGCTCAAAATTTCTAAAATTCACGCCAAGCTTTGAACGTACCTCAATAAATTTCTGTTTAGTTGAGAAGACCCGAGCCATCAAAAAGAAGAAACATAATTTGTTTTGTAATCTTATAGAAGGTAGGTAGTGTTTATAGTTACTTAGAATACAGTCTCCGAACTAAAAAGTCAAAAGAACATAGTATCATCAAACTGAACCCATTCGTGTATTTTGCTGAACGACAGTATCCCTAGAGGATTGAGAATTGAAGTCAAAGTATCACGAACACTTTTACTACACAAAAAATTCAGAATAGGCCTGAAAGTTACAAACAAACTTCAATTAAGGAGTTCGCTCGTCAAACTTTAGTATACCAGGATAACTGACAATTTGAAGAGCGAAATCCATGACCAACTTATCAAACGTCTTTTTATTTCCGTTTTATCTGATTGAACGCAAGAACTCCTACCGCCATCTGAAACAACCAACAACGTACCTAAAAGTATTGTTGAAGGAGTGCATCTTCCCGCCGTCGATGGAGATGTCCTCCTGAGAGTTGTTGGACGTCGTCGAGCCAGCCGCGAAGCTCTTCGTCATCGGCTTCTTCACGTAAGGAGGGTCGTACTTGGGGCCGGTGCTCTTTTTCCTAACGCAGGCGTGGTGTGGGAACGTCCCACTCAGATCAATCGATTACGTTTTCGAAAATAACATTTGCAGTGTTGATATCGGAATCGAGAACACCTTCTTGAGTTTTTTGGTGGTTTCGTTTCCGAAGGGGCTTTAATTCCGAATTTAGATTTTTTCAAACGAGGTAACAAAACATGATACTCGTATTTTTTGTTTAAAATTTTGTTTCTTTTAGACGTCTTGATAGTTAAAGGTGAAAGGTACAAGCATCATCTATTGTTCCTTGTGCATTACCAATGTTTAATTTGAGTATCAAAGACTGGTGCTTTTGGATTGGTTTCAAATTCATTACTTTGAACAATTTTGCAGGACTAATTTTACTTTTCGTTTCATTCCTCATGGGAATTTATGTTTTATGACATCATCGATTGGAAAGAGAAGTTTAGAGATTGATCTTAGCTTAATGACTTATAGCTGAGAATCCTTCCAGCAACCGGTAACATGATTTTGTAATGTATTTTTAGGGTAGCTAGAAGATTACTACAATGAAAAAAAATTGTTTGTCGTACTGGAAAGAGGCTGTTAGTTTCTTAAATTTAACATTAGGCGTTTCTAACTAGAAGACAGCTGCTTGAAAGAAGAATCCGTGCATCGCACATTCGCTTCTCGTGCAAAAGTTGATAGAATTTAGTGGTATAGTGGTAGTGATGGTGACAGTAGAGTGATCGGGCGATCTATATCTTCTTCAACAATTCCAGACAAATTCTTCTTTAGCTGTTGTACATACCTCGAAACATGGCAATTATGTAAGTGCCATTACCATCCACGCACACATTACTTTCACCGCAGTGCTAGTCTGTAAGTTGCATGTAAGTAATCGTTAGAAATATTTCGGTTAGTAATATTTGGATGGATCTCGTGATACAGTTTGCTGAAGATATAGACGCGGGCGCGTCGCCGTGGAGCGGTCGCGGAGCTCTGCGGCGACGAGCCACGACCAAGAAAGGAAACGAAAACGAGTCACAGTTCACATAAAGCCAATGCACACATCCAAGAGCCCAGAATCTTAAGGGTTTGAGTCGAGAAGGTGTCGCTCGAGTACAACGAGGAAAGCCTTCGGTGCGGCCAAGGCCGCGTGAGCATGCAGCGACGGGCCGCGGGCCTCCGTTGGCGGGTGGCGCCACAGAGAGCCCGCGTCGCGCCGCGGACACAGAACCACAGATCAAATGCAGTAATGGCGCGCCGACGCGTCGCCGCCTCGCCGCGCCACACCCCAACACTAGCTCTACGACCACAACGTAAAACGACATAAACAACGTATTTTTAAATAAAACATAACAACCAATCTCGACGTATTAAAAACGAACAGAAACACCAACGCTAACGTCTAAATAAACATACAAGTATACGAAGGTGACGATTTAAATTTCTTCTTATAGACTACCTTTGGTCTGTTTTCTGCTCACTAACCTTAGGCACAGGGAGAAGTTTTTGTGTACTACGACTGACCTGTAGCAGAGAGCGCTCAGGGCAAATACGATAAATACCCCCCCTACCACAGACATGAGCACCGCCACGAGGAACACCGTGTTCGAGCCGTGGTAGTTCTCTGCGCCCAAAAAGAAAGAAGTGAGTGGTGGCGGGGGTAGCGTCGGTCGGGCGCGCGGCCCGCGGGATTTTACAAGACAGGGGACAGAGGGGGGGAAGGGGACCACGCGCGCGACGGACGGACGCGGCCGGCGCCGGCCCCGGCTCGCGGCTCGCGGTCGGCACACAACATACGAACGACACGACAGGCACGAGCGACAAGACACAGTGCGACAACACCGAGTTACCGGCCGTTACCTGAAGCAGTACGCCATCCAGGCGAACCCCACGAACACGGACAGCACGACCCCGAGCAACAACAGAACCATGTTCACCGTGCTCATCTTATTGCCCTCGTGTTCACCTGTAAGAGAGGGTCCCGCGCGTTAGCCGCCGCCGGCCGCGTGCGTCCATCCGTGCTGCTCACCGAGCACTGCCCGTCACAACTTGCCACCAGCGACCCCCGATTACCCATCGATATAGCGCTAAACGTTGGTGGTTGCAAAGAGCATTGCTCGGATTCAGGCCAATTCATTAACTCTCATTTATAGGTAAACAGAAGGGGGGTTGAAGAGGGTAAGTAGTCAAAAAATCTGAAATCACAATAGGATCATTAAAGTTATCATTAGTTCTTATTAAAGTGCTTTGCTTTGATCATATGCTTGAATATCTCAGACATTGTTTTTCTTGTCTGAATGAACATCATTATCCACAACATCTTCAGTCTTCCAGTTAAGTGACCTAAAATAGATTCATATATATACTACTGTTTCTTCAGTATCTGTGAGATCACTAGGATTGTCAATGTAGCGCAGCTGTCAACGCACTGGGTTATTACATCCACAGTAAGGAGTCTATCCTACTTTAGTACCGGTGTCGACTCACCATACGGTGTTTCCTTCTTGGTCATGTTGTAGGCGGCCTTAGTGGCGTTGTCTGGGACCCAGGGAGTGGGTGAGGGGGGCAGGGCGTCCGGCTGGGAGCAGTCCGGTCCGGTCCAGCCACGAGTGCACACGCATTTATTGGCGTTTGAACACATCTGGAAATGCAGAAAGAAGTTGTTATTTTATGTCACATCCGGAAGGAGAAAGACTCTTTCTGATAGATACATCATCAATGTCATGAGCAGAGGTTCCCCTCCCTGACTGAGTTTACTCCGGTAAGTAAGTTGATGGCCAACAACATAAAAACAATGCAAAAAGAAATATAGCACGCAGAAAGAGAGCGGGTAGGACGTATTGAGTCAATTATTGAATGCCCGACATCTTGATAATTCATTTACAAGATATGAGTAAAAACAGGGCCTATACCCAACCAATATCCTGAAAAACTCTTATTAAAATACCCAATAATGTTTATATAAAACAGAATCGATCGTTTTCATCCCAAATATTTTTTTACCAATCTCGGTCGATCAGTTGCATGCACCTTTATTTACCCGGTTTTTTAGATTTCATCTCTAAAGGACTTACCAAAAACTATAAGGTACAAGACAGACAGATAAGACATAAGGTGAGGACAAGGTAAAGACGGGGCACGGAGAAGGCGCGGACGCGAAGTTCTAAATTGTACTGAAGAGACGGTATGCGGACGGAACTATAGAAACGGGGCACGGTGACACGTCACGGCCACTGCGAGCGAGACTCTTAAATGCCTGTGATGCCACTCACGCCCCACCCTCACCTTCATTGCTTCCGCGTCGCGACTGAGACGCGTCTCCTCTGTACGACAAAGCGTCGCGCCTGCGTCTCGTCTCCGCCCCATCTTCTCTGTATGTTTTGCGTCTTGATGCTTCTATACATTTTATATAAAAGTACTTTGAAGGGACACCGGTCTTTGGCCCGTCCTTGCCCTGCGTCTTCTCTGTCTGTCTTGCATCTTACTGTCAATTTGTTAACCTGACTCTAATCATAATTTTTTTACCAACTTTCATTGACATTTACTTACACCTAATTGAAAAATAATCAAATTCACCCAGCATTTCGTATTGGTTCGATATCAGTAATGTCACAAAGGGAAACTTATTAACAAGAGGCACTGATTCATAAGTTTTCTAAAGTTTAGTAACATCAATAAGCACTTTCTGTTTACTTCAATAGAACATCTACGCAGAAAACTGCTCCGGGAAAACTTGGCAAATTATTTCATTTAAACTTGAAGACTGAAAAGTCCTGTCAAGAGCTATAACATGCTTGAAAACAAATTAGAGACAGTTGAACAAACAATTTGAAATTTCAGAATTTGAATGTTGACCTACTTAACAAAAAACTATGATTGAACAGATATTATTGTATAAATTGAATAAAGTGATTATATAATTAATATATCTGTCGTGGGCAGATTGTAAAGTATGAAATCGAAAATCTTTCACCAACAGTCAAAAATAGGTGCTACGAAGAGCGTGTTAGAAATTCGTACTGAGAAAAGGCTAAATTCTGGTAGAAGTAAATCAAAATCCAGTAACATCTATTTAACAATACCATTCAAGTTGCTCGTATTTGTTTCGAAAACATCCAATTTATCACATTACTCACTATGTACGAGAACCTACACATATGAAACGAAAACAAAATGCAAACTTTGTGTCCTAGTTACAAATTGCATGCAATGGAAGAAATTTCAAACAATTTCAAAATGGAAATGCACCTCTGTTTGTTTTAACTCATTTCTTACGTTACCGAGAAACATGTTCGTATTTTTATGATGTACTAGTTTTATTTTGGAGTTTACAAAAGTAATTATACTTTTGTGACCCGGCAAATTAGGTTCCTAATTGTATTTCATGTATTTCAGTAGCAAAGCATTTTCCCAGAAAACAATGCGCAAGCCATTAAAAGAGAACCCTTTTATGAACTTTACAGTCAGAAAATTCGTTATAATTTGTTAGTGAAGTTGAAGTGAAAACAATTTATAATTTTACACGTATTCGGTAAAAAGGGAATTCCTACATCCTACATATTTCTGCAGAATCAATTTTTATTCCCAGGGAAAGGTATTGTAGAGACGTTACAGTTGTCAAGCAGTATGAAAATGTAAACGTTTAATGGTTTTTTAAACAAATTTGACATTATGATGACCTATCACCTATCAGTAAATAAAAAAAATGGTAGTAATAAAACGAGCGACTGTAAATAAAAAAATTCAAGTGACAAAAATAATTAATTTGACTTATTGTTTTACTAAGTGAGCGACTGACTGCGAGTAACGGGAAATCAATAAAACAGCAACTTAAAAACATTCATTTGAGTTACTTGAATTACAAAATGAGAATTTTCATAATATGGTCATTACGCTCCGGAAGGATTTGAGCGACCTGATATTTGTTTAAGTGTCAACATTATGTCCTAGATTTTTTTCAATATTTGGCAAATGGTAGTATGTAAACGAGCGAATATAAATTCAAATTATTGTCAAAAATCCTAAATATAGCGTACTAAAATACTAAGTGAGCGAAAGACTGTGGGCGAAAACTACGACTTGAAAATACTTTGGGGTGAGTTGAATAATTCTCAGGCAAACAATTTTCTATTTTAGTGACAATTTAATTCTAAGTAATAAAACTAAGGACGTCGCTTCGCTCCGCTTCGCTCCGCTTCGCTCGGCCCCTTATTTTATCATACATGTAAATCTAACACGCTTCTCCTAGCTTCGCTCGTAGTCCTACCTATTTTTTGAATTTTGGTGTAATAAATAATCTGTAATTTTCATTACAAAACGTATCATAATAAAAAACAAGAGACCTCAAATAGAACACCAGTAACCAATAGTCATTAATAAAGCAGCTCACAAAACGGTGCTCAAAGTGAACTTTTTAGTAGTTCGTTCCATGAAACCTCAATTTAAAAAAATCGTCTCTATTTTAATATTCAAGTTGCCCGCTCTGTATTTCTAGTCGCACACGTAGTAATTGAGTAGCACGATTAAAAATTGTTGTATGCAAAATAGATTATTTACAGCCCACTTTTTATAAGCTCAAACTAGATTTCACCATTTATCAATATTCATCTTCAGTTAAGTTAATTTTTCGCTTACTCAAATTCATACCGCTCAAGTTATTAAAACAGTATCTCATCATCAGTCGCTAAGTTGTTTTTATTCGCTCGTTTTATTATTCCCCTTAAAAAAATTGTTGAAAAGAAATTTAAAACAGTGATCCCATTTTTAAAAAGATATAAAACAAATAAGGCGCCTATCCATTTTCAATCGAAATGTATCCTATTTTATTTGCATCCCTCCGCTGCCGTCTCAAACCTTGAATTGTATAAGTTCTTAACTTTCCCAAACTACGCTACTTTCATGTCCTACTTCCCCCATCTACAGAACTCAGGTGTGTTCCGGTCGGGTCACAAAATCAAATTTGAGTCGGAGCTAGACTCTCGCAAATCTTGCAATGTAGTTATGGATCTGAGCACACCGTCTGAGTCTCTACTTCCAAGTCCTACGTGTATTCTAACCATTCCTACAAAGTTTGCAATTTTGCATTACAATGCTATCTTCGCGGTTGGCAATGTTGAGAATCCTATCTGATATTTAGTGTTGTGTTGACAAAGTGTCGAGTCCAGGTCGAAAAAGTATGCAGGTAAACAATGTATCAAACAATACTATATGAGTTATAATACAAGTCAAGGTTCAATAACTAGACAAACTTTATAGAAGGTCTTGTTGAATTGGTATCAAACAATCACCGAATGCCAATGAAAAAGAGGCATATTTTTGTGCCAGTCACAAAAGCTTTAATAATGAAAATATTTTGTCATAAATAAATAGAATTTTGGTCCCACTTTAAGTTAAAATCTTGTGCAGCATCATTGTCATTAATTTAGAACAAGTAATCGTTACTTGTATGAAACACGACATAGTCGCGTCCCCAACTGCGGTTGGTATTCAACGCTTCGTCTACTAACACTAGTTCCTAATCCAGAAACTTTGCCTTCGACTGCAATTTGTAACGCTTCGGTAATGGGATTTGATTCCCCGTTCGACTAAATTAATCCTAACTCCAACACTGAGTAATAAGCTCCGTGGAAATTTCGCTATGAACGAGAATAATCACCCGGGTTTATCATCTACTATGTACTTTAGATGTTTTGGAAGATACTTCTAGAGTATTTATGACTTATACCTATTTATAATTTATGACAAATAATTATTAAGCTTGCTTCAGTTTTTTTTACTCATATGGGGCCATATAGTTTTAAAGTATAACTTTTTAACAAGAATTTATGTTGTCTGAATATTGTACTCGTTAACTACTTTTTGCTACTCTCTGAAAAGGGTAAATACTACAGAGTTTTTAGTGCACTTTTATTTTTATTTTACTAGCATATAGTTTAATATCATAAGCAGTATGTATAGAGCCTCATTGTTCCGTTTTACCCATCTATTTATTGCACGTAAATATAACCGTTGTGAATAAATAGTCTATTCAACTATGCAATAACAAGCGAAGCCTCGGGGTTGAAAACAAACAAACAAAGTACGATAACAATGCATACTAGCCTTTAACCAGCGGCTCCGCCCACATTCATTCAATCTCTGCCCCGTTTTTGGCTTGGGCGTTATTTTACCAACACCCTTTATAGCCTCTATGTTGACCAGAGTCACTACGATGATATTAAAGTAACCCACATCTAAATCCGTTGAGTAGTTCTCGAGTTAAACCGGCCATACATACAAACATATAATAAGGTTTTTGCTTTAGCAAAATATTAATAACCCATACCATATAAAATTTTGAAAAAATATTTAAATACAAACCCGACTTTTTAACTACTTTATTATAAGTATTATTAAAGTGAAAAGAGGAAAAATATACAAATGAAATCTTGAGTTAATTGGAAATATTGTAATCCAATCAGGGTTCAAGCGGTTGAAAACCTTGAAGATAACTTTTGTAACAGCGGCAGCATTTCCCCACTTAAACTGTTTAAAAGTTTTATGCTACAGCATAATAAAGAGGCCGACTATCTTGAGTTTCTAGAGAAAACTGTTGTTAAACTAGATGTAAAAACAAAAGTAAGACGTAAGACAGCTATTTATTCTTAACACAATCTTGTATCAACACCACAAAACACCTTATGCAGAAATAAAGAAACGCCGGGTAGATCGCATCTGTACTATCCCTCTTCCCAAAACAGAGTTTGCCAAAAGATTCCTTTTTTATCTCGGACCATTTTTATATCATAAAATTAATTCTCACTTACCCATCCACGGATTACCCCATTTCAAATGCAAAAAAAGTATACTTTCTTTTCTTCTGTGCAAATCCTACAATGACACTGAAGATTTCATAACTTCACGAAAATAGACACTCACCCTAATTTATAAACTTCTATAAAACATCTCATCATGCTTTTATAAGTTCACACTATCTTTCACACACACACTTTCACTCATACTCATCTCACGCAATTTCGCAATACACACACACTCCCTCCCTAGTAGTAAATATAAACTGATCCCAAGACCAAAGTCGTAGGGCTAGGGATACGCATATCACTAACACATCCTCACACAATAACACACCCTTACAATCACACACGCACACACCCTACCACCCTGACACTAACTCCTTTCGTTTTTGTTTAAATTTATTTTAATTTTCAAGTTACTTCAACTTCATAATCTAACTGCTCCCAACCCAAGGAGAAGAGCGCTGTTACTCCTTACTTACAGGCCTAAAAACCTAGCTAGGAAACAGCAACACCTTTATTATGGTACCACATTGTTATAGACTAAGCATAAATATGTACATATCCTTCATCTTGTACCCTCTTACGATAAATAAACGAATTTGAATTTGAATTTGAATTTGAAACTCTACAATATTCTTAATTATTGAATAGTAACACTAAGTAAAGCAAAAATTTTCCTAATTTTCCAAATATTATAATCATTGGAAGCGTGAGTTTAGAGTTAACGTAGAAGGTCCTAATTCTCGTTTAGAACACTCATTCTTTAATCAATTTCGACGACTGAAAACGGAACTTCGAGGTAGACAGTCAGGCTGTTTATTGGATCCCTTCTTGCAGCATTGCTTAGTTGGAACAAAATTAAACCGTTGTAGCTAAAATATCCACCTTGAGCGAGAATCTAGAGTCACTTCCATTAGATGCAACGCTGTCACTTCAGGACATTGGAGTCATACAGTGACAATGGAGACTACACATTGACGAAGTTCATAGTTAATACTGACCCCTCGTCCAGAACACTCGTTGTTGTTGTGGTCGGTGGGGCACTTGGTGTGGTCGATGAAAGGGAAGATAGAGGTGCACGTCTGGTTGACGCAAACGAGGTTGTCTCCACAGGGAGTCCCGTCCCGTACAAGGCCGAGGGGACCAATTTCGCTGTGCTCGGGAAGGCCTGTTGTTGCCCTGAAACATGTCAAAATAATAATGAGAAAATTATATACATGTTACAAAAAGGTATATAATATGACCCTGGGTTTACGAAAGTAATTTACGATGAGGATACGACTAGTGACTTACTTGCACTCATATTCATTGCCCTTGATGGTGATGATAGTTCTCGTGTAGTAGTCATCCATGCCAGAAACAATCGGATACCTGTTCCCTAACTGGCATTGAAGCGAACCACATCTTACGTTCCTGAGAAAAGAGTTCAAAATTGTAAAACCATTCAATCGAAATAATAATTAGATTTAGATTTAGATTTTCTTTATTAGGATTTCTAGTAGTTAGTAAGCCTTAAATACAAACACAAATCAAACTTAATTAAATGCTTAACTTCTAACTTATTAAAGAAATGATTAACTTATTAATGCCAATGAATAAATGTAACTTACTCCATTTCACATTTGATGTAATGCCCATTGCTATCCTGTCCACAATGACCTGTCACCGCTCCTTTAGAATTGAACTGTTCGAAGCATTGGGTGTCAGCCCCAGTAGTGCCGGGACCCCAGATGCTCTCACATTGGTTGGACAAGGTTGGACAATTTCCAGCGAAGCAATATCCCTTGTTATCCTCACAAGGTTCCCCGTTCTTTCTGTGAGCGTCAAGTGGACAGGTGCCTGAAACGCCAGTGCACGTTTCTTCGAGGTCGCATTCGTTGCCGGCTTCTCGACAGACCACGCCTCGGGGTTTTAGCTGAAAATGTTATTTAGACTTTTTGAACGGGGAAGATAAGCAAACTACTTGTACCTACTCCTGAAATAACTTGTGGTTTCTTGCGTTCCACATCCAAAGGGCTTGCAGCAACATTTTGTAATAGCCACAGCTAATGATTTTGGGCCAGTTTCTGTATTAAGAAAATCTCGCTAAGCTGTACTTAGGCAACGAATCGGCCAATAACAATGGCGCATTTCATAGTTAGGGGGTTAGAGTAGTCAATTCTAAAGAAAAATTGACAAATGTCATGTTACTGACCTGGCATCTCTCGCAGCATTCTCCACTAGCACACTGAGCCTCCTTGGTGAGTCGACACGTGATGGGGTCGCAGCAGGGGTTGCTGGTGTGGCACTCGTCGATGCTCCCGCAGTCACATTCCTCGCCTTCGTCCAGCCGACCGTTACCACACGTCCGGTGCACCACCAGCTACAATGTTTATTTATTTATTAATTATTAATGAAACTAAAATCCACAACACTAAACAAAACAAATATGAAATGGTAAATACTATACTAAAACATTGGGTTTTTTGGTAAAACTTTTAAATAATTGTAAACTAACTGTTCCTAAAACTTCAAGAATCAGCGTATTTTTCCCGAATGACCCATGAGCATCATAAGGTGTGTGCGAGCGTCTACATTCTTCAATTTTTCTGCATCGACATGTCTTTTTGCTTAATTAAGCTTCGTTGTGTGAATCAGTTACTGTAATAAATTGTTTACATTTTTTGACGAACTCTAAAAAGCGTACAGTTAGTTGGTGACTATACATTAAAAGCAAAATCTGAAATTCATAATATTTTGTGTTAAAACTCTGGTCAAATTCAAATAAACTTTACTTGTTATGTTGAATACCCTTTAAATTTTATTCGACCAATTAAGAACGTTAAGCATTGCAATGAGGCCGGATCGAATATTTAAATGTGGCGGTAACGTTCCGAAATTGCAATATTGTCTGCAATTTCAATTTCAATCTTGTCAAGTGGCAATATATCGCCGCTGTTGAAACAGAAAGTACCTACTCATTCCGCAATACAATATACAGAGACAAACTCCCCTTTGATCTCGAACATGTCTCCCCGAGATGAAACTAGGCAGACTGAAGAATACTCGAGTTAAGAACAATTGGACTAAATTGATCTCGCTCGCCCTTCTCGCCCTAACCTTGGCCTGACCTGGAACACTACACGTGTAAAGCAAAAAAGAAAGAAAAGACGAACTTGAATCGAATATAGAAAAGCACTTGTAGTCGGCACAATCATGGGTGTGTCGATAAATATGTAAACGCGTCAAATCGAAGCGAGAGGTAGACGCGCGGTGCATTATGATCCGGCTCTATGTAAATTTATTCCAATAAACCCCCGGCTGCTCTCCATTCCTGTTATTATATATTCGCAAACGAAGAGATAATTCTGGGCGCGGGCAGCCAACATTACCATAGCTTTTATTAAAGGGCCGGTCGGTCGGGCCCAAGGAGCCGAACCGTCTGTGACAAACAATGGCAGCGGTTCTGATTAATTTTCGACGTGGTACTGTTTAGCATTCGAATGAGATGGTGTTAATCGAGTCGCGGATCGAGCAATGAGCTCGGTGTCGGAGTCACGAAATGATTCGTTAAAAGTTCCCTCAGTCGTGAAGTTGGTGAAGTTTGTCATCGTTTCCGCGAGAGCGAGCACGGGCCGAGTTGTAAACGTCTGTCTGCATATTCACGTGCCTTTGTGGAGACGTGTTTGAGGCGTGCATATTAGTTATGTGATGCCGTTAACTACTTTTGCATTTCTCGTTCCAGGGCTCTTTTATCATTGATTCTAGTTAATACATTTTTAGGGTTCCGTACCTAAACGGTAACTACGGGACCCTATTACTAAAACTCCGCTGTCCGTCTGTCTGTCCGTGTGTCCGTCTGTCACCAGGCTGTATCTCATGAACCGTGATAGTTAGACAGTTGAAATTTTCACAGATGATGTATTTCTGTTGCCGCTATAACAAAAAATACTAAAAAACAGAATAAAATAAATATTTAAGGCGGCTTTCATACAACAGACATGTTTTTTTTGCCGTTTTTATAGATAATGGTACGGAACCCTTCATGCGCGAGTCCGACTCGCACTTGGCCGGTTTTTAGTTTTAGTCTCTGACCAGTACTTAAACAAAAACCGGTCAAGTGCGAGCAAGACTCGTGCCTTCTCATGTCCAAGATATATGAAACAAAATCGCAACTTTAAGTTGGTCAAGTATTATGCCACATAGAATTAGAAAATGTCAAGATTACCGGAAAGTATAATAAGTTTTATTGATCGGTTAATGAGTGGGTATTTTGTATGAAAATAATGCGCTTTGAAAGGTCGTATCTTTTTATTGTGTTGAACTAGAACTTGAATTTTTTTTACAATAGTACGAAGCTATATCCCTTAGTAATTTTTATACATTTCAAGGTGATACCTCAATCCGAGTGTGAGAAAAAGGACCTTAACACATTTGCAAACAGACATACGTACAAGAAAGAGATCCTTAAGGCGATTAGTGTCGTCAAATTAGCAGCTCGATCTTTGTCGGTACGAACATCGACGGAAATGACACTGAAATAAGTTAATATCAGCGCGTAATACATAGTGGCTGTTACGATACTCGCTGCGTCCTTGATAGGGTGAAATAGGAGAAAATAATACTTTTCACATGGACGTGATTGTTCGATTGAATAATCCTATGTTATGTTTATAGCTATCAAGTTTATGTATTACTCAAAGCATAAATGTATTAAATCGATCAAGCCACATAGGAGCAGAAGGGAATTCAAGCCAAAAAATAACACTCGGTTGTATTTTTTTCATATAGAAGTTTTGGTGGTATGAAAAAGAAATATGTTGCATACGTTTTGTTAGGGTTGATAATTCATGTACATTTTTTTTAGGCTTTAGAAAGTGCCGTTTGGCGATACCAAGCCCCTTAAAGAGTTCTGTTTATCTATGATAAGATATGGGACGCTAAAAATACAATAATAAATGCATATACACCTTGTCTGTTGTCTGTTGTTGTTGTCTGTGGCCACCAACAGCTGCTATAATCTTTGTTTCCTTGGAAACCTGCAATATTGCTTATACAAAACCCACCTCATTAGGTTTATTGAGCAGACACAGCCCTTGTCCCACGCGCAGCTCATTGATGTAGTCATTCTTGGAGCAGTCAGAGAACTTGTAGGGTTGTACATTCTCCAGCCCCACTATGGACTGAGCCATGATACATCCGTGCCAGTCTCGGCAGAAACACTGCTCTCGGCCGTCATCGTGTCCCATACCTGGGGGAAACGTAGAGAGGTTAAACATTAACTTGTCTTTCTTGCTTGAGACGACAATCAAACAAAGAATTATTTTGCTTAAGGGGCTTCAGAAGCAAAACTGCGTTTACAGACGTTTTTAAATTGGTTTAAACTTTCTATATGAATATTACAAAACTTTGAAAAAAATATATCACACATATTGACCCATGTCCCATAGTTATCGTAGGTTTATTTAAGTCCAATTACGGTCTGTATGTTCGTAGGTACTGACTCACATTCAGTAGAATGTTCGCTGTAGAAAACTCCATTTGATTGTTAGATGGTTTGATAGAGCATTCATTTTCATTGTCGTAAGTTAACTCTACATTTCAACTGCTTCAAAATGAGGCCGTCTTTGAATGCCATGTCGTTAGAATTTAGATAATCACTTTTTGATGAAATGAGATTAGTAAAATACGGGCATAACGTCAAGTATTCGAATACAATTTCAGGCTCTTTAACTTTAATTAATTTTAAAGTGAGGTTGAGACTAGACGTCTTAGCACTTTTAAGGGGCTCTCCAGAATCTGGCGCAGACGTTATTATTCTGCCAGATTAATAGAACAAAATGCCTAAAACTGTCAAGAAAAGTCGTGTACATAAGTTTTGTCAATGCAACATTTGCCATATTTTTACATATAATACTAGCTTCTGCCCGCGGCTTCGCCCGCGTGGCCTACAGGAAAAAAATATCATTTTTTTCAGAAACAAACATTATAAGTGCTCTCACTCCCTCTGGGAGTCAAGGTGTAGCGCACGGCCGAAAAACTTGCATGTTCGAACTACGAACGCACTCTGCTCGGCCTTCGGCCTCGCGGGCGCGTTCTCCGTCCTCATATGCTCGTTTTTCGGCCTCGCCAGAGTGCCAAAGTTTTTCCAAAAAAGTGTCAAAATCCCTATCAGTTGTCAAAAAATGTCAAATTTGAATACGGCAGCGTAATCGGCAACCCCGAATGCCCCTTGATACCGAGTTTCATGCAAATCGGAATACTTTTTTGGACCTGTCAAAATACTGTCAAAACCTGTCAAATTCAAATTTTTTTTTTTTGGTCCTGTAGCCCCAGGTTGACCGATCACTATTGTTGAAACCCGAACTCTTAGCCGTTCGGGAGATATGGCCGATAAACATTTTGGCAAATCTTTTTCCGTTTTTTTTTCCGTCATCTAGATCTCGTCGAGCGCTTTTCTTAGTGTACCATGAACATGGGTTAGCATCGGCCATTTGGGAGATACGGGCCTGTAAAGTTTTGACACTTTAGGCAGGTAGATCTCGTCGAGACCTTTTCCTAGACACCCATCAACATGGGTCTATAATAACTCCAGCCGTTTGGGAGATACAGGCTGTCAAAGTTTTGACATAAAAAAAAAGAACTTTTTTTGGCACCCTGTGGTCCAGCCCCTAGGGATGTACCACCTTCCGTTCCAAAGATATTTTGCTGGGATATAGATAGATAGATATAGATAGATAGATAGATAGACTGATAGATAGATAGATTGTGGATTTATAGACAGATAGATACCTCAAAAGGAAAAAATGGAACCCTAATAGGATCAATTGTGTGGCTCACTGTCTGTCCGTCTGTTACAGCCGATTTGCTGTGGCACACATACTTTCAAGAATTTTCATGTCCACTATATTAAATTTCAAAATCGATGCCAGTTTCGTAATTAACGTCCCAAAAAACCATAAAAACGACACCCATATTGATATTTACAAATTACATTTCAACCCCATCGCACCCCAAAAGGGGATGATAGTATTTCACGTCCACTGTTGGATTTAGAAATCGTTGTTGTTTTCGTAATCAGCGACCCGATAAACCATACAAACGATACCCATGTTGATTTTCAGACTTTGTCACCCCATTTCTCCCTTTTAGGGGTTGAATTCTGAAAAAACCTAAAACACGTATTTACTCATTTATAGATAGGAGTACTCCTGTGAAGTTTCGATTAAAATATTCTAACTAATCTTGTTTCCCCATACAAACTTTGGACCCCCGTTTCACCCCCTTAGGGATGCCTACACTATATAAGGTATCTGTTCGCGCCACTTCTTGTGGCTCTCATACTGCGGGGTAGTTGTGAATTAATATTTTCAACTGTAATTTTCGCTGCATCTCCACCCGCTTAGTTTTGGACGCAAATCAATCAGTCGTCAATCAGAAGCCTTTCACGCCGGAGGTCTACGCTGATTGCCATTCGACTAGGTCCTACCTAGACCCTACCGCCCGCCATTTTGAGATCGCACCCGCTGTGCGCCTCATTTTCATCTATTACTATTACGAAGAAGATTAGCCGAGAAGAGCGCAACCAGGCACGAAGAGGAAGAAGAAAACCATCTTGGAGAACACCAGAGACTTGGTGGCTCAGGCGAAGCGTGGTTTGTGGTGCATGCAGCTCCTTCCCAAGGTCAGATCTTTCATCTTCACCAATTTTCTCTTCACTTCCCGCTATTTTTAAAACCTATGGTGATACAAAGCACTGCCGTCACATCGCGTGCTCATTTTTTGGCCATTCGAGCCGGATCTAGATCCATTTTAGGCCCTTTGATCTGCGATCTATAACCATTTTTTGGTATTTCCAACCGCTATCTTCATGTTCTTTGTCTAAAGAACACGTGAATTCCGCTCTAATTTTCACTCTGCCCGCAGTATTACCCCGCATTCCCGCTCTTATTTGCATTATCTATGCATTAAAACCCCGCATTCGTCAAAATATTAGTGATTCCATTTCCTATATACTGGAAATTATAAATTATCTACAGTGAAATACGCCATTCTGTTAATTTATCCGCTGCGATTATACCATTTGATCATTTCACAGAAAATATTATCTGCCTACCTGCTAATTCTTAATATTATCGAGAGGTACTCGTACACAGGTTCGTCCGCCGCCCGTGTTATCTCTAACTCATTAGCATTATTCTATGTTGTAGTCAGTATAAAACTTTCAATAGTTCTGGTACTTGCCTAACTTTGTACTATATAACATGCCAAATTCCGCAGAAGCTGCAAAATTAAAGATGTCGTATAGTTTAAAGAAGCTTAAAAATAAAAGGCAAGAATTGTTTAATCGCCTTCAGAGAGTTTATGACTTTTCTAAAACCGCTTTAGAGGATGTTTCTTCGGCAGAATTGTTTATGGCCAATGTCGAAACTTTGGATACTGTACGCTCAGAAATTCATGTAATCATAGATGAAATTAATGACACAGAGGTATTGATAAATCCTAATTTTGAACCAAATTATCAAAGTTGGTCAGCTTTTGAGGATCTTTACTCCCATTGCAAATACATCAACCGGAAGTTATCACATTCTTCGAAATCGGCTGACTCTAAAGTTAAAGCTCCACTTGACATGGAATGTCCCAAAAAACCTACTATCAAGCTTCCAAAACTGGAACTCGTTGGTTTTTCTGGTGAAGCTACTATGTGGCCAACATTCTATGAAACATTTAAAACCACGATTCACGATAATCCGGACTTGACCGACAACGAACGAGTACAATACCTGATGGGTAAACTTTCTGGCCGGGCACTTTCGATTTGTTCTGGAATCACACCGAACGCAACTAACTACGACATAATCTGGAAAACACTCGTTTCTACTTTTCAAGACTCGCGTAGTTTAGCCACTACTTATTTGGATCAAATGTTTGAATTTCGCCCTTTAACTACCGCTAGTTCAAAAAACTTGGACTTGTTTTTAGACAAGTTCTGTTCCGCTGTTTCGTGTTTAAAATCGCTGAATATTAAAGATCTTTCGGATTTTATCCTTATGTATTTGGCCCTTAAAAAACTTGATGTTGAAACCGCTCGTTCATTTGAAATGTTTAAACGTGGTTCCGATTTACCCCATTATGATGAATTAATATCATTTTTACGGGAACAAACTAAGATACTGAACCGCACTGCACCCGCAATTACCGCTCCCGCTCCGAACCGCTCCGTTAATAATAATAACAACAAAACCGGGTACAGTACCAAGTCAACCCATGCTTTTGTCTCCGCTTCGACCAATAATAATTGTTGTCCGCTATGTAAACAATTAAAACACTATAATTTATATAAGTGTCCCGAATTTGTGAAACTAGATATCGAGAAAAGATTTCAGTTCATCAAATCTAATAACGGTTGCACCAATTGTTTAAGTATTACGCATAACAATTCCGCTTGTAAATCGTCTTATAATTGCCGCCATTGTAATTGTAAACACCATTCGATGTTGTGCCGCAAACAAAATGTGATGAATACTCACACCGCGCTTGGTCAAAATATTACCGTGTCTCCACGCACACATACGCAATCTTCGAGGTTGGTGGATCCTGCCGTATCGGCGACTAACACAGAACATATGACTAATGATTCTCAATCCGTACCAACTGCGAGTAATAATATTTCTTTATGTAACTTACAGCCTAACTCGCAGCGTAATGAAACATGCCTTTTAGGTACAATTCAAGTGATCGTGAAAGATTCTAACGGTATGTCAGTCCGTCTACGTGCGCTCTGCGACCCTGCGTCACAATCCAGTTTTTCGACGGTTTCCTGTTGTGAGAAGCTTAACTTAAAATATGAGAAAATTCCCCGCGCTTTTGTTAAGGGCATCGGCTCTTCATCAAACCCAATTAAGGGTGCGACAAACCTTAAATTGTTTTCACGATTTGATGATTCGGTTTCAATTTCGCTTGACACTTATGTAATCGACCGTATTACCGACAACTTACCATCGGTGCAGGTCGATTTGTCTACGCTTTCATATTTAAAAGGTATCACACTTGCTGATGAAACCTTTTACTTACCGGGCGAGATTGATATTCTTATCGGTGCATCTTTATTCGCGGATATCTTGTTATCAGGCCGCGTCTCTGGTCCCCCGGGTACGCCGACGGGATTTCAGACCATCTTCGGTTTTACGCTAATTGGTAATACGCCTGTTTACCAAAATACCGCATGTTCAATTTCGTTATGCTCTTATATGGAGATTGAACCGCCAATAGATTTTATTTTACAAAAATTTTGGCAATTAGAAGAGGTGCATTGTGAACCTGCTTCTAGTCCCGCAAATGATGAATGTGAAAAATTATTTATTAACAATGTGTCACGTGACCCCGCTGGTCGCTATTCGGTTTCTTTACCGTTCGCACGGAATCCTAACATACTAGGAAACTCGTACCATCACGCAAAAAAGTGTTTTATGTCTCTTGAGCGTAGGTTTGTTTCTAACGCAGATTTACGTTCCGAGTATAACAATATAATAAATGAATACCTAACTAAAGGTTACATATCCCCGCTTCATAATGATGACCAATTATCTCTTGGTTATTATATTCCGCATCATCCCGTAGTGCGTGTTGATAAATCAACGACAAAGGTGCGTATTTGTATGAATGCCAGTACTAAGACTGACTCCGCTGATGGTACTCGTGTCTCATTAAATGACACGCTGCACACAGGTGCTAATTTGCAAAACGATTTGTTTTTAATTTTACTTGACTTCCGCTTGTATGAAATCGCTTTTACCTCGGATATCAAACAAATGTTCTTACAAGTTTTGGTTAACGCCGATGATCGCAAATTTCAAAAGTTTTTATACCGCTTTGACACGTGTTCACCGCTTATCGCTTATCAGTTCAATCGCGTCTGCTTTGGACTACGTAGTAGCCCTTTCCTTGCGATGAGAGTAGTCAGGAAACTCTGTGAGGATGGGAGTTCAGCGTACCCGCTCGCCGCTACTGTAGCCGCACGAAACTGTTACATGGACGACATCTGCTATAGCACGCCCACCGTGCAGGGCTCCTTACAGCTCAGAGATGAGCTGGTAGGATTGCTTAAGGCCGGTGGCTTTGAGCTCGTCAAGTGGTCTAGTAACTGTCAACAGTTACTTGATACACTGCCTGATACTCACCGCTTAAATTCTAGTAAGAATTTTGAAGAACAAACTCAAACTCTTAAAGTTCTTGGCTTACAGTGGTCGCCTGATTCTGACGAGTTCTCTTTTACTGTATCGCTAGATAGTCGCCCATGTACTAAACGCAATGTTTTGTCCGTGATAGCACGTCAGTACGACGTCCTCGGCTTTACCGCTCCTGTGATCTTGTACGCAAAATTACTCTTGCAGAAAATCTGTATTTTAAAATTAGACTGGGATGAAACACTACCCTCTGATATTGCGCAGATTTGGCAAAACTATTTGAAGGAGCTACCTGTTTTGCGGGATTTACGTATTAAACGCCACTTAGACGTGTTCCAAAATTCGAAAATTTCGATAATATCATTTGCAGACGCAAGTGAACGTGGATACGGATGTGTCGTATATATTAGAGTACAAGATGACTCAGACACTTGCACTAGCATTCGGCTGGTATGCGCAAAGTCAAAAGTCTGTCCGCTCAAGACCGTCAGTGTCGCCCGCCTTGAGCTTTGTGCCTCGTTACTCATGTCGAAATTAACTCGTCGTGTAGTTGACGCTTATAAAATACGTCACAATATTGAACGTATTTACTGTTTTACCGATTCTATGGTAACTTTACACTGGATACATTCCTCACCGCACAGGTTTAAAACCTTTGTCGCGACGCGTATAACAAAAATAATATCCGCTATTCCCGCTGAATGTTTTTACCATACAGCTGGTTCTCAAAACCCGAGCGACTGTCTTTCCCGTGGTCTCACTCCCACGCAGTTGATGAGTCACCCGCTCTGGTTCACTGGACCTGCTTGGCTTTATCTGGACGCTAAAGAGTGGCCAATCAAAACAATAGAATCAGCTTCTATTGAAGAAAACTTGCCGGAATCAAAAACAATTTCTCTTCCCGCTTTTAGTAATGAAGAACCGCATCCACTTCTTTCTCTTTCGGAAAGAATTTCGTCATGGCTTGTGCTTTTACACACAATCATTTACATCTACCGATTTTTACGTATTTTACCGCGCTCTAATATTTTTACCGCTACCGATATGGATTTCGCTGAAGTTGCATTGATTAAAGCTCTTCAAGCATTTTATTTTCTTGATGAAATAAAAAGATTAAAGTCAAATAAACTTTGTTCTCCCGCTTTAAATCGACTATCGCCATTTTTAGATAAAAATGGATTGTTACGCGTTGGTGGTCGACTTCGCAACACAGACATGACGTTCGATCAACAACACCCTGTGTTGTTACCTCGTAAAAATCATATTGTCGAATTGATTTATCATTCATTATCATCGCAAAAATTGTCACACTGGACCAGTGGCTTTAATGTCAATAATCCGCCAAAAATTTTGGATACTTTCCTGTCGAAATATTGTTCGTCGCGTAATACATAGCTGCAATTATTGTTTTAAGGCGAAGCCGAGACAAACCTTCCCTTTCATGGCAGATTTACCATCATGCCGCGTTAATGAGGCTAAAGCTTTTGTCCACTGCGCTGTGGATTATTGTGGTCCTATCAGTATCACTCCGTATCGAAAACGTGGAGTCCGTCCCGTCAAATGTTACCTCTGCATATTTGTATGCCTGGTGACTCGTGCAGTTCACGTTGAATTGGCAACTGATCTTAGCACGAACACTTTTCTTTCCGCGTTCAAACGTTTTTTATCTAGACGTGGAGCAGTGTCTTTCGTATATTCAGATAATGCTACGAACTTTGTAGGCGCTAGAAATGCCCTCTCAGAAATTTACAATTTGACAAACTCCGAAGAATTTAAAACGTCTTTCGCGAATGAACTTGCCGATCATAGAATACAATGGAAATTTAATATTCCACGTAGCCCACATTTTGGGGGACATTATGAGATATATGTCAAAGGATTTAAGACGCATTTGCATAGAGTAGTAGGTACTCAACTGTTGACCTACGAAGAATTATTAACTGTAGTTACGCAAATAGAATGTGTCATAAATTCTCGTCCGCTTACGCTGCTGAGTGAAGATCCATCTGAACTTAGCGCGTTAACTCCTGCACATTTTCTGATGTCAACTCCTTTAAAAGAATTACCCGCTTGTAAGGTGGCTGATGAGCCAGTTAATTTATTACGTCGCTACGCGTTGCTTGATCAAATGGTAGAATCGTTCGCAAGGCGATGGAAGAATGATTATCTCCATCTTCTCCAGTCTAGAGGAAAATGGAATACACCTTCCAACCCAATCAAAATTGGATCTGTTGTCGTTGTAGTTACCGATAACACTCCACCGCTTCAATGGCCGCTCGGTGTTATGTATACCCTGGCAAAGATAATGTCATTAGGGTAGCTTCTGTCAAAACGACGACAGGTGTTTACAAACGACCCTCTGACTGCCCTCTCCCATCTCAATAACTCCTTTCTTTGCCCCCGCTTCAAAATTTCGTTATTCTCTGTCTTATTTTTACTTTTCTATTCTTATTTTAAAACCAATGGTTTTAACGCCGGGGGCAAATGTTCGCGCCACTTCTTGTGGCTCTCATACTGCGGGGTAGTTGTGAATTAATATTTTCAACTGTCATTTTCGCTGCATCTCCACCCGCTTAGTTTTGGACGCAAATCAATCAGTCGTCAATCAGAAGCCTTTCACGCCGGAGGTCTACGCTGATTGCCATTCGACTAGGTCCTACCTAGACCCTACCGCCCGCCATTTTGAGATCGCACCCGCTGTGCGCCTCATTTTCATCTATTACTATTACGAAGAAGATTAGCCGAGAAGAGCGCAACCAGGCACGAAGAGGAAGAAGAAAACCATCTTGGAGAACACCAGAGACTTGGTGGCTCAGGCGAAGCGTGGTTTGTGGTGCATGCAGCTCCTTCCCAAGGTCAGATCTTTCATCTTCACCAATTTTCTCTTCACTTCCCGCTATTTTTAAAACCTATGGTGATACAAAGCACTGCCGTCACATCGCGTGCTCAGTATCTATGTATATGCAAAATTTCAAGTCTCTGGGACCAGCGGTTTAGGCTGTGCGTTGATATATCAGTCAGTCAGTCAGTCAGTCAGTCAGTCAGTCAGTCAGGACTTTGAATTTTATATATACAGATTGACTGCTTAATAACTATCTCATAATGATGAATTGTGCTTTGCTTTTTTGAAGCATATTTAATTTATTAAAGAAATCACGATTGCAATGTTGATTTTGTACCTATGTTTTGGTGCCATATTGGTTGAGTTAGTTTTTTTGATAAGTATTAATATAATTTTTATTATTGTACATGTCTTTAAGTGTATAATTTTGTAACGAAAGATAAATAAATAATGTGAACTTAGTTCAATACTCAATCGACCAGAGTAGTTCTTTAGTTGCACTTACATACAGATGTAAGTGAAAAAAATGAAGAAAACGAAACCAAATAGTAAAAAAAAAGCGTAAACTTACCGATGTTATGGCCAATCATATGTGCCATGGTTCCTGCCAGGAGATGAGGCTCGTATGTGTTGGTGTCCACGGAGATGCCCACGGACTTGGGCGTGCAGACCGTGTCAGGCACTGAGATGCCGGACTCCCCACCAGGGAACGTGAGGCCACTAGACAAAACAGATTCAGATATTACAAGCTGAACGATCACTTTGTTATCACTGTATCACTGCAGTATGGTCAGCAAAGGAGATAATTATCATAAGACCCACTTACATCTACACTAATACTATAAAGAGGGGAAATTGGTTTGATGTGTGTATGTGTGTATGTAGAGGGTAATCTCTGGAACTGCAGAACTGATTTTCAAATTTTTTAGTGCTGTTATGGTTAGACTCCTCTTTTTGACATGGGCTATAGTGTGTTCCCTGGAGTTGGACAGTTCTCTAGAGACAGCCATTAATCTCTGGAACTACTAAATAGATTTTGAAAATTCTTTCGCTGGTTTAATGGTACAGACTTTTCACTGAACATAGGCTATAGTTTGTTCCCTGTGGACGGACATTTCCCTGGGGACATAGTCTTTGATTCACGCGGGTGAAACCGCAGGCAAAAGGTGGTATCTAAGATGAAGAATACTTGATCAATATTGTGTGTCTGTAAAGATTAATTGTTCCTCCTCTCATATAGTCAGTAAGCCATGCTCGGCAACGAGAGGCCGACGCCATTGTCAACAGGGACTACTAGAGTTCACTGGCAAACAACGTGAGCAATCGCCGCGGTAGCGATCGGTTGCCGCGACATACTTCAAAGGAACCGTGGCTTGCTTGTTCAACACCATGGCCCGTCAATCAGTCAGTCTCCACGTTGACTGTAAATACAGATCTGTTTTACGTTAATTTGGGTAAGAGAAATATTATTATAAGTCCTATAATTTGTTGATAATGGATATAAAATCCGAAACCAGGAAATCCGTCAAAGATCGAAAGTGACCGACGTAGCGTGCCGAATTAGTAAGTTGAAGTGGCAGTGGGCTGGCCATATTTGTCGCTGACACGATGGTCGTTGGGGCAGAAAGGCGTTAGAATGCAGACTACGTACAGCAAAGCGTAGCGACATTATACTGATTGTAATTTGTGATTGCTTATAAAAAAGTGCTCTGTCTCTGTCTGTCTACTCATCTTTCATCCATCTGTCAAATGAGTCGGCAGCAAATTTTTATAAATTTATCTTTATGATAGCAAAGGATACATTTCTAAACAACGTAACGTCACATGAAGGTAAATGAAAGTTGCAGCTTTTTCGTGAAAATATTCATCATCACGGGGTTTTTAGACCACAAGTTCTATAATAATTCTAAAATAAAACCTAAATCTCGAAATTGTTTTCGAATTAGCACATCTTAACATAATTTAATCGAAGCGAATTATCAAAAACAGCATTATTTGTTTTCAATGCAAGTGCTCGTAAAGGCCCACTTTTTATGCATCGAAACCGAACAGAAAGTCGATTATTTTGCCCTAGGGCTTTATTATTATTATTTTTTTATTTATTTACAATGGTTGGCTAACCTGCAACCTTTACTGTGTACCATAAATTTTATACTTTTTTTCCACTGTTTAACGGCTCTGGATACAGTACTTTGGAGCCAATCATAATTTAAAGTTCACAACATTATATTTGTTTTATTTCGTCACACTATGCATTGAAAAACGTAGTATGACACACGGGCGTAAGAGTAATAAATTACTCGGTTACGTTTATACTCGCTACGCTCGTGTTTTAAATCGTTCTCGTAATTTACTCCTTTTCGCCCTTGTAGCATAAACTACTATTATAGCATGTAGTGCGTTTTTAAGACCTAAAAAGCCCGTGAAAATGATTTAATATTCGAAACCGGTTGGGTATGTAAAAAATAATTGTAAAACTGTGTATAAGAGTGTTTTCTTCAAGATAATATTATCTAAATACAATGTTGTCGTCGTTTTCAGAAATCCACATTTTGTAAGCCTGAAATTAAGTTCATCAAGGCGTGACATACGAGCACGTTACAGACCATGAGCAGGTTTTAAATGCCATTAAATATATGAGTCATCAAAGTATCTTTGTCGCTTAGTCGTTCTGGGTTTAAGGCTGGAACTGAGGTTAAAACATCAACAACGCTAGACCAAGCACTCTAAAAGTATGGTAAGATTTATATTTTATTTCTAAAAATATCAACTCCATTTTTTTTTTGTTTAAAAGTGTTCCTTAAGAGGATGCGGTTACAGGAAGGGCTTGATTTTATTTCCATAAAATATATAAAAGATATGAAGTTATTTCACTTCAAATATTTGAAAATCAAGTAGTATTCAAAAATCCTCCACTCTGTTGTTTTGCTGCGTGACTATAGTAATATATTATACTAACCAAGACAATAAAGCAAATGAGCCAATCAATAATCGCCTCTCTCTAAAACTCATGAAGTCTTAATTTTTTTTTTGCATATGCCATACCCTTAATGTTAAAGCTTACTGTGATGGAAACTAGAGTTTACAATAAAAGAAGATATTTATCGACATTGATTGGCTCACAAGAAATAAAATCTTACCCCATAAAATTGAATAGGGAATCTGATTTACCGATCACAATTAGAGGTGGAATCGATCTAGTTGAATTTCGTTTCGAATTTTGAAACATTTCATAGTCCAGTTAACAGTTGCTAGAAGCCGACGGAAATTAAAACATATAATTGTGGTATAGAAGCGGAGAACAAAAGTAAATCTGGATCTGAGGAGCTTCGAGAGCTAAGTGCAAGTTGCTTATTGAATAATTTTATTATACGGTGTAAAGCGGTCCATTCATTCCTCAGTATTTTTAAAAAACGATACTTCCGACATTTATGACTTTTGTTATAATAGGCACACTTGATTTAGACCGTAAAATTGGTGTCGGCAACAATATTTCATCGAGTCACTGTGAAAAGGAGGACAAATAGTTACTACTAAAGAAGCCAGCCGACCTATTATGTATTATGGGGCCTATTATGTATCTCTAGTTGCCAACTGGACTGAGTGCCTATCATTAAAAACATAGATATACTATCGAATTCCGATTGTGTTCGCACTTGAAGTGACGACACAGTTCGTAAATAGTTCAATACCCACTAAAGGCAATTTTGAAAATTAAGTTTTTATTTATGTTTTTGATGATACGCAACCAGTCAAATTGGCAACCAAAGATACAGAATAGAGGAGCTGGGTGAAACTTGGCAGGTTGTGTACTGTTGTATGTTGAAGGCTTTTTTCATGTCAAAATATCTCATGTTCATACGATAACACTCGATAAGTGTAGCTAGAAAAACGTTTGCTGGTGCGAGTCAGCCTGGCTGTTTGGTCTGTCCGACTGATTTTAGGGTCGCATTCAGGGATAGTTTTTATCCCATTGAGCGCATACTCTCATTGCATGTATATCATGTATTATTGTGGCCTTGACCAACCTGTTACGAAATCCCCTAGTTTGTCATAAGTCAGCCTGGCCGTGTTTCCTGTACGAACAATTTTATGTTGGTATTCCTTAAGAGGATGGCATACCCTAGCAACTTTTTTTATTACTCGTCCAGCACAATAAGTCTAATGGCAAAGAATTTATTTGCTTTTCATAGAGGCGATTATATGTTGGCTCTTTGGCCTCTTTTTCTTGGACGCGTAATACTAGTGATCACGCAGCGAAACATTAAATTGGTGTGTTTTTAGCTAATACTGAAATATTTTGTAGGGAAAAAAATATTGAATTTAGGTGATATACCTTCATATTTCTATTACCTATTTTATGAAAAAAAAATCTAGTTGATCTCTTAACCGCGTTCTTGAAGCGAACGTTTGAAAACCAAAAAAAAACAAGGGTGCAAAACATTTTTTTTTGTCAAAAGTATACATCTTAGTACATTGGTTATACGTAAGATCCCTAGAGAAAAGATTAATAAACCAAATATATTTTTTTCAATACAAGGAGAGTCCGAATTTCTTCAAACTAATCCTGGATAGCTTGGAGTTGGTGATGCTCTAGGCTCAGGTACAGTCTTAATGATATTTCACGACATTTTGGTGAGAACTTACTATTCAGACTTTTAATAAGTCATATAAATAAGTTATATTTTAAACACTGCGATTTATCCATCGCAATAGATACAAAATTACAGTTTTACATAGTACCTACATTTTTGGACGAAAACAGAGTCTGTTTGAAACAGAAAACTGTATTAAAGTGATCTTGATAATGTATTTGCTGCACCATGTTTTGAAAAGTTTCATTTATATCTTAAAGCGTGAAGTTGTCACAAAAGCTTTAAAGCTGTTACAAGTGTGTACAGTAACTGGAGATCGTATCAAGCTATACCCACATTGGACTTTGTATCTATCTTATATCCTTCACTTAAGGGAGAGTAGTACTGCATGTGTGTAGCTTCATGAGATCTCTACTGTACCTGTTTCACCTCAAATAAACATTTCACCGAAAATGAAGCACAATTTTTCGCAATCGTTTCGAAATTATTCCAAACAAATCCAGGGTCTTATCCAGAATTAAAAACAAATTTGTGGCTAATGGGATTAATCTAATAAAACATCTAAATCACTCAGATAAGCAAAGCGCATTTATATTCAAAGGGACGCACACATTTTCCCATGGAAATTAAAATCTTTTGAACCGATAGCTTGGGTCATTTCTTCATCGTAAAGCAGTTTAAAACCATTTACGTTGTGCTACCCTTCCTTTCTGTCCCTTTTTCAAGGGCTGCATACTAAATATGCCCATTTAATTACTACGGGTCCCGCAAGTTACGTGATGAAAAATATTAAAGTGTTTATTTATATTTTTTTATATTTCACTAACATTATATTGCAGGCAACTTGTTGAAGTTATAAATTTCATTGGATTACATATAAAACTAATGTAATCCAACGAAATTTGGCAAACCTGAGGCAATAAATCGACCTACCGTTAAATAAAACCCTTTAAAAAATGTGATCATAATTTTACATTTTTTTTGCACAAATAAGGAAAATATTGTAAATTGACCGTAGACTTACAAAATGGAATGGAATACCTTTGTGGCAACACATGATATAACTTTATACTAATTTGAAATATTCCATTGGCAGTGCGCTCGCATGCATTTGTTGCCTGTAATTTGTGTCCCTACACATGTAAATATAATTTCATAAATAAACAGTTTATTCCATCCATCCATACATCCATCAGTCTAGTTCGTCTACTGCTGGACATCAGCCTTTCCAGGACTTTGCCACTCCCGGCGGTCATCCTGGAAGAATTGCCCACACTTACACACGCTGGGCAGGTGGGTTGGTGAGCGCAGTGCCGGAACCCTCGCACCAGTGACGCTGCTGCCAGTCACCAGTTTGTTTCATATAAGGCCAGGCTAATACGGATGGATATACCGTCATCCATCGGTCCCAGGCATGGTGGGTCTCCTGGTTTTTTACCCGTGAGCTGCTCTTACTCTCCCCCGAATTATTTCGAGGGGGTCTCCAAGTAAGATAAATAAATAAAATAAAAATAAAATATAGTTTATTGGATAACAAATCGTTTTAACAATATATGAGGTTGATTTCTCCTTTTGAGTGTAAATACAATCGTGCCAGGAGAAAATCACTCTCGCGTAGCAATTTCAGTATTAATACATTTTGTTAAATCTTTTTACTTAAGTGATACTTTTACAGCTATATTTAAGAAGTGACAATCATAGTTTAATTAAGTGTGTAGTGATGTGTGAGTGGGTAAGGGTGTGATAGGGTGTGTGTGAGGGTGTGTGTGTGTGTGAGAGGGAGAGGGTGTGTGTTTGTGTAGCGCGTTGTGTTTATGTAGTACATAATAATTTATTATATCTTATTATAATACTTTATTTCTCAATATGAATAATAGTTTTTTCTGTTTCCTCATAGCTTAATTTTTTAACCCATTCTGTCAGCAGCCGCTTACATGTAAAGCTTGTTTCAGTATAAATATTTAGAATTTTATTAGCAAGGTTATATAAATGAGATGATTGGTGTAAATATTGGTGCTGAGCAAAATAGGTTTTACATTTACTTTTTTTAGCTACAGTGTCTTTACGTCTCTTTGCCAGCACAGTGGAATCAAATGGTAGAGATTTGTGTTTTTCTAAAATGGTGTGTAAAATGTAAAGCTGTCGTACAGTTGGTAAGTCAGTTATTGAGTAAAGAGTGTGAGTAGGGAATCTCAGTTTTTTAAAGCACATAACTTTTAAAAGTATTCTTTGAGCGCGTTCTGAGTCTAGAAATTTTACCTTGGATGCACCTCCCCATACTGGAATACAATAGGTTATGATTGATTGTGCCAAAGCAATATATATTTTTTTTATGAGATTTTCATTAGCAGAGTACCTCAATATTTTAAAAATCCAAATCAGTTTCCTTGTCCTTGATGCGATTAAATCAATTTGGGAGTACCAGGAGAGCCTATCGTCAATCATAATTCCTAGGTATCTGTAAGTGGCTACCCTACTTATCACGGAACAATTACAGTTAATGCTAAGATGGTGGTACCTCCACAGCCGAGCCCGGCATCAGCTCTACTACCTAAACCTACCACAGTAAACTCATATTGACTAATTATTTCCCTTGCTCTCACTACATTACAAGTGCATATGATTAAGAATTTTAAACCTTCTTTGAAACCATTGAAATAGATAACGCGAAGGCAAACGATACATACATATATAGATGTTTTGCCGTACGTCCTTTGAGTCAACGCATCGCTGAGAGAAGTAACTAAATGATTAACAGAAATAGTAAAATATTGTTTCAACAGAGATTGTACGTAAGAACCTAGCCTTCCCAAATGTCAACCTTACCTTGTGTGGTGCAAATGTTAGAAAAGTTCCTAGGAGAAGGATAATATTCGAAAGATACAATTTATTTTTCGAATAAGAACTGACGAACATTGCTTTATGTCACACACAGTAGCTTGTACTACTACGTACGATATTTAACTCTGTGAATGTTGTAAGTAGTTTCATTCTCTTTAATATAAGTTTTCATAGAAAATACGAAAAGCGTCTGAGAGAACTTCAAAAGCAAAACTTTTAAAATTGAGCATTTATTTGGGATTGTTGAAAACTAGAACTTACAAGTTGCAATACATTGTCATGTCACGAAAAGCGTCCATGCAGGCCTGTAGACAGGGGGGGACATGGGTGTCAAATAGAGAAACTACTCCTATGTTCGAGGGGGTGTCCTAACCCCTACCAAATATTTGGTTGTCAAAAAATCCTTTTTTTTGTTTTACTCAATGATTTCAATTTAATACAGTTCGATGTAACATTTATTCTACGAAATATCAATACATGATTCTGCTGTGATAATATTTCAACCTGTTTAGATAACTTTATAAATTGGTAGTTCGCCCCGAACTGTGAACTCACGATTCGATCTTAACCAATTTGGCTCATGTTCGAACTTAAAAATTCTTTTTGTCTCTTTTACTCGCCTACCAAATTTTCTGACGTTTCGATCAACGATACTCGAGATATCGTCGAACAAACATTCAGACATACATACATACAACGCCAAATTGTTCAAGTAGATTTGGAGAACTTTGTTCGCTTCGCTCAGTCGTTCAAATTTAAAAACACGACACGTATTTTATGTTTTATTAGCATTTCTGAAAGTTCCATCTTCCCTCGGACATACGAAAACTGGCCCGGCACTACTAAAACGATACGGTCGATGGTTTATCGTTTGATAAATCGATCGAATTTTTTCACTTCGGAGTAGCACCCTTACAAAACTTCTTTAAAAAGTGCAGTTTTTGACACTTTTCATTTGTAAGTTCTGCAGGTAGGTACTAAATACAATCTACATCTCGTTATCGGCGTCGGGAAGCGAAGCGGGACAAATTCGACAATAGCGGAAGCAACTCGAGGGCGAAGTTCGAGCGACTCGGGCGAAGATACCGGCTCTCACAACTTTAGTTGAACGCAAATTTTGCCCGACCATTATACTGATTGGCAAGTTTGGGCGAAGGTAGGCATGAAAATGAAGGTATTAGAATAACTTAATAAAATAAAAAAATACATAGCTATTAGGAGTTTTATAATAATTCATAACATTCACGAGAAAATAAGCTCTAGCATGAAACAACTTATAATATACTCAGTTTAATCCCATTTTCAATTAAGCAAAGTACAGAATGGTTAAAGTTGTATACCACTAAACCGAGCGCGTTTGACGGCAATGGATCTATTATAAGTCAAGTATAAAATTAGACTTTAATCAAAATTCAGTCCCAAATTCTTGACTAGACTTTACGACGGCTCCAAGGTCGTATGCTGTTTAAATATTCAACAAGCTTACAGTTTGACATCCTGATATATGATAAGCGCACGTAATGGGCCCAGCTACGAGCGTTGCGAGACACCGAGATCAGTTTCATAGATACAGTTTATACTGTAAAGATCTTGGATGTAATTCTCTGGTACGTTCACTAAATTCATGTGTTCAAATATAAATTTGAATTCTCAGGAGCGGCGGCGGTACCAAACGTAAACACTATGTAAACCAACCTGTATTCCTATCTCATATAAATTTAACGCAAAAGTGTGGAGGTAATCGTATAAAGCTTGTACTGCTCGAATTTGAGGGTGACGTGTGGTTGTGTTAATCGATTTGGAGCTCTGTGCCCTTGTGTTAGAAGCTAGGCTCGGATTGAAGGTTTTAAGGGGAGGCGACACGGGTAGGATAATCAGGTTTAGGCCTGGTCGAGTGTTATTTGGTTAGTTGAAGATGGATACAGGTAACGGATTTACACCGGCGGCGTATGCACCTTAAGCAAGATTTAAAACATTATGTTTCAGTTACAAACCGGTATTTAAGAAACAATAATTTTCAAGTAATTTTTTTATAATATTCCAAATATTATTGCTAAATGCCCATCCATGTTGTATATAGTTCAACACAGCCCACTTCAGTTACACCAACTTCAATCTTCACACTTTGCTTGCTCTTAACTTCAATCGATTTAATACTTAACGTGATTACTATTACTTACTTTGAGTTTGGTGTTTGTTAACTGTAAGGAGAGACGCAATTTGAAATTAAATCTAAATCCCGGAACTGTTTACAGGAGCGCAAAACGGGGCGCGGGGTCTGTGAACGGTTTCAAACCTGTGACCAATCTCATTAATTTGTCCTCCAGAAGACCGAAGAAAATCTACTTCCAAAAAAAACGGGTGATTGAACGCTATATTTTTTATTAGATTTCAGTTAAAAACAAAAGCTTTGATACATGGTCTAAAAATATATTACTTAAACATTGTATTTTTTAGACGAAAACAAAGTAAAATACGTGCGTTTATGTGAAGCTTTGAGTATAAAACCCAACTTCGAGTATAAAAGCAACTGCCTCGCGAGAGTGGGTCCCTATCCTCAAATCATGTTAAGAAGATTGCAGGTGGGACGTGAGTCGTTCCCTCTTTTAGCAAAATATCGTCGTCGCCGTAGGCCCGATCGACGGCTCGAGATTTTGAGTTATGACAGGATTTCCGCCCGTCTGTCGGGAAATCGTTCCCGCATATCGAGTCCCCTAATTTTTGCGAAATTAGCTCGATAGGCATCGCCGCCTATCCTTCTTGACGCCCGATAAACGCGAACCGAGAGAACTTTCAGAAATAAAAAACTCAACTTTTTTTTTGCCTCGGTGGGTTCTTTTGCTAGCAGGATCAGATGCTCGTTAAATTTTGTCTTTGCCACAGCTTTTGCGAAATTCGAATGGAAAATACGAGCGGTTCCATCTGGATGTCTTAGACCTTTTAACTGGATTCGTTTATCGCTAAGTAACTCGTCACAGACGCGCTTTGCAGGATTAATTTCAGCTGCTCAGCGTAAAATTTCCACGCTGTCTATCTCGTAGAATCTTGCAAACGTTTACAGAGATGAAGCTTGAGAAATTAGGGGTTTATGTGCAGTTTATTGTAATTAACGTTCGTAAATAAGAAGGTAATGAGGCAGAGATTTTATAAATCAAGCAATGGTACAGTATATTGTTGCCGAGTCTGGAATGTGTACATCACTTGGATGAATTAGTATTTAGTAATTGAATTAGTAGACGACTACTACGACACAAGTACAAAAATGAAAAAAATCCCTTTTTACGATATCTGCAAGGGATAAAACTTGGATACAACTTATCATATACGTGTGTAGTTTTACTGGTCTTCTGTCATACTGCTCATTAGGTAGCAAATACCAGATAGATTTTAATATATCTATTCATCTACCTTGTTTTTTTCTTCGTGTGTCTGTTCTCCATTTTACTTTAATGTAAATATTAGTAAACCGAAAAACAAAAAACATTTCAATAAATCTTTTATTTTTTATACCCTTTGTATTAGATATCTTCATATAATTATTTATTGTTATCGTATTTATCCAAAGTAATCATATTTATCTCATGTATAATATACTTATATAATATTTGTTAGTAGTTTTACTACATTATTTATTTTATTTTATTTTATTTTATTTTATTTATATATTAAAATATTGAGCCTTGTTTGTTTGTAATTAAATGGATTTAGTTTGTGTACCTTCTCATGTAAAATTGTTAACTTCCCTCGAAACGGAAATACTGTTCCACAATTATATTAGTTTGGGGTTCAGAGTCAACCTTATTTTTTTTGTAAACTCTTTTTTGTACAATAAAGACTTTGTACTCAAACTATTGATTATACTGAACCACTTCCAAAGAAAAACATTAGTTTTTATAATAAAACCTTTAAAAATATTAAAAATATTAATAAATTACTTTCCCATATTAATTTTTAATACTCACTCATAATTTTCTATTGCAAACCGAAAACGTATTTGCAAACGTCATAAAACACAAGTTTATCTAGGTATATGATCAGTAAAGCCATTGTGGTTTAATATTCTGAACAATCCTGTATCTCTACAATATCTGGGGACACGACAGTGCCCTTGCTAAAACGATCTTTAATATTCAGGATCTAGCTTGTATGATGATACGTGTAAACAAGAGATGTACTCACGTCAACAGCTGCGTGGTGTCTTTCTCTATCTTGAAAAGCTTCCTTGAGGTGTAGTCGTTGAACTTGAGGATGGCGCGCGTGATGTCCTGCTTCCTGTCAATGTCCGCCTGGTCAGCCCCCTGCCAAGACTCGATGTACACCAGGGATACTCGTGTGTTCAGCGTGCGGAAATACTGGAAGAAAAATGTTTCGGACATAAGTGTATTGTTTAATTAGAACAAGAAGAATAAGAACAAGGTGAATGTCACATTTTTGACATTTCAAAATAATTGAGTTCAAAATTAAATCTTGTCAAAGCAGTTGTATGGTAAAGGAATATTTGTTTTGGATATATCTATTGACTGACATCGTTCTAGTGTGTAATACCTAGACCATGGATGTATACGTAAACTGGATTGAGCACTGAAGGATGTTACGCGTAGAAAAATAGACTCTATTTCATACAGTTAAAAGTTATTTTATTATGACATAACCAACTAGAGAAAACGTGCCGAGCGGGACAACACACAGTCGATGCCTGTGTCCTACTCGCACAGTTGCCATCACAAAAAAAACAAATTGCGATGGTAGGCTTGAGTTTTTCACGATTTAGTTTTTCAACGACTTTATAGTATTTAGCTTTTAGTAAATACTTTTTTTTTAACCGACTTGAAAAAAAGAGGAGGATCTAAATTCGACTGTATTTTTTTTGGGTATGTTATTCCTTATCTCCGTCAATTCTGAACTGAATTGAATGATTCTTTTTTTGTTTGGAAAAATTTCCTTTGAGGTAGGTCCCATTTTAAGATTGACCATGATCTGATGAAAGTTTTCAGAGATAGGCAGTGGAACGCCTCAGAAAGTAACAGCGTACCACTTGATATTAAGGAAATCGCTTTGTACTACGATGTTAATCGCAGAGTATTACTTGGAAAATGTCAATCTTCCACCTGACCTTCGATCCTGGTCTTATTAAGTCATTACCATAGAACTCTTTAACGAATGAGAGCACTTACCTCGAGATTGCGGCAATCACTTTGGTAGGGTGCTGATTGTCGGGCATTTCTTGGAAATTATCAGAATACCCACCTGACCTTCCATCCTGGCTTCACCACCATAGAACTCCTTAACGGACGACAGCATACCATTCAAGATTAAGGCAATCGCTTTGTATTAGGATAGTGATTGCCGAGTACTACTTGTAAATTGTAATTTCTCCACCTGAACTTTGATCTTGGCCTCATTACCATAGAACTCCTCAACGGGTGACAGCACATAACTTGAGATGACGGCAATCAGTTTGTATTAGGGTGCTGATTACATTTATTTATTATTAAATATAACCAATTATTACTTGTCCTTCGTTTTATATCAACAGCGCGTTTACAAGAACTATCCACATTACACAATTTGACCCGTCAACACTAAAAATGTAAAATAATAAACTTTTAACAAAAAAAAGTAACCGACTTTAAATGTAACTGCAGCCATTCGCAAAAAAGTTGAAAATAATTATAAAATGACCGATGGTACTGAAATAACACTTTTTCCGACTTCTTTGTTCCTGAAAAATATGTTCTTTAAAAGTGACCGCGTTCCCTTGGTTATAGCAACACAGAAACCAATATAAGAGCGCCGACTTCTAAAGAACATATTTTTCAGGAAGAAAGAAGGCGGAAAAAGTGTTATTTCGGTACCATCTGTCATTTTATAATTATTTTAAGCTTTTTAGCGAATGGCTGCAGTTACATTTGAAGTCCGTCACTATTTTTTTGTTAGGTTTATGTATGTTTTACATTTAGTTTTATCCGTAAATGTAAGATCAATCATTCCTTAATAAAGTTGGGATTATTCTTATGCTTGCAAACTGGTAACCCTTTTATCTAAAAATGGCACCACGGCCGTGACATTTGAAAACAAAATTGTTTAATTAATAATTTTTTGCAAAATTGGTTAAAGCATGCAGCGTGAAGGGCTGCAGAAGCCAAATTTTTGGGAATTGTGGGATATCGTTTCATAGGTAAGGCATAATTACAACGTTTTCTCGGAGAAATGATACATGTTTACATTGATACCGCTAGAGTAACCATGATATTTGGTTTTACATTACAGTCTTCCAAAAACTGAAAATATCCGAAGAAAATGGTTAGAAGTTTTAGGAAACGAAGTAAAGTGCAAAAATCCAGTAGTCTGCAGCCGCTATTTTAAAGCAGAAGACTTTAAACCAATAAAATAAATGTTTTGAATACGGTTTTTACTACCTACGTGGTCTCAATCAATTATTTTTAAATATGGTTACCCTACTTAGACAGAGATGAAATTATCTAGTATGACTTCTCGTTCTTCACGTTTTTTGAAACAAGTACTCAGTCCGGTTAGGGTATAGGTTCATGACCTAGACGAAATGATTTAGAGCCCATAATGCTACCAACATTTTTTTTGTTGGTAAATTTACATGTTTCGTTTTTGGCCTTTACCCTTCAAATTTATTTATTTCGGTTAAAATGTGGCTCTAAAAAAAACTGTGTTGTATTGTTACTCATTAAATATTTCAGTGTTTTTTTAATTATATGCATTTTCACATGCTTCATGTAATTTCAGAAATCTTGAAATGCTGTCCCACTTCGTGTATTTACGAGATTACAACTTTCTTTAAAATTTCGATAGTATAGGGTTTTCCTTATTTGATGATTTAATAACTAGAACTAAACTTGAAAATTTTGGAAAATAAAGAAAAATTGGCCAATTGCATGTCTCACAAATTAATAAAAGCGGCGCTTGATTATAATTATGTTCATAATTATAAATATTCGTATTAAATTATTATTGTAAGCACAACATGATGTTTATTCACAAGAACTTACATGACATTTCGTTTTTAAAAATAAAATAAATATATAATAACTAAATACTCCCCAAAATATTGGATTAAATTAAATAATATTATCTAGACCGTTGCCGTCTCGTTTAGGGTTCCCAAGAGACGTGCAACATTACCCCGTTGGATAGCCAGACTGATTCTCTAGCCGAGGTAAGCCCTGGCTCTTCCAGGGGCGTCAACCAAAAGCGCAGACAGTTTTTTTAACAGACACCACGCTTTTGGACCCCACGGCCTCAGGATTTCGACCACAGATATAGATTGAAGTAAATGTTGCAAGCTGACCTACCTTGCGTGTCCTAAGTAAGCGAAATTCGCTAACTTTGACTTCTGCAAATTTGTAGCACTATACTTATGTCTTATTGTCTTCCAATTCCTTCTAAAATTCAAACCACTAGTCAACCGTTTCCATAGTAACGCTTGGTTTTCATAGAATTTGATGCTCTTGCGTCATGTACTTCAATCTATATCACGTGGTTTCGACAATTTTTAAAAACATTATTTATAACAGGTTATTTGTTTATTTCTTTGAAAAGCTAATTATTGCTTGGCTTCTTGCACATTTCTTATGGAAAATAAAGTTGTGATTTCTATTTAAGTAATTTTGGTTTTCAGGTAAAGTTGGGTTTGCATAATTTTATATTAAATAGTTTGTAAATGACCACCCCTAGATTAACAGTCAAATGCAGATCTGCCACAGATATTATAATGGGGATAGAAATCTGTAACTGACCGACTAGACGTCATGGATTGTATACAAAGCTTAAAAAATACTTATGGTAAAGTGCGGCAAGGGTTCTTATGCGCATTATTTAAATAATACTGTATTCTGTATTAATATCTGTATCCGTATATTATATCAGAATTTTGATGACCGATATTAAAACAATACTTTTTTGGCAAATATTTAAATGTATAGCGGGTATCATAGTTTATTTTTTAAATCTTTTTTTTTGTTACGCCATGTGACCAGTTTTGAGCATAAAAATAAAAATGTACAGTGAGTATAGAAGAATAAAAAATATCCCTATTTCTTCCAACATAAATACAGTATTGTTTCGATATGCTGCAACATAAAATTCTAGATATAGGGATGATTTTAGTTACTGTTTCTAGATAAAGGGACGATTTTTGTCAAAGCTTCTAGATATAGGGATGATTTTGTCACTGCTTCAAGTTATAGAGACGATTTTTGTCACTGCTTCTAGATATAGGGACGATTTTTGTCAAAGCCTTTAGATATAGGGATGATTTTTGTCACTGCTTCAAGATATAGAGACGATTTTTGTCCTTGTGTCTAGATATAAGGACGATTTTTGTTACTGCTTCTAGATAGAGGGACGATTTTTGTTGCTAAGTTCTTTTCTAATTAGGATTCTTAAAATTGAAAATTTTTATAAAGAATCACAAAATCAATTTAAAGAGCCCTTTTAAATGAGCCAATGAGCTCTTACTTAAAAAGGAGAGAACAAAAAAAGGTTCAGGCAAAATACATTTGCTCCGCGAGTAAACAAATTGTTTTTCTTTTTTCCGATCTTTTGTAGGTGCCTGTGTCTGAGCCAATTTTTAGATTTGATTAGATTCTGATATTTAAAAGTGATCCAAAAGACAGATTCAAGGAAATGATCAGGGGTTCCTTCCTCGGCTACGATACCCAAAAAAAAAAATGTATTTGTAATATAATTAACACAGATCTTCATCTTGACACACCTCTTAAGCTTGAACCAGTGACACCATAGTTATTCAAAGTTGATTTCCGCATACGTTTCGGACTAGAAAGAATTTACACTATCTAAGATACGAGAGCTTTGATAAATTTAAACAGGGACGTGAATGGAAACTATTTTTTGAACTCCAGTGGACATTCTAACTTGTATTTAATTAAGTTTAAAATTTAAATTCTAAATCTAAATTATTTTGCTAACAATCTCTAAATAGACCGGAAAGTTTATACCCGCATGAGCCTTACCTTTATAAAGGTTAGAGTTTAAACAGAAAAGTTGTTTTTTTAACATATCTCCCTGCAAGGTAAAATATTTCAATTTCCTTTTTAAACTCTTTAAACCAATTACGCAGGCGTTTTTATACGAAAGCTTTTATTTTAGATTCTTTTCGCAGCTCTTATTATGCTTAAAAAAGACACGAACTAAATTTGTTAGCTTTAAGCAAGTAAGTGACAAAAACAAATACAAAATACATTTTTGCTCTGTGATTTTTTTTATTATGGGCTTGAAAAAAGACTTATGAAAGCTGCTACAGTTCTGGGTTCAGAAAATAGAGATATTATTTTCCCAACATCCAGAGATATAAGGTACAGGGTATATTCTGTAGTTGGAGATGAATCGGGTCATTTCACCGACGACGGCACGCGAGCCCGCCATTACGGCCATTCCACCTTGTAGGGCTGTCGCTGAATAGACGATAAACTAATAAAATATTAGTATTATTATCAAAGAAAGTAGTAAAGAGATTTGTAAACAAAATTGCGGATGAGGGTCGGCTTAGGAAAAATAGAGGTACACTAGAAGCTAGAATGTACACTTTTCATGTTAAATTGGTATTATCATTTCCAGACCGAGAGTAATCCCTTCGAAGTGCTTCCTACTTACCGTTTACGAGACACAATAATAGAAATGTACGAGTACAAAATGTACGACTACAAAATGGCGCTTGAAGGCTTATTTACTGGAAAATTTTAGAATGGTAATTTTCTGTATAAAAGCCCACGTAACAGACAGTATCTTCAACTTCCTGCTTTTGAGCTTCGAAAAATATAAGAAGAAGCTCAATAGACTTATCTTGTTACATCTCCAATTACATTGAGTAACATCCCGATGACAGTCTCAAGGGAATTCCAGGTTAATTCCAGTCTAGCATGAGTGAGACATAGCGGCTAGCATGACTAAGACATAGCGGCTAGCCGCATGTACCTTAAGTTGAAATTGAGCTTACTACACATAGACCACTCTCTGACGGTCGCAACAATGACGTCTCTTCGAAGAGTGGTGGATTCTATCAGCCTATTTCCTTCGTGGCAACTATGTATACTCCTCGAATTTAGAACTACGGACTTTTAGAGTTCTCTTGTCTACCTACAATATTTTTAGTAAATTTCTTAAAACTACACATTATAATAAAATATTATTGTTTGCTGACAGAGACCCTGAAGGATTGAATTTGAAAATTGAATGATAAACTGGATGAGCCATCCGCAAATCGTTGTTTCGCATGGGTTCCGGGGTCTAGAAAGACTGAACCAGGAATTTCTTCTTGTTACTAGACCAATAATTGTACGTTCTAGTTAGATCGCTCAAGTTAATGCCAAATTTCACTGAAGGTGAAGTATACCTACTCCTACACGAGCGGTCAAGAAAATTCACAAAGACTGAGGTTTCGCTGCGATTCAGGACCGAAAGCTGGGTTCAACTATGCCGATTGTTTCCAAAAGTGTTCACATGTTAACTGTCAACTCCCTTAGGGATGTCTAAAGGTTGGCTTTTTTCATTTATGGAATGAATCTTATTAATATACCTAATTGGGTACAGCATCAAAGATGGCATTTGTGAACAAAAGTTCAGATTTTTAGCATAGTGGATTGCCACGACGTTAGTCCTGAATAACTTTAGCACAAAACAGAGAAAGTACAGAAGTAAATAAGGGTAAGGTATGTTCTTCACTTGGTGTAGTGAACGTGTGTCTTTAGCGCGCGGCATTTGCGCTCGGGCTGTTTTGACATAAAATTCCGTGTTCGGTTGTGTCTGTGAGCAATGTCTATGTGTGCGTTGCTGAAACGCACATAATATGAAGCTTCACTTCTGTAATATCTGTGTTCTGTGACTATACTATACAGGATGACTGGAAATTGCTCTTATTCCTCTCGTGGGAAGAAACTACGATTAATTTGGAGTGATTTGACCCCTATCACTTGGGGGTCGCAAATCCGTAATTTTCAAGATAATCGACCTTCTTTGCTTTATTTATAAAATTGCGAAATTTGGCAAACAAAAAACGCCAAAAAAATCTTGTTGTTTTTTGGCCTGAAATTTGGCATGATTACTGATTGATCAATCTCCTTAAGGCTAAAAGTCACTCAAATAATTGCAAAATCTTATGCTGCATGTCTAAAATCACGATAACAAAGAATTAAAATTGAACTTTAAAAATAAAAAAAATCTCGAAAATGGCAGATTTGCGACCCCCAAGTGATATGGGTAAAATCACTCCAAATTAATCATAGTTTACTTCCACGAGAGGAATAAGAGCAATTTCCAGTCACCCTGTATAGGTCCTGTGAAATATACTATAAAAATTTTGTAGTTCTGTCTCCAAAACATCCTTCCTGTAGCTTATGGAATGCCGAGTCAGTAACGTATAGTAACGCTTGAACTCGCCACTATCCATTGTGGTCAGATAAGCCTGAGCTGTAATGGTGGGATAGAGGGCAAATGGCTCGCAGTTTAGTTGCAGGGACGCCAGTAACGACCGATTATCTTTTAGTTAAAAATAAAAAAGTGTGTTGGACAAAGCGAAGAAACGTTGCTTGCCTTGGAATTGCAATTTGAAGTTTATTTTTATCGTATGAAAAGTTAAATATGTATTTGTCGTTAGGTATACAATCTTTACAGGTGGAGAAGGTAAATGTCACTTCTTTACGTGGTTATACTGGCGTGGTGTGTGGCAAAGTCATCTAAAAATAATATCGTCACGCTAGCTTTCTCAGGTTTTCGTAAAAAGCGACTAAGGGATTATAAAAAGTAGCATTGAGGGTCGTATAAGGTCATTTAATCTTGGCCTCGTCTGCAGAAACGACTAGGCACCTTTTTCCTGGTGGTAGGCTTTGGCCGTGGTTTGTAACTCTCATGACGTCATGAATAGCCGTTCGGGGGGAGTGGTTATCAGGCTGTTGAGTATCAGCCATTCGTCAATTATCGATTTCCGTAGATTTTTGCGGAAGCCCCTGGAAAGACTGATTAACGTCGGTAATGCCCAAGCATTAGCCAGTATATAAAAAAAAGTTAATATACTTAGACAAAACTCACCAGATCAGCGATATTGGCGACCTGTATCGCGTCGTGCACGACCTCAGCTCGGGTGCTCCCGTTCCTGCGCTCGAACATAGCGCGGTCGATGACGAGCGCTGTCTCTATGTACTTGGTGGTCTCGCGCACGTCCCGTCTGCGCCGGTTCAGCGCCCGCAGCCCGGAGTCCTGCCACCAGCGCCACGCGCGCTTCTCCTTCGAGCGAGGGGCTTTGTTCCTGGGGACAACGAGCAACAATCAAAATACCTACATTCGAACTGAGAACCTCCTCCGTTTTTGAAGTCGTTTAAAATTAATGAGGTATTTTAAGTTTTTTTTTAATTCGATAGGTAAATATGTTGACACAGAGCAGAGGTTGCTTGATCACTAATCTGGAGGTGGCGGGTTAAAATCCCGATGAGGTACCATATTTGTTTTCGATATATGTACTTCGGAACATATTCCTGCTCGAAGTACGACGATAAGGCTCACCAACCATCACGCTGATACGTAATAATCATCGGTGAAATGTGGGTGTACGAGTGTGGATTGTGACTCGTATTTCAAAGTCCATACTCGGAAACGCCTCTGTCAACCTGTCGGGGGATTATTATTTGATTATTTAGTTGCAATTTGACGTTTAATTTCTTCTATCAAAACAAATGATTATGTGAAGTACATGATTTTTTTTTCTTCTCTTAGCGGCCAGTAACAAATATGCATGAATTTTGCTAAGAGTACTTATTGGAACAATAGTTTTACGATATCTATGGAGTAACTACATAAACTTTTGTCTTCTCTTAGCGGCCAGTAACAAATATGCATGAATTTTGCTAAGAATACAGTTTGTCAAGAAAATCATGAAATGGAACTAAAATTGTTTTCAATGGTAACACCTGATTTCCCCATAAAAAAGATCTAAGGTGTTGCCATATTAAAACTGTTTTGGCAAAGAAAGTGGCGCCCCTATTTATTTCACGACTTTCTTGACAATCTGTACCCATTGGAACAATAGTATTAAGATATCTATGGAGTACCTATATAAACTTTTGTCTTCTCTTAGCGGCCAGTAGTTTTTCAAGAGGTAATGAGATAAATAATGTATTTAGTTCTGTACAAATGCGTTAAACATAAATAAGCAACGTCAGGTAAATTATAACAGGTATTTACACAAACAAGCGAGCCCATGTCGTAATGTAACCTTGTTGAGCTCATGAGCGGTGTTTTTCTTTATTACGGGACCCCAAACAGGTAATGAAAATAAATGTGAGGGTAGAAATGTCGAGTACACACGGTAACACACAGTTTTTGCGTTATAACAAAATATAACGCATTAGTTATGAAACTTATGAAACTCGTTCGCATGTAGTTATTATCTTGAAAAATTTGTAAAAAAATATACATCTCTGTCTTCATCAGTCATCACATCAGGAATAAAATGCAGCGACAGAAATAAGCGTTTCGAGAAAGGAATAGAACTCATGAATGGTGAACATTGAATCTTGTTCCTGGTCCTTGGCCGGGTCTCCGGTATGGGTTCGGGCGGTTGATTGGATTTCACCTTGTATAATATATATTTTACCTATCACTTTAATCGTATATATATTGCTACATACATAAAATAAACCTTTAATCTAGTTCATATACATTTATTATTTTATTACATATATTTTTATAAGATTAAATTTTGACATGTGAAACGTGTATTATATATACCTACTTTGCAAAATAAACTATTTGAATTTGAATTTGAGCATAAAAGATCAGGTCAGGGCGAGTCGGACTCGTGCAAAGGGCCACACAATAAGTGTACGGAATCCTAAAAACATTATGGTAAATAATATCAATATTGTTATAGATGTCAAAGCAACACAAAAAACAAGGCTGACTACAGGCGCGATCATTTAGGTATTTTCTTTTTACGGTGAAAATAATGGTTTATTCATTTTTATTTTATAGTCTGCAGCTGCTTTATACTAACATCAGTTGTATTATGCAAAGTTTCAGATCTGATTTCAAGTATTAATTTAATGCTAGCGGTTTATTTTACGGTTTGGAGGTAACTTTGTAATTTTTTTCTATCAAGAAAATTTAATGGAATCATGTTTTCAGCATAGTTTTGACATAGCATTAGTCCTCAACTTTACCATATATTTATTTCAAAGTGATTGTTGCAGTGTTTGTTGGTATACAGCTGTATCATGCGAAGCGAAGTGAGGTATCATACAGCCTTAAACGGTAGCGCCTGACATTTGTCGTTTTAATCTACTACAATCTGACCAAATTTTAAACTTGTATGAATTACCTTCTATATTCTAAAAGATAGGGCTGAAAAATTGGCGACATAATGAAGAAGGGCCATGTCAAAAGTATCCGGTATAGAAAAGCTTGTATGACTAGATTTATGGACGTGGAAGAGGCGAAAGATTTGTGTTAGGATCGTAGCAGATGGAAATCTGTAGTCTCTGCCAATCCCTCTGGTAGCTGATAGCCTTACTGATATTAAACTATGTTCGCGCAATGCCGTAAATCACATTTATTTAATAACTGTAATTAAAAAATAAAAAGAACCACCTTAAGGCGATTACCGTCGCCAAATTAGCAGCTCGATGTTTTTCTGTACGAATATCGACGGAAACCACATTGAAATACCGTTCAGATCAGCGCAAAATGCGTGGTGGCTGTTACGACGCTCGCTGCGTCCTTGATAGGGTGAAATACGAGAAAATAATACTTTTCACTTGGACGTGATTGTTTGATTGAATAACCCTATGTTATGTTTATAGCTATCAAGTTTATCTATTTATCAATGCATAAATTAATTAAATCGACCAAACTGCTTAGCAACAGTAGGGATTTCAAGCCAAAAAACACCATCCAGTTAAAAAAAAAATTCATAAAGGAGTTTTGTTGGTACGAAAAAGAAAAATGTTGCATATGTTTTCCTAGAGTTGATAATCCATAATACATTTTTTCAATATTTTTGGTTTGGCCATAAAAGAGGAGTAGGCTTTAGAAAGTACCCATTTGGCGATATTAAGCGCCTTAAGTTGTGCGTTTCGTAACAAACACGAATCATTCCCCCTTAAATAAAATAAGGGTTCAGTTTGACACCCTTCTAGTATTTAAACCTAATAACAATAACAAAATAATTAATTGAATATAAATCAATTCTATAGATTTCTGTTCTAGATAAAACGAACAAACATAGTTCAAAGGTATTTTTGTGGTGAATATATATTTTTTAAATCGGATAAGAATTTCAATACCTTCATTTTATATCCATCGACATCTAAAACGCTACATTTCCAAGGCGGCATCAACTTTACTAATCACTTTTTCTACAATCGGGCAACTTTTATCTACCGAAACTTAGTAATACAGAGCCTGATTCAAATTCAACAAAAACAGCCTTAAACTGATTAAGGGGCCTTACTTTCTGCCTTTATCAACTCCCGTCGTCGCAGAGAAGTTCCGGTCCTAATCAACTTTATCTTTTAACTGTCCGTCAAGCGCAGCCCGTATTCCGGGAAAGTTTCCGGGAGCTTTCAGAATGGTGGGTGATTTGTACGTGGAGTGGTAGCCCTTGGTAGAACCAACACTTACTGTCATTGTACATAGACGGTGTTGGTAGAACTCGCACCATGTTAGCAGATTGTTACGATGTTACGGTAGTTATCTACTCTAGTATCTGACAGATCCTTTTCTATAAAGGTTGCGACCAAGAAGTATATACCAAGTTGTATAACCATACTGGAGCGTTAAGGTGATATGTCGTCCGTGCAAAGGTCCCCGTTACTCCAGGCGGAAAGACCCGCCGTGCGAGAGGGACGGAATCCGGGAAAATTGACAAAAATTCCGTTTTAAATTAATACAAAATTAACTAAAATAGCTATGAAAATTTCCATAACCAGTAATTTAGTTATTGTTAAAACCCATTTAAATAAATATTTTTGAAGTCTGTATGCTCTCCCAATTTGTCAGAATATCAAAAAAAGTGTAAATTTAGACCTCATTTCTATAATTATTTCTATCGAGTGAAATTCCGCCAATCGCGTTTCTGATAGCCCAAAATCTAGAAAAAGATCCCAAAATTGTTATACTAATTAATTCAAATTGGGACTTATTTTGAACAGCAGATAAATAACTTCAAAATGTGTCCATTTTGACGGCATACCCCCTTAACTCCTATTGTAAAAATTTACCTTTCAAGAGAAATAGATACAGATTTACTATTGAAAAAAAAAAGTTTCACGGGTAATAGAGATCTATGTTATAGAGATCTATGATGGTCTTGACAATAAAAACTTAATTTCGAGTTATTGTCGAAAGTAAACATTTCCTATCCGCTCTCCAAGCTTACATAAAATATCAAACTCGGCATCGTTAACAAAATTAAACGAATACAATCAAAAACATATTGAGTAAATAAACGCGTGTTTTGGATTTCTGCCTGTTGGTACCTACTGATGTTTGTTACATACATAGGTTTTACACAGGTAGAACGTCCCTGGCGATCTCGTTTAATGCCTCGCTTCATTTGTTTAGACAATCTAGTTTCGAAAAAGCAAACAGTGCCGAATAAGAATAATTTGTTGGGGAATATATTCCCACTGGGGAATATTTTGGGAAAACCTAACGGGTAGGCTTAAGGAGATTTGTCACGTCGAAGAGATCGCTCTCGACGAGTGCCTATTACTGAAAACAAGATCTCACGATGTCTTCTTTTGTCAGCTGTGTGATCAAAGGCGTCCTAAGCTTAGGTTTGCAGACTTGACGTAAAATAGTTTTATACGTAGATAATTCTCTTCATTTAAGAAGTAGTACTTTAAGCTCTCAATAGCCTAACTATTTAATGGTAATAGTTTTTGAGGTGTCAAAACTCTCCTCTATCAAAGTATGCTTATTTTATAATAATATTATATATAATATATAATGCTATAATATATAATGCTATAATCTGCGGGCCTTCTTTCGTAGCATTCCCTCTAAATACTCAAAATTTGACGTCATCGAATATTTTGTGGAGAACGTGTAGTACATACCATGAAAATGCCAAACGGGCCGATTGGCCCAGCCGCTAGCTTCTTGGGCAGGCACCGATAGACTGCTACTTCGTATGTACGAGGGGGTGTTCATTATAAAGTGAGAATGAGGAACAAACTGCTTGGAACCAAAAAAAGTAAATACTGGCTGGTAAAGCTAGAGTATTGATTAGATTTTAAAAAAGGAAATAATCTGACTATATTTTGTTTTTTAAAAATGGAAGACTTTTACAGTCTGGCGTAGCGTGTTGTCGACAATGGAAAAAATTGCTGTGGTTGAAAAATTTCACTACGGAACGAGTTAATCGAGACTTACATGATACTTAAGGAGCAAATTATCTACCGTATTCCACAGTTACACGTTGGTGCACCGAATTTAAACGTGGATGAACATCCACCAAAGATGACGCTCGGTCACCCCACAACGGTAGTGATCGAAGAAATGGTTAAGAAAGTCAAAAAAGTTGTTTTAGCAGATCATCGTGTCATCGTATGTTATATAGCCAAAGAAACAAAGATTTTGACCGGTAGTGTGCATAGCCTTTTATACGAACGCTTGTGGATGAAAAAATATTCACGCGCTGGGTCTTCTCTATATTCATCCAACTTTTCCCCCTGGTGATTTACCTATTTCCAAAGTTGAAGGAGTATCTGAGAAGACAGAGATTCGAAAATGATGAAGCAGTATTCGCTGCAGTACTGTAATTTTAGAAGCTCAGGACGAAGAGCTTTTTAAGAAAGGAGTTTTAAGCTTAGAGAAAAAAAATCATGTGCTAAAAGGCGACTATATCAAATAATAAAATAATATTTAATAAAAGTTACCGGCAACATACTCATTCCCATTTTTATTGAACGTCCTACGTATGTATTTGTGTATCCATGTACGTATTGGTATGTACCTATAGTGCTAGGCTCGAAAAAAATAGTTTTGCTTTTTACAAAAATATTTTTTTTTCTCAATACCATCGGTTGACTGGAAGACATTTCTTTAGTGGAATAAGTCCACATTTGCCTTCAATTATCCTGTAATCTGTGTTTTTATTTTGATTTTCTGTGCGATAAAGTTTTAATTCATTCATTCACCATGGGTTTTTGTTTTTGTCGCAGTTCTGTGTCGAAGTGTCGAAAACCTGGTTAGACTTTTCCTCAAAAAGTTCCGTAAATGAATTTGTTGTAAATTGGATTTTTTCATGTAAATAGGACACACTCATACAACATTATGGTTCCATTAAATGATACTTGTCTATAATTTAAACTCTATCATATACCAACTAAATAACCTTATTATTATATATGTATGTACATATACAAGGTGACTTTGTGATCATCGTCCAAATTCATACTAGAGGCTTGGTAAGCGATCAGCATCATGAATCGATAACAATTTTTGTGAAATTCGTACAATGAAATTTCAACTTCCCATAGTAATTCACTCCCAGTCCTGAGTGAATCACTATGGGGAGTCGAAATTTAGTTTATGAATTTTATAAAAATCGTTATTGGTTCATGATGCTGATGAGTTACCAGGCTCAAGTATGAATTTGGACGATGTTCACAAGTTCACCTTGCATATATAGGTACGGACGCCAGCATGACAAGCTACCTATTGGCAGTTCTTATTGCGGCGTCATAGCTGCTAAAATCGTCTGCAAATAGAAAGCTTGTACTGGCAACTGTAAATATCAATATAATATGAATACCCCTAATCGATTCCTGCTAGTTACTAAGAACTTTGCAACTGAAGAAGGGGTTGATTACAAAAATCAAACGAACATTTGGATCTGCCGTTTACAAATCGTAAATCATTCAATCGAACCCAATTTGTTTGGGTATGGGAGCCCATGAAACGGGCTTGCCTTAATATTCAGGAGATGATACTGTCCCAACACAGGTTTTGCGTTCTCAGAAAGATGAACGGTAAATAGCACTTAAATGACGCGAAGATTTAGTTTCGATCTCTTGTTCAGTTCTCTTTGTCTGACCGCGGCATAATCCTGGAAAGGCTCGGTTCACGGGAAAATAAGGCAAATTTTTGATGATGTCATAATCAATCAGCTAGTAGATTTCGAGCTACGCCGTGGACAGACAGACAGACAGGACAGAGAGAACCCGCTACTACAGCAAAACCTCTGGAAAAGAAAAATCTATACTGTAAACACGAGTATACGCAGAGAGCGAGACGTGTTGTATGTAACCTCTCATTTTGAGCAAGAATATTCTGGAATTTTCCCTAGAAAGGGTACACTTGGAGCCAAAAAGTCCCTTTGACTTTTCTACTTGAAGTACGAATATTTCCGTCCAAGTTTTGGAGTGTTTTGTTCTATTTGAATTTCGCAAGTGTTTCAGACACAAATTATGCATTTTCTTCCGTGTCTGAGATTTTATTTCATTACATAATGTACAATGAAAAAATAAACATTGGCGTAATTTTGTCCTTGAATCTATCTGATTAAATATGGTCGTGTTCCATTTCTTGCATGTAGTTGATGCAACAGTTTAGATACAAACATGTAAATAAAATAAAAACCTCTCATAATTGCATGTTTCTTATACTTATATTATATTATATCGACAAAGTAGGTACATTATTACTACTATTATTCATATCCAGATTTGCTTTTCTTCTGTCTTGTTCGAATAGATATTTATTTAGTATTGCTATTGTTGTAATAATTAAAAACTGCTGTCGTTTGGGATTTGTTTTCGTGTGTTTGTTATTTGTTGGTTTAGGGATACTGAAATTGTCTGTATTTTATGGGTAGCAAATAAGCTTATTTAATTGTCAAATAGTCTAGATGTGATTATGTTTTGTCAAACTTATAATTGAATATTTTACTTATTATTTTTTTTTAAACATATGTATACTTGTGACATATATACATAGGCATTCACTGAGCCATGCTCATGACACATGCTGAGTGCTATTATTATTAGTCTCTAGTTGTTAGTTTTAAGTAAAAATGTGGAAATACCAAACAAAGATATTCTATTCTAAATATTATAGTGAACTGTTTTAAAACGAAAGAAAGAGCTGTCTATTTAATCGCACTCAGACACGGTTTTTCATGTTTTTATAGTGGTTTTATAGTGCTCATAGAAGCAACCACGATGCTTTGATGCGGCCAAAACGGAACGCACCTTTTAAAACGCTTTTTTTCAACTGCCCAAGCCACAAAACCTATAAATTGATCTACCTATCACTTGATCTTCCTATAGCTCGGACAAGTAGGTATCAGAACCGTCGGGAAGCGATCAATATCCTTATCTCAGCGGATGAACTCCGACATTTCATTTCTTTCGGCGATTCCACTCCACTTGCAAATTTAATGATTCGTTTGACATTTCCAACTGATTCAGTAGATAAGATGAAAGGGACCAATTACAGGGGATCGGTAATTAACCAGTCGGCACACTAACCTAGTTTTGTCAAAGGAGTGTTTATTTACTGGTCGTTAATTTGAATGATGTCACTTGAATGGTTTTCTCAAAAATTGTATGAGGAGTAGATTTTGTCATAAAATGTAGCTCTTTATCTACGGGTAATACCATAGTTTTAGTAAATACTACCATTAAATTGGTAATGCAAAAGAGAATTCAAATTCAAATTCAAATTTTATTTTGGGACCACAACAGCTTATGATTAAGTCAACAATATAAGAATAAATAAGAAATACATTAAATAAAGCCAATAATAGTTGTCCAACAGTTATACAATTAATAAATTCCTAGTACAGAATAGCTAAAAATCAAAGTAACAATTAACATTATTATTATTATTTAATTTATAATATTATTATTATTATTTATTTAACAATATTATTATTATTATGATTAAGATTTAAGATATGAAATAGAATTAATTAAAGCAATTTTAGGTACATAATAAGTTTATATTGAGCATGCAAGTGTACGAGGGTGAATACATGTGTGTGTGTTTGAATGTGTGTGTGAGTGGGAGGGGGAAGGATTTAGAAGGAGCTAAGGGTTGAGCATAGTATATTTACAGCGGGTTTATGATTGCATTTTCGACTTTATGCTTAAATGATAATTTAGATTCAATGAAGATGTCAATATTGTTAAATTTAGTATTGTAAATGTCAGGCAGACGAGCAAGGACAGAGTTCTTACCGTAGTTAGTTGAGTGAGAGGTAACATGAAAAGTCTTGGATGTCGCGTGTCTTATACGTCTTTTGGGTGTATAAAATCCTATACCCGAAAGTAGTTCTGAGCAGTCAAGTCGACCACGCACTATAGCATAGAAGAGGCTCATGTCAGATACTGTACGTCTCTCCTCTAATGTCAGTAAACCGTGTGCATGGCAGCCATCAGTGTAAGAATCGTACTCTTTTCTTTCTTTAAAGTTCAGGTGCCGCAAATTTTTTTTTTGATTGCGTTCAATTCTGACATTATAAGTGTTATAAATAGGGTACCATATACTTGAAGCATACTCAAGACGTATGCAAAGTAAACAATTTTGAGACTTGAATTTTGAGACTTGAATTTTGAGACAGAAAGAGCATATATACGCGTATGTTAGAGCGAGATAGATAGACGAGACCATTATTCTGACGCTAGGGCCTAGATGGACCTACAGTTAATTATGAAAGAAACAAATTCTGCTTACTTTTGCAAAATCTCTGGTTTTAAAGTGTGATCTCGTGTTCATTAGACGTGACTAATTATTGTTACAGAACAAACGTTTTGTACAAAAACGGTGGGAAAAACTATCGCATTTATTTACATTATTATTCTGAGGTAATACCATAGATTTAGTATCATATCATCACGACATATGTTCCTAAAGGGGTGTCAGAGCGTACAACCTCTTTACATTGGCGGGATGGGGGGCGAGTTTTATCGCCATACTTCGAGTACAAATACACCTATATTAGGGTATGCCATTTAACATCACAGTATTTTCGTTCACCATTCTGCATATAAAATACAAACACTATGCACATATAAAATACAAATACTATGCACATAAATTCCGAAAAGCTCGTGGTGCCTACATTGCTCGAGCGGTAGGATTCGAATGCGGGTTATGCAAAGGCGTCTCTTTTCGTCGTCATTCGAAAATTACTCATATTGATGAAGATATTTCTCTTAAACGGTATGTGTAAAATAATGAAAAAATGTACAGGGTGTTTATATGAAGTTGCAGAAGCTAAAAACTGGCGATAAATACCCGTCCATACGAACAAATTTCCATGAAAAAAAAAAATTGAAAAATGAACAAAAAAAAAACTGTTTTCTCATACATTTTGGTTGGGTAGCTTTGTAACAGCTGATATTATTCTCGCGATTCGAGGTTTGGCTCCGCAGTTTAAGTCCTTCGTATTGACGAATACTATCACCAGTTTTCGGCTTCCGCAACTTCATCTTAACACCCTGTATAATGTTACTTACGCTATAAAAAACAACTCCGTTGTAAGAAATTACTTCTCGTATAAGAGACAGCATGAAAATATTGTTTAAAATCAAGCTGATTTTAGACTATATTTGGTTATTTCTTTGAAACCACTGATGGAAATATTGGTTACAAAAAGTATTGCTGGAATTTTTTTCCCGTCAATCGCGTCCATGTGATAAGTATTATTTTCTCCTATTTTACACTATCCGGAGACACAGCGACGTCATAACAGCCACTTTGCAATGCGCACTGTCATAATATGTCTGTATTTGTACCAACACAGGTCGAGTCAAGGTCGTTAGGGGCTACAAGCCCCTTAAGGCGCTTAGTACCATCAAATGGATACTTTCTAAAGCTTACTCCTTGTTTATGCTTAATTATCAACTCTAAAGACAACAAATGGAAGATTATTTCTTAAGTAAAAAAATTTCAACCGAATGGTGTTTTTAGCTTGAATTTCCTACTGCTCCTAAGCGGCTTGGCCAAATGAATTCATTTATACTTTGATTTTTAGATAATCTTGATAGATATAAACAAAACATAGGATTTTTAAATCGAACAATCACGTCAATGTGAAAAGTAATATTCTCAAGCATAAATTAAAATTTCATCTTATGATATTGAAAACAGTAGATTTATGGGCCTTGTTAATAATCAAGTTGGTTAAATTAATTACAGTCATCTTATACTACTAGTTAATTGAGTGGAAAAGTGACCTTCACTTTATGTTCAACTATGGAATAATATTTGGTAATATTTTACTTTATCCAGCCAGACTCATTGTAAGCTCTGAACTGTGAAATATTTATGTATGAGGTTACGAATAAAATCAAAATCAAAGGAATATTAACTAAGACCGAACTTTTTACCTCTTAAATTTATGGAGTCACAACGTAGCAAGCAAGACTGCGTAGCAAAAACGGGACGCGAACGTTTTAAGGCGATTTGTACAAATTTTAGCGTCCCTTAGCGATAAAACCCTCAGTGCGAGAGGGACGGATTCGTCGGAAAGTAGCAAAAAGTCAGTTTTTTTATATAAAATGTACTAAAGTTGCTATCAAAATTTCGTTTAACCATGTCCTAGATACCGTTAAAACCCATCTAATAAAATATAATTGCAGTTCATATGTCATTCTAAATTGTCAAACTAGGAGAATTGGTGTCGAAAAAGACCTCATTTCAATAAATATTTCTATCGAGCCGAATTTCTCCAATCGCGTTTCTGTTTTAACAAATCCCTAGAAAAAGAATACAAAAATAATATACTATTTTATGACAACAATACATTATTTATTGAAGTAGATAGCAAGTTCTTAAAGTGTCGATTTTTTCCCGTAGCGCCTTAACACGTAAGAAGGGGAGGAGGAGCTTCCATAAATATATTTTTAATGCATTGCCTGAAAAAGCGCCCGAACTTTCGCGAGCCTATATAGCATTCGTGTGCTAGTATAAGTGATGGGTGGAATCGTTGAAACTTTGGCCTTTCGATAGTAGGTATGGTCGCTTTTATAATACTTATGAAATGTTTCAAGATACTTATGCTGTTCAAGTATTTACGGTTGGTTGTGTTATTCTCGATTGATTTTAAGCTCCTCAACAAATATTTTTTTTGCCTTTACCTATTAAGCAAGTGTTACATAAGAGTCCATCAGAGTGTATTACAAAATAATCTATTATAAGAATTTGCTAACCTACTCTAATAATGAATATTTATCCTCAAACATGTACATTTATTAACATCCAAAACCACCTCCCCGTGTCCATAACTCTGGAATATTCGCGCTTGTTTTTTGTCCGCCACCACGTGTGTGCGACACAAGTAAACGCATGTGAGGAAACACGTACACGAATGAGAGGATACAGAATGTGAGGACACCCGAGTCCCGAGACGTGAGGGAGTCATATCTGCGATTTCATATCAACAGAACGCCGACTGAACACTTTGCGACTGAGTTTTTTGTCGAAGGATAATAATATTCGGGGTTACGACGCGTTTGTAGCTGAATGGGTGACTGCGTTGTACATAACGTTTCTTTGCGAATAAAAATTTGTTGAGCGTGTTTTGTTTTTTAAGATGGCTGCTATCTTGTAAAATACGAATTGGGTTGAATAAAGATTTTCAGCGACGAGTGTGAAACTTTGATGTAATCAAGTAATAATGTACAGGAAGAAATATGGAAATATACGAAGAAATATGCCTAATGTAACCTAAAACGTCAAGTATTAAATTTCTTACAAGATTCTCTTTATAGCGACAAGGTTCCATAACCGTACTTATAAACTATACCTTCGAAAACCTAAGGTGTACTCACATGGTCCCAGGATCGTCTCCAAGGGGTGCCTCCAGGTAGGAAACGTGTTTCGTCCTCCGCGACTTCGGCCTGAACTCCAGTTTGTTGGCGCAGCCCTTGTTGGCCTTGGTCCTGGCCTCGAAGATCACATGTGGGTGCTTCTGCTGGGTGAAACAAACAAACAAGTAGAGTTACACTGTTTGGTTACTTCCAACGAAAGGGTAATAAACAATCTGATAAGTATCGCTAGTTTATAAACGCCATACACAAAGAATTCCACCCTCGTAGATTCTAGGCGTATGTAGAATTGTAGATGTTATTTTGGAATTGTGCTTAGTGGTGAGCTGTGTACCGCATGAAATTAAAAAAAAAAATTGCAGTGTAAAGTCATTAAAGATTAAACGTATTTTTTCGGGGTCCCAGATTACATAATTCGTCAATTTCCATATCTCAGCTAGGTCGGGTTGTTGACGTAAGCAGCGGACATTGGAACAGTTTACTCAAAAATTTCGTTCAAAAATTAAATACAGATACATACTCGTACAATGACTGATGTATTCAAATCTAAGTAAAGGAAAGCGCTCACCATAAAATAGCGAGAGAGAATAAATAAAACTTTATTATACAAGTTTTTCCTAGTGAAACATGTTCTAACGAACTAACTATCGTGTTACTTACAACTAAGTATAATTTTAGCATGTTAATGTTAAACGTCAGTAGCTTAACGCAAAGTGCATAACTTAACTTATTTAAAATTGAATAGAATTTGACGTCAATAGTTCAGTATTAGTGAGGTTTATAAAGCAAGAGTTCGAAATTGTTTACACAATTAGACATGATCTTCTCAAAACCAACTTAAAATGCTGTTTTAACTTTGTTTGAACTAGATCATGACTAATTGTGCAATAAATTTCAAACTCATGTTTTATAACCGTCACTAATACTGAACTATTAGTGTTAACTGCCACATCCATCAGACTAGTTCGTCCACTGCTGGACATAAGCCTTTCCAGGACTTTGCCACTCCCGGCGGTCATCCTGGAAGAACTGCCCATACTCACACACTCTGGGCAGGCGGGTTGGTGAGCGCGGTGCCGGAACCCTCGCACGAGTGACGCCGCTGCCCGTCACCAGTCTGTTCCATATAACGCCCGGCTATTAGGGATGGATATACCACCATCTATCGGTCCCAGGCATGGTGGGCCTCCTGGTTTTTTGCCTGTAAGCTGTCCTCTTACTCTCCCCCGAATCACTTCGAAGGGGTTTCCAAATAAGATGGTAGTACCTCCACAGTCGAGCCCAGCATCAGCTCTACCACCTAAGTTGCCACGTACTAAAATATTTTTCAATTTTTAACTTCTAAACAAGAAATACAAAGTTAAGTTATGCACTTTATGCTAAGCGACTGACGTTTAACCTTAATAAATATTTTCTTGTGTTCTAGTTAGCGATGCGTAAGTAACTTGGTATTGTGGATGAAAACAAACACTTGTACTGTTTCACAATTTAATTTATAGCACAATTAACCCCAACTAGTTTCGCCATATCGGAATTCTCAAGGGAATAACATAATAATTTAGTTATCTATCAAACAAGCATTGTCTAATGTTTTTTGCATGGTATTGTTTCATAATAGTGGGATCTGTCATCGCATATCACAGCACGGTGGCATAGGATAAGTTAAATTATGGTTAAAAAAACAGCCATTCCGAGTAAATTTCAGGGTTATTGAAATATTTAAATTGCTTCTTGATTGAGTCTGCTCCTGTCGAATAAAGCCCTAGACAGCCTTCCCTGGAGTATAATATAACTTAGTAGAGACGACGCTTCGAGATTGTGGTTACATAATTTGCTGGCATAATACTTCAACGTGAAGTCATATAAGTATTTGTAAGATCACTTTCTGAATTAATAGGGTAAATACATAGTCTTAGCAATTTTTTGAGAGTTCTGAAGGCAATCTGTTAAAATTGAAAATTATAGTGAATTCTCAAGACTGAAATGATATTCGTAAATTGCAAGTGCATTGAAATATTATTTATCGATATTAATGAAACTTTTCCAGAAGCTTTGTAGAAGAAAATGATCAGATTTCATTTTATATTTTTGATTCACTTATAAATTGTAACTCGAACCACGAAACTATTGTTTTTAATTTTAAAACTATTGTTTTAGTGAACTTCACAAATTAGGCTGCTTATGGATAAAATTAAATAAAGAAACTTTCATTAAATCATAAAAACAAATAAATATGATATACACGACTCCCTTCTATAGAGTTGTCATCATTCGACTGATGATGACTCCATAGAAAGAGTCTAAATATATTTTAATTATTTGTTATTGTTGTTTATATGTATAATAATCTATAAATAATTAAAAGCCGTTTAAAAGTTCAATACAAAATATAGAAGAGTGAATGCTGGAAATGAAGTGATTGGAGCCCTACACTCCTTTATGGGGCAGCAAAAATGTGGCTGAAAAGGCACGATTGGCGGTTCATAATGGAGTGTTGGCACTTATGTATGGTAGTGAATGTTGGCCATGGCAAGATGAATGTTTCATCCATTAATATAACAGAGAAACTTGTTCTAAAGCTACTAGAGGCGGTAAATATTAAGAAGGGAGCCGGCTCATTACGCCAATTTTTAAAGGTAAGGATAAAGCAGACATTACCAAGAAAGTTGGAAATTGTATTTGGAAAGTTGTTGAACAAAATAGTAACTGATAGTAATCCGCAATCATATTTCTTCTTGTCAGCATGCCTTCTAAATCGCAATATCAATACCATTTGGTTCATCTTCACTGATGTGATTCTCGATGCGCTCAATGCTGGCCAATAGGTGGACGCCGTATATACGGATTTTTCGAAAGCATTCGACAAAATAAGTCAATAATTACTAATTGAAAATGGTGAACTCTTCCACTGGATCAGGTCCTACATTAAAAATCGCTCACAAGCTGTAATTGTTAAAGCATTTGTATCTGATTTTCTGCCAATTAGCTCAGGCGTCCCTCAGGGCTCCTATTTGGTTCCTCTGCTATTTATCCTATATATTAACGATATTGACAGTATTTTCATGAATTCCAACTACCTTCCATATGCACACAATAAAAAACATTTCGTATCGTCAATTCTGTCGTAGATAACTGTAGATTGCAAGAGGATTTGGAAAGCCTTCTTGTTTACTGTAATAATAACTAGTTTTGAACATAGACAAATGTTACGTAATATCATTTTCCAGAAAGCGTCAAATTTAAGTCTACCCATATAATTTCACATGTGTAATTCTGGATAACAAAATGAATTATGGCCAAAGTCTTCAAACAACTAGGTTTTATTCTCCGTATCAATCAGCCCTTCAAGCAAGTTATAACTTACAAAACTTTATTATTTGCTTTTGTCCGTAGTCTCTTGGCGTTTGATTGTGTGGTCTGGAATCCTCAGTACGCAGTTCATGTTGAAAAAATTGAGAATATCCAGAATAAGAATGTAGTGACTAAAATAGAAAAAGGAATACTTCGCTGGTTTGGACATGTAAAAAGAATGAATGAAAGTCTATTGACGAAAAAAATGTATGGTGCGCAAGTGGAAGGTACAGCTTGACCAAGCCGCCCTAAAAGGACTTACGCTGACCAAATTGGCAACATACAGAAAAAGAGCAGTGTCAAAAGTACCCGAAATAGAAGAGCTTGTATTGTACTAACCATTATTTGATTGTTAAGACTATGTTCAAGTACATTTTTACCGTATGTGTAAGTAACATCTAGTGTAGTTTAATACTGTACTGTTAACTATTACTGTTTTATTAGTCTACACACACTGTATTATTTTGTGCTATGAGAAATAAATAATTTTTGTCTTTGTCTTTTTTTTGTATGACTAGATTGATGGATGTGAAAAAGGCGAAAGAGGTGTGTCTGGATTGTAGCAGAAGAAAATCTGTAGTTTCTGCTCACCTCTCTGGGAGACAGGCGTGAGTATATGTATGTATGTAAAATAATATTTATTTGTATGAATTAAATTACGTTAATTAAAATTCTTTTCATAAGCGACCGATTTACTTTTGTTAGACAGTTTTCGGTTTGAAATATTGCATTCTACGCGTTCTAACTAACATTTTTTTCACGTAGTCACTATATTTCAATATTATCTTAAGAAAATACACTCTAACAAAATTATACGTTCTGGCAACCGAATCCCAAAAACGTAAGACAGGCCGATAAACACATTTGCCCATACAATGATGGACAGAGTCCTGCCTGGACGGACTCAGGACACGTAGCCCGACTTAATGATCCAATAAAAGCTGACGGCTCCAGGGACGTGCACAGGGAGTCAAGTGACCCGCTGACTGAGTGTTCTGGGGGACCAGTGACTGCATGTAGACTACAGTATTTGTCTGTCCTCGGTCGAAACATTTGATGCTGTTAGTATAAACCAATAGCTATATAGTAAAAGAAAATGCAATTTCAGAGAAATGAGCGAGTTTTTTACCTCAGTGTTTGAGGTATGAATATTTTATTTCATACGAAATAGATGTTGCTATTTTTGCACATACTTTCTTAGTTTAACACGTACATATCCCCTGAGTTGTGTATGCATTCAGACTATGACGTAGCGAGTCTACAAAGCGAGAAAACTATGGGATCGTAGCACTTGCTACGCCGTAGCTAAAAGTGGACGCGAGTGTGTTCAATGGATTGGCATCTGGCTTCAAGGCATTATATACACTACACATATTTCGCACTGCAAGCAAGCTAATAGCTTAAGTATACTTGTAAAAATGCGTAGCAAAGTTGTAACTACTTTTAACCAACGTACAAAAACAGACATTATAGTGTCTTGTAGCATCGCATAACTTAATCTCATACGAAGTATTTCATACGTAGCACACCTGCAGCAAACTTGTTGCACTTTAATAGCTTCGCGAAGCCCTCTCGTAGCTATGCGTAGCAAACTTGTAGCTTCTTGTTATAGAAATTTAACTAATATTTAAAACAAATTTTTATTTAAATACAACAGCGCTGATTAATAGTAATCAGCTTATAGGAGATTGACGTTATGTCATACTTCGGACATTATATTTGAAAGTGTCCACAAATGGTGACTATAATTCCTCAATAAAATCCCCCGATAGAGGGTTATGGACCTAAATGGTATCCTAGTTGCATCAATGATACGGAAACATAATAATAATGCAAACGTCAAATATAACAATCATATTATTTTGGGTTACTGTAACGAAACCCTTTTCGAACTAGATTATGTAATATAAAAATATAGATTTTGTGTACGAGAATAATTCTTTCAAAAATGTTTTTGAAGGCATTTACTGAGTAAGTTTGCAAATAAATATTATAACTCATATCTGCTGAACATATAAAGCACATAGAAACTTCGCTAGTTCGTATTCTCAAAAACAAACCGAATCATTAATTGTAAGAGCCTTAAACCTTGCACCTAGTATTTGGAAACTTATAAGAGAGAAAATAGGAGTCAAAGAATGTGTGCAAAAATTGGGAACCGGAAGCATAACTTCATAAATGTATTGAGAAATAACCGTTAAAATAGAAATTTCCTTGCAAAATCTTTCTTTATGAACGGAAATCATTTGGAATTACAGATAGAGCCGTTGGCCTCCTTTTTATATACAAATACAATCTCGAAGTTTTCACAATCAATAAAAATGGCCCTAAAATTAAACCCTATTTTAGCAAGAGCGCTAGTAGATTAGAAACCATTTATTTAATGAACCAGCAACCTCCAGATAAGTAAGCTGAGACTTGTCACCTGCGCCACAGAGGTGGCTACTAACGGAAATGAATAAAATAATAATCATGAACCGTTCCATTACAACCGGACATGATGAATATTTCTATTGAGTAGTCCGAGTTATATAAAAATATTGAATGAAAAGTATTGAAAGACTGTCGTTGGTTTCCACGAGCTTTCCTTTCAACACTTGGTGGGAAAAAGTAGAAAAGTACATAAATATATTTTGTATTAAAAACCCAATCACGCCGAGCCTTACGTGGGAGCCCTGAAAGACGGCGGAATGAAAGAAAATACTATGAGTAGCAAGTAATAAATATAAATCGAATGGGAGTCATTCGGAGAATATTAATTTGGCGAGAAGTGTTTGTTCGATTGATTGAGAATTCCGAGCAAGTTTGATTTTAATTATTTTGTTTCTTCCTATTAGCCAGTTTTAAACAAACAAATCACCAAATTTAATTGTCTTTTTTTTTAGGCTGGTTCATTAGTACTGTTTTTTAGGATAGTTAAGTTATTTATTTTATAAGTATTACTTTCACATGCCAATTATTTAGTGTAAAGTTAAACAGTGAAACAAAAAAGTGAACAAAATTACAGAAAGTGATGTTTTCCAGGCAAGAACATACAATTTTCAAGTTTGCTCGCCTAAAACCCGTTTGCTGCCTTATTTTGCCATAGTTTGGAATATCGTATATAAATGTACCGTTATTAATTAGTGAGAGACATCAGGACACGATTCGTTCGTTTTGTAATAGACTGCATGAGTATTTTAATGTCTAATCAGTCATTATTTCTCGTCGTTACTGCTGATTGGTTATCTTTAAAATAAAAAAAAATAAAATATAGTTAAAATAAAATATAGTTTATTGGATAACAAATCGTTTTAACAATATATGAGGTTGATTTCTCCTTTTGAGTGTAAATACAATCGTGCCAGGAGAAAATCACTCTCGCGTAGCAATTTCAGTATTAATACATTTTGTTAAATCTTTTTACTTATGTGATACTTTTACAGCTATTTAAGATGTAATAATAATAATCGGTGTAATGTAATATTAAACATCAGAAAACCTACATGGTTACTGCTTATAACACCATTTTTAATGTTGTAATTACCTAATTGTAATAGGGCAGTAGACAAAGTATGTATCTAAATCATTGCAGTTATTCCGACAAAATTGCAACCTGCCAGTGCGGTCGCGGCATAAAACAACATGGCCGCCAGTCGAAATAAAAAATGGCAAGCGATTTGCCCGGCTAAATTCCCAAATTGGATATTTCTCACTTGCGAACCCACATTGGCGGCAAAACTTTTGTTTTTCTGACCTACAGCCTTATTTACTTAGGATATTGTTTTTGTTTTACGTTAATTGCGTTACACTGTTATTTTTTGGCTTAGACCTTCTCAGAAAAAGGTGAAGCTTTTTATTTATGTAGATGATCGATTGATATTGTAAATCCTTCATATTCAACATATTTGCTATGATAAGTTTTCCATTTAATTAAATATATCATCTACTTCCATACTGCAATAAGGTAATTACAACATGAAAAGTGGTTTTATAAATACCTACATTATTTATCCGATGTTAAAATATTACATCATAACACCGCTATTCTGCGCTGTGATTGGCTCAATTTATAATAACATCGCTTATATGAGCAATCAGAGATCAGGACGGGAACTACGAGAAATAAAGGTGGGGTCAAGCGAGACGCATCTTTGTATTTTTATCCAAGTATATAAGAATTTATTATAAATAAAACTTTAAAATTATAATGTCCCATACCATACCTAAGAAAAATATTACGTTAAGATTTAGTTTTAAAAACTTTATATCACGATACTTAGTAAAAGAAATGAACGAGTGCAAGAGATATAAATAAGTTTAAATAAGAGACACTGATTATGAGCGAGTGAAAGATATATATATATATATATCTTTATATATATACATATATAATTTAGAATAAGAAATACTGAAAAGATAAATCTCGCACTTTCTTTTATAATTTTTCTTGAAATTTTTTGTTGAAAATAATATATGTGGCACATAAAGACAATCTTTTTGATGGTCATAGATAAAGTATTTTTGTCAAAGATATTTTGTCACAGTTACACAAAATACTATTTTACTTGTATTCTTTGGGAAAATTAAAACAAAAAAATCCACACACAGCATATTACTCACAAATTCTCAATTGTTCAACGAAGTTTGTTAGAAACTCTGGAGAAAACTGCTGTTCCAATATATTGAGTTCCTATAAAAAATGGTTTCTGTTAAAACAGTGCACTGTAAACTCGCAAAAACATAAAAAAAAACTGATAAATGCATTTGTTTGGATGCACTAATTAACATTACATAAGGTGTACAATTTGTGTGCATAACTTTGTTTTTGTATTGTAAATTCAGTTTTAAGACAGAAACTAGACTAAAACCAATACAACAAAACTAATACAACAAAATACCGATCCAAGTAGTCAGCAGAACTTTTGCTAACATCATGAAATTTTTCTTGCTCGAGTTGCGTTTGCGAGGTAAGGTTTCAACTTGTTCGAGTTTCTGAGTCGAGCATTTACGAAGCTTGTAAAGCATACCGTTGACGTACCGAAACTTTACCGAAAACTTTCTCAAAGTTTTAGTTCTTGAGAACATTATTCAGAAAAACTTGTGTCTGTCGTGTAGTGAAGTCTTTCTGAAATATAGTAATATATTTGTCGTTAAAAATACAATATATATGGATGCGACAGATGGCAGACAACTCTCGACAGGAAAATATTGTGAATCGATGTTGGTTTGTTGTCACAATAGTTGTGTATATATCGTTGGGCTCACTGTAAATAGAAAGACTTTATGTAAAAGCTGGTTTTAACTTAAGCCAGGATATTAAAATTTTATAGAATAATGTAACATTTATTTAAAGAAAGGGTGCCAGCAACGTCAGAATTCATACTCTTTATTGTACACAAAATAAACACATTATTTTTACAAAGTTCTTAGATATATCATGTACATAGGCGAGCTTATCTCTAAAAAGAGATTTCTTCCAGCAAACCCAAATTGATAAAGAGAAGTCATAATAAAAAGTAGACATATACATACGTGTACACTAAAATATGTTAATATACTTACACCCTATGATTATAAATAACTACAATATACCTACATAAATAATGATGAAGTAACTATTTAAACAATAAACATATTTACTTATATACATAATATTTACAATAAATAAGATAAAAGTACATAAAAATAGTTAAAATGAATATTGTGCTATCATCAGATACTCATGGAGTTGAAAGGTTTCACTCTGTTTTTAAAGATACCGAGTGTAGGACAGTCTTTGATGTTATGGGGAAGCGAATTCCATAATCTTATGGCCACGACGGTGAAAGACTGGCCGAATGCACACGATTTGTGCACAAGAGACAGTACGTGCACGAGCCGGCTTGTCCCTAGAAGACAACTAAAGTTCAAATCGTTCAGGAAGATAAAAAAGGGAGCAAGGATTACTGAGAATTGTGTCCTAAAAGCTAAACATGCAACGTAATCCGTAAAATGCTAAAAATCAAACCAACGTGGAAACAGCTAGCAAAACTATCTTGTCTTGATCTTTTAAAGGAGTTTCATGATTTAGCAGGTATAAAAGACAGATGACATCTGTAGGTATATTTGCAAAATAGCCTTTCGGAGCAGACAGAAAAATAGTGCACAAAATGAATGCAGATTTATGCACAATATGATGTTACGTGTGACAAAACAAGTATGCAAATAGAAGGGCATTGTACTGGTCGAAACTTGAGCACGACTCAAATTTGCATAGTCCAGAGAGAGTTCGTCAGCACGGTCTTATAATGTGAGGAAATACCTAAATATAAGTACAAGACACTATTGTAGTCTCTACTGTCAGAATCGATCACGGGTGCTTCCTTACGAAACGAACAAAGTGAGTTTCGTAATAGAATGCACGAGTGTCCCAATATCTAATATTATGTCCAGTTAGACACACTCTACGATCATAAAAAATATCGTTTTTTGCGTGAAAGGAGATAATAATCCTCGGTGAAACAAGGGTGTACGAGTGTGGACTATGAATTTTAGTCTATACTCGGAATCACCTCGGACATCTCTTCGGAGATTCATGTCGTGACAATTTCTACTTTTAGAACATTTAAGTAACGCTTTTTAGGGTTCCGTACCCAAAGGGTAACCAACGGGACCCTACTACTAAGACTCCACTGGCCGTCTGTCTATCCATCTGTCCGTATGTCACCAGGCTGCATCTCATGAACCGTGATAGTTAGACAGTCGAAATTTTCACAGATGATGTATTTCTGTTGCCGCTATAACAACAAATACTAAACAGAATAAAATAAATATTGGAGGGGGCTCCCATAAAACAGACATGTATTTTTTGCCGTTTTTATAGATAATGGTACGGAACCCTTCGTGCGCGAGTCCCACTCGCACTTGGCCGGTTTTTTAATCCGTTGCCAATTTTTTTTAAATTTCAAAATTTCGAATTGTTAATAAATTATTTTGGAGATGTTCTGACACAAAAACCAAATTAAAAGTGAACAAAACTTTGTTGTATTTGTGTACGAGTATATTTCTCTGCACGAAGTGAGCAATAGTAAAACATGCTCATTTAGTATTCCATCCCCAATGCTCTATTCACGTTAACTCGTTTTGTGAAACATGTTACCGCTAATGAGGACCTCGCGTTCGCGAATTATTTTCACTAACAAAATAAACAACCTATTTAATTAGGGCGCTGGAAATGTATGTATCTAGGTATACCTTCAGGACTCTATCTCAAAGGAATACATTTCAAAATGGCTTCTCCCAAGGGAGGATGTTGTTTCACGTAGGCGATGGATGGTACAAACAAACCTACAGTGTTGTTTGTTATTATAAATCACGAAGTTATAGTGTTATAAAGTCAATCATAATGTTATTTACTAGTTTGAAACTTGGATGTGGGTTTGGTGTCTTGTAGTATTTTGTGGTATGTTGGTAAAGTGTAAGCTTTGCACTGTAAAGCGTTACCAAATTAAGTAACGCACATTTTCCTGCTACATGAAGCAAATGCTTTTCTCTGATAATTGTCTATGACTTTCAAGACGAGCGCAGTTCTCATTAATCATATCACAAGATCTAACCATCATTGTTTTAAAAACGTTTATAAAGAAATAATGCACACATTCAAATACATTCGGCAAACTTATTTATTGTACGTACACTTTTGGTAACCAATTCTCTGCTTCATATTCGTAAAAAAAAACATACTCTTATTTTTAAATGTTTTTCCACAATCTTATCATTTATTTTCCTTTTTACACAACGTATTTTACTTTTCCAAAGCCGCACCTACTGGTACAAGCAGCCAGTGCCACACAATAGAAGCAAATAAAAAATAAAAACAAAAATGGGCTAGCTTCCACTGAGCCATCTCAGGGAGGAACTCTCGAGGTAATTTAGAAAGAGACTTAGATTTAAGAGCTGCATTTGCGAAGACACCACCTGTGGTTTATTTATAGTCCATGGCCAGTGCCTTTCGCCTTATTTATGGAGGTACGAGGCTGATATTCAGGTTATTTGTGCGGTTATAGAGCGCATGCAAAAGCCGTTTTCGATAACTGCTTTTGTGGAGCTAAATTATGTTAATGTCTTTTATTTTAACGTATTCGCAGTGAATTTATCTTTAAAGAATACAGCGCATTATAAAAATGTGAGGCCTTTTTTATTTCAATATGGCACTCTGTCTGTTTTTAGTTGTCTATGTTTACAGATATATCCTCGATATATCTCAGTGTCGCCATCTTGTCAAAAACAAAAGACGGAAACTATTACCGGAAGGTCACGTGGCCTGTCTTCACCACACTACGGGTATACACAACAAACATAACTATGTACATTCCATTTCCTACAGAAATGTTATTTATTTTTGTGTCGGAAGAAATAAAATGAAGTAAATTGTCCTTTTTGTGCGCTGGTCAGTTTTTTGTCGCCTAATAATACACAATTAGTCACTATATAGATATAGCGTTTATATTAAACATAAAAAATATAGGTACCATCTATTCAAGAGCTTTTTCAGTTCAAAATTCAACAGATCCTTTACCTTATAATTTTAAAAACATATTTACGAGTATGTTACCGAATAAACCCGGTTTTAGGACAAACTACCTACAGTTTGGCTTAAGCGAAAGTAGTTTTGGGTTGTCATAAAAAAATGATTACGAATTCTTACCTAATCTACTGGCTCTCTTCTTCGCTGCAGGACTTCCGAAAAGCTATGTTCGGCCTAGGTTAAACTAGTTTATCTTAAAATCGGGTTTGGTCTATAAAATATACATATCGCCACGACATGAATTTCCGAGGGGTTGTCAAAGGTGACAAGCGTGAACTGTGAAATGGAAGCCACAGTCTACACTTGGTACACCCGTTTTTCACGGGTGATTATGACGTCCAAAACGTGATTGGTGCTGACTTAATGAGTCATATCGCCGCACTTCGGGCACAAATCAGAGCCAACACAAACTAATATGCACCGCGGGGATTGAACCCATGACCTCTGAGTTAGAAAGCGAGCGCTCTACCACTCAGCCACAGAGGCGGTCGTATTATATTTTTAATCTGTAATGGAATGTTAAATCAACAACTTTCTCTCAAGTCCACGAAAAAAAAAGCGGTAGAAATTTTTTTATTAAAAAATAAATAGATGATATATAAAAAATACTATATATATCAAAGTAAGAAATATAAAATGTAGTTATCTTATTTCTCAATACCCTTATCCAATATGTAATTCAGATATTTATTGACATTTCATATACCAACGGAGTGGTGTTTTTAGAACATACTACCATTAGTATGCAATTCATCCATCCATCCATCAGCCTAGTTCGTCCACTGCTGGACATAAGCCTTTCCAGAACTTTGCCACTCCCAGCGGTCATCCTGGAAGAATTGCCCATACTCACACACGCTGGGCAGGCGGGATGGTGAGCGTGGTGCCGGAAACCTCGCACCAGTGACGCCACTGCCAGTCACCAGTCTGTTCCATATAAGGTCCTGCTATTAGGGATGGATATACCGCCATCCATCGGTCCCAGGTATGGCGGGCCTCCTGGTTTTTTGTCTGTGAGCTGTCCTCTTACTCTCCCCCGAATTACTTCGAGGGGGTCTCCAAGTAAGATGGTGGTACCTCCACAGTCGAGCCCGGCATCAGCTCTACCACCTTCTTGCAATTAGAACATCATATTTATCTCTATCTAAATAGTAAAACCCGCTTTGGAGAAAAAGCACCGATTATGTTGGTGGTGTAACCAAGCGGAACAAGTAATAATAAAAAAACAGTCCATGGAAGTTTAGTTTTTTCAAAGGAAAATAAACTTTTGCTCCATCCAACTTATCTCAAAACCAACGAACAGACATGTTCACTATCTTTATTTAAAACGGAGAAGCACTATGAACTCCAGACACGTTGAGTTATATACGAGCGCAACTCAAACTTCGCATGTAACAGGCTCCTTAGATATTATTCGATAAAGTGCTGAACTTAAACCCGGCTGAAAATTTATGGTTTACGGAACCCCGCTGGAGTTCCCTTGGCTCCCGTTACCGCAGCCACTTGCTTACATTTCCGAACCTATTCGAAGATAATCTATTACCTCTTGATTTGGCGGTACCATACCTGGTATTGAGATGAATTTCTTACGAATATTTTATTGTCTTTTTAGGGTTCCGTAGTACTTAAAAGGTACAAAAGGAACCTTTATGGTGAGACTCCGTTGTCCGTCTGTCCATCCGTATGTTATAGCATCATAACTCTTGCACCGTTAAAGATAAAGAATTGAAATTTAGCACAAATAATACGGTGATAAACAAAATTAAAATTTGAAAATGTTCAAGATGTTACAAAATTCAAAATTCAAATTCAAAATTCAAAAAGTTTATTTTGCAAAGTAGGTATATATAATACACGTTTCACAAGTCAAATTTTAATCTTATAAAAATATATGTAATAAACTACTTAGATTAAATGTTTATTTAATTTATGTAGCAATATATATACAATTAAAATTATAGGTAAAATATTATTATACAAAGTGAAATCCAATCAACCGCCCGAACCCATACCGGAGACCCGGCCAGGGACCAGGAACAAGGTTCAATGATCACCAACCGAGCCCCCAGCACGAATCCAGGCGGCCGACCAAATCCCATCCTATATACTACATAGTAATAGGTTACGTATATAAATACATGCCTACCTCCGCCCATTCGATTAGTCTTGCTAAGAAGAACGGGCAAGAAACTTGGCAAGATCATGTCTTTTTTTTAACATAAACTTAAACTATACATTGAATTACTTATATCTACTTTAACCAAGGGATAAGAAAATACAAGACAGCAGGAATTCAGGTTAATGAAAAAAGAAAAACATATATATCTTTGCCTACCTGTCTCATATAGTCTATTTCCTTTTACAGTCTGTAATCAATTAATGTTAACTCTTAAGAGGAATCAAAAGTTAGGAAATTATATTAATTAATTAAATTATTATAGTATATTTCAAATACCATGGCCCGATTCCACTTAAGACGGTCATTAGGTGTTAACAATAGAATTAGTGATAACAAAAGATACCTGGCCAGACCCTTTTGCGGTGTGGTATTTTACACGCAACCTAATGATCTTGATCGTTTAACCAAGTAATCTTTATGAATGTAAACAATATTTCATGTTAGTTGTCATCTGACTACGTTAGTGATTACACGTATACTGTCAATAACAATGTTTCAACCTTGGGTAACATCCATAAGTGACCCGTCTAGTGGTGAAGTTAGTTCGCAGCAACGTAAGAAAAGATTTTTAAGCAAGGACGCTCAAGATGTGGTGATAAGTGTTTATAAAACTTTGTTAAATCGAATGGGCGAAAAAGGTGTAATTAAAGAAACATCGATATTCACCAATGTTCCGGAAAGGACAGTTAAAAGGATTGTCTCATCACCCTCATCAGGACCAAGATATCTTCCCCGAACACGAATAAAAGCTTCTTTTACAAAAATTGATAATTTTACAGAAGAATTTGTGAAAAGAACTGTGTACGACTTTTATCGAAAAAATGAAGTTCCAACGCTCACAGAGATTCATCAAACATTATTAGAAAGCGATGTGGGCTTTCCATATTCAGAAACGACACTATGGAGACTTTTACGAAAACTTGGTTTTAAATATGGAAAGTTAAATGAAAGAAGAATCATAATGGAAACTTCACGGCTTAAAAAATTAAGAGAAGAATTTATTACCAGTATAAAACTAAAGAGGTCTTCAGGAAAAAGTATTGTATATTTGGACGAGACTTGGTTTGACACCCACGATACATTGAAAAAAGGATACAGGGACAATTCTCAAAATTGTTCGACAAATACTCCATGTTCAAGAGGCAAACGTTTAATTATATTGCACGCAGGCACTGAAAATGGTTGGATTCCAAGGGCTCTTCTTGTCTCGAGCAAACATTTGAAAAACTCAAGTGCAGACTATCACGAAGACATGTGTTCGGAATTGTTCGAAAGATGGTTCATAGAGCAGCTTTTACCCAATATCCCTGCCAACAGCGTTATCGTTATGGATAATGCATCTTATCATAGCCGGCAAGACGAAAAAATTCCCAACACAAATACAAGAAAAGCGGATATAATAGCTTTTTTAAGAAGGCGTCATGTTACTATACCTGAGAAAATAACTATTAAGAAGTTGTTGGAAATTGTAGAAAATCAAAAGTTTGAAAAGAAATACGTCATCGACAAAATAGCGGCTGAGGCTGGGCATGAAATTTTAAGGCTTCCCCCCTATTATTGTGTGTTAAACCTAATCGAGCTTATGTGGAGTCATGTGAAAAAACAAATTCGTAAGACGAACATTACACCAACAGTGGGTGATACCGTAATTCAAAATTTAAGAACTGTGGTAGTCAATACGAACCCCACGCTTTGGAAAAATGCTTGTGAGCATGTCATCAAAGTGGAGAACGACTTTTTAACCCACCCTGTGTATCCATTCATCATAAACACCTGCAAAACCTCAAGTTCGGAAGAAAATATGTCAGAAAGCGAATGAATCTTATATTTTTTATAATTAATGGACCTATATGTTAAACGTAAATCAATTAAGCTAGTCGTAACTTAAGTTATCTGAATGTCTGTACTTGTTAATTATTAGACGTTACATGTAATAAATATAAAGATACCATAGTATTATTATTAAACATTAATGTAAATAACTAATCATACGTATTTTTATTTTCAAGTACCAACATTTCTTAGTCACGCTTTAGTTACATACAGATTGCACCGACGCGTGCCAATTTGAAGTGCTCCAAATTAGATAACAAAAGGCAAACATTATGAGCCCCATTGTTAAGTTTCAAGTGCAATAGGGCCATGGTATTTGAAATGTACTATACCTACTATCATCAAAATCAGTATCGCTATACTGATAGGACACCATATGATAGGATAGGATAGGATAGGTAGAAAAAGGCACCTACGTCATCGCAGCACACGGGGCTAAGATCTGATGGCCTTATGACCCTCAATACTATAGATACAAAGATTGCTGGCAAACCTTAGTCGCCTTTTTAGACATCCACGAGAAGACAAAATCAAAAATCTAGGTCCTATATGGTATTTAATAGGATCTTATTCGGTTTTCACATTAACATCTATTTCCTGTCAAGAATTCTAAAATGGTTATCATTTTGCGCATCAATAAAACTTACGCACATATGTATGTTATAAGTAGACTTTTCCATTATGATCAATCTTCATGTGTAGACAGAATTAATTTCACTTTATCATATCATAGCATCAATCTATCTCAGTATAACAGATCCGTCTTCAGGCTAATGGTGAATGTGGGTGATAGCCCCAAATTTTACTGAAATGGGACCCCTGTCGCACACTGGCCTAAATAAATGAAGCTAATATGTCATACGGACAATGAAAAGCCTCGAGCTATTGTGATCCCATAGAGGACAAGCCAGAATACTGTACAGGCCCCCGCAGTAAATAATGCACATCGGCTATCTTCGGCTTCGTAGAGCGTTGTGTCTGGACTGTTTCGTGAGATGACGCTACGATACGATGTGCATTATTTACTGTCGGGATCTGTAACACACGTCAGAATCCCAAGTTCATTTAAAATTCAACCCCATAATAACCACGTATAGTCAGGGGATACTTGTGAATAAGGCACGAAACATTTAACTGTGCATAAGGACGACTAAATAGAGGGTGTAAATAGATAGATAGATAGATAGATAGATAGATAAGATAGATAGATAAAACATTTATTCACTATTACAATACGTACGTATATAACGTATATTACAATACGTAATTCACATTCAACACAATCAAACATTTACATTAAGTCCCTTAATACCGCCAAATGGGTACTTTCTAAAGCCTACTCCTCTTTTATGGCCAAACCAAAAATATTGAAAAAATGTATTATGGATTATCAACTCTAGGATAACATATGCAACATTTTTCTTTTTCGTACCACCAAAACTTCTGTATGAAAAATTGTTTTAACTGAATGGTGTTTTTTTGGCTTGAATTCCCTACTGCTCCTAAGCGGCTTAGGCGATTTAATTAATTTATGCTTTGATAAATAGGTAAACTTGATAACTATAAATATAATATAGAATTATTCAAACGAACAATCACGTCCATGTGAAAAGTATTATTTTCTCTTATTTTGCCCTATCAAGGACGCAGCGAGCGTCGTAACAGCCACCACGCATTGTGCACTGATATGTACGTTATTTCAATGTCATTTCCGTTGATATTCATACAGACAAACATCGAGCTGCTAATTTGGCGACGGTAATCGCCTTAGCAATAAAAGACAAGGAACGAGTTTTAAAAATAATAATAATGAGACAGATACATAATTATGGACATAATTACAATAGTAAAAGGGCTCCGACTCAGTATTTGCTGCAAAGATTCACAATGCAGCATTGGTCATTCTGCCGGAACCGTGGAAGAGCGACGTGCTGCACTTTTAATTTCGTGTAGTTAACTTAATTAAGAAATAAATAATATAGTATGTAAAAATAAAAATGTATAATATGGTTATATAATATCTTATATTATATTATATTATATAGTTATGGAAGGACCTAGTCTCCATGTCACCAGGGAATCCTAGTATGGAGGCTAGTGTCACAATTTAGTATGTAAGATATTTGTTGGTATCAATAAATATATTTTTCAAATATTTTTCATGTATCTCGTAGGAGGAAGGTTTATTTTGCCTTAAAAACGCCCGTATCCGGTCCGTGCATTTTTGTTTAAATATTTCCTAAGCTAACGGTTTGTGTGGGTATTTTTCGTGGAAAACGTGGCTCAGTATGATCAGTAGAGTATTTAGTTTAATTTAAAGGTAGCAGTCTGCTTACACCCGGTATACTGAGTTTCGTACACGTCCATTAAATTCAGTTTTATCGCAGAGGCACAAATAATATTTAAGGAAAACACAATTTTTTCACTTTTTTATATAAATAAAAAAAACATAAATATATTGTTGACTTTCATGAAAAAGAAACCGCGTTACATTGTTAAACTATGTTTCACAAACTTTATTCATGCTGTCACTTTCCTACTTATGACATTACTGATCTGTTGTTTCACGCACAATTTATTATTATACATTGGCTTCCCAAAGTTATTTTTTGTGTTATTTTTCTCTGGTCAAAAAGTACCTACCGTGTGTAGTTATAGCCTAATAACAAATTATCAAAAAAACTCCAACTAACATTTATTTATTTATTATAAATTTTTATTGAATTATTATTTTAATTAATAATTAAAATATAATAAGAAACTAAAAACAAAAACAAAACATAAGACTAAAAATTAAAAGAGATATTTCTTTTACCTTCTTAGTTGGCTACTAATGAGAAGGATGTGCTTGCTTTTCTGAGCATAGCTTCTCAAAAGGGGGCTGAAGTTTGGAAATTGCCACTCTACATTTATTTGCGACTTGTACTTGTTCTTTATTGCTGCAACTGCAGAAAAGCCTGTTTCACAAAAGTACGATGTCGCAAATGGTAATAGAACCGTCAATTCTGCAATACTGATGGCATATTCATCCGAAACTGAGCTCCAAAATTCAAGCAGTTATCTTTGTCTTATTAAGCAGCTTAAGGCTGGAGTCACAGGACAATTCTATTAATTGTTCTTCTTCTTCCTTGACGCCCCTGGGATAGTGCCGCGATGCCCATGGACGTCGCGACGCAAACTTTGGGAAGCTCTGATATAGGTAATTGTAACGTAAAGCTGACTGAGAGGCAAAATATGGCAACTCATTTCAGTAAATCCTCTTAAGTGCACGTGTAATTTGTATTAATAGCTTCATCAGCGGCGTAATTAGATACTGGGATATGACGTCAATATCATTGAGTACAAATATCTGTATTATATACCTACTACTACCTACTTAGTTGTATAAGTAAGGATTCACGGGAACGTGCCGTGATCTGAACCAATTATAGTGTTGGTTTATCAAGAGTATCAGCCCGTAATCTTATCTGTTGTTTAATATATTGCGTACAATTAATAGTAACTGAAATGTACCTAACTGAAAAATCTAAGAGTCAAGGAATAAAATCGGCACTATACAAAAGGTTCATATTAAAGTGCAAATTCACCTCGCATTCCAAGAATTTCGTTTTAAATCGGGCCTCTGTAAATTGTATGATTGCTAGAACATCGCTACACTTTTCCAGTTTTCTTCGCGTAACTCTCTTTATTATATTCTATAGAATATTTGTTGAAATTCGTCTGAGCTGACATACTAAATTTTATTTTTAAATACGGCTTTAACACGCACATGTGATTACTGTTGACTATATGCCAATTGTTTCACCGATACAATACAAAATTGGCAACGACGACGTTCAGTCGTCCTCTTAGAAACGACATTCGCCTTGAAAATGCCGAAATTTTATCAGTGAAACAGTTGGTATATAGTCAACAATAATCAACATTGTGTGTTCAAAACTCTGTACTCAATTTTTTATTTTATATTCATTCATTCAATAATTTTTGTCAAAAAAATTCTTTTCTCAAAAAACCTAATTAAAAGTTTTAGCACAGTTTTTGGAATACAATTTCAAATTGATACCTAGCTTTATAATATTTACCTCAGAGGTAAAATGACCTTTAAAAAACAGACACATGGACGGACTGGGCACATGAGCGTTCCTTTTTCTCATTTTCAAGTACGGTACCCTAAAAACAAAGTCCTTTGTCATTAAGGGGCTATACCGTGAAAATTTACACTTTTTGAAGTTATTTATCTGCTCTTTTAATGAAGTTCCAAGTAAAATAAATTAATATAACAATTTTGGAACCTTTTACTAGATTTTGGTCTATCAGAAACGCGATAGGAGGAATTTCATTTGATAGAAATAATTATTGAAATCAGGTCTAAATTTACACTTTTTTTGATATTCTGACAAATTGGGATAGCATACAGACTTGAAAAATATTCATTTAGATGGGTTTTAACTACACCTAAATTACTGGTTATGGAATTTTTTGTAGCTATTTTAGTTAATTTTGAATTAATTTAAAACCGACTTTTTGTCAATTTTCCCCGATTCCGTCCCTTTCGCACTGCGGGTCTTTCTGCCTGGAGTAACGGGGACCTTTGCTAGCACGGTATATCACCTTAACAGTCACTAAGCGTTTTAAATTGTTTTAACCATAGTTATATTATACATTTTATAAACAGTGGCGGCGGCGCCACAAAGCGGCGGTAGCTCAGGGGTAAAACGCTGGCCTCTCAATCTTGAAATCCAGATTCGATCCCCGGCCGGGCATACAACAATGAGTTTTTCAGAATTTATGTGCGTAGTATTTCTTTTTACCACATGCTGAACGTTGAAGGAAAACATCGTAAGGAAACCTGCATGCCTTAAAAAGCATGTATTTGTGCCTGAAGTACGGCTCACCATCCATCACGTTGGGACGCAATAATCGTCGGTGAAATGTGACTTGTCGTGACGTTATACTTATGGTTTATACAATATTTATATATTTTATAACCCACGATACGAGTAGATATAAATAAAAAGTTTAACATTTTAGATTTCCCTGCCGGTACCAATTAGCTACAAGACTATTGGTATTGCCTTAAGAGGCTACAGTAAGTTAAATTAGCAGCTCGAAATATGTCTGTACAATTATCGACAATAACGAAATAGAAATAACGTTCATGTCAGAGTGCATTGCAAAGTGGCTGTTACGACGATCGCTGTGTCGCCGGGTAGCGCAAAATAGAGAAAATAATGATTTTCACATGTGTTAAGTTTGATATTTAAAAGTTTTACACATCATTGTGTTGGATTTTTGTATTGCTCGTGTGTGTGTATAAGTTTTAACCTTGTCTCTTTTGAATTTAAAAAGTTTAAACTATTTATCAGTTTTTTAAGGCATTTGAAAGGTTATTAAAGGTATTTATTTTCTCGTTGTAGGTTAAAGCTTTTAAGATTTTAAAACATCACAATCACGGGACATGGGTCAATATGTGTGATATATTTTTTTCAAAGTTTTGTAATATTTATATAGAAAGTTTAAACCAATTTAAAAACGTCTGTAAACGCAGTTTTGCTTCTGAAGCCCCTTAAATGTGTCTATAATTTTGCTGCTAAAACGGTTAAATCCAAGCTGATTCTTAACTCCAGTAACCCTGTCCAATCGAAGCTGGATATTGTCCAACAATTAGTGCGAATGCATTTGCATGCTGAGTGCAGCTCTGCACCAAACAATCACAAGGGGTACAGGACCGGACATCGGATAGAGTGGGAGCCGAGGGATTATTTTCACCATATTTTCTACACTGAAAACTTTGAAATCGTCAGGGTTATTCTAGGTGCAATTATTTTGTTTGAACTCTTGAATGTTGTACGGACATGACAAACTCATAGTCGCTAAATTCGTTTACAAATAGGAATCCCGAACTTCTGGTGGCTGAACGTTCTTACGTTATTATGAAAATAATAAAATATTATATATAATATTATGAAAACAAATAATTTGTTTTTTTTTTATTATTAAATTACGCTATCTATACGTGTTACTTAACTAAGCTATCCGTTTGTGAGCAATTAAAAAACATTAACACAATCGAAGAAAAGGCTAAAACAAGAAAAAAAAATACATAATTGTTACGACATGTATTCTTGAGCGGGTGTCAGATGTATTTCTGAGTGTCATTTCAAAGTCAACACTTATTGACTTGTTGTTGCAACAGTAAACCCTCTTTTCCCCGACGATTTTTATATCCCAACGTGATAAGCGCCTTATCGTCGTATTTAGGGCTTGCAGGTTAACCTCAGAGTATTTTCCTTCACCGTCAACAAGTGGTAAGTATACAAATATATACATAAATTCTTAAAAACTCATTGGTGCTGCTTGCTCGTCCGATAGGATTTAACCTGGGTCTCAAAATTGAAAGGCATCTTACTGACTGCGCTTCCACTGCCACGTAAAAAAATAGATAAAACATTACAAACTATAACATTAATGGACGCGTGTCTTTGTCCTGTAGTGAAATATCAGTAGATTTTTTATATTAACTGATTAATTAGTTATAGCAAAGCACAAAACGTTTAGAATGTTTGAATAATTTTCCTATTATTTCCAAAGTTTGCGATAGCGATATTAGTCACTTTTAGTATGAAATCGTGTCAGGTGACGTTAAGGGGCTATACCGTGAAAATTGACACTTTTTGAAGTTATTTATCTGCTTTTTTAATGAAGTTTTAAGTAAAATAAATTAGTATAACAATTTTGGGACTTTTTACTAGATTTTGGTCTTACAGAAACGCGATAGGAGGAATTTCATTCGATAGAAATAATGATTGAAATCAGGTCTAAATTTACACTTTTTTTGATATTCTGACAAATTAAGATAGCATATAGACTTGAAAAATATTTATTTAGATGGGTTTAAACTACACCTACATTACTGTTAATGGAATTTTTTGTAGCTATTTTAGTTAATTTTGCATTAATTTAAAACCGACTTTTTGACAATTTTCCCCGATTCCGTCCCTTTCGCACTGCGGGTCTTTCTGCCTGGAGTAACGGGGACCTTTGCTAGCACGGTATATCATCTTAAGCTCACTTTGCCAATAACTTCATATTTTTTCTACCGTTTTTAGCTTTTAAACGTAATTAATTTTCATAAAAATCTGAATGTAGGACATAGGCTCATTATAGCCTTCCTGTAAATTTGCTCTCGGCCCAACAGAACTACGCAGTAGCCGGGTCACAGAGCCAGGCTAAGTGGAACAGAGTCTGGGACTGAGAGAGTTAGCACTCTATACAAGTTATATATCAGAATTCGATGTTTTTCTATTGAAAGGAATGATTGTAACAAATCAAAATTTCGTGGGCCTTTCTCAGAATGATTTCGTTCAAAACGGCCCCATACCAAAGTATATCGAAAATATTAAATTTCGTTTCATTATTTGTTATTTTTACCCTACATATGTTAATGAAAAAAAATACTGTAAGTATACCCGTATTGTTTTTTTTAGAGACGTATATATATAAATACTCAAATTAAATAATAATACATTATTATCTATGCTATATACTCGTATAAAAGAATGCCATGACCGACAGATCTATCAGCGCCCAGACCCAACGGCTGCCCCTTAATGTATGAAATAAAAACAGAGAGTTCAAGATACATAAGTAAGAGGAACTCTGGAACGGTTGGGGGACCTATCAGATGCCTTAACTATAATGGTAGCGTAGTATACTAATAGTTAAACAATATTCCAAAGATACAAAAATTTTTTAGTTAAAGTATCACAACATTCATATTTTTTTATCTCTTTGGCTGTGTGGTTCTTAGACTTCTTAGACCATTTAACACGGGACGTGGCAAGTGCGACTCTTTGTAATAAATTCCGCGGGAGAGGAGGTCAACATGCATTAGCACACATTTACTCACTAACACACACTTTAGCGAAAAAAATGTTACGTCACACTAAATCAAAAGCTTCTTTTTCTTCTTCGTGTGGAAACAAATTAATTGAAGTTTTAAGTAGCTATTGTAATAGCTTTGTCATTAGCCTGCATCAGGTCTAAGTGAATGCTGGAAGCCAAACACAATCAAAAGCTGTAACAGAAACACTGATAGCTTGGGCCGTGACCTTCTTTTGCCTATCCTCAAAACCATTCTTCCTCCTCTTACACACATAATTACTTTTCACTTTCTTCAAGCAGTTTTCCTTCTCTATGGGAAATGGCATAAGTACATGGTCCCAATTCTAAAAACTACTAATCCTACCACATTCAAGAATTATCGACCTATATCTATCTTACCGTTTTTTTCCAAAGTGCTTGAACGAGTGGTCAATTGCAAACATTTGAATTTTCTTCACACGAATAACCTCCTTAACCCCTTTCAATCGGGATTTCGTCCATCCTGCTCTCCTGTGCTGTACCTACTCTGCTCTTATTAAAGTTACCGATGATATCCGCCAAGCTATGGATCAATTAGGGTGATGTGACAGTTAGAGTTCCACAGGGCGGGGTTCTATCTCCTTTGCTATTCTTTGTTTTCATAACTACTCTTGTCTCTTATGTGAACTTCAGCTCTTATCACCTCATTGCCGATGACTTGCAGCTGCATTTATCTTGCAAGCAAGACTCATTGTTTCATGTTGTTCACAAGTTAAATATATATCTTGATTCTATTAGTGTTTGGACCGAGCAGTACGGACTTTTAGTCAATCCTGCTAAGACGTAAGTAATAATTTTAGGAAGTAGGGCTCTAGTGGACAAAACTGACTTACATACTTTAATACAAGCTTGTTTCAATAATACACCATTACCATACTGTACTGAAGTAAAAAATCTGGGTTTGTACATCAGACATAACATGTCTTGGGATTTATAAGCAGCAAGAAAATATTTGCATCTATGCATGCCTTTAAACGCATACAAAACTTTCTACTATACTCTGATAAAGTTACTCTTGTTAATTCGTTATTGCTATGGTATCCCGACCTCACTGAGGAACTCCTTAATAAGCTTGACCGACTTCTCAACTTATGCATCCGTTACATATTTGGACTGCGTGCGTAAGTATGATCACATTTCTGAATTCCGCACTCAATTGGCTTAACATCAGGTTCCATAGATATTCCAATGTTTTGATCTTTCTTTATGGTATTTTCTCCATAATCCAAGTTCCCCATTATATCTTAAAGAACGTTTAGTGCCCCTTTCATCCCTCGATATCATTCAAAGGCTCAGTAGAGCTTGGCTTCTTAGTACATCTGAGCAAAGTTTATGCGTGTATACAAATTATTTTATAGTGAGTGCAATACATTTGTGGAATAGTTTTCCGCTACACATTCGTGAGACTCCGCCTGTATCAGTTTTCAAGAATAAGATAAAACAACACATTCTTGATTTATGTACGTACATTTTTAAGTGGTATATGTATTGTATAACTAAATTTTTTACTCCTCTGTTTATTAGCATGTAATATAATATAGTTTACTAAGAATTTGTGTAATACACCTATATATTTAAATCGTTACCCTATAATATTTTGACATTATGGCACTACCCTCAACAACTTCCCCGTTACCAAAGGTTAGCTGGTATAGAATACTTTTTATCTTGTGCAATAAAGTATTTCAAAATTATTATTAAACACAAAACGAGCACACATACAAACTTACATGAATAAATTTTTCATGTACTTCGGCAGATGGGAATCCGTGCGCTTGCCTAGTCCCGTGTTATATGGTCTAAGGTGTGATTCCACTCTTTAGGAAGCTAAAACATCACATGTAATATCAGTAGATCGGCTAAGTGGAGTAGGGAGGGTCAGTGAAGATTGTAATATGTAGATTAGATCCCAATGCGATGCCGTAACGACAACTGCTTTGTATTTCGTTGTTAAATTGTCTTTTGTACAGGCAACCTGTTGTTTGCAAGTGTATTTGTTACACAGATATTGTATTCCTGTGTGTGATTGTATACGTTTCCTCATTAGAGGTAGATCAAAGGAAGGTTGTGCTCATTATAATGCACTCGGTTGGAGTGAATGAGCCGATAAGCTTGGAGACATTGTTATTTCATTATTTTGGTGGTGACAAAGTTATTTTAACATGCCGTTTATATTTTAATAATATAATTTTGACAACCATGGTATATTTAATAAAAAAAAATATATATAACACTTAAATATAACGTTAAAAACTTGAAAACCAGAAATAAATTATACAATTAAATTAAACTTGAGGATAATCCTGGTGATATTGTGTTAGAAAGCTTGTACATTATTCGCGACACGTGAGATGGTGTATCTGATACAACACGACAATTCTAGCAAAAACATCATTGAAGGAAATGTGGAGGGGGAAAGAATAGAATAGAATAGATTTTTATTTGTTTTCCAAAATACATTAAAGAACTACTTACTCGCTTATTTAAGAAAAAGCTGTTTAGCTGGTTGTCTGTAAAATTATTTTATTCTACTAAAAAGTTTATAGATCTTAACCTAGAGAGATTATTATTGTATAAAATTAAGAATGTAGAATTAATACTTATCCTATTATAACTGTAAAATAATATAATCTTACCGTTTTAAATTTTGCATGCCTATTTGGGCAAATTGTGCTGAACTATATATAATTTATAACAAATTATGTACCACAATTTATGCAAATAAATATCTTTATCTTTATCTTTAATAATACAAACATTTTAAAATAAATCTGTTAAATTTTGAAGCATTGAGGCGAAAATAAAATGGTCAAAGACTTGGCATGTAGCTATTAAGCATGCAGATTAATAGCAGCCGATTTTCAGTCTAAGCCAAACATCGGTATATAATAAGTTGAAACAAAGTTAAAAATAATTACATTAAATTACAAAAACGTTGAAACAGTACGTTTTTTTTTTATTAGGTAACATCGTCAATGTTAGAAACTTATACACATAAAACTACATTAAAAAACTTGAAAAAATAAAAAAACATAAAATGCAGAATTAGGAACGGATCCCAATAACCAAAGAAAGAGAGGAACGTCTAAAAACGTTTTAGGAGAACATTCATGGATCAGGTGAAAGAGAAAGTAGATGTCGTGTCGTATCAACAAGTTAAATAAAAGGCGGAGTGCAGAAGTGAATGAAGAGTACTCCACCGACAAGAGCACAGATCTTAAGGTGATTACCCACGCCAACGGCCTTGAGCAATCGGCCTCACCTCCGGGGAGTTACAGGCGCTGCTCCCCGCATGCCTCTGCGCAGACGCCCCGCGCCCCTCTACAAAGATCGCTAGCGTCGAAATGATTCACACCTCGTAGCGAGGTAGAAATAAATTTATGTAGCATTGTTTTATGCGTAAACCTATAACTATAACTTTTGAAGCTCAATAGGCTGTGGTGCTGTAACAGAGAGATGTGACCATTCTGTTCCTACTACTACACGGTGATATTTTGGTAGTTTTGAAAACAAACTAGTGATTATAGTAATCGCGAACTAGTGGTGATAGTACTGAAATCGCGAAAATATATAAAACATATACAAAAAAATCGGTTATGTGAGGATACCCGAAAGTGACCAAGTTGATATTGGGGTCAGACCTTTATAAATCTTGGGCTTGAGCGGTAACAGACGAGCGTCACTTTGCAGTTGGTAACCGTCAACAGTAGGCCCACCATGAGTTTGGCACTCGATATACGTTAGCGACTGCGTAAAATATAATGTATTGGAAATTCTGGTTCCTCTCGTATACCGCTAGAACCGCTAAACTCATACAAATGTTTTACGCTGTCGCTAACGTGCATCGAGTGCCAAACTCATGGTAGGCCAGAGGCACAGTATTATACTGTGCCAGAGGATTGAGGTAACTAATGTCGGAGGTAACCGTCTAATGATGGTAGCGTCAGCCGTCGTCGGTTGCAGTCAAACAATTTTTCATAAAAAGTGTCTGTTTTTATATTTGAATGATTTTTGAACGATAATGACGAAAAAATATATACAGGGTGGAAAAAATTTAAGGGCCCTGGAGGGGAACTACCTTAAATCCTTTAGTTAGGTCATTTTACTGAAAGGAAACATTCCTTTATTTTTTAAAAGAAACAAAACTGCATTCAAAGATATTCTGAAATTCGCTTGTCTCACCCAGGAATCAAACCAATTAAAAATTAAAAAAATAAACCCGCGCTATTTTATCATACGAATCGGTAGGATTATTGTTCAGAATAAAATTTGTATAATAAACATTTGGTCTTACACTCATCTGTTGTACGAGATACTCATGAAATGAAATATTTATTACAAGTTCTTTGATAACAATGCCTAGTACTGTTCACTTGTAACAAGTAAATGACACGTTATAATTTTCTTATCTCTCTTACATCCAAAGACATCGTATGAAGTAAAAGCTTGCTAATGTTATTTATCTTAAGTACCTTGTTGAAGACTTCAATAAGAAAATCGTTAAATGGTAATAAGAAATGTATGCAGAGCACAATTACTTCTTGCACTAGGCTTACTGACGAAAAGTTTAAAAAAGGAACGTATTTTTTTTTTCAAATTTGAAGTTCGAACCATAAATTTCGTTCGAAATTCAAATTTTGTTTTGTTTTGCTTTCATTCCGTGCTGTCATTGTGTAATAATGGCGTATAATTATTACTTTACAAGTGAACAGTATTAGGTATTGTTAATAAAAAACTTGTAATAAATATTCAATTTCATGGGTATCTCGTACAACATATGAGTGTAAGGCTAAATGTTTATTAGGCAAATTTAATCCTGAACAATAATCCTACCGATTTGTATAATAAAATAGCGAGGGTTTATTTTTTTAATTTTTAGTTGGTTCAGTTCCCGGGTGAGACAAGCAAATTTTAGAAGATCTTTGAATGCAGTTTTGTTTCTTTTAAAAAATAAAGGAATGTTTCCTTTCAGTAAAATGAGCTAACTAAAGGATTTAAGGTAGTTCCCCTCCAGGGCCCTTTCATTTTTTCCATCCTGTATATTGATAAAATATAATTTTGTTACAATTTTTGTTAATTTCGGTGCTTTTAGAGACTTGAGTGGTATGTATCGGTTATTTGCGGGTCTCATAATAAAACCGATAGTATGTAATATATTTGGGTACTCAGAAACGGTTTCAATGATGTTGATGCAACTTTTAGATTTTATTTTTATGAAGATTGTATTCGCACGTAAAATAAACAAAACACATATTTTTTTAATCTGTAAATTTTAATTATGTTACGTAATCTGTACCACAGTTTCACCTCGCTAACACTTGTAAGCTCTGATCTGCAGGTAAATCCTCAATTTGGTAAATATATGTATATATTTTCTTGATCATGAGTCTTCTGCTTTTTATTTGTTCTTCACTTGAGATGAGTTAAATTTTTTGTTGTGCTCTTTGTTCTTCATTTTCTTGTTCTGTACTTCGTTTATTTCATTGTTCTGTACTGCGGTCTTCATTTTCTTGTTCTATTATATTGTTATACATTTTCTGTGTGTTTTCCTTTTTGTAATTTTTTTTTTCCTTTTGTTACTTTTTTTGTTGTGCACTTTGTTTTTCATTTTATTGTTCTGTACTGTGGTTTTCATTTTCTTGTTTTATATTTTGTAATACATTTGCTGTAAATTAAAATGAATCTACCAGAATCGAGTCTTTAATCGTCTTTTGTTCAGAGGCTGTCGGATCATTGTCTTTGCCGTTCATTTGTAATGCAATGAATGAGCCTGGAGATGGTGGTGGTCCAAAAGATATTTTTCTCTGAAAAACATAATAAATAAGTTTGAATTTACCTAAGTACATAGTATAATTTTTAACCCACTATAAATTATAAAATACTCAAGTTTCACAAACAAATATAAAACAGAATATTAATTCCTAAATATTTACCTAAATTCAAGGATATTACCACGTTATAAAAAAAGATTGGTAAATTCTCAAACCTACCGGAATCGACTCTTCGATAGTCTTTTGTGCAGACATTGTTGGATCATTGTCTTTGCCTTCCATTTCTGAAGCAATGAATGAGCTTAGAGATTGTGGTGATCCAGACGATGCTTTTCTCTAAGAAACATAACAAATAACGCTGAATATGTTTTAATACGGAATATAATTTTTTACGTACTAGGCTGTCGGGTGACAGTTGGTAACCCTATGTCATTAAATAACAAGATGTGACCAATTCGTAGTGGTGTAGAAAAAAAACTACATCAAAATAAACAGAGTTGGCTCGACGCAACCTGAAAAATTTTGTAAAGTCAGCAAAAGCAGCACAATTTTATTGATTAAAAAAAATCACATCATCAAGTATATATCATCGATAGAGCGTATAAAAGGTGCTAAAGAAAGCTTTTTTTCATATAAAAAGATATCCGATAAAATCAGGCTGATATTAGTACCAACATAGGACATGCAAACCTTATTTTTAAGCACCTTGTGATACGCTATACCGAACATAGTACTTGCTACTTATTGACGTAATTTTTGTCAGAAAATTTGCGTTGTTTTTGCTGACTGTATAAAACGCTCTAGGTTGCGCATAGCCAACCCGGTTTATTTTGATGTAGTTTTTTTTCTACATCACTACGAGTTGGTCACATCTTGTTACTCGATGACATAATGTTCCCGAATGTATTCCGACAGTCTACTATTCTATACCATAAATTGCCACCGAATGACGTTAGCGTCAGCCGTCGGTTGCAGTCGACCATACAACGCTGACAATACCATCAATCGAGTACAGTCGGCGCTGTTTGACAGCGTCAGCGCGTCGAATGCAACCAATAGCTGACGCTCACTACCATTGTTCGATGGTAGTCGATGGCTATCGCCAACATGGTTCGACATAAGCATGTGTACGGCTACCGTTTTGAAAGTGATGTTCGTTTGTTGGCACTCTAAATATTTACAAAATTTCAATGACATTACATAATTTCAATGACAATGATATTTGATAGGTGGTAGAGCTGATGCTGGACTCGACTGTGGAGGTACCACCATCTTATTTGGAGACCCCCTCGAAGTAATTCTGAGGAGAATCTCACTGTAAAATTTCTGACTGTAAAAGGAAATAGACTATATGAGACAGGTAGGCAAAGATATATATGTTTTTCTTTTTTCATTAACCTGAATTCCTGCTGTCTTGTATTTTCTTATCCCTTGGTTAAAGTAGATATAAGTAATTTGATGTATAGTATAAGTTTATGTTAAAAAAAAAGACATGATCTTGCCAAGTTTCTTGCCCGTTCTTCTTAGCAAGACTAATCGAATGGGCGGAGGTAGGCATGTACTTATATATGTAACCTATTACTATGTAGTATATAGGATGGGATTTGGTCGGCTGCCTGGATTCGTGCTGGGGGCTCGGTTGGTGATCATTGAACCTGTTCCTGGTCCCTGGCCGGGTCTCCGGTATGGGTTCGGGCGGTTGATTGGATTTCACCTTGTATAATAATATTTTACCTATAATTTTAATCGTATATATATTGCTACATAAATTAAAAAAACATTTAATCTAAGTAGTTCATGTACATTTATTATTTTATTACATATATTTTTATAAGATTAAAATTTGACTTGTGAAACGTGTATTATATATACCTACTTTGCAAAATAAACTTTTTGAATTTGAATTTGAATTTGGAGAGTAAGAGGACAGCTCACAGGCAAAAAACCAGGAGACCCACCATGCCTAGGACCGATGGATGGCGGTATATCCATCCCTTATAGCCGGGCCTTATATGGAACAGACTGGTAACGGGCAGCGGCGTCACTGGTGCGAGGGTTCCGGCACCGCGCTCATCAACCCCCTGCCCAGCGTGTGTGAGTATGGACAATTCTTCCAGGATGACCACCGGGAATCACAAAGTCCTGAAACGGCTTATGTCCAGCAGTGGACGAACGAGGCTGATGGATGGATGGAATGACATTACAGGTTACATGCACAGATTATTTTGAATTAATATATTGTCAGGTCTTGGTCTTTTTTGCAGATTTTGTCGGATTATTTTCTTTGCCTTCTGTTTCTGGTGGTCTCTTTTTAGATGCCCCTGAAATAATATATCAACTATATGTATTATACCTACAATTCTAGTTATTCAACTATCTCTACATAATATTACAGGTATAAATACCACGGTTTTGATATGCCTGCCTGGAACATATTTTTCTGAAATGAACTAAAACAAGTATTTCAAATAGTGCTCCGGTCCAAAAAAACAGGTCGGAAGCGGAGCTAAACCATATACATAGTCCGAGCCTTGATACTTGGGTAGTTTATTTAGCTGGATAGAAGTAAAAACAAAATTTTGAGCAACGTTTTTTGCGTGAATTGTTGCTTATAGCTGTTTATAATAATAATTATACCTATACATTGTCATGATAGGAATCCCCGAGGGGGCTTTGGAGGTGTTTCGAGTGTCTCCGCACTCGGTACACCCGCGTTTCACCGACGATAAGTATGTCCCAACGTGGTTGGTGGTGACTTCGGGCACAAAACATTCAGCAAGTAGTAAGTATTAGTAAATACTATGCACAAAAATTCCGAAAAACTCCTTGGTGCATGCCCAACCGAGGCTTGAACCTGGATCTCAAAATTGAGAGGCCTGCGTTCTACCCATGAGCTACTATATTATAATTTTTCTAAAAAAAGTTCCTTGCTAACTCGTCAAACTTCTAGTTTATTATAGCGTCCACGCGCGAACGTCACAGCACAATTTATTCTCTAAATAACTAAGTCCATTGCCGAAAGTACTCCCTGAACGCACACAAATAAAAATCCTTATAAATATTTTCGCAAACATGTCATCAGACGCCAGGGTGCGGTACGTGGCAACGAGTGACACAGCCTCCCCGTCTGAACGCCACTGCATGACTGATGCCTGCGCCCGCGCAGAGCACCTCTTAGCCTTTGACCTTGAAATCTTACATATTTCGATATTTTTAATAGAAAAAGTTACTGGATATACTTGAGATATGTTGCATTTAAAGTTCAACAGATTCTTAATTTTTTGGCGTGTAAATATTTCCAAACGTCATAGCAGATTAGGAGGAGTAGGGAATTTAAGCCAAAAAAACATCATACAGTTGTTTTTTTTTTTAATATAGAAGTTTTGATCGTACGAAACCAAAATTTGTTGCAAATATTTTTAAAGAGTTTGTATTTCATATATATTTTTTTCAAGCCATTTGGTTCAGCCGTAAACGAGGAGTAGGCTTTAGAAAGTACACATCTGGCTGTATTTGAAGGATCAAGCGCCTTAAGTTAAATTGAATTGATTTGAGATGGTGTATTTCATTTCATTTTTAAGGAATGGTTTTTCAACTTTTACTTAATTTTGACACTCACAATAAATAGTAGTTTTATTTCGTGTATTTTCTACATTCAGACATATTTAAAGAGCGTTTCGACGCATTTAGCAAAAAAATACATTTTGGCAATAAACTTTATTGGTTTTCCTGTGATTTTGTAGCAATAATTCACACCTATTCTAAAAAGCACACATTTAAGAACTTAAAATATCTTTACACACATGTAGGGCAAAGTCAAAAGTATCCTTGATGGATGTGGAAGAAGCGAAAGAGTTGTGTTAGGATCGTAGCAGATCGAAATCTGCAGTCTCTGCCTACCCCTATGGGAGACAGGCATGATGTATAATGTATGAGATGTAATCATAGGACGTAATGATGTAATAGTGTACAAACAAGAATGACAAACGAGTATTTGGAAGGATTGCTAACTGTACATCAAATATCGCAGGCAAAATCAGTAATTTCAAAGTCAAATAGAACTTTCAAATACCGTCTAAAACTTCCGAAAAAAAAAAACGCAATATAGTTCGAACCTTTATCTAGGTCTTCCACGCATGTGTCACAAGATCAGATAAACTTTGCTTGATAGAAATAATTCACGAACACAGCATGTAATAAGACCTTTCAAATCATGCCATTTCTATAATTCCACTCTTTTATTAACGAAACATATTTGGTAATATAATAATAATAATAAATAAATCCATTTATTTCAGGCTACAATACAAAAACAACCCATAATTTGTTAGTAACAATAATTCTTATTCTAATATTAGTAAATAAATAAATAAATCATATTGGACTGTACCTATGTGAGTGCTCTCTATATTGCTCTTTAAATTTTCTAGGTCGACCACGTAAGTGGGTTTTAATAAACATATCCCTTATTTTTAAACAATTTAAAAACCGATAAAAACAACGAAAAAGTACAAAAGTGTGGTTATTTTCTTTACTCCTTACACGTAAAGAATAAGACAGAGAGTCACTCTTCTGGGGTAAGAGCGCCTTAAAACTCATATAATTTAGGTACGAGTAGCACGCGAACAATTTTCAATTGTTCATTAGAATAAACGTTAGCTAAGTTATTCGACTAGCGAGTGCTGCGTTAGTTAGTCGAAATTAGTTTAGTTCGACCGCGGAAGCTGCTGGAAGCTGCTCTCTCTGGGGTTCAGTGGCGGATAGAGAGAGGGTGGGGCATGCCCCCCCCCCAAACACCGAGAATGCCATTTAGACTTTTTTAATGCATGTGCTAGTAAAGGCCCACTTTTTATGCATCAAAACCGAACAGAAGGTCGATTATTTTGCCCTAGGGCTTTAATATATGTATATTTTTAATTTATTTACAATAGTTGGCTAACCTGCAGCCTTTCCTGTGTACCATAGACGTTATACTTTTTTTTACACCGTTTAACGGCTATGGATACAGTCCTTTTGAGCCAATTATAATTTAAAGTTCACAAGATTATATTTGTTTTCATTTCCTCACACTATGCATTGAAAAATGTAGTATGATACACGGGCGTGAAAGCAACAAATTACTCGGTTACGTTTAAAACACTCGCTACGCTCGTGTTTTAAATCGTCCTCGTAATTTATTCCTTTGCGCCCTTGTAGCATAAACTACTATTAAAAGAAAGACTTTTAGACAGCTTAGGTATATAAGGCATAAATAGGTTTGCCAGAAGCGTCTCACAAATCCTGTTTTTTTTTTTACTTTTTATTAAACCTTGTCAGAATGCCCCCCCCCAAAATCAAATCCTGGAACCGCCCTTGCTGGGGTTTGTTCTTGATCGACATTCTGTCTAATTAAACTCAAGTGGGAGATAAGTACATAATGGAAATCGATTTTGTTGTTGCTTGAACTGTAAAGTTAAGGCTCCTTACAAAGCTAAACGTTCATTTTATTTATATACTTTTGGCAGTTTATTACCATATATATTTCATACCCATATTTTATTTTCAGGCTAATATTTTTTATTTTTCTCACTTTTGTTTTATTTTGAACAATTTAAAATTTTTCATATTTTTTTTTACATTTTAATATGTTAGCAAATTAATGCTATTTTGTACCAAATTTCATGAATTTATCTTTAACGGTTCTAAAGTTATGAGGCTGTGACATACGGACGGACGGACAACGGAGTCTCACCATAAGGTTCCTTTTGTACCTTTTAGGTACTACGGAACCCTAAAAATGGAACGGTGGTAAATCACAACGTTACACCATGAAGACTACTTTTGTACCTCTTAGGTACTGCGGAACCCTAAAAAGAGATATAAATTTACTACAAAAATTGTCTTCAAACAAAATTGCACTTATCATGTTTTATCACTTTCCCCTCGATATATCCAATTTAGTTTGTGAACGTAAGCCGATGTAAGCTTGTACTATGGAGCTTACCCTGACATTGCGAAAAACAAAAATAGCTGTAACGTGGTGGTATTATCACAGAACATTTAAATCAAACGTTCTGAGGGTATAATGCGTTAAACATGAGGTGACTTTTGTTTATATAGTGGAATTCATACTGTACAAAAACTTAATTTCGAAATATATTTCGGCCCACTTTGGGGCCGGCACCAGTCGAATTATACATAGTGAAAGACATAAAATATATACCTGTCATATATTTGACAATATATATTGTCATTTACTATGTATAATTCGACTGGTGCCGGCCCCAAAGTGGGCCGAAATATATTTCGAAATTAAGTTTTTGTACGGAGTTTTAATTATACAAAAAATAAAATAAAATAAATGCTCTGTGTAGCAAAACATATTTATTACGAATTCATACCGTTGACTCGGTAAGTGGTCAGGACCAAAGTGCAACAACATTTTCTGCAGAAACGAAAAAAAAAATGGCGTCTTTTGTTTATACAGCCAAATTCATACTGTAGACTCGGTAAGCGGTCAGGACTAAGGTTCAATGACCTTTTTTGCAAAATACGAAAAATAATAAAATTGTGCCGTTATAATAATTTATTACGAACAACTCAAAGTCAATATATATTTATATTAATTGAAAATTAAATAATGTATAATTATATTAATGAGCCAATTAGTATAGAAGGCCCAAATTTTATGTTGCGTTTATCAAAAAAAGGGTTTTTGAACCTTGGTCTTGTCCACTTACTGAGTCTCCAATATAAATTTAGCTATTTACAAAAGTCCCCTTATATACCTTTAATTTCGCAGTGCTACCTCGAGTATAGTTAGCAACAAAAGTGGGTAAATATTGTCTGTTCTCTGTCAAGTGTACAGAGACCAAGTTTTATATTTTTTACCAGGAGGACTGCCAGTACGTCAGCACACATTAAGCATTTATTATGCATGGCACCAACAGTGCTGCAGCTAATCCGAAATGCAAGCAAAGACTGGCTGAAACTATTTACTTACGGGGAACCGCTGAGAAGGTTGGATACAGATGCAAGTTTGTTCTGGAGAGAGGAGCAACAGGAATTATCTTGGTGCTGCTGTGCTTCATATTCGTATGTACTTACGAAACTATTTAAGTTTATTGAAGCATTACGCTTGTTGAGTTGGGGCAGTAAGGCGAAAATTTAAATTCTGGCAGATAGAGAAATTTGCTCAAAGGACTTCGTCATCGATTTTGGACAAAATAAAAACTGCATTCGAAGCTGTTAAATAAATGACATAGCTTTCGAAGATATTTTAGAAATCGAAGCCTATTTACAAAAATTACAACCTGTAATAATAGTTCAATCAATAGTGTTGTGAATAAGGATCAAAATTTTGTGTTTTTTTTTTGTAAATCGTACTCTTCTTTTGTAATTCGTACTCTTTTTTACTTGAACTTTGAAACACTATCGAAATTTTATTTGGAAACATGACATGACATGATGTAAATATGCTGTGCAAGTAAAAGAGAATCTTGGTTACTTGCACGCTCTATCCCTTTCTTTGAATTGTCTTAATTCCATTATCAATTGTTGCAAAAATACTAGATGTGTTTTTTGCAAAATAAGCGGGTTTCGTTCCTATCTTACCAAAAGAATGAAAACAGTGCAGTATAACATACAGGTATAGGTAGTATTGTGTTGGATAAAAGTGGTATACTCTTAAGCCGACTGTGTTGGTGACATATTGAAGAAAAATCAAGTCAAAAGCACCTGGGATAGAATTATGTGACTCGTTTGATTAATGTGAAAGAAGCGAAAGAAATGTGTCAGGATTGTAGAAGATTACTCTTGTATTTAAATACATATATGCTTCGAAAAAAAGACATTATTAATTTATAAAAAGTACATGAGAAGTACTAATTTGACTATATATAAAGCTACAAAACGGTAACTGACTCACTGACTGACTGACATGGTTGTTTAGTTGGAAGGAGTCGTTTGGGGTGGTAGTGATGTATGTATGGAATGTCGGGTGTCTAATTGTGAGTGGGGAAAAACCTCGACATTTGACATTTTTTGACATTTGACATGGTTTTTTGACATTTTAGTGAGGCGGGTCGTTGTATGGGAGTTTGGAAAAATTTCGCGAGTGAGTAGGCGAGCCCGAAGGGCGAGCCTACGAACGAGCACGAACGAGCCGGCGAGCGCGAAGCGCGAGCGGGCGAAGTTCGTAGTGATGTACCTGGGTACTAGGGATGGGAAAAATTGACATTTTTGACAGAAAGTTCGCCGGAACAAGCCCGCGAGCGCGAAGCGCGAGCGGGCGCAGTTCCTAGGGATGTCCCCGGTCACTAGGGACGGGGAATTTTTTTTTTTCTAAAATTTGTTACAAAAAAATTTTGTTTTGGCCATATCTTCGGAACGGAAGGTGGTACATCCCTAGGGGTCGGACCATAGGGTGACAAAAAAGATTTTTTATTTTTTCAAATGTCAAAACTTTAACGGCCCGTATCTCCGAGACGGCTTGAGTTAGACCCATGTTGATGGGTGTCTAAGAAAAGGTCTCGCCGAGATCTAGCCCCCCCCGGTGTCAAAACTTTAACGGCCCGTATCTCCCAAACGGCTGGAGCTAGACCCATGTTCATGGTACTCTAAGAAAAGGGCTCGACGAGATCTTTCTAAAAATAAAATAAAATAAAAAAAGTCGAAAAAAAATTTTTTTTTTGCCAAAACTTTGATCGGCCATATCTCCCGAACCGTAAGTCCTAGCGAGTTGCGGTTTCAACTTTAGTGATCTGTCCGCCAAGCGCTACGCGACCGCATAAAAAAATTTGACATTTGACAGAATTTGACATTTTTTTGACAGGTCCAAAAAAGTGCACCGATTCGCTTGAAACTCGGTATCAAGGGGCAGGTGGGGTCGGTGATTACGAATCCACTGTCAAATTTGACACTTTTTGACAACCGACAGGGATTTTGACACTTTTTCGAAAAAAAAATGGATTGGACATTTTAGCGGATCTCATGGCGAGGCCGAAGGCCGAGCCTTCAAGTGCCTTTCTAGCGAGGCCGAAGGCCGAGCTGGCAGCGTTCGGAGTCCGAACATGCGCGTTTTTCGGCTGAGCACGATACCGCGGCTACCAGAGTCATATCTGATGTCATTCTAGGGAGGCCGAAGGCCGACCCCGGAGGACGATTCCTACGAGGCCGGAGGCGAAGCCGGAGGCCTCGTAGGAATCGTCCGGAGGCCAAACAGTACCAAGTGGCGAGGCCGGAGGCCGAGCTTGTGAGGCCGAAGGCCGAACCGAGTACAAGCGAGGCCGATGAACGAACATACGAGGCACAGTGAGTTCATGAGGCCGAGTTCACATTACCCTGGGGGCATTACAATACTGTTTCACTTGGACATATCTCCCAATCCTTTGAGATTGGGCTTAGCGGTGGGTCTACCGCGTAATTCTCATTTTCATCAACATCAACTTGAGATTGAAATTTGACGTGCGTGCGACGACGCGCGCCTAACATGCCATCTCTTTTGCACGCGTTGGATTTCGCTGCATTTGCTTGAAGTTGATACAAATGAGAATTACGCGGTAGAGCCCCGGGATTCGATTACGTTGAATTGGTTCAAGCACATTTCGACCGTTGACAGTTTGGACACTTGACAGCTGTCAGAGGAAACATTTCGCGTAAAGGATCCTGGCGAGGCCGAAGGCCGAGCCTACAAGTGTCTTTATAGCGAGGCCGAAAAACGAGCATGTGAGGACGGAGAACGCGCCAGTGAGGCCGAAGGCCGAGCTGGCAGCGTTCGGAGTCCGAACATGCGAGTTTTTCGGCCGAGCACGACACCGCGGCTACCAGAGTCATATCTGATGTCATCCTAGGGAGGCCGAAGGCCGACCCCGGAGGACGATTCCGGAGGCCAAACAGTACCAAGCGGCGAGGCCGGAGGCCGAGCTTGTGAAGCCGAAGGCCGAACCGAGTATAAGCGAGGCCGATGAACGAACATACGAGGCCGAAGGCCGAGTATGTGAGTTCATGAGGTTGAGTTCACTTTACCCCGAGAGCATTACAAGACCGTTTCTTTTGGATGTATCTTCCAAACGTTTGAGCTTGGGCTTAGCGGGATTCGACTCCGTTGAAATTTGGTTCAAGCACATTTCGACCGTTTACATTTTGGACTTTTGACAGCTGTCAGAGTACACAATAGCAAACAATTAGTCCATTTCTATTGAATCAAAGTTACCACACGTATTTCAACGCGCTATTACGGTTACGACGATGACAATTTTGAAAACTGATCATGACCGATGACTTTTTTCCCACCCAATCATGACCGATGACATTTCGTGATACAATTGACTTCTGCCCATTACTTGAATGTCGTCTGATCACCTGTTTCAACACAATTTCAAACGTGTTTTTTACTCGATACCTTATCCTGTCACGTTAACGAAAAAGTTAAAACAACAGCTACATTACAACAACAAACAACATACACAAGATACAACCAGGAACAATTACAACTCACGCGGGCTGCCTGCAGCCCGCGCACCACGCAAAACACTAGTTTAAGTTATACAGCCAGATACTGTGATTTTTGCAAGTAAAATGTTTAAGTTGTTTAAGTTAAGTTTCCGAGCTTTTTACACACACACACAAACATGATTTTATAACCCTTGTTTGAAGTAGTAGAGAATTAAATTAAAATCTAGGAAATATATTGGTATTACGATGGAAACACGATTTGATAAAGTTGGCTCGATAGAATAAATTCGCAAAATTACATCTTCTCGAATAATTTTTTCCTCTATTTCCCTAATTTTTTATAAAATAATTTGATATTGACTGGAGCGTTTATACACGATAGTTTGTTATTCAAGAACAATATGATGAAAATAACAACGAAAAACATTGAAAAAGTGCAAAAGTTTGGTAATTTTTTTTGCTCTTTATACGTAAAGAAAAAGACAGAGACGAAGGCAAATGCTCGGATCTGTCTGAGCGTTGTATTGTCCTTGGATAATTATCTAATTCATACTCATCTAACTATACCGGTGTAAATACACTTCTACTTTTAAATTAAACCACATACTTTACTGATCACACTGAACACGTTTTCCAAAAAAACAAACCCACGCAAATGAAAATTAGATATCACTTAAATTAATTAGATATCAACCCTTACCAACGAATACCTACCTTAGGAATTCAAGTTAGTATGGAGAAAATATTTTTTTTTCATTTACTCAGGATTGATTCTTTGCCAAAGTGGTTCAGTATGATCAGTCAAGTACGAGGCTTCATTTAAAGATAGCAGTCTATTTACACCCGGTATATTTACTACAGAAATAATGCACATCGGCTCTCTTCAGCTTCGTAGAGCGTCGTCTCTGTCGCCGGACTGTTAGTGCTTCGTGCGACAGAGATGACACTACGATACGATGTGCATTATTTACTGCCAGGACCTCTTCTCTGCAATAAAGTACTAAAATAGAAAGTGAAACCAATATAAGGTTGGTCGCGGCTTCTGAATCATTTCACTCAGATCAATTTTCACTAAAAATTTAATTTTTAATTTTTGATTTTTGTTTTTCTTTTTCATAGAAGTTTAGTCAGATAATTTAACCACTTTAATGACCACGAAATTCTGCACGAGAAATATTATATAATATATTGTAATATCTCTTTGAATTTGTATCAAATTCCCTAAAAGCCCGTTTTACCTATTGGGTCCGGATTTGATTACTGCCATCGAAGATCCAATTAAACCGAGGGTCAAACAACAAGCTGCCATCGAAACTCAATTTTCCTGGAAGGCTCTCGGTCTATAACCGAATCAAAACAGCTTGCCATCGCCTCGCAATGTGACTAGGTGACCGCAATGTCACATTAGATTGCGACTAGCTTCAAAAGTAAAATACAAATGTATTTTATGTATCAGCCTAAACAGGAACTAAACAATATCATTAATCTAAATATTATTAGAGTGCATTACAAACTAGAAAATATCAATCAGAAACAAATCCAAAGACAAGAATTTGAAAAAAATCCCCGGGCCAGCATTCGAACCTGCGACCTCTTGTTATCAAGGCAAGTTGTTTCTGATTGATATTTTCTAGTTTGTATTGCACTCTAATAATATTTAGAGTATTCATAGCGATGGATTTCGCAAAATAAACATAATATAAATAATGCAAATTTTTTCAGAAACTACTAGATTATCCAGTGCGAAAAACAAATAATAAAAAAAAAATGATAGATTCAACACTACCTTACGATTAACGACTTTATGCGGACGTAATAAAAACTGATATGGTATACAGAGACTTATTCACTGTTCGTCTATAAGCTGGCCGGAGTGAATGAAAGAAGAGTGATGAAAGAGATTACGGTGCGCTAGTGGAAGGTGCAACTTGAACGGGTCGCCCCAGAAGGACATATGCCAACCAAATAAGCGACATACTGGAGAAGGTTGGCACCCTAAGTAGAAGAGCTTGTGTGAAATAGGTTTTTCTGGATCGCTGTGGATGGAAATCGGCGTACTCAACGCGAGTATATGTATGTATTATTTTTTATAAAAAAGCGAGAATACGAATTAAAATAGTCCGACGACTGTTTATTCAATTTTGCTGTGTTGACACCTAGTCAACAATGTTCAATCAACACTGATCTGTGCATCCAGCGGCGGGCCTCTCGCCAAAGTCCCTGGAGCCGAGCTCCCTGCTAGTGTTGCCTATCAATTATCGGGTATTGCATGCAGACATAGCTGTACGAGTACAACACGCATTACTGGATGTGTGTTGCACGATTATCACCTTTAAAGCGGGCGCAATAAGAACTGCTAAAGGGTCTCGTGACGTGATAAACTGTTACCTAAGCAAAAGTTACACCTATTGCTAATGCTAATTACCCCTATTTCCGAGCAACAAATATTAGAGCTGTGAAAACCTAAAATAATACAAGGCGATTCATCTTTAAAACGGCTGATGCGCCCGGCCTTTTCTTATTCAAACTCGGCCCTGGACACACTGCCGCGTATCTAGATGTCACTTGTATCATTTTTAAAAGCATTAAAAAGAAAGTAACAGTTATTACCTTAATTGCCTTAAAAGTTATTTATTAATTATTACACATTTATCCAACCAATAACTTAATCCAATCGATATTTAAGAGCCGCCATGTATCTTCAGAGTAAATTCCCGTGTCAACACGTAGCTCCATTCATTACGAGAGTCCTCAAGTTATGGCATTGATGCTAAATATTTGGCCTCAACTGGCCTCAGGGGACCGACCGATTTAGTTGTGTAATTAACTGAAACCGTTGGTGGCTTACTTGTTACTTTGGCACTTTAGCTGGCTGCTTCATGTACATTCAACTTAGCAACCTATCTCTTGGCGCATGACAGTAATGCATAGAAAAATGTTTGGGTATTTTGTACAGGTTTTATTTTATTATTATTATCTATTAGAAGAGATACATCAACAATATAACACATAACATTTATAACACACATAAACGTTTCAAAACTAATGTTTATATCTATTACAGATGCTCACAATATTTATGATTTGCGTAATTTTTTTTTATTAAACATGATTAACTTAATAGACATTTGTATAAATGGTTAATAAAATTTACTAGGTTCAGGCTCGACCTAGTTTTGGTCCCCACTTAACACTGTTAATGTACTGAACTTTAATTAAGTTAATCTGTAGATTGAAGAAAATAAATAAAAATAACTAAAAAAGAGATCTGCGATTTTTAGAATTCTTTTCAGTCTGTCTGTCTGTTTGTTTGTATGCGCGCATCTCCGAAAGTACTAAACGAATTTTCTGAGCCACTTCTTGGTGGTACAGTACATAACAAAAAATACAAGTAAATAATAAAACATTTAACTAACATAATTAATTAGTTCAAGATAATAGATGTCTCTTCATGATTTCTCTTACTTTGTTAGGTTTGACATCTATGTCTTGCAACACTTTACCTGGTATACTATTTAGTTATAGATCCTTGTTGTGTACCGCACTTAGCAAACTGCTTGTGATCGCTCATAAGTACTGAACATGTCTAGTAAAGTGATTACATTTACTTTTATTTTTTAATTTTTCTTCGGGTCACCCCTTCAAAGTAAAAAGAATCTTTTTCGTATTTTTTCAGAAAATTTATGGGGTTTTAAAATATCTTTAAGCGCAATAAAAATAATTTTTATCCCCACATAATGATTGATTATTTCTATAGATATAAAAAATAAAAAGTAGAAGGTTAGCCTTTGAAACAAAGACAATGGGAAATTAGAAAAAAATTAAAAATTACATCAATCTTATTTGAAGATTCTATTGATTTATTCTGTGGGAAATTGGAAATTGGATTGGAAATTCAGAATTATCAAATCGTCCAGAATTCTTGAAGTACCTAACAGTTGAGTTACTTTATGAACATAATGTGCATTTCATAGACTATCGCTTGATTAACCATTGCCGTTATTGTTCTAGCGAGCCTATTATTGACACCATGGAACAATGCAACAAATATTAACCCGTATATGAACATCTATTTACTTAAGGTCACATACATTGACGAGCAAAATAACTGCCTCTCTGTTAGAAATATCACGATAACTCCAAAACTAAGTAAAAAAGCTTCATAAAACAAGTAACCTTGGAGAAGCACACGATAACATTTTTATTTTGATCCGTTATTTATTTTATAAGTAATTAAATTTATTGAAATGTATTTTTTTCAGTATACTTTTATGTTTGAGTATTTGAGCATGGGCGCATCATTTCCAGAACACCAAGAGTGACGAAATCTTTGAAAGGTCTATGTCCAGCAGGACCAGTAGTGGACGAAGACAGGCTGATGGATAGGTTTTATAGGACTTCTATTATCAAGAAGATTATCGTGTGTAGTTTGGTATTTTTTTTCGATTTTAATAACCGACCCTTTATTTTTGCTCGACAGTGTAAATTGAAAATTAGCCGGCTCATTAGTTAAACACTGAGCACGACCATGTTCCTCATTAACAAAGCCTCTAGTACATAATGTTATACATATTTACTCGTAATATAATTGAACGTAAACGACATTCGCTTAAATGTAACATCATCTTGATAAAACCACATGTACTGTTTCACCATAACATTTAAGGCGCTACGTAAAAGCTTTAGCGTCCCTGTTACTCCATATGCGAAAAAACCCTCAGTGCAAGTGGGGCGGATTCGTGGAAAAGTAGTAAAAAGTCGGTTTTTTATTAATATAAAATGTACTAAGCTATTTTGTCAAAAATATTTTCAAGGAGACTTTACAAATACATAATATCCACATTTTGAATGTAATTTCACAATGACATTAGTTAGGATTTCAGAATTACAGGAAAAAATAAAACAATTTAGAGGTCTTTTCGGTATTAAATTCTATCGATAGATTTTATCCAATCGCGTTTCTCTTCAGTAAGAGTCTTAATCAAATACTCAATAAACATTTACCCAAAAATTAAATACGTAGATGACCTTATAGTGGAGTAAATGGATTCGAATAAAACCCCATTATTTTTTTGGTATCGCCTTAAGGGTCGGTGTTCCGAGATTCGGGGTTCGGGGTTATGGCTTTTTAAGATGGTAAAAATTCAAATTTCTGAACAAAATAAATACCACTTGTTACCTTACAAGATGAAGTGCAGGTTCATTAAAAAAAATCATGCCAATAATGTATAGTAACTTCAGAAAAAAAACAGGAATTTCAAGAAAATCTCTTGAATAGCATTGCAGCGCTACGGGTGTAACCTGAACTTGACATCCTATTTTTTTTTTCTGAAGTTACTATACATTAGTGCCAAGATTTTTTTTAATGAACCTGTACTTCATCTTGTAAGGTAACAAGTGGTATTTATTTTGTTCAGAAATTTGAATTTTTACCGTCTTAAAAAGCCATAACCCCGAACCCTGTTTTGCCCAATCTCGGAACTCCGACTCTTAATTGTAGGACGTTTATCTGACGTAACATATGACCATAGAATATATCCTAAGTCTATGTATACTCGTATGACACAAAGTGTGACATTCCGTTTAGCAGCCGGATTGTGAAAAACCCGCCTTTTTATAATTATTGGGGATCCACACTGTTAAATTATCCCTGTAGATGGCGTATCGTCGATCCGACCATGAAAATTTGTCATATTTTTATGGTTTTTGCGTAGTTTTTCGTGATCTTCGATTAATTTCTTGGAATTATGCCTTTGTGTGCCGTACCAGGTTGGTTTAAAAATGGCGTTAATTTATTCCCGAAAAATGCCATATTAAAAATTAATAAAATATTAACAATAACAAATATATAACATATTGGAATACAGGTGGTAAGAGAAAGTAAAAAAATGCGAGATATTAGAGAAAAACAGTAGGAAAATCAGAACATACACAACAACAAAGTTTGACATAACGGGACCGTAGTATTTATTGGCCGTACCTATGCTAGCGACATCTGTAATGAGCTTTGCCTGTGGATCCCCATTGAGACAGAACATTTAAATTCAGAATTTGCTTAATAGTTATTCAACAAAATCTTATTCTGTTAACTTTCATAGCAAAATTTCCATTGCTTTCTGTAAATTAGAATTTTAAAATTGAAAACTTTAAAATTCTAATTTACAGAAACTAATGGAAACTTTGCGATAGTAGTTAACAATACATAGTTAAAAAGGTTTTATTGAATAACTTTCGAGTAAATTTGGAACTTAAGTGTTCTGTTTCGATTAATTAGAAAAAGGCAGGTTTTTTACAATACGGCTGCTAAACGGCTCTTTACAAAACCCATGATTTTGTACATAAATACGTGTACGTACTATTAAATATTATGAACAATCAAAATCGCGAAAGCTTTAAGATAAAAAAAATTGCAAGCCTTGCAAATAAATTTTAGTGTAGATATTAAGACTGTACATGAGCCTAGAGCATGAACAACGCCAGACTTTCGAGGATTCGTTTGAAGAAATTCGGACTCTCCTTGTATTGAAAAAATATATTTAATTTACTGATCTCTTATGTAGGGATCCTACTTATATTATAAACAATGTATTAAAATTTAAAGTTTACCTCTTTTATTTGGTTTTTAAACGTTCGTTTCAAGAAATCAAATAAAAAAAAACAAGTTGATCTAACTTGTTTTTTTTTTCATAGAATAGATGATAGAAATATGAAGGGATTCTACTTAAATCCAATATTATTTTCCGTAAAAAATATTTCAATATTAGCTGAAAACTCACCAATTTGTAGTTTCGCTGCGTGATCATGAGTATTACGCGTCCAAGAAAAAGAGGCCGACATATAATTGCCTCTATCAAAAGCAAATAAGGTCTTTGCAATTGGACTCATTGTGCTCGACGGGTAAAAGAAAAGTTGCTAGGGTAGGCCATCCTCTTAAAAGTTTCCAGTTTTAAATTTTTGTTTGGACTTTTTAAGCCTGAGGATTAAGCCAAAAATTTCATTTATTTTGTAGTGTAATCACACAATTGTGACTGATGCTGGACCCAGGATAGGGCCCGAAATATATCTCACAATAACTTAAATTTTATTTTATTAAGTGTATATATATATATATATATATATATTAACTACATTTAAAGACAAACTAGTCAATTAATAACGTTTATTTACATTTATTTTGTAGTGTTTTCCTGTTTCTTATATTTATTTAGTTTCATTACAATTGCAGTATGTCTGATGAATATTTGGCCTATTAAGATTATTTTAATTCGTTTATGTCTACAGCAAAAAGTTATATAGCCACTAGAAAGTAAAAAGTGCTTTTGTCACAAAAGTAATATACTTAAAAAAAAAAATTGAATGACTTGGGATCTCGTAAAAGTAAAAGTAAAATTTCTGTTTTCTGTCCTTAAAACGAGAAGTTTTAGCAAGTCTTGTACTTAATTAAGAAACTACTGTAATACTTTGAGTAATTCTTCAAAATTTATTTTTTCAATGTTTCAGCAGCAGCTCATCATACCTTCTCATCTTCTAACACATGTACGACTACAAAACGTGTCTCTAAGATATATATTAACCTCACTTACTTGACTTTATTATTTAATTTATTTATTACTACGTTAATAAACTCAAGTCATGTCTTTGGTATCCGGATTCTAGGATACGACTATTGGGGCGTTATTCTGTTAGTTCCTGCCTAGTAAATTGTAAGTAATTAATTAGTAATGGACCACAGAAAAAAAAATCACACACCACTAAAGTGCCAGCTTTGTGCCCTATCAAAAAGGCCCTTAATACCGCCAAATGGGTACTTTCTAAAGTCTACTCCTCTTTTATGGCCAAACCAAAAATATTGAAAAAATGTATTATGGATTATCAACTCTAGGACAACATATGCAACATTTTTCTTTTTCGTACCACCAAAACTTCTATATAAAAAATAGTTTCAACTGAATGGTGTTTTTGGCTTGAATTTCATACTGCTCCTAAGCGGCTTAGGTGATTTAATTCATTTATGCTTTGATAAATAGATAAACTTGTTAGCTATAAATATAACATAGAATTATTCAATCGAACAATGACGCCCATGTGAAAAGTATTGTTTTCTCCTATTTTGCCCTTTCAAGGACGCAGCGAGCGTCGTAACAGCCACCACGCATTGTACACTGATTTGAACGTTATTTTAATATCGTTTCCGTCGATATTCATACAGACAAACATCGAGCTGCTAATTTGGCGACGGTAATCGCCTTAACTGGTCTTTCTACTCATCAATTTTGGCTCAGGGTGATTTGGAGCCATAATTTTGTAGGTTTTCTGAGTTTTCATAAAAAATATACCAAGAAGTTTTGCAACCTAACCTACCAGCTTGCTCCTGCGCTGAAAGATTTTTGAACGGAGACATTAATTTGATGTGCAGTTATCATTTTTAGAGTGCAATAAAATATTTCTCAATCTAAAATCTGACCACCAGGTATATTTTTATATCCCTGATAAACATTCAGTATTCAGTTATTCAAAGCTATAAATTACTATTTGCCGTATCCTAGACTAGTGTTTTGACACGGTTTCGCTACGTACGATGCACGGTAGCTTGTTAACAAGAAACTTAATTAAACCGAGGCCTTGAAATCACAATCAGATACGGTAAAGCGACATCACATAACGGGTGTAACGGTATATGTTGGGTGTGCACATACGTCGTGTCGTGTAACGTAATATGTAACATTGACTTTGTGTCGAGCAACAAACCTGGTTTATATTGTTACATGAATGTTACAGTTTGTTTATCAAGACGTGCACACAAACATACATACACTTGGTTGCAATGTCGAATAATTAACATTTGAAGAGTTTTTTTATTTAACAATATAAAACTTAAATAACATTAAAAAACTAGACTACCTATAAATTAATATAAATAGAAAAGATAAAATTATATCTAACTAAATAAAAAAATAAAGTAAGAAAAACTTACCTATAAATTAAACCATATAAAATATTTTTTTCAAATCACCGCCGTCGATCGGCAGGGTCCCCAAAAGGCTGGAAGCATTCCCTCGTTGGATAGCTAAGCTAAGACGCTGTCCGAGGTATGCCCCAGCCCTCCGGTTCCCTGAAACGTCGACCAGTTGCGAAGATATTTCCTTGAAAATCTGCTTCGCGGCTGGACCCCACGGCCCTAAGGTTTCTACTTGGTGAACATTATGAATGTTTCCACTATAACAGCGTTTTATTAACTACCTACGCCGCAATAACAAAAAACCAATTGGCATAGATTAAATTATGTTAAGGTGTGTTAATTCGAAAATCATTTCGTGTTTTAGGTTTAATAAGCCGTATTTTCGAATTTGTGGTCTAAAAAACCTCATGATGATGAGTATTGTTACGAAAATGCTGCACCTTCCATTTGCCCTCGTGTGACGTCACCTGAGAAAAGTCTGTTTAGAAATGTGCCGTTTGCTATTTATAACATCTTGCTTCCGACTGATTTGACAGATGGATGAAAGATGAGTAGACAGACAGAGACAGACCACTTTTTATAAGCAATCACCCATCACAATCCGTACAATGTCTAAAATTCTCAAGTGACGTCATATCGGAAAATTCTTTAAGAATCATAAAAAGATAATGGTTCATTTATATAGCAAAATAATGAAAACTATGTCTTCAAATGGCGTATATTCTTTGAAAAAAAAATCTTTTAGAAATTAAGCTATGGGAATTTTGTTGTCCGAGGCTGTCCATAGATCAAGGGCTAATATTTTTAGGGTTCCGTATATCAAAATGAAAAAACGGAATCCTTGTAGGTACACTTTGTTGTCCGTCTGTCCATCTGTCAAGACCCTTTTGCTCAAGCTCCGTGTGAGATATCAAATTGAAACTAATACCTCCTACAGAAGTCTATGACCCCATAGTGCTGTAAAAACGTCAGGCTTTTAACTCAACGCGAAAAAAAGTAATTGCACATAATCAATCAACTTCATACAAATTTGCTGACCATGAAAACTTATATGGCACTCCCATTTAACTTACAAATTTTATTCACAGGTAGGTCTTTTAGCACATAGTTTAGTTTTATTAAGAATATAGCCAGAGAAAATTCATATAAATTATTTTTTTAAAGATTTTTTTTATTTTATTTAACTAGTTCCAGTTTAGATCACTGCATGATGCTGATTAACATCTGCTTTTGCAGGGGTCCAAGCTGGAGTTAGTTGACGAAACTAAGTTTTTAGGCATTACGGTAGACTTTCGTCTTCAGTGGGGTCCCCACATAGAAGCCCTATGTGGTAGACTTAGTTCAGCCGTATACGCTGTTAGACGCATAAGGCAAATTACTGATGTAGATGCTGCTAGACTAGTCTATTTTAGTTACTTTTACAGCATTATGTCATCGGTATGCTCTTGTGGGGTAAAGCCGCGGATATAAACACAATCTTTGTTTTTTAAAAGAGAGCAATTCGGGCAGTATAATATGAAGCACCGGGATTCGTTTAGAGAAAAATTCAAAGAAATTCATATATTAACTTTTCCCTGTGAATTTATTTACTAAGTTCTTAGATATCTCAGAAAAAAATATTGAGTCTTTCCCAAGGATTGGCGAGCATTTTACAATAAACTTCCATAGGAGGTCCTTACTTTTTCAGATAATAAGTTTAAACTGTATATTAAGCAGGGTCTGCTGCAAAACGCATATTATAAAAAAAATAAAAAATAAAAAAGGTTTATTGCCAAAAAAATACTTAAAAAACTAAAACACATTAAAATTATACACACGTTAAAATAGAAGAAAAAAAAGTTTTAGACATTTCTGACAAATGGTAGCATGCTCAGCAAAGCTGCCGATCTCATAGAAATATCATAGAATGAATATTTGGATGATGGTGAAGCATGGTGTTACAATGATTGTGATATTTGTCATGATAGTAGTTTATAAGTAAGTAGTATACTTTCCTAACTTATGATTCCTCTAAAGAGTTAACATTAATTAATTACGGACTATAAAAGAAAATAGACTATATGAGACAGGTAAACAAAGGTATATTCTTACTTTTTTTTTATTACTGTAAATTCCTGCTGTCTTGTATTGTCTTATCCCTTAACTAAAGTAGATATAAGTAATTTATAAGTATAAGTTTTAGTATGTAACAGATATGTTAAAAAAAAAGGATATATGCTAGAAAAAAGATATGATCTTGCTTTTTGCTTGCCTTTCTTCTTAGCAAAACTAATCGAAGTCGAGGTAGGCATGTATTTATATATGTAGTATAAGGGGTGATATTTGGTCGGCCGCCTAGATTCGTGCTGGGGGCTCGGTTCGTGATCATTGAACCTTGTTTCTGGTCGCTGGCCGGGTCTCTGGTATGGGTTCGGGCGGTTGATTAGATTTTACCTTGTATAATTATAGATTTTACCTATCATTTGAATCGTATACATATTGCTTCACAAATTAAATAAACTTTTAATTTAAGTAGTTCATGCAAATTGATTATATTATTACATATACTTTTAAAAAGATAAATTTGTCTCTTCAAAAGTGTATTATGTGTACCCAATTTACAAAACAAACTATTTGTATTTGAATAAGACACCATACTTAATTAGTTAGTTGAATATAGTGTCAAGTTTAGATGGTCATTCATAACTGCAAGTGGAATAAGTTACTATAATGTTTTTAGGGTTCCGTCCCAGAATCGTGTTGCGGTCGGAACCCTAGGTGTGCAAGTCCAACTCTCACTTGGCCAATTTTTTTTTTTACAAAAGCGGACTGTCTCTGATTGAGTTGTACAATAACCGGTGTCGTGACGTGTCATATCGTGTCGTATCGGACAGGTTCGATAGTATCAGTGTTTGGAATGGAAAAAGTTATTTTTGTAAAAACAAAGTTTATTCGGCTATAATTTACAGTTATAGGATTATATTTGTGACTCTCAATGGAATGGAAGTTCTATTTTTCGAATGGTGATGAAATATTTAACTTTTCAGTTTCAATTGAATAAGTTTGTGGAATTGATTTAGTTAAAGTATTATTTTATTTATAATGTATTATTTTATTATATTATACATGAGAATTCAACATAATGGGAGTTCAACTTAATGGTCCTGAAGGCAAATATTCAGTTTTGTTACTTACCTATTAGTTTTTTTGTAGCCATATATAGGTACATAGTTACCGATCTCTTTCGATCAAGACTCCCGGTAGTCAATCGGTTTACTGTGAAAAATCTGTAAGAGAGATAAGCTCGCCGCTGTTTTATTCAATTTCAACATTTATATAGTTATAACATTTTTGTGTAATAAATAATAAGCATTCTCGGTTGGATTATACTATAGATATGGCAGAAGAGCTTATGGATCTAAAAAAACAGTTGTATAGAAAAACAGGAAACAATTTTTTTTTCTATAGTATCAATTTCAAATATATTAATATCAATTATTATTTTTTAATTTCTTAATATAAACTATTAAACTAAAAATACCAATAGACTTTAACTTTGCAGTCGTTGCCAAATTTTATGTTGGACAATGTACTATTACGCTCCTCTTAAAAAGGCCATTTTGCATGAATCACATTATGATTCTGTTCTAATGCCGTCTCTTTTGCACGCGTGAAAAAACTCTGACTCTATCCTACTTTCAAATCATTTTATGATTCACCCAAGTCGGCCTTTTTAGATCCCCTGAGAGCATTACTAAAGGGGTAGTTATCGGTCAAATTCGCCTGCAAGTTTTAATTTCATGTTTGGAAAAAAAATAAAAATCCAATGAGATATCTTTATATGCTTATAACTAAACACGTTTCAATGTTATGGAGTTGAATGAAACTTGTGGATAAAACATGATTATTGCAAAACGGCTCACCTCAATAACTATTTTTGATCGGGATAGCCGACTTCAGCCGACTTAGCCGATAGCAGATTCAGACTGCCTTCTTCTGGGCGAGTGGAAACGCTTTCGCGACGACGTTGCGTCTCGCACTTTCAATATGTTTTTTTATTCATTACAGAGTTGTAGAGATTTATTGAAAAAAAAAAACAAAGTGATGCTGAAAAGCTACGATACCTTTGCCTAGCAATAAATAAAAAAAAACTAGCTGTCATTGTCAAGTGTCACTGACATTTGACACATCATGCTCTATGGTAATACCATTTTTTTAATACTAACAAAAATAGTTAAATGTCAAACGTACGAGAGCCAATATGCCCAAAAGACTTTTGATTAAAAATTCAAGATAAAAAAAACATTTAAGTATGTAAAAATTCAACTTTGGGAAAAGGTAAAATACAAGTCCTTTATCTACTTTTATTTTAGCTATAAAAATTAGCGGGTTAATAATTTGAAATGTTATGGATTATATAATTTAGTTCAGTTGTTATTGTACGAGCATTTCCCAGACAATACACGTGTAAGTTTGTATTTGAATGTAAATATGTATAAATTCAAATGGCAATTCCAGAATAACTCGCAAAACTGGAGACAACATCACATTGCCGTACACGTGACCGAATGGCGTGCACTGCAAGGACTTCCTTCTTTACTTGTATCTCTCAGGTAGCCAAGTTTCCTTGTCTCTGACTAAACGGGTAATATGAGAACCCATCATCACTACTATACTTACACAAAGTACACAAGGTAAACCCTTGCAACTGACCCTAAATTTAGTTTGTACTCGAGACACCGTTAAGGCGCCTCTTCCCAGCGTCAACCGAAAATAACTCTATGTATTGATAAAGTTATTTTAGTTAAAGTTACGGCATGTTGAAAAATTATGAAAAAAATACATATTGTTAATTAAACTACAAAAATCATCTTTATTTTAGGAAATTATCTTCGCGTGTAAACAACAGCATGAAAATATTGATCGAAGTCGAGCTGTTCTTAGAATGAAATTAAGTAAAATTTGTTATTTCTTTTAAACCATTAGGTATTTGTATGGTTCTTGCAAGTAAAATATTACTTAGGAAAATCATATATACGAGGGTGAATCCAAAAGTTCTAAGCCCGACCTACAAAGAGGTATCAAATCTTTGTAAATCTACCGTCATTTGTTAGTATTTTTTTTCGTGATTGATTGTGTGAAGTTGAAGTTCGATACTGCAAGCTATTATTTTTTTGTGATATTTTGTATAACGCAGTCTGACGGGATTTTTCACAATGGAGAAAATTGAACACCGTGCTGTGATTAAGTACCTCAATAAAAAAGGTCTTTCACCTAAAGAGATTCATGAAGATATGGAAACAACATTAGGGGAATCTGCTCCATCGTATTCCACTGTCAAAAAGTGGGTAGCTGAATTTAAACGCGGTCGGGAGACCATTGAAGATGACCCAAGGAGCGGAAGGCCTTCAACGTCTACCACTAAAGAAAACACTGACAAAATTTGTGATCTCATCCTAGGTGACCGACGATTGACCATTAGTAGGATAGCTGAGATCACAGGCATCAGTTATGGCCGAGTGCAAAACATTATAACTGTAGAATTGGGGTTCCGTAAGGTTTCTGCTCGCTGGGTCCCAAGATTGCTTTCAGCTGACCAAAAACGAGTCCGATTCACAATTTCGCGTGACTGTTTGGAACTTTTTGAGGCAGATGCTGAGGATTTTATGTCTCGTTTTGTTACCATGGATGAAAGCTGGGTTCATCACCATACTCCTGAAACAAAACAGCAATCCAAACAGTGGAAAATATCTGGCTCACCCACGCCGAAAAAGGCAAAGTGCGTTTTGTCAGCCAACAAATTCATGGCATCTGTTTTTTGGGATTTGAAGGGAGTTATTTTATTGGATTATTTACCTAAAGGTGAAACTATAAATTCACGCTATTATTGTAACCTATTACGAAAACTCCGCGAAGAAATAAAAGAAAAACGGCCGGGGATGTTGCGTAAGAGAGTTTTGTTTCATCAAGACAATGCACGAGTTCACACTTCGGTTGAAACGATGGCTGTGATCCATGAATGTGGTTACGAGTTGCTGCCCCACCCACCTTATTCGCCGGATTTAGCCCCCTCTGACTATCATCTCTTTCCAAATTTAAAAAAACACTTGGGGGATCTAAATATTCGACTAGAGAAGAAGTGATAGTCGCAGTTAATGACTATTTTGACGACCTTCCGGAATCATTTTTTTTCGAGGGTATAAACAAGTTGCAGGTCAGGTGGAAGAAGTGTGTTGATCTAGATGGAGACTATGTCGAAAAATAAAAATAATTTTGAACCCACTTTTCTTTCATTTTCACGGTCGGGCTTAGAACTTTTGGATTCACCCTCGTATATATATATATTTCCTGCCGTCACGTACATGTGAAAAGTATTAATTTCTGCTATTTTGCGCTATCCGAAGATCCAGCGATGTCGTAATGCAGTGCGCGCTGATATGAACGTTATTTCAATACAGTTTCTGTTGATATTTGTACCGACACAGGTCGACTTAAGGTTGTTGGTGGTACCTGCCCCCTTAAGGTGAGCCATCCCGCTTAGCTGCTATAGAAGAAGCCTTAGGTGTTTGTGACGTCTTGATATGTTTGATCTCAATTAAACTTCGTACACGTCTTTAGATAGGATATGTGTATGTCTGTATGAACCTGAATTTAATAATAATATTATTTAACACAGTGAAAACTAGAACTCCTTTTATGATTCTCATACAAAAGTTGCAATAAATATTTTTATTTTATAATTTAGCATGTATAATGTTATTCGAAAAAGTAAGATGATACGGACCTACATTAAGCCAATTAACAAACACATGAAATTTTTTATAAGAATAATCCTGGATATGACGTCACAAACATCCAACGCTTTTTGTATACAGCGATGTATTCAGCCGCGCGTACAGGACGCTCTTAAGAGGCCCCTTTACTTCTGGTAAAAACTGAATGTGAAGTCAAAAGCTTATTTTCTTCATATTTGTTTTCATAATTATTATCTAGCAACAGCTTACTCCGTCTCTATACAGCCCAAAAAGCAAAATTTTATAAAACACCTTAACAATAGCTGTCAGGATATCATGAATATTGCCTCGTTTTTACGCAAAGTTTAGCAAGTTGTATAATTTTTGTCTTAACTGGAAATAAAAAAAAAGGGAAATACAGATGTCTTTCATGTGAAGCAGACTAAGTTTATACACTTTTCTATTATTAAACAGTTACCGTTTCATGGAAAACAGTTTTTACTTGAAACCATTTCCCAAATTCGGCACTTTTTGAATATCTCGCCATCTTGCACCTCTTGATGAGAGATGCGTCGGAGTACGGTGTGGGGCAAGATGTATAAAGATGTGTGCAATGTTTCATTGAGATCAAAGCCATCATGACGTCACAAACACCAAAAGGTGAGCGTGATGGCCCTTAAGCACCTCATTCGGTATGTGTAATAGGGGGACCACCATGCGTCAGGTCGGGACTAAAAACGTTATCGCTAGACGTCCACAATTTGTTCGGGGCTTAGACCCCTTCTCCAGCCTAAATTGTGGCCACAATATGTCTAGATTCTAGCCTGAGCGCGTAAATGTTACCTTTTAATTTATAAGGTTTTTGGATTGCAATTATTCGCAGAAAGGTACATACATAAATTAAAGTGTCCTTATTCCCACCAAGAAAAAGAGGATTTTTACATCAAATACAAAGTTCATTTGCCGGCCGTTGGACTACAAAGATCTTAAATTAGCAACTCGGTGTGTGTTGCTGTCGGTACAAATATCGACTGAAATGACATTGAAATAATAACGTTCATATCAGCGCGCAATGCAAAGTGGCTGTTACGACGATCTCTGCGTCTCCGAGTAGCGCAAAATAGGAGAAAATAACACTTTTCACATTGACGCGACATTTTGCTTTAATTTTATAGATTTATAGATTGTCTATAATTAAATAAAAGAATCAGCAATATCGCTTCAGCACTGGTAGCATAGTGTTTAATCGCGCGCGACGCCACTAGTTGAATCACAAGTGCAAGGAGCGTGACGTACTGTTTAATCGCAAAAACATCGTGTCACGCTCCTCGTACTTGTGATTCAACTAAGTGGCGTCGCGCGCGATTAAACACTGTGCTACAAGTGCATGTTTTCGGAGGCAGTAAGATAAATCTTACATAAATCACAGAAACTTTCGATTTTTTTCTTCTCAAAAGGTTTTTTTGATGTGAATGCGTCTTTGTTCGCGTCTCCTATGGGACAAATGGGGCACAATTCAGAACTTGTACGTCACTTCTTCAGGAAAAAATTCCACAGATCGAGGCATTCTCGTATTTAGTGCTTGATAATAAGAGTATTTTAACAGGGGACTTCTTTCGTGAAAAAACGTTTAGGATAACCTTTTATTTTATTACAGATTATTTTGTTTTTTAATCGTTTTTTATTTGTTATTAGTTATAATTCCTGATAAATTAATGTTTATATGATCGCAATAATAACAAAATTTAAACGACTCCGTAAGCTTAATGCGCGCGCTGTCATCAGGAAATTTACATAATTCTTTATGCTTTTCTCCGTGATTGACATCTAATGCCACAACATGCAGTGTGGAATAATAATGACTAAAAATAGTACATTTAATATTGTTTCAAGCAAGCAAGATCTATATTAGTGAAATGAGAAGAATATCAAGAAAAAAATAATGCTTTTCCAAAGCTGAACATGATGGCCAAAATCTCCGACACAACCTGTTGCTTTTTAAATTAAAACTAACTTCATATTCAACTATATTATTCCTATCATATAATCGAGTACGTATATTTTTATATTTGAACCACCGGTTTAAGAGGAGTAGGACTGCAAAGACAGATCTAATATAACAGTTTGAGTTTCTATGCGCCTTAAAACACGCTTGTTAGATGTAAGTTACTGTCCATGGGACGCAGAATCCCGCTCCGTAAGGATCATGTTACCTTGTATTCATTACAAAATTGAATCTAACATAGTAATTTTTGAGTTCAGACATGCGTTAACAGGCTCTAGAACCTGAAAAGGGCTTCAATTATCGATACAACCATAAAAACGAATGATGAGAGTAATAAACTAAAAGCTAGGTTCGAAGTGAGCTGCCAAAATAAACTGGGAGCCATTTTACTTTTCAACCGTCTAAACATTCTGCAAGATGAAATATTTGGCGACAACATACTCGTAAAACAAAAACCGACACACAAATTTAGAATCGTAGATATATTTCAAATGCAATACATTTCACGAGAGCATATATACTAATGGTTTCGTTCACTCAGAAAACAGGAAGCTGCTTGCACTGAAATAGCATACCAATACATATTAGTGCACTGAAACATACTGAGTATTATAACAGTCCACTGAAATATCGAGGGTATTATAGCAGTGTCTCGCTCGATGCACTTAAAGGCTCTCACGGTACTGATGCCTCAATCTTGTGTTCAATCGACGAACTTTATACTGTGGAGCTAGAAACGGGGGGAAGCGGAGGAGAAACTATTGCGCACTTCGAGATGAATTATCTACGCTACGTGTCAACAATAGGTGACTGCCTGCCTGGATAGAAAAGCGTATTTTTTCGTCTTAGAACATTGTAGACTGATATACATTTTGTGTATTTCACCAGTTGCTTTATTCAATGCTTATTAAAGAACACTAAGAACCAAATTAAATACAACGATGAACAATTTATAACATAGGATTGTTTACATTGCAGATGATAAATAGTTGATAATGTCTGTAAGAGGGTAGAGTAAAATCTTGATTTCATATTGTAAGTTAGGTAGGTATAAAATTCAGTGTTGAGTCTCATAAGTTTTTCCCTTTAATTGGCGAGCCTTAAATCAATAATTTAAGGTAGTTCTCATTTCCGTTTTTTTTTCTCTTTGCCACTGTTCCGCCCCTCAATATGATCTACATTCTATATTTTTACAACTTTTCCGTTACTTACCGCTATTGACTATTAAAGTTAATAACTTAAAAATGATTTTCAAGATCGAAATAACCCTAATTTATGTTTTATTGATCGTCCAAACAAAAGAAATTAAGAAAATAGCCTCTGAAACGAAGAAAACAAAAAATAGATGTACATCATAACCCTCCTTTTTGCTTCGCCGTAGTTGGGTAAAAAACAAGGGGTGTCGTAGGACACCCGGTTGGAACGAAGTTCTAACATGCTACCTATATAACAAAAGTGTCGTTCAAAGTCTTACACTTTTTTTGGCTAAGCTTTCATTCGCAAACTGTCTGCGTGTGTGTTCAAAAAATAAAATTGTAAATAAAAACTTGTAAAATATCCTGCAACAATTAAAACATGATACTTACACATATTGCAATGCAACACATTACACATAACAATTTGTTTTACTAATATGTATTGTTCAGTCAGTTCTTTTCCCCGCTTTAGCTTTTATCTTGAACTGTAACCCACCACATCGCAACGGGCCACATCCACATCGCAACGGGCCACATCCACATCGCAACGGGCCACATCCACATCAGCTTCGACTCCACTTCGTTTCAATATATCGTCTGTCACACACTCCGCCTCTTGTACTTTTATCTTGAACTGTAACCCACCACATCGCAACGGGCCACATCCACATCAGCTTCGACTCCACTTCGTTTCAATATATCGTCTGTCACACACTCCGCCTCTTGTACTTTTATCTTGAACTGTAACCCACCACATCGCAACGGGCCACATCCACATCAGCTTCGACTCCACTTCGTTTCAATATATCGTCTGTCACACACTCCGCCTCTTGTACTTTTATCTTGAACTGTAACCCACCACATCGCAACGGGCCACATCCACATCAGCTTCGACTCCACTTCGTTTCAATATATCGTCTGTCACACACTCCGCCTCTTGTACTTTTATCTTGAACTGTAACCCACCACATCGCAACGGGCCACATCCACATCAGCTTCGACTCCACTTCGTTTCAATATATCGTCTGTCACACACTCCGCCTCTTGTACTTTTATCTTGAACTGTAACCCACCACATCGCAACGGGCCACATCCACATCAGCTTCGACTCCACTTCGTTTCAATATATCGTCTGTCACACACTCCGCCTCTTGTACTTTTATCTTGAACTGTAACCCACCACATCGCAACGGGCCACATCCACATCAGCTTCGACTCCACTTCGTTTCAATATATCGTCTGTCACACACTCCGCCTCTTGTACTTTTATCTTGAACTGTAACCCACCACATCGCAACGGGCCACATCCACATCAGCTTCGACTCCACTTCGTTTCAATATATCGTCTGTCACACACTCCGCCTCTTGTACTTTTATCTTGAACTGTAACCCACCACATCGCAACGGGCCACATCCACATCAGCTTCGACTCCACTTCGTTTCAATATATCGTCTGTCACACACTCCGCCTCTTGTACTTTTATCTTGAACTGTAACCCACCACATCGCAACGGGCCACATCCACATCAGCTTCGACTCCACTTCGTTTCAATATATCGTCTGTCACACACTCCGCCTCTTGTACTTTTATCTTGAACTGTAACCCACCACATCGCAACGGGCCACATCCACATCAGCTTCGACTCCACTTCGTTTCAATATATCGTCTGTCACACACTCCGCCTCTTGTACTTTTATCTTGAACTGTAACCCACCACATCGCAACGGGCCACATCCACATCAGCTTCGACTCCACTTCGTTTCAATATATCGTCTGTCACACACTCCGCCTCTTGTACTTTTATCTTGAACTGTAACCCACCACATCGCAACGGGCCACATCCACATCAGCTTCGACTCCACTTCGTTTCAATATATCGTCTGTCACACACTCCGCCTCTTGTACTTTTATCTTGAACTGTAACCCACCACATCGCAACGGGCCACATCCACATCAGCTTCGACTCCACTTCGTTTCAATATATCGTCTGTCACACACTCCGCCTCTTGTACTTTTATCTTGAACTGTAACCCACCACATCGCAACGGGCCACATCCACATCAGCTTCGACTCCACTTCGTTTCAATATATCGTCTGTCACACACTCCGCCTCTTGTACTTTTATCTTGAACTGTAACCCACCACATCGCAACGGGCCACATCCACATCAGCTTCGACTCCACTTCGTTTCAATATATCGTCTGTCACACACTCCGCCTCTTGTACTTTTATCTTGAACTGTAACCCACCACATCGCAACGGGCCACATCCACATCAGCTTCGACTCCACTTCGTTTCAATATATCGTCTGTCACACACTCCGCCTCTTGTACTTTTATCTTGAACTGTAACCCACCACATCGCAACGGGCCACATCCACATCAGCTTCGACTCCACTTCGTTTCAATATATCGTCTGTCACACACTCCGCCTCTTGTACTTTAGCTATCAATTTGAGGCAGACGATAATATTTTACTGCTACCTATCTCTGGTGCCACGTTGCTCGTCTGGCTTTTAAGAAGTCTTTTGCTTTTCGAGTTAAATAAACGCTACTTTTTAAGATACAGTCCGACTGCAAAGAGGTTGATTTTGATTATAGATATCAAAACTTTGACCTTTTCCAGATGATGATTCCGTTCCAACTTAATAGACTGGCGGTTGGCGTGTCGTCTTACTTTGAAAAGAAACAAATGCTTATTGGGGAAAACAGGTTTATAATTAAGTATTTTTAAACTCATCTGCGAATGGTAGTCGTAAAATTTTGGCCTAGTGTAGTTGACGTACTGCCAACTGTATTCATTCGCAAAAACCAGCGATATATATATGTTACATGTCGTTGGCAAAAAATTAAGAAATAAAAATATCTACGCTTAAAAGTGTCTCTACATGCCCACTTTTACATACTGCAGTAATTACCCTCTTTTGCAAATAACTTAAAAAATCATTATCTTGCTCCAAAATACTAACTGACTTAGCTATATGTGTAATAGCTTATATGTAAGTAAGTTTCATGTAAGTGGTAGAAATATTTTTAATTAAATTATAGGTTTGATAATTGAAAGATAAAAATGTATTAATGTTTTTCCCACGGTTGACTAGAATTTTTTTTTGGAACTATGCCAACTTTGCTTTCTGTCTCTTTTGTATTTTATGCTTTTTGTGAAATAAAATGGTTATTCATTATTTAATTCCCCATAAATTCAGAGCTCAATTTCGCTGGAAACATAAATCACTCCAAAAGGACTGACTAGCTGACATATTCTCACATGAGCACAAAAATACGACAATTGTGAACGAAACCCATCGTCACCTTCCATCACATAATGCCTATTCAGCTGTGAGGCTCCGACGGACTCCATACGGTATTAATATACAGATCCTGGCGCCGGCCGTATTTATAAGGTGAGGTTGCATTTTTATAGTTTGAGGAATGACGGTTAATCTTGTCTTTGTAGCTAGGTTTTTCTTTTTTTTTTGACTACTTGTCCAAAACTGTAAGTTTATTTTATTTCTGGGCCTTTAAGTATTTTGTACAATTATTTTTCTTTTTTTTTTCCAAATTGTCTTACGCTTGGCCACTACCGCGCCTGATGGAAAGTGTCGAAAAGACCTAGGATGAAAAGCGCTCACCCAGAAACTGTGTTTGTGACATCCTGATAGCTTTGATCTCAATGAAACTTTGCACACATCTTTATATATGTTTCCCTTCCCGACACCGCACTCCCACCCATAATGGCGAGATATTCATGAATTTGTGAAATGGTTTCAGGAAAAAAACTGTTTTCCATGAAACAGTAACTGTTTATTTATAGAAAAGTGTATAAACTTAGTTTTCTTTACATGAACGACGTCTGTATTTCTCTCTTTTTATTTCCAGTAAAGATAAAAAATATACAACTTGCTAAAGTTTGCGTAAAAACGAGCCAATATTCACGATATCTTGACAGCTATTATGATGGTGTTTCATAAAATTTTACTTTTTGGGTTGTATAGAGACGAAGTTAGATGTCGCTAGATAATACTTATGAAAAAAAATATAAAGAAAATAAGCTGTTGACTTCACATTCAGTTTTTACCTTTTGTATGAATCTTAAGAAAAATCCAGGCGTCAATCAGTATTTCCAGGGACTTTCACAAAAATCTACGAAAGTCATTAACGGACGAATGACTGATACAAAACAAATGCCACTCGACCCCCCGGTCTGAAACACAACGTGTCGCTTGGCGGCATGCTTTCGTTATGAGGGTGGTGACAAGCTACAGGCAAAGCCTAGCACCAGTAAAAGCGTGCTTCGTCTCTGAAGATGGAGCAAGATCCGATGATACTACAGATACATAAATTGTTAGCATACCTTTTTATTAATCTTTGGTCATCTTTTACGTAATGTATAATAAATATAACCACTACAGAACTATTAATAAGGAATAGAAATGCCATGAAAGTCGTGACTGCGACGCACCGATTTGATCAATACCTCAAGACATAACCTGCGGGCCTGTCATTTCTCAACCGAACGCGTTAGAACAAACATGTTGTAAAAATGGTGTATTGCAGCGTGGCAAATTGTTCTTACTCTTCAAATAACGCAAATAAGACATCCAAAGGAATTAAATTTCACTCGTAAGTAATTTAAACGTGTATTTACTGTGATATTTACAGAATAAACCTTGCGATAAATAAAATTTCAACCTTACCATGAAATATTGTAGTTGTAGCGAGTAGCGTTGAAATTAGACAATATTTTGTCCATTGCAGGTTATAAAGAGTGTCACATATTGAGTTAGAATATTAACACCGCAATGTATATTTTTCAAACATTATCAACACGGACCTAACTGTGTGATAGTCATGGCTTTTTACACACGTGTATAATAGCTTGGCACAGTGCTATGACGCGTTTGGTATTTTACATCTAAGCTTCATAGAAATACGGTGTTATTTTGGCCGTATGAAGACGGGTGAATCTATGTGTGCGCCGCGTATGTTTACTAACTAGGTAAATACTACGTTATTCCAAAAAATCAGCTGTGCTCGTATAAATTTGAGTCATGCATTACCACGCATGCTGGTGACGCAAGTGGGGGGTAGGAAGGTGCCGCCGCTCTCTCTCTCTCTCTCTCCGTCCGGCCGCCGCACGAGCATCGTGTGTAGACTGAAATAGTGTTTTATTGAATACCTGTCTGAAGCTGTACAACGTTAACCGCAAGAAGACATGGAGTAATAATGTTCTTTTTAGATGGTGTTGCCACACGCCACAACCTTATACCGTACATATAACGAAATAAAGTACAACACCTTATGTTCCCACAATATGAATGCAATAAACTATATGAATATAAATACGAACAATTGCTAAACAATGCTGGCAACATCATGGCTCGAAGCCATTTTAAGGGTTAGGTCTTAAACCTATGTATTGCTAAAATCTATCGATCTATGATTTCTTAATCATTCGAAGCTTTTATCCCTTTGAAATTCTATCACAAGCTCCAGGTACAGCTAAAGTAGGGTCCCCTTGAGAAATGGTCTACACAGTTCCCTCAAGCGACGAGACGTAGGTAATTTATTGGTATATTCTTCAAGTGAATGGCTCTCTTACGGCACCCATTGAATAGTTTATGTCATGTATAATGCACCTGAGAGGTCAGGTGGGTTTTGGAGCGATGAGATTGGAAGAAAAATTGGTCCAGGTATTCCGATAATGTAGATTTAATTTGTTATAAATTACATTTTATTTAAAACTAAATAAATATTGCAGTTAAGGCTCACTTTTATTTTTTCGAAAAAGTGAGTTTTAGCTGTTATATTTATTTTGTTATGAGGAACAGTCATCCTAATGTTAGTGATTATAAGACTTTATATATTTCACCATTATGAATTTTTATTGTTGCGCTACGCCGTGGACAGATAAACAGACAAAGTCATTTTTCATTTGATAGAAGCTTAAAATCAAAATCAAAATCAATAAATAAAGTTAGTTTAACCTTTATGCTGAAATCAAACGGCAGAGCAAGAGATAACAAAGTGTTAAGATTTTTAATAAGAAAAAAAGGAATTTCAAATTTAGTACTATCTTGAGAGCAGCGAAAATAATACTGTTCTTTTACAAGTAAACCATACACAACAACAAATACTTATACTCGTAACTAACACAGACTCAACCCACCGAACATTCAATTCGCCCATTTGCAAGAAAAATGAGGACTTTTACAGATATGACCCGTAATGGCCCAGATAGGCCCCATCTACGTGGGCATTAGGCCTTTTTAGACCCATTTGGCCGATAGATTCCGGCCAAAACCGAGACTACCTTAACTCAGGAAGAATTATGGCTTTGGGACATCTGACATGACATGTTTTGGGACGGCACTCGCTGAAATTTAAGAGGGTTTAATGTAAAGGGAATTAGAATACTTAATAATTCGAGCGCCCGTGAAATTGGCCCCTTGGCTTTATTTGTGTGAAAACCGTGTCAATTCCGGTATTTTATTTACCAGAACCTACATCTGTTTCACGTTTTATTATATTTCTCGTTATTTTTTATACCGTTCATAATCTTCTATTTTATGGGATGTCTTCTATATTGTCCATAGTATTTCTGTTTTTGTGCCTGTGGTCCTTTGGTATTTGAAATAAAGCTTTTGCCTTTACCTATTTCTTATTGGAACATACTGTACGTTGGTCTAACGTTGGCAAATATCTCTTGTAAAATTGTATAAAACATGGTTTATCGTTCAACCATTGCAGAAAAAAGCAGTGGAAGAATATGAAGGCGATATGTAAAAGTTTTAGCGTCCCTTTTACTCCATATGCGAAAAAATCCTCAGTGCGAGAGGGACGTATTCGAGGAAAAGTAGCAAAAAGTCGGTTTTATATTAATAAAAATATAAAATATACTAAAGTTGTTATCAAAATTTCGTTTAACCAGGTCCTAGAAACTGTTACAATCCATCTAATAAAATATAATTGCAGTCCATATGTCATTCCAAATTGTCAAACCAGGAGAATTGGTGTCGAAAAAGACCTCATTTCAATAAATATTTCTATCGAGCCGAATTTCTCCAATCGCGTTTCTGTTCTAAGAGATCCCTAGAAAAAGAATCCAAAAATAATATACAATTTTATTAAAATAATACATTATTTACTGAAGTAGATATGCACGTTCTAAAAGTGTCGATTTTTTTCCGTAGCGCCTTAAATAACACATAGGTATTATCATTTTTACCCTCAATATAATCCTGTACGCTATAAATTATGTTTTATCAAAGTTAAATATATGCTCGCGGGCAAAATAACCAAAATGCTTTTTGTAGCTTTTCTAAAAATCCTTGAGAAAATGAAAACCCTATTAGAAAGAAAAGTTAAGGGTGTCAATTCGGTATAGCACGATTTAACTTATCTGGCAGCAATAAACTTTATTTGGGCGTTCTGTCTTTTTTTTTCTGTACAGAAAAGACAAGGACATGACGCTTAAATTAAGTTCAGTCCTGTCAAATAAGTTAAATAGCGCTACATTGAATCGACTTAGTATTTTTTTCACCACTTAATAGATTTAATTTTTGCAACTAAATTTGGATGAAGATATTATTATAATAACTAAATTTAATTTAGATTTAAGTGCTACTTCCGAATTTTTACGGATTAAATGACCCAACGTGTTTAAATTGAGCAAGTGTTGTAAATGTTAGCAGGATTATTAATTTCTCTTGAGTAAATATAGTAATTAATCCCCCGCACCAAATGCTAGCAAATTCTACTAACGTAAACATTTGTAAACCCTAAAATCATATATTTTAGTCACTACATACTTAGACATAACACGGGTAATCCTGAGATAACATTGTTGCTAGTTAGCGCTTTATCTTTCAGTTGGGAGACATCTTTAACAATGGAGGCCATTATACCATTTTCATTCTTACAAAATCATAAATAACTGAAAATACAAAGTAGGTACGTCGTAAATATTATAAAAAAGTGAAGAAATAAAAAGAAAACAAACAAATAAAGGCAAAATACTTATAACAAGCCGAAAACTTATACACATACGTACGTAAGTATGTTTTAAGAATTAACGAACCTAAAAGCTCGAGAGCCTGCCCTGCCCTATTAGTCCATACTGCCAGTCGAATCAGGAGTCGATCACAAATTCAGTTTCTTCCCGGATGTAATTTCCGAGGTTGCATATGAAATACAATCAGTGAGGGGTCGGCTCGTTCATTTCCTCAATATATGCGCCCGGGGCTGATGGTCCGATTGAATTAGGCCGTAGTTTCGAAGGATTGGGCCGAGTTCGCTTCCGGAAGTTACGCCGTGGAAGATTTAGGTGAAGTAGGAGCTTGAAAATGTAACTGCGATGGAAGCAGGGTTAACGAAATATGTTAATGCTGAGGTATATTTTCCAATACCTATCATATTAATAATATGGATAAATAAGATCTGCATCGTTGCTTGAGAAGGTCACTGTAGATATTTTTCAATGCATGTGCTCGTAAAGGCCCACTTTTTATGCATCAAAACCGAACAGAAAGTCGATTATTTTGCCCTAGGGCTTTTATTATTATTTATTTTTTAGTTCTTTGCAATGGTTGGCTAACCTGCAGCCTTTCCGGTGTACCACAAATGTCATACTTTTTTTTTCCACTGTTTATGGGCTCTGGATACAGTACTTTTGAGCGAATTATAATTTAAAGTTCACAAGATTATATTTGTTTTATTTCCTCACACTATGCATTGAAAAAACGTAGTATGATACACGGGCGTAAGAGCAATAAATTACTCGGTTACGTTTAAAACACTCGCTACGCTCGTGTTTTAAATCGTCCTCGTAATTTATTCCTTTGCGCCCTTGTAGCATAAACTACTATTAAGACGATGCAACTATCCATTGTAAAACATCTAAAATTAGAAATCAGTAAATTTCTAAATTTGATTAAGGAAATAAAACAGGTTTAGGAATTAGTATTTGCAAAAAACTACGAATACAGATAATATTTAGGTGTAGGTATCGGGCTCGTACAATTTGGGTTCCGTAAGTACATACTGAACAGTCAATACACCAAATGAAACTTTAATTTTTTAAATAAAATTTTTTTCAGAATCTGTTACACTTTTTCAAAAGCCTGCAGTCGTCGAAATATATTATTTCGATGCCTGCAGTACTCCAGTAATACATGACTCAGTATCTACTAACCTTATTAAAATGTAAACTTTATTTTTAGAAACCTAGGAGATCAGAGTCTGAGAGGGAACGGTCACATTTAGAAAATTTTGAGGTATATTATTAAGACCATTGGATCAAAAACTAAAAACCAGCGCTGCACACTGTATGACAACGTCAGCAAATGCTGAGTTATTTCCATTTGTCCAAATAAATGCTTTGTTTAAATGTTTATATTTTGTGCACGAACTGTTTGTGTGTTTTTAACTTTTTATATTTTAATATTTTATTGTACTCATTTTTCTATTTTGCGTGTATGTGTATGTGTATTCTTATTCAAAAATGATAAAAAAATATATTTTATGATCCTTAGAGTGATAAGGATTAGTCATCAAAATAATGATACCTCACTAGGTATCTTAATTTTTTTTTTACTTCAAAACGTTGACTTGCGATATATCTGTGTCGTCGTTAAGACCTAACATTCATTAAGCCAAATTTCAAATTTCTACATTACATTTTTTTCCAGAAAAACCTCTGTGATATACGGACGGACACGAGAGTATTCTCATAAGGGTTCCAGTTTTCTTTCTAAGGTACGGAACCCTGAAAATGATTCCTCTTAGAATCGAAAAAAGCAGACATGTATATCGTCAGTAGGAAGTCAGTCATGCCTCGTAATTTCAAGGATTCTGACTGACATTGAAGCGCGACAAATTGGGGTCAGTGTGATCCCTTTGAGCGGGCAAAAAGTTCGTGCCATATGAGCACAAGTCCAGGTCCGGCCCTGTACCGTGGCGGAGTGCGTCACGAGTTGTGACCTACTTTTGACTTCGTTGATGTCACAAAATCCGACTATTTTTAGATGGGAAAGGTTTAATTAAATGACAGCGCGTTGGTTTTTTGATTTCTTAGCGATTTCTGTGCAGCTCTTATTAAAACTGTGACAAATACAACGTTTGAAATAAATTTGTTTTTGGAGGTGCTATAATATACTTTTCAATGCAAGAGCTCGTAAAGGCCCACTTTTTATGCATCAAAACCAAACAGAAAGTCGATTATTTTGCCCTAGGGCTTTATTTTTTTTTTTTTATTTATTTACAATGGATGGCTAACCTGCATTCTTTCCTGTGTACCATAAATGTTATACTTTTTTTTTGCACTGTTTAACGGCTCTGGATACAGTCCTTTTGAACCAATCATAATTTAAAGTTCACAAGAATATATTTGTTTTATTTCCTCACACTATGCATTGAAAAACGTAGTATGATACATGGGCGTAAGAGCAATAAATTACTCGGTTACGTTTTAAACACTCGCTACGCTCGTCTTTTAAATCGGCCTAGTAATTTATTCCTTTTCGCCCTAGTAGCATAAACTACTATTATCCTATTACCCTTGAGGAAGGACCAATGAGCTATGTTAATAATTTTCATTTCTTATGTGAAAATCGATAAATAAATAGGTTTAAATATTTACTAGCAGACGTCCCACAGCGTTGCTCGTGGATTCCGTTTCTCCAGACCCCATGGGAATGAGCGTTTTTCCTTTTGTCATAATAAGTGTTAAATAAGATTCCTAGATGGCACTGTCGTATTATTTAGCAACAGAATCAAAGACAAAATTTGCACCGATTCCAAACATACGAAAAACCACTTTGACGTTGATTGCTACGAAACACATTTTGTCTATGGTGACATGGACAGCGCCATCTGGAGGAAAGCTAGGAACTAAGAAAAAAAAAACAATGAAAAAGCGCTCATTTAAAAAAATCCAGCTTTATTTCTTGGAAATAAAGCTGGAGTTTTCCTTGTGCAACATTTCTGCTTTCTAGGTCCAAAGGTTTAGGCTGGGCGTTGACGAGTCAGTCAGTGAGTGAGTGAATAGAATATGATTTTATTTATCTAAAAATTGCACAATAAGAGAATAGCGTTACTTTGACGCCTACAAGAGTGTATGTATCGGTGCTATAGGCGCCAAGCTTTTCCCTTACAGAGTATTACATTAAAAATTAAAAATAATATAAAATTAAAAGATAATACAAAAAATAAACTAAAGAGCATGCAGCTTAACTTATAATAAATACATGAATGAGTCAGGACTTCAGAAAGCGGTGTGCAACTTAGCTTATTTTATGAAATTTATTGATGCTTTTAATGAGGTCCCTCCCTTAAAGCCTCTTCTTATCCAAAAGATCATGTGTTCAAAGCAGTCATAAAAATCATTTAACCCGCAGTTACCCGTGCGGGGTGCCGCGGACCCGAAACAATATTTATGGTTAATTAACTTTATTTACAGACTACCCCCGTATTTATTACCACCACGAAAATTGGGCTGAGATGCCGAGCGAAAGATAAAATTTTACTGCAAAACTTGGGTGATGTTTAGGGTTAATGTGGAAAATATAAAAGTGTTTACTTGTCCAAAGTTAAGTTTACTTGTTGCGGTTTAATTAGCACTGAAAATCCCTTTTTACCCCAAGCTTTTATGCAAACATACTTTTTAAAGACGGCCGAGCTGGCAGCGTTCGGAGTCCGAACATGCGAGTTTTTCGGCCTCGCTAGAAAGACACTTGAAGGCTCGGCCTTCGGCCTCGCCGGGATCCTTTACGTGAAATGTTTCGCCCTTTATAAAGAGAGTATTTGGATGTCACGAGACGATATTATCAACTGTCGTCCTTGGTTCACGTAATCTTGACTTGACATTGGTTGAGATGTGCTCATTTGGGAAATTATTAATAATTAAATATTATTATTAATAGGTAAATATTTTTGTAACAAAGTTACTTATCGCACATTACACTCCAGACACTTGGCGAATTAGAGCTAGGCTGAAAAAAGTGTAAGACTTCAACCGTCACAACACTAATGTTGTGAAAAAAGGTCGTATTTAACTCGAAATGTGGATTATAAATTCAGTTTACAGCCCTAGGGATGTAAGTAAATTTGAAAATCATATGAGGATCCTCTCACCAACGGGTAAGTCACTCGTCTAGCTAAGTTGCAATGGAAAATATCTATTGTTTTGTTATTCTGTATTTTATTTATATTTCCTCGCCTACAATGTTATCTATAACAATAGTTTAACAATCTAATATTTTAAACGGTGTATGTAATTGTTTATTTACGAAAACGATTATTTTATTTAAAAAATTAGAATTTATGCTATCGGGGTAAAGAACAGCGGGCATATTTGCTCCAACGCAGATTTTACATGTGAAAACGTAAAGCTATAACATTTGCTTGAATATAAAAAATATGACGGCACAGGTAGGTACATAGTTACTTATAAAAATATTACTACTGCAGTACATTATTATTTTTTATTTTATTTTATTGTTATTACAAAAACCACAGCCTTAAACATTTATGATCGTAGCTAATAATATCAAAACTTATGCCAATTACGGTTTTACATTTTCTACAATAATACATTTAAAACGAACTTCAAAGACCAAGAGGAAAAAATACATACATTTATATACAGAAAAATAGTAATATTGAAAAGTTAGCGGCGTAGGATGTCAGAGTAAAAGTAAGTGTGTGTGTGTATGGTAGGGTAGGGAACTAGGATAAAGGAATGTTGATAATTATTCGTTACGAATATAGTGTGCAGTCACATTCTTATTATATATCTAAGTATTTATTAAGTATCTTGCTCATTACTTCCCTCTTAAAACTAGCTTCTGATCCATAAACTAGATCTATAGATGAGAAGGAGGTATTGTAAAGCCTCTGAGCCCTAAAAATTATGGAATTTTTTGCAAAACTTGTGTGGGTTACAGGTACATAAAACAATGTTGTATGTCTAGTCTGTTTAGATGGTGCACGTAGTTGCATCATTAGGGTTGTTAACTCTGAGCAGTCAAGATTATTATTACATATATTGTGTACAAACATCATGTCAAAAAGTGTACGCCTATCCTCCAAAGTTATAAACTTATGGTGCATACAGGAGTCATTGTAATCGATGGTCGAGTAGTTAGAACTACTAGTAATAGTAGTATACTGTATATAGTAACAGTAGTAGTAACTAATAGTAGTTTAGATAAATGTTTTCGTAACCACAATTCGAATTCAAGATTTAAGCGTAACAAAAGCTACTACTTTGCACTTTGTGTAAAAAACATGTCCAACACAGCTGTCTAGCGGCTAATGTAAATTAGTTTTGTCGAAGTGCTGAACAGAGCAGCACTTTAATGGTATACTGCACTGTTGGACTGCAGAATTGGAGTGTTAGTTTTGCATGCTAATTCGGTGCGTTTGTTTTGGAGATGTTGGAGCCAGAACCTTGTGTAGGCTTCTCCGCTAGTTTTGGCTAATAAAAGATATACAAAAGTTAGCAGCTGAACCGGCAACGTTGCTGTTTTAGTTGTTTCTTGGCAGTAAAACAGTTGCTTACATTTTGAATGCCTACGTTCTGTAACATCTTTAAAGCAATGTGGTTGTTGAACATAAAATTTTAAGATTAATATTTAAATGGAAAATGCTAAAAACGCGCCTTTTTATGATTCTATACATATACAAAACCAAATTTCTCGACGTTGAAAGAGCTCAACGGTCGCTTATTAAAGTAATGTATTTTAAACCCTATAGATTTCCTACCGTGGATCTTTATACACTTTGTAACTTGCTATCTCTTAGAAAATTGTATATTGTTCTTGTAATTGTTAAAAAGCACAGATCTCTTGGCTATGACCCTAATCTCAGAAATAAAAAAAGAAAAGATATCGTTGCCTATGCTGATGTTATGAAAACTGCTTTTGGTAATTCTCAATATGATAAATTGTCTTGCCATCTATTTAATAAAATTAACAGAAAAATCGATATATATCCTATGACCAGTTTTAATTGTAAAAATGCAGTATCTGAATGGTTAAAACCTTTATAATGAGGTTGAAAAACTACTTGAAATGTAGTAGATTATTATATTAAGATACATCACACTCACACACACACACACCCTCTCATACACACATACAAACACTCTTAATTTCAAACTTTTGTACAAATTTTATATGTCATGTCAAAAGCGCAACTTAAATGTAAATGGTCCTATGGAAGAGCAGGTCTTCCTAACACAGATGTCCCTTTGAACATCTAATAGGAGGCCCTGGCCACTAAACATATGTATTCAAATCCTTTGTTGTGCAATAAATAATTTTCATTTTCATTTTAATTTTCATTCATTTCATTTCACTTCAAAAGAAGTAGAAGTAGTAGAAACTCTCTGTAGGTAACCAGCTAACAAAGTATCTCTGTAGGTAACCAGCTAACAGAGTATCTCTGTAGGTAACCAGCTAACAGAGTATCTCTGTAGGTAACCAGCTAACAGAGTATCTCTGTAGGTAACCAGCTAACAGAGTATCTCTGTAGGTAACCAGCTAACAGAGTATCTCTGTAGGTAACCAGCTAACAAAGTAGAATTGTTAGCAGGTTACCTAAAAAGAGCTTCTGAGTTGACGATTTTCTCATCCAAATTACATTGTTCCGATCTACATTTTCACATAATGCTGCCGCCTCTTTTCAACTTGATAATGAAGTCAAAATTATTCAAGTTGGAACAAAATCCTTCAACATTAACCATTTACATTTTGATGCCAAAATGTTGGACCGTTAGGAATATTTTCGCAATGCGCTGTTACCCCGCACCTGCCGAATATTCTGTCACGTTTCAAAGTCAGCGGTTGGCGCAGTTACCCCTCACCTCCTGATCAACAGTAAAAGGCGAGTTGGGAAATCATTTAGGGTAAACTGGCCAAAAGTTTGATCATAGCTTCTGAAGCAAGGAGGGCGGATTACATTTTTGGACTAACTGATTAAATTGGTTACGGTGCAGAATATACGGTGTTGTGTCCTTGCTTTTCTTTGTTGCTACGGTAGAAATATCCATGTTTACCAGGAATTACCCAAATAAACTTCACGCAAAACGTGTGAGTAGCAATAATTCTCAAGATAACGGTTGTTATTTTATAATATTACGTCTACATAATATACATAAATGTAATGTTGCTAATATAAAATCGAAACCTCTAGCTACAAATTAAGCTAGTTCATATCATAATTAAAATAGTAAATACGTAAACCATATTAAATGGTAACCGCAACAAATGATTAAATTTTAATTCTCTTTACCGCAGCACGAAGAGTCAACTAAATTAGTAGTTTTTGCTACAAGTGCGAAAAGGAATAAATTACGAGGACGATTTAAAACACGAGCGTAGCGAGTGTTTTAATCGTAACCGAGTAATTTATTGCTCTTACGGCCGTGTATCGTACTACGTTTTTCAATGCATAGTGTGAGGAAATAAAACAAATATAATCTTGTGAACTTTAAATTATGATTGGCTCAAAAGGACTGTATCCAGAGCCGTTAAACAGTGGAAAAAAAAGTATACCATTTATGGTTCACAGGAATGGCCGCAGGTTAGCCAACCATTGCAAATAAATAAATATAAAAAAATATACTTTCTGTTTGAAATTTATTGAAAAAGGCGTTACTTTGCGGAAGTCCATCATAAATTTGTAGATATATTAATAATTTGCAATATTCCGCTAAACACTCTTACCATGCTATTCAAAATGCAGACTCAAGCACCGCCCGCCCTCCCGCATAAAACATGCACAAGCAAAGCAAGCAGTATGAGCACAAAATAAAGCAATCTTAAATAACAAGCAAGAAAACTTATCGACACGTGTTTCGCCTCTAAACGAGGCATCCTCGGGATGTGTAGTCCGCCCGACCGCTCGACAGCAAATGACGAGCTGCCGCCCGGAGCTCACCTTTTATACACCGGCCTGGCTAGTTGTTTGGTGGGAATAAATGGATGACGAAAACATACGTAAAAGGGGGGTACTTATAAAATTTGTTTGTTCGTTCAGTAAATCAGAGTTATTCTTGTTTTTCAATATCTCTAACTGTTCTAGCACACACATTCTTAAACCTTTCTTACAAATATGTTTTATATCAAATGAATGATTGTTAGGCAAACTATGACCGGACTCTAAAATATGTTTCGCAAAATGTGATTTTTCGGGATGATTATTTCTATAGGCTGAGATGTGTTCTTTATACCTAGTTTCAAAGCTACGACCCGTTTGACCGATGTAAACACCGTTACATTCACTGCAGCACAATTTGTAAATACCCGACTGTTGTTTTTTATCTAACTTATCCTTTCCATTGCAAAGCCGCTTGATCTTATTATTAGTTCTGAAAGCAACGCGAACACCAGAACGCCGAAAGATCTTCGCAACCCGTTCAAAAATCGGTCCTAGGTAAGTTAAGCTGGTTTTATATTTTTGAATACTTTCAGGCTGTAAAGCGGACAAACTACTTCTGATAATACTATTTTGTTTTTTATGGATTAATCGGTCAACCATTTTAGTACTATACCCGTTATTAAAAGCAATCTGATATATGATATTGAGCTCTTTTTTATAGTTGTCCGGACTTAATGACGGTGCCCTTAAAGCGGTCATTTTACGCACAGTGTGCTATAAATGAATTTGTGAAACTGAACGAACATGTTTAAATAAATACGATATTACAACATGACTAGACTCGAATGCTCAATATTCAAAATCATTATATTTTATAGCCGATTTAACAATAAAATGAGTTTGGAGAGTTTAGGAGTGTTAATAGTAAATTGATGATATTCCAATACGTAACTACCTGGCTATAACTATCTACATGTTTTAAAACTAACATTAAGGCGATATGCGAAAAAAATAAGGTTTTTTCTTTTCTGTGTATTTCATGAAATACACGGAACGTTATAATCAGTTTCTTATGCATTTTGACTATATAATCTAGGGATTCGAAATTGGAAAACATGTTTGGAAAAAATTTCCTCGATAGAAATAATTGTTGAAATGAGGTCTTCAAACACACTTTTTCTCCTCGATTGACGAATAGGAACCATATACAGAACTCAAACATATTTTATTAGGTCTTTTCAATAATATCTAGAGATTTGATATTTGAAATTTTGCTAGCTATTTTAGTTTTTTTATAAATATTATAAAACTAACATTTTTCGCTTTCGCCCTGAATCCGCCCCTCTTGCACTGAGCGTGTTTTTGCTTGGAGTGACAGTGACAAAAATAAAATTCGCATAGCCCGTTAATGGTGGAAATTAAAGTGGAAGGTCAGGCCGCCCTAGAAAGACGTATGCTGACCAAATTGGCGACATAAAAAGAAGGACAAAATTCAAAATTCAAAAAGTTTATTTTGCAAAGTAGGTATATATATATATACACGTTTCACAAGTCAAATTTTAATCTTATAAAAATATATGTAATAAAATAATAAATGTACATGAACTACTTAGATTAAATGTTTATTTAATTTATGTAGCAATATATATACGATTAAAATTATAGGTAAAATATTATTATACAAGGTGAAATCCAATCAACCGCCCGAACCCACACCGGAGACCCGGCCAGGGACCAGGAACAAGGTTCAATGATCACCAACCGAGCCCCCAGGACGAATCCAGGCGGCCGACCAAATCCCATCCTATATACTACATAGTAATAGGTTACATATATAAATACATGCCTACCTCCGCCCATTCGATTAGTCTTGCTAAGAAGAACGGGCAAGAAACTTGGCAAGATCATGTCTTTTTTTTTAACATAAACTTATACTATGTCAAAAGTACCCGGAATAGAAGAGCTTGTATGACTAGATTTATGGATGTGGAAGAGGCGAAAGAGGTGTGTCTGGATCGTAGCAGATGGAAATCTCTATGAATATTTATGTAAATGTTATGTTTTCGCAATTTGTCGAGTACAACTACTTGACTAGCAACCCACCCCTGCTCCGCACGTGTACTAATTAATTAATTTTCATAATTAAGAAGCACGGCTGTTTCGATGACTTGATTATAAATTGTCGATATTTCTCTACTTCGATAGACAATGGTGTCGATTCGGTGTAACACGATTTAACTTATTTGACAGGACTAAACTTAATTTAAGCATTCCGTCTTTTTCTTTCTGTATCGAAAAGACAAAGACAGAACGCCCAAAATAAGGTTAATCCTGTCAAATAAGTTAAGTTGTGTTGCGCGGAACCGATACCTATGTGAACATGTTATCGATGTAAACCTTCCTCGTTAAATGTTCTTAATGATGGTGAAACCGCATCGAAATCCACTTAGAATTTTAGAAGTTATAAGCGATTACACAGACAAACGCGGATTAACTACAACTTTGAGTTATAATATTTAGAGATAGATTATGTACACAGGCCCTGTTTTATTGTTACTCGAATCTGCCTAAAAAGTCAATTATTGTCACCCGATCTCTGACGGCTATCTTCATGGATAAAATCCGAAACGAATATATCCGTCAGAGATCGAAGGTGACCGACATAGCCTGCCGAATCAGTTAGTTGAATTGGCAGTGGACTGGCCATATCTGTCGCCGACGTGATAACCGTTGGGGCCGTAAGGCATTGGAATGGAGACCACGTACAGCAAAGCGCAGCGTAGGCCGTCCTCGTGCCCGCTGGACTGACGACCTGAAGGACGTTGCGGGTGGCGGTTGGATGAGGATGACTGAGGACCGCCAAGAGTGGCGTAATATTGGGGAGGCCTATGTCCAGCAGTGGACGAAAACGGGCTGATGGATGGATTGTCACCCGCCATTATTTGCTTATTATTATCTATTTTAGTAATTATTAGCGGTAGTTAGGGTATTATGTTTTGTATTTTTTTTCGTGTTATTAAGTCTTACTAATATGCTGTGGATCACGAGTTATCCGTAATAAAATATTTTCATTTAATTATTTATAACATCTGAATCAATTGAGCAATGCAATCGAAAAATTGATTTTTCTAGATATTCGACATTTCAAGATATTAACAGAAATTTAAAAGCTATATGATGAATTTAAATAGCAAAATTTGAATACTATATACATATACCCGTACGTGTAAACCTACATTACAAATAACGCACTGACTGAATCAAATTTGCTTCAGTAGACGAGGAGAAGTTTGATCAACCGAAAATTATTGGGCTGAAAATAATTGTGGAAGGAGATTATGGCGTAGAGTTAATGAGCCGAAGAAATGCTTCCGACTGAAGATTTATTACTTTCTTGACGTTGCGAGGATTCAGAGACATGTGTGGGACATTGACGGCCGAGCATGTTGGTGATGTTGGATCTCATGATCAGTCATGTCAAACCAACGACACAGCGGTAGTCAGTGTTGCCCTTTTATAGATAAAATTATAGTTGTTTGGACATTAACAGGAGGGGGAAACACAGACACGGTATGCATCGTGAGGGAAAGTATCATTATGTTCGAATAATAAGCATAAATACATATAAAAGTTGCATATAAAACAGGACATGAGTTAAAAACAAAGATATCTGAAAAGCCTAGATCTGCCTTCTTTGGAGTGTGATGGATGCAGTTTATGAATGTAGTTTGTAGTATGTACTTAAAAAATGAACTTTTTAGTTATAATTTTCAGAAATAAACGCCAGTTTTCTACTGTATAGTTTCGTTTAATTTGTATATTTTGATCTGATGATGGAAGGTTTATTTTTTCTATGCAAATTAGAGTATAAGCTGATAAACTTTTAAAGTAATGCATTCATAAATATAGCGGAATGCTATTGTAAAAAATATGTACTTTGAACGCACCCAGCATGTTGGTCTGTGGTTGGTAAGTTTATGACGTTGCACGGGTTGGGATATGGAGATATATTCTGACATTGTATGCTGATGTTCACATTCAGGAACGAGTGGGCGGGGCTAGCTAACATTTACATGTAGAAGGAAAAAGCAACGAAGGGTATGCTTACAATAGAATTTTATTCTTCTTATTTATCGTATACCTATGATTATTGTTTTTTTAAACAATGTTTTGTAAATTCCAACAAGTACCAACAATCACTAGCATCTATATGACTATTGTGCTATGAGCATTTCAAAAAGACATTGAGCCAGGTTCTGTGCTTTTAGCACAACCCCAAGGCAGGGACAATGGTAATCTCACGTGGACGCAACCAATTAGGAATTGTGTTTTTGTCAAAACATGTGGCGATCCAGCATTAAATTTTTTCATCTTTGAAAGTAATGATTTATATAAAAAAGCCTTTTCTTTTTGTTAGAATAACTTATCTAAATAGAAAATATAAATGATTTTCTGGTTTTTTATGAACAACTTTTGCTCGTTAAATATAAACACAGCAATTTTAGAAAAGCTTGTCCATGGAGAGTTTGTTTATACAAGTTGTAGAACAGAAATAGTTAACTACCTTTTGCTCATTTTCTCCCCACCTAACTAATCTACGTAAAAACCCTCAACTTTCTTATATACAGCGTGCTTTAGCCACTCTAATATTAGTCTAAAAAGCGGCCACAAATCCTACCGTCATTTGCGACTCGCAACGGGCGCGTGTTTCCAAACTTCAACGGCGAAGTTTTCAAAACTGCCAGTCATACCGGCTCATTTCCCCAGTTCTTCCCCACTCTAGCGTTGATTAATGTTGGAATACATATTTGCAATGAGTTTTCACAAAATTGTTGTAAAGCGAACCTATAGTTGTTGATGCGTCACCGTGCGAGTAAAAACTTGTTGTAGTTTTTGTTGCATTTGTTTTTATGTAAATTCATGCTGCGGTAATGTTTAATGTTTTTAGCCAGATTGTTTTGTGGAAACACGGGTGTTCGTAATTAAATGTAAATTCATATTCAAAAAAGGGATGAACACAAAAATTCGAAATGTTGGAAATGTATTTGTTGGATCAAACGAGAAAAGTTCAAACGCTTACTCGTCAGTATGAACACGTCAGAATATAACAAAATGCCAATCTAAAAAAATCGAAATGTTATTTTTCCAACAAAATAGTGCAACACAAATTAATATTTTTTTTTATCTCGTCCCGTTTCTAACACCAACTTCATCGTTCTTGTATGCGAATATAAACTGGCTTAAGATAAACTTGCTCTTAAGATAAGAATGCATACTGCTTTGCCGTAAAATTCATCTACTTTATAATAATTAAGTTTTCCTCAACACACAAAAGCACTTAACGTAGTTTAAAACTAAATGAAAATTAACTCTTTAAGCATGTACATATTTTTATAAGTTTTGAACATTACCAATTTTCTTTTTCTTTATTAAAACAGCAAAATTAAAGCTTCACTCACATACACAAGTAAAAAAGACCAGCAAAACACTGCAGGTTCAAGTAACAAAACCTAAACGCAAATTCCGCTAGCCACCTAAATCCATAAGAAAAACCTAGGATAATGGCTGTTGTTGGCCTCACAACCGACACTGACAAAAATCCTTTGCTACTCGTACTTAGTCTAATTATAGAGATAAAAATAAATAATCTGTTCGGTTTTGGAGCGCATGTTGCAGCGCTTGTCTCCACGCTAAGCAGCTGCAACTCTTAGCGAGCAAGCGGCTTTGCGCGCCGCACAAACACCAGTTAATGGGGTGAGGATTGGAACTATGGTTTTTAATGAGAATTGTTCTATGAAACATCTTTTTGGTAAATGTTTTAGGGACATTACTTTAAGTGTCCTGTCTTTGTATTTTCGATACAGAAAGAAAAAGACAGAACACTTAAATTAAGTTTAGTCCTGTCAAATAAGTTATTGGAATATTGGAAGTTTTTTTCAAGAAAATCAAAGGATCCGCTTCCTACCTATTTCCGTACATATTTTGATTTTATTTTACTTGCTGAACCAAGGGTTCTATTTAAACAACTCTCAACGGACTCCTAAAGCCACTTTCACATACATCATCGGAACAAAACGCGGAGATAACAATCTCATTTAGCTGGTAACAAAGAGGACATGAATTCGTGACCAAATATTTTTTGCCGTGGGGACGAAGGGACAATTCCGTGGGGACATAGGAACGTACGTACCCGTTGGATAACAAAGCTTAGCTGTTGTTGGATACGGGGCAAGAGATGAAGAGGGAATAAAGCCATGACAAAAAAAGCTTTGAATACTCTCTCTTGACAGCTAATTTGTAGCTACAATGATAATGGTTTAGAAATAACATACTCGTAATTATGATCAAGAATTAAAACGTGCTCCATATTCTCGGCGACACTACATGAGACTTGCCTAGTACGAGAATGTGGAGGCAGTTCTCGCCTATATTCGGTAATATTTATCATGTCTCGGCCTTGTGTCGGTAAAATGCCCGAGATCAAAAGGTGCAATTTCGTGTTGAACCTCCACATTCTCTTGTCTTGTAAGTCGACCGATAGTGACCGCAGCAGATGCACATATTGTATTTTATTACAAAAAACAGCTGTACCATAGAAAATTTGAATATCTACTCGACCAAATGTGTCAAACCGTAAAAAATAATATTTTCAGCATTTTTCTTTGGGGTCCTGTAGTAAATATGCACCTACGCACATGCTAAATTGCATGTGGCGGATGGATGATCACACTGAAGCCTTGTTAATTTCGAGCATTCAGTTCATAACGGTTTGCTCGTTGAAAATATGCTGTTTTCGTATAGAGCGTACTTTTAATACCAAAAACTGCACGAGGCTTTTCATTTGTTTTTATATGCAAAGTGTAGCGCCTTTATTTTATTTCTCATATTGTATATTGATATACCTACACAACTATTCCTTGTGATAACAGCATAAATGACTTAGGACGCCAGCCAGCTCGCTGAATTGACGATCTAAAAAAGATTGCCAGTAGTGGCTTGATAAGGATGGCCAAGGATAGAAAAATATAGCATGTCCTTGGCCTATGTGCTGCATTGGACGAATATTGGCTGAAGGACTGCATTCACTGCATTGGAACCTCCTAAAGCCCAGAACAGGTAGCAAAAGTCTATATTAGAAGCCCAAACAGCCGAAGTTTCAGTTTATTGGTTTGCAATGTGCAGATTTGTGCACGTACTTGAAATTTAGTTTACTTCACTCCCTCCCAGTGTAGCGTTGGCCAGCTTGACACGAACGTTACAATGTCTATCTATGGGCTGTGATGAACAAACGAATGTTTGTGTTGAAACACGCTGGTGTGTTTCTTATTCCCAAGTCATAATGGCTCTATTTGTACAATTGTAGTTCTTCTACTTAGGTCAGTATTATGTAATACTGGCACGCACGTAAGAGTTTTATTGTTAGCTATTAGTATGTTTTGATGAGCCGTGTAAGATGTTTTATGTCGATACTTAATAAAAAGGCTTTTATTTTTGCTGTTATTTGCACGGTCATTTAGTTTCATGGCGAGTGGGAAATGAACAGGCCAATGAATCAGAAGTACATTACTTTTAGAACTTTTCGTGTATTTTACTCTTTTCTAGGATTTTTTGGTAAAAATAACTTATTCAACAGTAAATAACTGTTGAATAATTGTAACATAGTCTATAAATCGTTCGTCGTGCTGTTTCCATCAATGTGACATATTCTGCCATAAAAAACGCTTTATTTGACAACTACTATTATTATGTTTTGTATAAATGTAACGTCATCAAAGTTTGCTTTATTTTTCCCGGTATCCCAGTGTTACAATTCCCCCTTTAGATTGAGTAGCTTATTCGATTTTGAATAATGCTGCAGATAGACGGACCGTCAGACAGATATGCCGTTTTGTAACGTAACACTAAAAACATGCGTTACTCGCAAAATCCCAGCGTTTTCTCACGGCAATAATAAATTAATGTTAACCGCTTGAGTGTCACCGAATTATGCGAGTTAATGTTTCTGTGTAATGAAGTTAAGTTAATTTATGATTATGTGAAGTTGTTCCGGGATGTCGAGGGGACGATTTATTGCTGAATCTGAGAAACACATGATGGAGTGGGTTGTTGTGATGTAGCGGGTAATTTAAACTTTCTTGATGGATAGAGCGAATGAAAGTTTACAAGTTATCGCGTTTGTGCTTTGCTTATACTAAAAAAAAAACGTTACTTTCTTTATTAATATTTAAAGTTATTATTAAAGTTAAGACAAAAGTAAAACAATACTTTTGCAGGAATGGATTTACTATAAATTTAAAGTATGTATATTTAAATTATAATATTTTTCAATGCATGTGCTCGTAAAGGCCCACTTTTTATGCATCAAAACCGAACAGAAAGTCGATTATTTTGCCCTAGGGCTTTATTATTATTATTATTTTTTATTTGTTTGCAATGGTTGGCTAACCTGCAGCCTTTCCTGTGTACCATAGATGTTATACTTTGTTTCCCACTGTTTAACGGTTCTGGATACAATCCTTTTGAGCCAGTCATAATTTAAAGTTCACAAGATTATATTTGTTTTCATTTCCTCACACTATGCATTGAAAAACGTAGTATGATACACGGGCGTAAAAGCAATAAATTACTCGGTTACGTTTAAAACACTCGCTACGCTCGTGTTTTAAATCGTCCTCGTAATTTATTCCTTTGCGCCCTTGTAGCATAAACTACTATACGTCAAAACGGACCTATTACATTGTGACTACTTTAGATCACATAGTAAAATTAACTTTTTTTTTTAACAAATACTCACATAAACATACGCGATATTCGTATATTACTTTAGCAAATTTACATAATAGTACATTATTGCAAAGGCAGCGAAATAGGCAATTGCCATTTCGGCCTAGGCATATATAGTGTTTTTCTTAAACAAATGCAAGGAAATAAAAAAGGGCCTTTTATATAATACATTTTCATATACTTTCATATATTTTTCTTTTGATTTCGCTGGAAGCAGGTTTTCCATCGCTAATTTAGCTTTCGATCTTAAATCTGGTGAAGTGCAGTCAATGTCCATTTCATTTTCATTTTCAGAATCATCAGAACTCATTTTAATTTATTATTAACCAAATAACAACGAACTCCGCTTTACCGCCAATTTTTTTTTTTTTTTACAGTTTGTGCCGAAAGGTAAACGCATCTGTGGCTATACAGCCACGAGAACGCAATATGTACGATAGATGAAAGAGTTCTAAATTCAAACAGCACACCGTTTCATACAACATTGCCGGTGCGCTCTTCGTTCCAAATTCAAAGAATGCGCCGGGAAGTGATTTTGGTTTTTCAGTCTACGTAAATATGATATTTCGCGTGTTCTCTATTCAAAAGTAATGATAATATTTCCGCGTATGTTTAAGAAAAATATATTATTTATATTTTTTCCGCATACAATCGAGACCAAATCCTGCAAATCTAGCCGCATCACACTCCAATCATTAATAATTCTTTCAGCAGAGGCCATATTTCTTTCATTTCTTTCTTTTCATGGTTAGTCGTTCTCTACATTCCGTAGAAGCCCCTCAGCACTTTATTTTTCTCAAAAGAAGAAAAAGCAAGACCATTAAATGAGTTCTATCCACACCGCAAGTGTTCTTGTTTATCATGCTGTTTGTTGCTTTTAATGGAAAGATATGTCCTTTTTCTTTGTATGTAATAGGAAATAATTTCTACTACTTGACTGTCTGTTTCATATTTGAGGTATACAGTGTGTCCCTCGTACAAGTGCACATCCGAAAAGGGTTGAAACTAGACCTTATTTTATCGACAATAAAAACTGTTTTCTTTTTTAGAAAATCTTTGTTTTATATATTTACGTTTTATATTTTTTTTTGCTTACCATGGATACTATGTATAAAATATTTCATAACTTTTGATCTATCGCGAGTAATGCAATAAAATAAAATAAAACTGTTATAATCCTTAAAAATAGACATTGCATACCAAATTAAAATCAAAACATAATCAACTACCATAACCATAAAAATAATATCCTAAAAGATTATTTCTTTAAGTTTTCCGTCTTTTTTTTCAGTAATAGTAAATTTTTTCAAAATAATGTCTCCGTTTTACTATACTTTTATTCCTATTCATAGCTTATTCTATTATCTTTCTAACAAAAAAAATAAAACGTTCTATCATAAATACAATATTTTCTACGAGCGGTCAACCAAAGACACTGCGCTTGCGTCCCATACAAAGATACTCAGGTGGAGTATTTTTTCAAGATAAAAAAAATTAAAAAAAATAAATTTTCTTTGTTTTGTTGATATATTTAGATCTAGTTTCACCCACTTTTTGATGTGCACTTGTACGAGGGACACACTGTATAATTCTGATGATTCTAGAATAAATACAGCACAATGGACAATGGACATACAGTACAAACGTAAAATAAACATAGATACTCGCACAGTTCCAGCACAGATTTACTTTCAACGTGCTTCGTAAACATATGTATTTCTAAGATAATATTTGCTCTGTAGCGTCTCAAATGGATTATCTACAAAGACTGATGTACCGTTTTCCTTTACCTATGTCTACATTTGGAAATGTCGATAAATATTTCGGTCTATTTTGTGTTACGTAAGTTACAGTGCTCCGAAACATTTTAAAAAACATAAGCTGCGGTGGCTTCGACTGCAAACGACAAATGCTACGGCGTAGCAGTCGTTCAGGTGTTCGTAGCACATCGAATAGCGTGCCTGGCTCTGTAGTATGTCATATATAAGATCTAAAAATAGCTAATAATAGTAGTTTATACTACAAGGGTGCAAAGGAATAAATTACGAGGACGGTTTAAACGTAACCGAGTAATTTATTGCTTTTACGCCCGTGTATCATACTACGTTTTTTAATGCATAGTGTGAGGAAATGAAAACAAATACAATCTTGTGAACTTTAAATTATGATTGGCTCAAAAGGATTGTATCCAGAGCCGTTAAACAGTGGAAAAAAAAGTATAACATCTATGGTACACAGGAAAAGCTGCAGGTTAGCCAACCATTGCAAATGAATTAAAAAAAAAAAAAAAAAGCCGTAGGGCAAAATAATCGACTTTCTGTTCGGTTTTGATGCATAAAAAGTGGGCCTTTACGAGCACATGCATTGAAAAATAATAAAAATTCTAATCCAATAGGCGGCATTTATTTATATATGTAACCTATTAGTATGTAGTATATAGGATGGGATTTGGTCGGCCGCCTGGATTCGTGCTGGGACTCGGTTGGTGATCATTGAAACTTGTTCGTTCTGGTCCCTGGCCGGGTCTCCGGTATGGGTTCAGGCAGTTGATTGGATTTCTCAATAAGTACAAGTGTTTTCTGTTCATAATGTATTCGTAGTTACACCAAGTGCCAACAATCAACAGTATCAACATTCTGATGATGCAGTATTGGTCCTTGATATGATACATTAATAATTAATATTATCTATGGTTGAAATTTACTAGTAAAAAGGCACTTATTTAAAATTGTTTTAAAAGGAAACCTTGTATTTTATCCACGAATTGACTGTTAAAACCTATTATGCCCAACCGGTTTGGCTATATATGTTGTTTAAATTGTTAGGTGTACGTCGTGTCATAAATTACATTATTTCATTTAATTTCATAAATGTCATTTATCCTGAATAAATGACATTAATCCTGAGGTCACAGGTTCAAATCCCATAGGGGCACATCTGTGTTCAGTTTGCGTGCTTCAGAAAACACCAATAGCTTTGGGTCCATATTTGTGCCCGAGGTACGGCGACAAGGCCCACCACCCATCACGCTGTGATGATACTCGTTGGTAAAACGTGACAGTACTGTGACTGTGTGAACTGGTTTGCATTTCCCAGTCCATATTCGTAATCACCTCTGACACCCTCCCGGAGATTCATGTCGTGACGATATATAAAACAAAATTCAATCAAAATTAAATTAAATGCAATTCATGAAACTGGCTTTCCTTTGAAAACATGATCAAAAATTTCATCACGTATTTAGAATACAAAATAATAATTCTCTTGCAACGTAACTCATTGGCTCTAGCTGCCCTTTGAGAGTACTCTAAGAACCTTTAGATCTTTATCTATCAATTATCTGCATTCGATGACAACTCTATCACCGATACAGACGCTCCCTCCACACCCTCCCCCTATCGGAGAGATGGGGGAAACAAGGATGTGCTGGGTTTGTGATCGATATAAAATGTTTTATAGATGTCATGGATTAAACTCGTATAGAGATTGGTCTCCTGTCCTAGATTTGATGACATGGTTTTGTTTGTTCTTATTTTTAGAAATTGGACGCCGAAATGTGCGATGAATGCATTTGTAATGTGGTGTCAAAAAAATGGAAGAAATCAACTGAACTGAGAAAGTAAAAAATTAATAGGTACAAAAAAGAGATTATATAAGGAAGGATTATCCTTTTATTGAATATCGATAAAATGAAGAAAAATTATAGGACATTTATACGGTATGAGTATTTCATTTTAAAAATATTGACTTTTTTAGGAAAATAAAGTTAAGTTTAATAACAAAAATAACTATTAAAATAAAACCTAAAAGAAAAAAAAGACTAAAGAAAAAGCTATGGTTCAGATAAAAACGAAGCCAATTGTTAAATAGATAGATAACTCAAAATGGAATTTATATTTTTTTAAGAATCAAGTATTTGGCCTTCTTGACAAAATTTAAGCTTAAGAAAGCTTACAGTTAAATAAAGAAAAACAAAGAAAATCTACAATTGTTGCACTAAGTTGAATGTTGTTATGCCACAAGAAATTTATTGTTTTTGATTATATATGTACTGAAAAATGTATAAAGATAAAAGAGAATATATTTCAGAAAATTATATTTACGTAAGAATTACTGGAAGAAAAAAATGTTTGTAATAGATCATAATGTGTGAATACCAATGTGAATAGATCATAATGCGTGAATACCAATGTAAAAGAGGTAAAATAGGTGATCCATCACCCGTAGTACAGTGTTTAATCGCGCACGACGCAACAAAGTTGAATTACAAGTACGAGGAGCGTGACACGATGTTTTTGCGGTTGAACGGTATGTCACGCTCTTCGAACTTGTGATTCAAATAAGTCGCGTCGCACGTATTAAACACTAGCCTACAGGTACTGAAGCAGATATGAATCTATACTTTTTTATTCCCTTCTAGGAGGAAAGCGTTGAGATTTTGTATGTGTCAATACAATAATATCATGGTTCAGGTAGTGACGGGCTTACGCTATAAGTTCAATATCGATGAGCAGCCGTCAGCACCTCACTCGAGGGGTCAGGATATCCTGGTTCTTCCTCCATCGGAACAGAATCTCGGTCGTTGGATTAGCCCATTGTTTCTCTATTGTTCCCGCTTTGATTTGTTGCATTTGAAGGGTTGGATTTAGAGAAAATAATAATGTCTGCTCCAGTAACAATGGCGCTTCTTCTTGTAATTGTTACAAAGTATGACGCCATTGTTGGTTCAAGGCTTACTTGGTTTTGTTAAAGTACTATCCGATCTATATTTTAAGTTACTGAAAGAGTTGTGCACTATGAATTAACCTAATCTGTTTCATTGTTACATTGTGTTCATAAAGGCGAAGTGGCCGTTAGGAAATACAAGTTTTTCAGAAGAAGAAATGTTAATATAGAACTGATAAAAATACATGTTGATTTGGAAGAAATGTGAAATCTTTAATCTATGTTAAGGCGATATGCGAAAAAAATACGGGTGTTTTTTTTCTGTGTATTTCATGAAATACAAGAAAATTGTTATTAGTTTCTGGTATATGCATTTTGACTATATAATCTAGGGTATTGAGATTGGAAAACATGTTTGGATACATTTTCCTCAATAGAAATAATTGTTAAAATGAGGTCTTCAAACACACTTTTTCTCCTCGTTTGACAAATAGGAACCATATACAGAACTCAAACATTTTTATTAGGTGTGTTTTAACAATATCTAGAGATTTGATATTTGAAATTTTGCTACCCATTTTAGTTTTTTTTAATAAAAATATAAAACCAACTTTTTTCCCTTTTGCCCTGAATCCGCCCCTCTCGCACTGCGCGAGTTTTCGCTTGGAGTGACAGTGACAAAAAAAAATTAGCATAGCCTTTTAAAACATGATTTAGAACTCACATAAAATGGAAAAAAGGTCATATACAGACATTCAGAAATATTATTAATTACGTTTTATGTCTTTAATGTGGACCGTAATAACATTACAAATCATGATACGAATAGTTTTAGATAATTTTATTTATTTTGACCACAAGATTTTTAAATATTGCGTTGAATTAAAAAAAAAATACTATCAGTATGAAACTCCATTTCATTTAATTTCAATATATATAAATATTTCAATAAGATTCGTTTACGTTAAATTTGATAAAGCTCGTACAGCCTATGTTGCCTAGCTATGTGTCTATCTTGCTTACTCACACTGGATTCTAGATAAGTTCATCCTGCATTCTGACATCACGTTTTTCCAATGCCCACGTCGCCTTAACAAAAATTCTCGCGAAACAAGTCTAGCTCAAAATTTCGATATTTTTTGTTTAGGTTTATATTTCCGCGTGTGTACAATAAAGAATAAAGAATGTTTTAATTATGTACTCGTTTCTTTCAACATTTCTACAAATACAAAATCCTGTGAAGAGAATTTATTCCACTTACTTGCGTAAAAGCAAAATCTGATTCTCTCGGAAAATTCCATTTAAAAATAATAATTTAAAACGCCACAGAGAAATATCCTCTGCATTACCTTTCCCAAGCTTTACAACAGAAAACCTCGCAAAAAGACTTTGCCTCAAAAATAAAATTGTTAATATTGTAAAAAAGAGACTCTAATGAGGAACCTCTGACACCAGCGACATCTGCTGACTTGATGAGATAAAAAATTTGGTTCCGTCGCTGAAAGAGAAATGATATACTATTCATATTTTTTACTTTTTATTGCACACGTAACAATTATTTACATAAGGTAGTCTTAAATTTCACTTACATACAATCGGTGAGCTTATCTCTTAAAGATTAAATTTAAATACTGTGCATTTATATAAATGTGTGTGTATGTATGTATGTATGTATGTTGCAGGTAAACTGTAGTGTTTGTTAAGGTTTTTATAATCTTTAAAAAAAACCGACCTGTGATAAGTGTATCCAATGTATACCAACAGTACATAATAGTAGTTTATGCTACAATGGCGAAAATAAATAAATTACGAGGACGATTTAAAACACGAGCGTAGCGAGTGTTTAAACGAAACCGAGTAATTTATTGCTCTTACGCCCGTGTATCATCCTACGTTATTCAATGCATAGTGTGAGGAAATAAAACAAATATATTCTTGTGAACTTTAAATTATGATTGGCTCAAAAGGACTGTATCCAGAGCCGTTAAACAGTGGAAAAAAAGTATAACATTTATGGTACACAGGAAAGGCTGCAGGTTAGCCAACCATAATAAATAAATTAAAAATAATAATAAAAATAAAGCCCTAGGGCAAAATAATCGACTTTCTGTTCGGTTTTGATGCATAAAAAGTGGGCCTTTACGAACACTTGTATTGAAACTAAATATATTTAATATCATATAACATTACCTAACCAAGGGAAATTATAATTTTACGGCTTTTACAATTTGTCTGCGAAATATAAATACAATAAACCTAAATAAATATATAGGTATTTACGAAACAAAAATATTTATAAAAAAAAAGGTTTATTGCCAAAACAGTTACTTAAAACTGAACACATAAAAATGATACACAGGTTAAAATAGAAGGAAAAAAAGTTTTGGACATTTCTGGCAAATGGCTCGACTGTTGAGGAACCACCATCTTACTTGGAGACCCCTCGAAGAAATTCGGGGGAGAGTAAGAGGACAGCTCACAGGCAAAAAACCAGGAGGGCCACCATGCCTGGGACCGATGGATGGCGGTATATCCATTCCTAATAGCCGGGCCTTATATGGAACATACTGGTGACGGGCAGCGGCGTCACTGGTGCGAGGGTTCCGGCACCGCGCTCACCAACCCACCTGCCCAGCGTGTGTGAGTATGAGCAATTCTTCCAGGATGACCGCCGGGAGTGGCAAAGTCCTGGAAAGGCTTATGTCCAGCAGTGGACGAACTAGCGTGATGGATGGACTGCTATTATGTTTAATGTTATCTGTATTTCCATGTGCGAATATAGACGGAGATAGTGTGTAAGTAAGAGGTGGATACTTTTGTTCGCTATTTTTTTATATTTATAACCTAGTGTCATACCGTCACAATCCACGAGTGTTAAGATCTAACAAAATATACATTTTCGTAAGATGTGCCTAGAAAATTGCTAGATTACTTATAAAGAATGGTAGTTATTATTATCATGTCTTAGTTTTGTAATTAACTTGAATAACAAAGTGATTGGACGTATGGATGTAGTTAATTTTTATGTAACTTCCCTTTCCCTTTCTAACACAGTTCTCTATCTCCTTTCGCCCCGCTGATAGCTCGAAAATTCAAACTGTATGGATTGCACAGAATGACAAGTCTTAAGCTGAATATTTTTCGTAAATTTTTATTACCGAACCTGATGTCCATGTTGAACTTTTACAAAAATGCCATTTTTTTAACGAGCTACTAACGACGTAATTATTTCTAAAAGATAATCCTTTCGTTTGAGTAACAACTTTTTTTCGAGGATTTTCGCCTGGGGCGAAGAAATTTCCGGTTGCCTTTTAATGACAACGAAAGATTCCTTTTTTACAACGATGAAATGGTGAAATGGTCTATAATTTGACTTTTTAGCAATGATTGTTCTAAATTACTCGACTGACATTGATGGGTGATTGATGACAGTGTTGTCCTAAAAACGTTAACAATTCAAACTTATTAATATATCCAATGATATATCTGAACGTTAGGCAACCATTATCCAATAACTTAGATGTAGCTAATACATATATCAGAATGTTAGGGAATGATTGATTATTTATTTAATAACCAAGATATAGAATCAACCTGCCGTTAAACAATCCTAAAAAATATACCGTGAATTCGTAATTTATAATTTTATTACCTAACTTTAATACTTACTCGTATTTTTACATGTTTTTTGAACAAGTTGTAACGAAGACATCGTTCGAGTTCTTTAATGCGATCTGGGTTGAAATTGGGTTGGAACTATGAAGAGAACATCTGCAAGGCTGTACTCTTAAAGACTCATTTAATTTTTTTCAAGCCTCGCTTTAGACGATTATGAATTCAGTGTAGTAAATGACTAAATTATTTTGTATGGCGGTCAGACTCGCAATCACCCTAATTGGACTTTCTTTTTTTCGCTAATATTTACACTTTACAGTCTACACTCGGAAACACCTACGTCCCTTCCTCGAGAATGCATGTCGTTGCTAAATATTATAAAAAAAATACTTTATTTGTAAAATCCTCTAGCCAATCATTCCTTTTCCTCTTTAAATGAAATGAACAGAATTGCGAATGCAAAGTTTTAAAGCTTTCTACGACTTTATGGTGTTTTTAAGCCCTTTAAGTCAATGAGCTTTTTAAACGTGGTGAAGAATTAACTGTCACTAAGAGACAGCTTCACGGACATATCTTGGGCATGTTTTTAATTTACATATATACGGGCAGGTAGCAGTTTAGAGAGACAGTTGAAACCACATAATCTACGTATCATACTGAACAACTTTCTCAAGGAAACTAAACCGCGCAAATATAAAATAATTAAAAAATTTAGGCCTGCCCATACAGAATTCAATATTTGCAAGGAAATGTGAGAATTCATGGATTCCGCAATAGAAGATATAATTAGTTAGTTGTTAGTGTTTAAAAATAACACCACGAACAAGTTTACATATAATTTTCAAAATGTGTCCATATTAAAGGTTTTCTATGATAGAAATAATTTTCTATGTTTGAACAATAAATCGCCTGGTAAGCGAGAGGTCCCGGGGTTCGAATCCCGGTTCAAAGCACCTCACATCCAGATTTACTTTTTTTCTGCGTGACTATACTGCAATGATATAATGTTAATTTAAAGATTTTCCTTATTTTTCCCGGGACACGGATCAAATATCCAGTTGCAGGGCAAATCTCAGCTCAATTTGCTCAGCTATTCTTGATCTAGACCAGAAGATAGTCACCGAAGCGTCACTTTGTGAGTCTCCGTTATTAAAAGAGCTATTTTCATACACAAGCAATATCTAAAACAAACAAGCGTCCATCATCTGCCCACACGCACGTGGGGACAAACTAATAAATTGCTATACGAGGAGTTCTGTTCAGCAGCTGCAAAGTTCCAGCAACTTTTCACAAAGTTTTATTTGTGTGTGTAATCATCTCCGCGATAATATGGTTCAGAGTTCACACTAGTTCACTAGTCACTGTACAGTGTGTACAGCACAGATGCTTGCTTCTGTTTTGTGCCTTATTTAGGAGTAAAAATTATTGCGCTTTATTTATTATGCAGCTCCAACTGCATACTCTGATTTCCCATATTTACTCCGTTTAGTTGACTAAAGATTTGTCCTGCCGGGTGATACAAATAACAGCAGCACACATATAACTATATATATGAATATCATACATTAATCTGTTACAATTTTCAAAAATAAAAACCATCACTAAGCAAAAACATAAACATGCAAAATTATATATGTTCTATCAAAGAATGCACAAACAAACAATAATTTAAACTAATTAATTATGAATTAAAAAGAAAACATTAATAAACCTTGAATAATTATGAAATTAAAAAAAAAACAAATTATATAAACTCTACTATCTCTCTACCACTCTAATCAAATGCCAAAACCAATTTTGAAATATGTAAATAAATATGAGTAGAGTTAGAGTAAGATTATTGTATGTGGAAGTATCTACTAACCTAATAAATGGTTTAGAGGCATGTTATTGTTTTTTTTATTTCAGTTCCGAACTAGTCTCACAAATGTGCTTTGCTTAAAGATTTAATTTTTCGAAGCATTTTTTAACCAATAAACAATTGTGATTGCGATAAAACTTCGTATTGCCAATATTTTATCACAAAACATTACTATATTATTAAAGAATACTCGACCTTAAAAAAGTAACTTCTATTTTTTTCAAGTGCTTACTTCAAGTACCAATTTGTCAAATCCATCTGCCTTTTTCACACTATTTTGAGAAATGTAGACGCTTCGGCGGAAATTCATCAAACTTTTGGGTGACAGTAGCTGACTCAAACCAAGCGTGTTCGGGTCAAACTGTCCAATATGACGCTGTCCACCGCCCAATACGTAGCTAGTTTGATCCTAAATTGAAACTGGTAGTCTTGTAACGAGATTTTTCAGCGGTTAACCAGTTCTTATGAGCTTTTTTTGGATTGTGTCAAACATCGGAAACGCTTACAGCATTTAGTTATTTATCTGTCACACTGTTTGCAGAACTCAGCTTGCTTGATTAGGATTTATAAATTTAATCTCGCACTAGCTTTTGCCCACGATTTCGTTTGTAAAAGATTTTTATTAAAATTAATTATGCTGTTACTATCAGGACAGCTATCACCAAAGTGAAAAGCAGTCATTTTTTTTCAAGGTTCTATAGGAGTCCGAAGGAATCTATATACTTCTTACATTTTTCTCTCGTAGAAACAAAACTTTCTAAAAATGTATATAACAGCAGAATGCCCTTTCAATCTCTCACTCATCACTAAACTTTCAGAACTAGCCTATAAACTTTTATACTGTTTCTAAATCTATAAGCAAGCATCCGCTAAGAAAATATATTTTTTGAATTCAAATTCAAAAACACAGGCTGTTCAAGTTTGTTACTTTTACAGCGCGGGCGAAGCCGTGGGCTAAAAGCTGCTTATATTTTATGAAAAGGTTAATTTAATGGCTGGTGCAAGGTATAATCGATGACGTAATTTCGGCGTTCTTAAAACTACATTAAAAAAACGAGTATAGTTCAGAAATTGTAACTACAGACAAACATGCGTATTATTAACGTTCGTAGTTTACTGATGGCCCGCTACTTGCAAATATCTGATGCCTTTTATAGCTCAAACTACATTTGACCTTTAAATCGAAGTCATAACCTCCGACATGTCTGATATAAATGCTTCACGAAATGGAAGCCAATCTCAAGAAATCTAAAATAGAGTCTATTTGATCCGTATTTTGTTTCAGCTTCCTTTTCTCAGCTTTGTTTCAATTCATTAGGTCTGAAATTGCAATAAAATGGATGGGAAGAGGCTTTTAGGGGATAATCGGCTTAGATTGTAGTGATTAGAGCCGGCTTTATAGCTATAGTGTCTGGGTACAGACAATCGAAACTGGCTCAGCTCAGCGAAGCTATGGAGAAGCAGGAGAAGCGAGATTTCTAAACTCGAGCTAAAAATGTATAAACTTCGACAGATAAAACAGGTTTTTACGGTTGAGAAGGCTAATTCGACAGACCGAGAATTAGGGCACTGAACTTAGCGTTAACAGATTGTTGAGAATAAGTTATTTTAGTATTTCGTGTTGGAATTGATTTTATAATTTTTAACATGGATACATAATTATTTTAATAATAACTCCCACTTCCTTTGTTATTTCTACAGTAAACGTTAAAATTGAATAATTAAAAACATAGGAGTAAATTGTTACTAGTATTTTTTTTGCTAATTCATTGAAATCTACATGGTGGGTAAACTACCTACGACAATATTGTTTTTAAAGAAGCTGCCACTCAATAATAAACATACACCCGGGAAACACTTATTGTGTAACGTGCCTTTGGTTAAATTCGCTGGTAATATGTTATTTCAATAATAAAAAAACACAATAGGCGCGTTTGCTCTTTATGAGGTTGTATTTCATTTTGCGTATCTACTGCATGCGGAGTGGTAATTAAAACGGAATATTTTTGATGTGAATCGGTCAAAATCTTATTTTTGTATTAAAGTCTCAGAACAACATCAATGTTAAAAGTACAGATAGAAACGATGCACTGATGCGACCAAAATGGAACACACCCACCTGTACTAGTAATTACTTTGGCAACTTGGGCACACTCAGTTATGCTCGAAAGGAAATTTTAAGGATCTGGTGTAGAGATCGTGGCACCAAAGAAGTTAATTAACGATAGCTTCATATCCGGAAGTAAATAAGACTTATGTTGGCGCGAACTAACACTTCAAAATCTATTAGGTAGCAGCTGGTGTATGGCGGCTATGAAAATGCTTAAAATTATTTGCATTGTGTGGAGCAATAAATAATTCCGAAACAGAACTCATCTGAATGAAACAAAGAGATAAATCAAAAAGTACAGAACGTAATATTAAAGAAATTACGCATTCCGCGCGTGGCAACAACGTGTCGCTCGTGCGAGGACATTTCATTTATTTTCATTTAACTTTAATTAAACAATGTTTTATTTGCTTTTATCCGTAACAAACTCAGATATGGATCTAACCAAAGATTTCAAAAATAAAGATAAGCCCTTACCGTACTATGACAGCACCAAAATGTTTCCACCTTTAAATGGGTGACGCTCACACGTTTGGAATCAGTGCTCAATGCTCATCTGAACACAGTGATAGTTGGACGCATTAAGTGCACTTAAAGTTTTGATTTTTTACGACTTTAATAGTCTGATCAGTTTGCTGACCGTAGGTAGACAGATTGCGTACTCATAAGTGTGCGCGCGTCGGCATTATGTTAACACACACATTCAAAAACAATGCAATAGATTTTAGGTGCCAGGGCTCATCTAAACTTTTCAAATCTTTGGATCTAACATCAAATGAGGTGATAAGATGTTTTATTTTATTTGTACACGAGCCAATATAATATGGTACAAAAACAAAATCATGCGTGCAAGGCCTTGAGACAAAATTCAACATTTTAATCATTACAAAAACGAATAAAAAATTTACTCTAAACACAAATAAAGACTACATAAGTAGTAAAAAATATTACACTTGTGATTGCTCCTCATTCACAGAAAATCGAAAGCCCAGTCTCTTGACAATTTGAAAAATGGATGATGGGCAGAAATATATGGGGCCTTGTCCGAACTCAACAAAAAACAGCAAAGCCATACGTCATTGGAAAGGTATTTTTGTGAAGATATTGTTACTACCTATTGCTGTTAATCAGATTTTGAGAAAAGCTGCCTTAAACAGTGCTACAAGGATTTGATGGAAAGTGAATGACAGTAACAGGGGGGCGCAGCTGTGAAACAAGGAGTATGGTAGAGGTCTTAGTTCCGATTTTGGACTGTAGTAATAATTCTTGTAGCACTGTACCTATAATAAATCATTTAAACAAAAAGACCTTTCCGATGACATACGTGTAGATTGTTGTTATTGGTGAGTTTGGACCACAGATATAGATTGAAGTAGATGACACAAATGCCGCAAACTCTATGAAAATTTAGCGTGTCACATTTTACTATAAAAAGATAGGCAGCGGTTGGAATGAGCGTTTTTCTCATTGTTTATTTTTTCTTAGTTCTTGACTTTCCACCAGATGTCGCTGTCCATGTCACCATAGATAAAATATGTTCCGTAGCAATCAATGTCAAAGTGGTTTTTGGTTTGTTTGGAATCTGTGCAAATTTTGTCTTTGATTCTGTTGCTAAAGTATGTGACAGTGCCATCTAGGAATCTTATTTAACACTAAATTTGACACAAGGAAAAACGCTCATTGTAAGACAAAAGACTCAAAGTTGTAGCAGTTAAAGTTAGCGAATTTCTCTCACTAAGGACACGCAAGGTGGTTTAGACAAAATCTGAACCGAGGTTTGGACTAGTTTGTCCCATCATTCTTTGTTGTCGTCGTCGTCAAAACGTCGAGTTGGACTCGTTCATCATATTTAATTTCTGGATTCAGTTGGCGTTGGTAGGCGTGAGTCTGCTTAAGTATTTTTGGAGTTCCCTGCCTAAAATATTTGATTCGGTTATTGCTTAGCCTTATACAAAAATATTTGATTCAGTTATTGCTTAGCCTTATACAAAAATATTTGATTCAGTTATTGCTTAGCCTTATACAAAAATATTTGATTCAGTTATTGCTTAGCCTTATACAAAAATATTTGATTCAGTTATTGCTTAGCCTTATACAAAAATATTTGATTCAGTTATTGCTTAGCCTTATACAAAAATATTTGATTCAGTTATTGCTTAGCCTTATACAAAAATATTTGATTCAGTTATTGCTTAGCCTTATACAAAAATATTTGATTCAGTTATTGCTTAGCCTTATACAAAAATATTTGATTCAGTTATTGCTTAGCCTTATACAAAAATATTTGATTCAGTTATTGCTTAGCCTTATACAAAAATATTTGATTCAGTTATTGCTTAGCCTTATACAAAAATATTTGATTCAGTTATTGCTTAGCCTTATACAAAAACTCACGATCTAAGAGGCCTAGCAGTAATCATTAAGCGTTGGGTTCATTTTGTAAAGATCTTGATTTTAGTAAATGTGATTTATTGTAATAACATTTATTTGAAAAACAGACGAACGCAAAGTACTTTTAAGCCCTTTTTCTTTATTATTTATTGTACACAGAAACGCGAACACAAACAGTTACAGTAAAAAGTATGTACATGAGCTTATCTCTAATAAAAGATGTCTTACAGCAAACCATTGCGGAAATAATTTTAAAACTTAAATGAGAGTAATCGTACACGTGCACAAAAATAAAGTTTGCATAAATATAAAAATAAAATATAAATAATATATAATAATATACTTATTTATATAATAATGCACTTCTATTATTATATGCATAAAAAACATACCATAAGTATACATATTATATAATAAAATAAATAAATAAATGTATATATAAATAAATAAAATGTATTTATATATAATATTTTCTTACCCAGAAAGCGAAAGGTAGTTTCTTTCTCTTTTTCAGTTTTTTTTTTAATTGTGAATCTGGCGTCTCTTTGCGTCCCTACACATCATCCTAGTTCAGCGACTGCGTAGCTTTTTAAAGTTTTTCTATGCAAGTGCTCGTAAAGGCCCACTTTTTATGCATCAAAACCGAACACAAAGTCGATTATTTTGCCCTAGGGCTTTATTATTATTATTTTTTTAAATTTATTCACAATGGTTGGCTAACCTGCAGCCTTTCCTGTGAACCATAAATGTTATACTTTTTTTTTTCCACTGTTTAACGGCTCTGGATACAGTTCTTTTGAGCCAATTATATTTTAAAGTTCACAAGATTATATTTGTTTTATTTCCTCACACTATGCAATGCATTGAAAAATGTAGTATGATACACGGGCGTAAGAGCAATAAATTACTCGGTTACGTTTAAAACACGAGCGTAGCGAGTCCTCGTCCTCGTAATTTATTCCTTTGCGCCCTTGTAGCATAAACTACTATTAAACATTTCATAATTTAGACGTTTTTTAAATTTGATCTTTGCTTTGTCACGTTTCCTCATGAAATCACGGATATCTTGTGTTAGTCATGGTGCAGGTCCAGATGCCTAACTTTTATCCTTTTTACGGGAGCATGCTTGTCGAACAGGCTATGAAAGATCCTATTATATTTAGCAACCTTCTCATCTAAAGTGTGACAGGTAATGACAGGAGTCCAATCGATAGCAGAGACGTCTGCCCTTTTTCAGGTATAGCTTGAGGTATAAAATTTAAATTAATTTCAAATACAAATGCCTCATCCTGTTGTAATTTTTTTTCTATTTTGACGAGAATTCAAACATTTGATTTTTAAAAGCGTATTTTCATACTAAAAATTCCATCCACTGACTGATTCACAAATACCTATAGAGTGCTCCTCGGTAACATACAGTATAGAAATGTGGTACGAAGAAAGGTCTCTTGACACAAGTCATGGAATAAATATATATAAGGAATAAATAAAAAATAAATAATAAATAAAAAATATGTACCACTTCTATGTAGAAAAATACCGGACAAACTTAATTTTGCAGTTTCTTTCATTCAGTTTGTACGCAATGAACAATGAGTACTTATTATTTAAGTTAGAAAATAAAGATGGGTATAATATTGAAGTAACTTGACGTGTTTTTTATTTTTTTGAGAATTTCTTTCATGGAGGTAAGGTTTCTCTTTCCTTAAAACCTTCAAATTATGAGTAAATCATAGATAAATCTCATAAGATCGCTAGTGATGCGAATAAAATGAAATATATATAAATTTCCTTTATCAGCTTGTTTTTTTATATATAATTATATAGGTAAATACACATAAAAGAAACACAATTATTGTAGCATAACATAATATAGTCCAAGATATATTTCGGGCCCCACTGGGCCCGGCATCAGTTGGAGTAATAATGACAGGATGACAGATGATCAAGTATTTGATGATTATTTAAGTTACAACACAATAAGTAATTGTATAATATAACGACACGGAACCCTTTGGGACGAATACCTCTCGTACTTGACAGCTTTTTGTTTTAAAGTAATGGTTAATTACGCATATAAAGAGCTGGAGCTTAAAAAAACAAGGATTTAGCTGCAGGCGACGTTTTTTAATTAAATAAACATATTTTCAAAATTCAGGTTCATTTAATTTATTTTCTTACTAACAAAAATTGTGTAAACAGAAATAAAGCATTGTTTAAAAATTAATTTACCTTTTAAATAGAACTAGAACGCGTTCTATGCAAATCTTTGTTCACGTTAAGTTCAAAGCTTTGAACTGAAAAGTGCCGCCTCACTGAGCAGTCTTTCAGTCGAATAAATTATTTGAAAATATACTCGCCTACCTATTGGGTTTAATAACTATTATTATATTTTTTTTGTAGTCACTTGTCTATGTTGCCGCACTTAAGGGTCCGTATAAGGTTAGATGCACAACTATAAATTACCATTTCACATTGTGACTTCGTCATTCGGTTTAATAAAAATGATAGAAAAAATATAGATAGAATATTACTCGATAGAAAAAATTTACGAAATTATCTCTAAATTTCATGTTTTTTGAGGGTTCAAGGCCTTTCTTAAATTATATAGCCCTGAAATTTGTATTAAACATAAGTGAAAAATAGGTCCGCGTAAATATTTTAGAACATTTGAATAATTTAATCTAGAAGTCGAGTTATTAAATAACAACGCAGTTTTTCGTGAGCGCGTGTTTTTTGGTGGTCGTAACAGCCGCGGCTGAGGGCACGCTACTTTGAACTAAATGGAAACGTCATAGAGTTCTGTTCTGATTGATCCAAATGAGGTGCTCAATCTGACCTTATATGCAGCCTTAATTTCCGTTAAGTCGATGAGATCTAGAATATGGGGCGATCGCCTTGAAACTGGGAGCGTGAAAGCAGGAACAGAAAGGATCAGTCTACCCAGACACTTTTGGCAAATCTACGGAAGTAAGTAACGTACGAATGGCGGATACTACGCAACTTTTTGTAACCACTTCCTTCCTACTTTCGGAATGGTTCACATCTGAAGTTAACCTACCTTCCTACATTTGGAACGGTTCACATCTGAAGTTAACCTACCTTCCTACATTTGTAATGGTTCACATCTGAAGTTAACCTACCTTCCTACATTTGGAATGGTTCACATCTGAAGTTAACCTACCTTCCTACATTTGGAACGGTTCACATCTGAAGTTAACCTACCTTCCTACATTTGGAATGGTTCACATCTGAAGTTAACCTACCTTCCTACATTTGGAAAGGTTCACATCTGAAGTTAACCTACCTTCCTACATTTGGAACGGTTCAAATCTGAAGTTAACCTACCTTCCTACATTTGTAATGGTTCACATCTGAAGTTAACCTACCTTCCTACATTTGGAATGGTTCACATCTGAAGTTAATCTACCCTCATACTTTTGGAATGGTTCACATCTGAAGTTAACCTACCTTCCTACATTTGGAATGGTTCACATCTGAAGTTAACCTACCTTCCTACATTTGGAATGTTGAATCACATCTGAAGTTAACCTACCTTCCTACATTTGGAATGGTTCACATCTGAAGTTAATCTACCTTCCTAAATTTGGGATGGTTCACATCTGAAGTTAACCTACCTTCCTACATTTGGAATGGTTCACATCTGAAGTTAACCTACCTTCCTACATTTGGAATGTTGAATCACATCTGAAGTTAACCTACCTTCCTACATTTGGAATGGTTCACATCTGAAGTTAATCTACCTTCCTACATTTGGAATGGTTCACATCTGAAGTTAACCTACCTTCCTGCATTTGGAATGGTTCACATCTGAAGTTAACCTACCTTCCTACATTTGGAATGGTTCACATCTGAAGTTAATCTACCTTCCTACATTTGGAATGGTTCACATCTGAAGTTAACCTACCTTCCTGCATTTGGAATGGTTCACATCTGAAGTTAACCTACCTTCCTACATTTGTAATGGTTCACATCTGAAGTTAACCTACCTTCATACTTTTGGAACGGTTCGTATCTGAAGTTGTGTGGGAAAGCAGTAAAATTTTGTACACGTGCTGTGAAATCCAACAATGGAACAAACGCTGCATGTAACGGTGAACTTTTGCGAACTAATAATTGCTTTTTCGACTGCAGTTAATGCTAGGTGAGAGTTTAATAACCAAAACTCCGCTGAGTTTATTTGTCGACAGTTAGTTTAAATAGCTGAGTCGATGTAAAACTTTGGCTTATTGTTTGTTCGCATAAACTTCTTTGGACTACTAGCTGTAATTATTTAGTGCCTATGATACAGTTGAATTTTAGATTTACAAAACATGTATGGTGATATTACTAAACTAGAGAACATCCGCGACTTCGTCCACGTAGATTTGGGATATATAAAGATAGTCCATTGTACCAGTTGGAAACCTTTTCGAATTTTACCTGGCGGGTCATTAAACACTGCTCCCGATCACTAACCCAGCCCCCAGCACGAATCCAGGCGGCTAACCAAATCCCACCCTATATACTACATACTAATAGGTTACATACATACATACATGCCTACCTCCGCCCATTCGATTAGTCTTGCTAAGAAGAAGGGCAAGAAACTTAGCAAGATCATGTAATTTTTTTGCATATTTCCTTTTTTTTTACATATTTGTTATGAACTAAATTATATACTATAAAAATTACTTGTATCTACTTTAGTTAAGGGATCAGAAAATACAAGACAGCAGGGATTCACGGTAATGAAAAAAAATACATATATTTTTGTCTATCTGTCTCATGTAGTCTATTTTACAGTCCGTAATTAATTAATGTTAACTCCTTAGAGGAATCATAAGTTAGGAAATTATACTACCTACTTAAATTATAAACTACTATCATAATAAATAAAATATCACTATCACTATAACACCATGCTTCACCTTTTTCATGTTTCTATCTTCAGCGATTTAGGCAGTGTGTTGTTTGTCTGTCTGTCAGCCTGTCACGGAACTGTTTTATATGAAGATGACTGGACCTGGTACGACATATAAAAAAAAACATGTACATCCCTCTCTCGTATTGTTAATAAGAAAATATACATATGTCCTCACTCATATTACCAATGTATGGTACATGTTTAAATATGTTGATAATGAGACACCATTTTTATTAATTTTTAGTGTGTATTTTAATTGGTATATATAATTTTTATAAGTATTTATTTATTTTATTGGATATTCATTACAATTAATTTATGTAGACTAGTATTTAATTGTTTTTTTTTTTACTCGTCGGTTATAAACAGTTTTTTGTCTTTGTGTGCATTTATGAAATACTCACTTTTTGTTTAATCGCTTCTATCACCAAGGGTTTGCTGGTAGAAATCTCTTTCCGAGATAAGCTCGCCTTTTGCTTAAACTGTAAGATTACTGATACTTGTCTTACGCTTTATTCTTGTGTGCATTAAAGAATTTTGATTTGAACTATAATCAATTACGGAAATGCCTATGATTTAGTTAAAGGTATTGCAAGGCTTTGGTTTGAAGTTTTGAACGTTTTATCATGAAATATTACAAAATTGGCTTCCATAGTAATTAAATTTAATTATTTACGCTTACTTTTTATTTGTAGTGACACTGCTCTACAAGAAGCTCTCCTTCTTTTAGGAAAATTATTATAGAAAAGTTGTAACAATAACGTTAACAAAGATTAAACCACATGTTTTACTGATAACAGAGACAAATAATTTTGCAATGACGACGATTTTTCAAGGTATTTTGTAAGTCAAAAAAAAGGGTACAGGAAAAGAAGAAGGTTTATTTCATTTTTACAAAATTTAATTCGCTAGAGAATAAAACTTCGAATAAGGTCCTCATTTTGTTGCAATCCTCGATTAAAAAACACTCTTATATGGAAATAGGAAATATTTTATAGGGAAATTGCTGTCGATGAGCCCCTTCTTCTCCTGTGTCCTTCATTTGTTCAGTTTTATCTGCAGAGTATGAAGTTTAGGTTAGGGATTACAACCTATTACCCGATCAGTTTTTTTGAAAAACTTTAACGTTTACAACACAACCAGGTACTGTAAGACAACCCTTCTAAAAAAAACACCACAGTTTTTATAACCAGGTCCGCGAGCACAATTCCCGGGATAAAGACAAAGCGAGCGATTGACTATTAATCTTGGCCTCTTTTGTCCCGGGCTTTTGTTCCGGGATAAAGGGCTGTGGGGACGATAAGGGACGCTGTGACGACACAAGGCTCGGTATAGTTCATGCGGGGCCTTTTTTCAATAATTAAAGTTCAGTAAATATTTCTTACAGTGTATCTAAGACTAATGTTGCTCTCAGTTGAGAACAAATCTGTTTACAGGTTCCATCAAAAGATACTTAATGGAAATATATCGTCACGACATGAATCTCCAAGGGGGTGCCAGAGATGTTTCTAAATACGGGCTGTAAATTGCAGTTACAGTACGCACTAGTAAACCCACGTTTCACTGATGATTATTACCTATTATTACCAGTACCTATTACATCCCAGTGTGGTGGGTGATGATCGAGCCCAATTACATACCAGCGTGGTGGGTGATGAGCCCTATTACATCCCAGTGTGGTGGGTGATGATCGAGCCCAATTACATACCAGCGTGGTGGGTGATGAGCCCTATTACATCCCAGCGTGGTGGGTGAAGATCAAGCCCAATTACATACCAGCGTGGTGGGTGATGAGCCCAATTACATACCAGCGTGGTGGGTGATGAGCCCTATTACATCCCAGCGTGGTGGGTGATGATCGAGCCCAATTACATACTAGCGTGGTGGGTGATGAGCCCTATTACATCCCAGCGTGGTAGGTGATGAGCCCAATTACATCCCAGCGTGGTGGGTGATGAGCCCTATTACATCCCAGCGTGGTGGGTGATGATCGAGCCCAATTACATACCAGCGTGGTGGGTGATGAGCCCTATTACATCCCAGTCTGGTGGGTGATGATCGAGCCCAATTACATACCAGCATGGTGGGTGATGAGCCCTATTACATCCCAGCGTGGTGGGTGATGATCGAGCCCAATTACATACCAGCATGGTGGGTGATGAGCCCTATTACATCTCAGTGTGGTGGGTGATGATCGAGCCCAATTACATACCAGCGTGGTGGGTGATGAGCCCTATTACATCCCAGCGTGGTGGGTGATGATCGAGCCCAATTACATACCAGCGTGGTGGCTGATGAGCCCAATTACATACCAGCGTGGTGGGTGATGAGCCCTATTACATCCCAGCGTGGTGGGTGATGATCGAGCCCAATTACATACCAGCGTGGTGGGTGATGAACCCTATTACATCCCAGCGTGGTAGGTGATGAGCCCAATTACATCCCAGCGTGGTGGGTGATGAGCCCTATTACATCCCAGCGTGGTGGGTGATGATCGAGCCCAATTACATACCAGCGTGGTGGGTGATGAGCCCAATTACATCCCAGCGTGGTGGGTGATGAGCCCTATTACATCCCAGCGTGGTGGGTGATGAGCCCTATTACATCCCAGCGCGGTGGGTGATGATCGAGCCCAATTACATACCAGCGTGGTGGGTGATGAGCCCTATTACATCCCAGCGTAGTGGGTGATGAGCCCTATTACATCCCAGCGTGGTAGGTGATGAGCCCAATTACATCCCAGCGTGGTGGGTGATGAGCCCTATTACATCCCAGCGTGGTGGGTGATGATCGAGCCCAATTACATACCAGCGTGGTGGGTGATGAGCCCTATTACATCCCAGTCTGGTGGGTGATGATCGAGCCCAATTACATACCAGCATGGTGGGTGATGAGCCCTATTACATCCCAGCGTGGTGGGTGATGATCGAGCCCAATTACATACCAGCATGGTGGGTGATGAGCCCTATTACATCTCAGTGTGGTGGGTGATGATCGAGCCCAATTACATACCAGCGTGGTGGGTGATGAGCCCTATTACATCCCAGCGTGGTGGGTGATGATCGAGCCCAATTACATACCAGCGTGGTGGCTGATGAGCCCAATTACATACCAGCGTGGTGGGTGATGAGCCCTATTACATCCCAGCGTGGTGGGTGATGATCGAGCCCAATTACATACCAGCGTGGTGGGTGATGAACCCTATTACATCCCAGCGTGGTAGGTGATGAGCCCAATTACATCCCAGCGTGGTGGGTGATGAGCCCTATTACATCCCAGCGTGGTGGGTGATGATCGAGCCCAATTACATACCAGCGTGGTGGGTGATGAGCCCAATTACATCCCAGCGTGGTGGGTGATGAGCCCTATTACATCCCAGCGTGGTGGGTGATGAGCCCTATTACATCCCAGCGCGGTGGGTGATGATCGAGCCCAATTACATACCAGCGTGGTGGGTGATGAGCCCTATTACATCCCAGCGTAGTGGGTGATGAGCCCTATTACATTCCAGCGTGGTGGGTGATGATCCCAATTACATCCCAGCGGGGTGGGTGATGAGCCCTATTGCATCCCAGTGTGGTGGGTGATGAGCCCTATTACATCCCAGCGTGGTGGGTGATGATCGAGCCCAATTACATACCAGCGTGGTGGGTGATGAGCCCTATTACATCCCAGCGTAGTGGGTGATGAGCCCTATTACATTCCAGCGTGGTGGGTGATGATCCCATTACATCCCAGCGGGGTGGGTGATGATCCCTATTGCATCCCAGTGTGGTGGGTGATGAGCCCTATTACATCCCAGCGTAGTGGGTGATGAGCCCAATTACATTCCAGCGTGGTGGGTGATGATCGAGCCCAATTACATACCAGCGTGGTGGGTGATGACCCCTTTTACATCCCAGTGTGGTGGGTGATGATCGAGCCCAATTACATCCCAGCGTGGTAGGTGATGAGCCCTATTACATCCCAGCGTGGTGGGTGATGAGCCCAATTACATCCCAGCGGGGTGGGTGATGAGCCCTATTGCATCCCAGTGTGGTGGGTGATGAGCCCTATTGCATCCCAGTGTGGTGGGTGATGAGCCCTATTGCATCCCAGTGTGGTGGGTGATGAGCCCTATTGCATCCCAGTGTGGTGGGTGATGAGCCCTATTGCATCCCAGTGTGGTGGGTGATGAGCCCTATCGCGATACTACGGGCACAAATGTGGATATACAGCAGCTATGGTCACGTAGACCAAACATAAAAGTGCCGTTACGGGATAAATAAAAATTTATTTAAATAACGTGATGTCATTGTTCCGCCCGCGTTTATTCAATCTCGGCCGCGTTTTTGCCTTAGGCATTGTTTTATTAACACAACAAAAAATTTACAAAAGTTCTTATAATTGTAGTTTTGGCTTCAGTAGCTATTTCATTACCTAAATTGAAAAAATATTTAATGTACAGTACAGCTTATTGTAAGATACGATTTTACTATATTGTTATTAGTATAAAAATGAGGGTTTAAAGGAATCCTAATCACTCTCTCATCTAAAAATACGATTATAATAGTATTTTGTGCAACTGTGACATAATGTGAGACATTGGGACACGAGTGCTTGGTTACGAAACGAACGAAACGAGTTTCGTTATAGATTTGCACGAGTGTTCCAATGTCTATCGATAGGACGTCGAACTAACACCTCTGCTATTGAAATCTGAACGACGTTCCCACTCAGTGCTATTAGCTGCTAAATTCTACATCACACAGGTAGTCAGACTTACCGACAGAGGGCGTAACGGGTTTAATTTCTAGTCTCCGCACTCACACGCAACAGCTACCATTTCCGTGATCACGCGATCTGTGAGCTACGAGCTGCTGCTACGACACAGTGCTACGCTTGTCGTTTGAATTGTCGTCCTGTTTGCTTACCGGCTGCTGATTTGCGTCAAAGGAAATTAAATTCGGCAATTATGCTGTGCGGGGCATGTAATGAAAATATATCTGCAGGAAAGGAAGGTAAAAATGATCCACACATTAGCTGCAAAAAATGCGCTATTAAATATCATGCGTCATGCCTTAATATGAAAAGAGAGGATTACAAACAATTAAGGACTGGCCCCAATACGTTCCTTTGCCCTAAATGCAAGCTACTGAATAAAACTCCTCGTTCAGACTCGACCCCTGCTAGCCCGATATCCCAGCAGAAACCGCACACCGACTCCAACGAACAGATGGATTCAGAAGCCGGCTTTCTTACTGCAACTCAATCCCTTGCCTCTATGCAGGTTCCAACACAGGTCCTTTCTTCTTTCACTACAGCAATTCAGCAGTTAGAGAGAGTCTTCACGTCCATGAGAACGGAAATGAGCTCATTTACTTCTACACTTAACTCTACCACGGAGGAACTCGCAGAATTTCGTAACGAGTTTGCAGTCATGAAGAAAGAACTTAAGGAGCTTGAAAATTATAGGGCAGAAGTGGCAACCCTACGCGCTGAGGTAACGGAGCTCCGCCAGGAGCTGTCTATGAAAGAACAAAGGAGACTTCTTAAAGACATCGAAATCACCGGGCTAACAGAAAATAAATCTGAGAACCTACCTCAAATGGTCAATACGATCTCCGCGAAGCTCGGTGTTGAGCTGGACCCTCGTGACTTGGACGACGTGAGGCGCGTGGGCGCGCGCCCAGTGAGCGGTGGTAGCGGCGCTCTGGAGCGGCCTCGTCCTGTTGTTATTACTTTCACCAGACGTGCTCCGCGTGACCAGATGCTGCGTGCTGCGCGCGTGCGCCGTGGCTTGACGACGGAGATGATTGGAGTCGCCGGTAACTCGCGCCGAGTTTTTATTAATGAACACTTAACTAAGGAGAATAGAGTACTGTTCTCCAAAGCACGTGCAACTCAAGCTGCTCTGAAATTTAAACACACCTGGACATCGAATGGAAACATTCTGATGCGGCGAACTGACACAAGCTCAGTGCTACGTGTGCTCTCGGAATCAACCCTTGAGAAACTCTCGGCTGGCTCGCAAAATGAAACAGAAACTCGTTCCGAGATAAGGAGTGGCTCCTAACAAATTTATACTTATTGGTTTCCCGCTGCTTGTGCTTCTCACCCTTACCCGATTATCTAAAGTGCAAATTACTACAATGTGTCTTGAACCTCTTTTTATTATTCCAAATATACCCGACTGTTCGCTGATAAGTCATTTAATAATGTATTCTTGGTACATGTTGTCTTTGTTAAAAACATTATATCTATATCTGCTAATTATCTTGATCGATATACCGATGTTCATGTTTCAGGTGTCATGCATTGGTAATTGGCTTGTTTTTCGATTGTGTATTAATGTTTTAAGTGGCACGGCCTCCGATGGTGGTCTCGCCGATTTGAAGTACAAGTTTTCGTTTCGTTTATTTAATGCTTTTAAAAATTCTGTTGAAAAAACTATGCCAGATAAACCCTATTTTAAAGATGTGTTGTCTAGAATTAGCAAACGAATTGGATGAGGCTCTTGAAATTGTCTGTCATGAAGTAGAATTACCGGAACACTGTGAGAGTTTTATAACGCGTGAACACGGCCTCAAGATACTGTCATACAACATCAGAAGTATTAATAAAAACTTGGATAACCTTTTAGTGGTGATAAAGCGCATGAACCTTATTTTTGATATTCTTGTTCTGACCGAGTGTCGCTTGAATGAGACATCAGTGATTGACCAGATACCGGAATACACATCGTACCATACTGTCAAAAATATCAATCAAAATGGTGGGGTAGTGGCTTATGTAAAAAATACTTGGTGCGTCACGGTCTCCGAACCTAATTTTAATGAAGCGTGTTGTCTCACTTTAGAAATTCCAAATGTCTTATCTTTAATTTGTCTATACAGATCTCCCTCATTTAAAAATACCGAAACATTCCTAAAATCACTTGACGAAACGTTCAATAACTTCAGGGATAAATCCTGCATTATTTCAATCGGTGACATTAATATCGACATAATCTCAACTGACGCCTCCAAGGTAGATCCATCTGAATATTTATGTCTAAATGCAGAGTATGGTCTTCTGCCTGCTATTTCCAAACCAACCCGCATAAAATCGTGTCTTGACCACATTTTTGTAAAATCTCGAGCCAGGGTGGTAGGTGTGGTATGTAAAACAGATGTCACAGACCACAGTATTACACTGATGGGGATGAATATTAAACCAGATCATAAAATCAACAACAGATTAAAACATGTTATTAATTACGCAGAAGTTGCTAAAGAGCTGAAATTGGAAAACTGGACCTCAGTCACAGAGCAAAGTGAGATTAACACGGCAGTTGATAACTTTGTCGATATAATTTCAAATGCCATCACGAAACACTCAAAACAAGTGAAAATAAGCCGATCCAAGTTCAACTTAAAGCCGTGGATCACTCCAGGGCTTATGAGATGTAGTAGGCACCGTGACAGACTGCATGCTAAGCTTAGGCGGTATCCTAACGACAATGTTTTGAAACTCACATATACACGCTACAAAAACTTTTTAAATAATTTACTGCGAAAACTTAAATCCGATTATGAGAGTAACGAACTAGAGAAAAATAGCTCTAATACTAAATCCCTATGGAATGCCATAAAAAATGTGAGTTCCTTAAAAACAACAAAATCGCAAAATTCAGATTTGCTTACTGTAGGATGGGATCCCAAAGAATCTCTTAATCAGTGCAACGGGTTCTTTGCTTCAGTAGGAAGTAACTTGGCGAATCGGATTCTCTCACAGCTAAATGTTACTGAGGACAATCTGGCTGCTAGAGTCAGACTGAAAAACAGTCCAGTTGATTCTTTTTTCATGGAGCCTACTGACAGACATGAGGTTGCTTGTGTTATCCTTAGTTTAAAAACCAACAGCGCACCGGGACTCGACGAGATAAATAGCCAGCTAATTAAACACATAGGAGAACTTATAGTCGAACCATTAGTCTTTATATTTAACCTGAGTGTTAGCGTGGGTTGCTTTCCTGATAAATGGAAGGTGGCCGCGGTTGTACCCATCCACAAGGATGGTCAAAAAGACCTGCCAAATAATTATCGACCGATATCTCTGTTGAGTGTCTTATCGAAGATCTTAGAAAAGCTTGCTAACAAACGACTAGTCAAATTTCTGAACAAATTAAACATTATTTCAGAGAGACAGTTTGGGTTTAGGCAGCAGAGATCAACAGAAGATGCTGTTGTTTTGCTTGCGGATCTCATATCTGCTTATCTAGACAAGGGCCTGAAATGCATTGGCGTTTTTTTGGACCTGGCCAAGGCCTTTGATACGGTCTCAACTTCGATCCTCCTAAGAAAACTTGAATGTCTGGGCGTTAGAGGAACTGCACTATCCTGGTTCCGCAGCTATTTATCCGATAGAAAACAGCTTGTAAAGGTTGGATGTCACAAAAGCAACATGGAGACGGTTAACTACGGTGTACCACAAGGCAGTATCCTGGGACCTACTTTGTTCATAATCTACATGAACGACTTACATGATCTTGAGATGAGTGGGGCGGAGACCATCTGCTACGCTGATGATACGGTGGTGCTATTCCACGGTAACACATGGGAAAACGCTTTTCGGGCTACTGAAGAAGGGATGTTTATGGTTTCTAACTGGCTTCAAAGCAATCTACTCACACTTAACTATAAAAAAACGAAATACGAGTGTTTCCATAAAACTGCCGCTTCTAAACCCCCGTCACAAAACAGCATAAAAATACATTCTTGTAATAATCATAACTACCAAATACTCTGTGACTGTGAAGTTATCGAGCGGGTCACAAGTCTTAAATATCTCGGGGTCATAGTCGATGAAAAACTCGGTTTCAAGGAACATATCCTGCTTTTGTCGAAGCGTGTTCGAAAAATCATTGGCATAATGAAAAAGCTCCGACATATAGCTAGCACCAAAATCCTCAAAATGGTCTATATTACCCTCTGCCAATCACTCATCCTATACTGTATTCCGGTATGGGGCAGTGCCCCTAAAAACTCCATGATTGTTGCAGAAAGGGCCCAACGCTCAGTTCTAAAGGTGATGTTAAAGAAACCCTTCAGATACCCCACGGAGCTCCTGTATAAGGAAGCTCTGGTACTTACTGTTCGCCAACTTTTCATACAGAAAATTGCCACTATTTCTCACCGAGCTATGATTTGTTCAGCTGAATATAATAACTACTTAGGGAAGCGAGTTTTTAGAATGCCACAAACTCCTGTTAGGACTGTGATCGCGAGTAGATTCGGTAAATTTTTGAGGTCTGTCATATATAATAACATACTCAAGTACCTTGATATAAAAACATGTTCTGTCGTACAAGTGAATGTCAAGTTGGTCAACTGGCTAAAAACTTTAAATTATGATGACACTGAAACCTTATTGTTAGTTGTAGTATAAATTTGTACATATTTTTGTTTAACTTAATGCAATGTATGTGTTCCATTTTTGTCATTTTACATTTATTTTTTTCTATTTTTAGTAACTGTCTATGTGGGTATTTGCACATTAAAATTGTAATTGTAAATTAGTATATATTTTTTTTTTCTTAGAAAGAATGAAAGTATGAGTGGATGAATGAATGAATGAATGAATGTATTACTTGCATGCATGTACTTGAATTTTAAATTTTACTGTAAGCAATGTATAATTTTGTGTATTAATAACAATTATCTGGTACCCCGCATTGCTGGCTTAGCCGAGTTTGGGGACCCCTGGTAACTTAGTTAATTTGTTTCTCAGCATGTACACGTCTCTAGTAATAAGTATAGTTGAATAACAATTTTTGTAAAAACTCATGCAATAAAAATCATTTTGTCTTTTTTTTGTCTTGTCTTGTCTAATTATGTTCAGTTGCACACAATACTTTATCTACGACCATCAAAAACAATTTCATGAAAAATGAGAAATAGAGCACTCGTCATGATGGAATTAGTATGTGACCAATCAGAAGCGAGAAGAGTAAAGGGGCCTGGCTTAAGAAATTAAGAAATACCGTTTTTGCTTGTGATTGGTCCTCTAGCGGTCTTATGCGGTTTTATAATGTAATATCATAGATCAAACAATGTAGGTACTTATAAAATCGCTTTAAAAGTTGTAATTACCTTATTGCAGTATAGGAGTAGATACATATTTTTGTTCCTAAATGTAATTCAATCTTAAAATATAAAGTTACTCGTACTTGGTGCAATGGTGTGGATTCAGTTTCATTATATTTTTAATTTAATTTCTGACAGATGATATCAATTTACAAGGTTTTTCTGTACTAATCAATAACCTTTTATAATAGTTGTAAAGGTATATGTGTGTTGTCTGTATTATCTGTGTTGTGTTTGTTTCAGATAAATTCAGCCGTTTAACCGTTAAACGGCTGAATTTATCTGAAACAAACACAATAACAAACTTGAACTTTAAACTTTAACGTGTTCTATCTTTCTTCTTTAACATATTGTAGTAATGTGATTTGCTGACTACCTGATATTGGCAGAAAATGGTGGCGGAAATCAGGCTGATGCCCAAAAAAAAAAACAATTGCCCATACTTCTACTTACGGTTTTATTAACATTAATGGAAGGAAAAACCTTGTAGATATGTATCCCATTTCAAATGACATTATTAAAATAACAACTTGCGAGACTATATAGTTTACTGTAGTATTTTATTTCTTTTATTATATTTTTTTCATTTTGCATTTACATGCTCCCCTCTAATTTTTTTCTTATTTCTATTTCACCCGAAGTTTACCTGGATAATATTGCTATTAGTAATAAGTGTCACCTTTGTACACTATAAAATATTTGTAATATCCTGTTTCATGTTTTTGTGAAAATGTACATTATTAAGTGTAATAAATAATAAAAAAAAAAAAAAACTTTATTTTCAGAGGTTGAAAACAATCTGATGGCAAATGTTAAATAACTACAAGTATTTAATCCGAAAAGGATCCGCCCTTATACTCGTATATAACACGGACGTTAAGAAAACCGCCCGGCCACACAAAATAATTTATCAGACAACTGTGAAAAAGAAAACCAAAACACTCGGAAAACAAAGTAAGGAACAAATCAAAATAATTAAGAATTTATACTAGGAACCATTATGACGTAAAGTGTTCTGCCATCCCCTTTATATGACAGTTGATTTGTGTTGATGCGGGAAAGATAAAGAAAAGGGAAAGGTGTAGCTGTACTGACATTGAGAGCATTTGGATTGCTAGTGATTCAAGTATGGTTGCTCACTTTGTGAAACAATGGGGAACACTTGTGCCAGCTGCTATGGAAATCTTGATTCTTTTGAAGCCGTTGATTAATACTTGTGATTATCGGCACTTGGCACATCATCATAATCTTGATAAAAACACTTGTACTGTTTCACAATATCACTTTTTATTACTCCAACCGGTTTTGCCTTACGGCATTATTAAGGAACACTGCTAAATATAATAAACAATAAAGAAATGTGTAGTGGTTGAAATGCCGATGAATGGTGAAAGCCGTTCTTTTACAATCATTCCAAAAAGAATCGATGACGTTGTTTTCAAATCTGTACATTTAATATAATACTGTCCTTTAACGGGTTAAAAAAGGATTAGTCTTTATTTAAACCTAATCGTTTACGACAAAATAACATGGACCTCGATGTGAATACATCTCCCACCACGTCACACACACAAATTCACATCTACCCAAACCAACCAGTAACCCCACGATCCGGGTGAATCTAATTTGATTCAACATTAAATAGCAACTCGATTTCTGGATTTGATTAAAGCAACCATCGGGGGCGTTTCATGACTACTCTTCGTAGCGCGACTGCCAAGTGTTTATATTCAAGTTCGAAGTCTCGAAGTTTATTTTCAAGTCTCGGGTATTTTATAGGTTCCCATTCGTAAATGTTTGAGATCGCACGAAAAATATGGATGTATGTATTAGCCTGTCTGCCAGAAGGGAAGGCAGAACAAAAAGACTCAGCGTAAAGTCAAAATAATTAATTTCTAGAAAACATTGCAAATTCTCTGTATTTGCATAAATATGGAAACCACTATCAGAACCTGCTCCAATTGTGACAGGGAAAACAACTCAAGCTAAAAAAATGGTACCAATTACTACATGTAAAAACTGTTTTTTGTATGATCTTGTTGCAGTTGTATAATTGCAAAAAATTAAATAACTTTTAACAGCAGCTTCTTCGTTTTATTTTTTGGATATATGTATATACAGGGTTATAGGTTAAGTCGACCTAGATTCGTTAAGGGCGTGTAGTGCTCAACATTTCTGACTGATTTGACTTAAAAACACCCTACCCCAAACCTAACCGTTTTCGAGTTATTAGACTTTTTTATGAAAATGCATTATGAATTCAACTTACAGTAGTAACAAATCGAAAAAAGCTATAATTCTTTCTTGAAATTTCGTAAAAAGTCTGAAGTATCCCTCCTTAACCCGTTAAATGATTTCATCTCTCTTCACAAAACCTTCAAACCATTAGTCCTCCGTCACTCTATTCAGTAGAACGACTCACTTGGCTCCTCTGGTTGCTTTAATTTATGCTACGCAATTGTAGAGCGCGATAAGGGCCCAGGATTATCATCAGCGTGACAAAATGGCGGGCCGGGTCGCATGACAACCGTGACAGCGTCACGCAGACCGCAGCTATTTGTTAACATTTGTTGCTGTCCTCCACAGAGCACACAACTGAAGGCCATTCTGGAAATCATTTGAGACTAATTCAGTTGAGTTTTTGTCATCTAGATGCTTAAATTTAATTCACACGCACTTTTAACATTATTCTTAAGTTCATATTTCTGTTTGTTTACTTTTTTAAAACCGTATTTTATTTTTATAAGCCACATATTTGTTTGTTTGAACTTAATCAAAATATTACTGTCCACCATGGAAGAGCGGAGTCTCCTACTACAAGTATCTCTTTTACCTAAAAAGGGACTCCAACCACCTGTAAAAACTGTAAGATTAATTTGAGAAATAAATAATTTTGTATTTTGTATTTGTATTTGTAAATAGATGAGACTTCTGACATTCATGTGAGTTTTCGGTTAAACGACTATATCCTCATACTCAATAAACTAGGGATTGACATCTTTCTATGATATCTTAAAACACATCTATAATATCTTAAATCTTCCTAAATAGGGCAACTTATGTTGTCATTTTATAAATTTTCAGTTTTCAGGCTCGTGAATTGGGTAAAAGTGAGTTATAATTTTTTTTTCATTTCAAGGTCACGATGCACTCTTGTTTCACGCTGTAAATGTTTTTATTCCAGGACAACATACACAATTACTCTGATTGTCACTTTACTCTTCAATATAACTCGTCAGTAAGACAAGCATGGCTCAGAGCAGATCAACTTCAGCCCCTACTGAAGACCCCTTTCATTAAAGTGAGTGCTGTGGCTTACTAAGAATTATTGGAGACGAATTTCTATTTGTTGAAACAGTATCTTATTTTTACCTTTATTTGGATGAAATAGAAACTGATTCGAGACTACTGACCCGATTTTGAAAATTCTTTCACAGTTCTAATCGTTGGTCTCTTCATTTGAACATAAGTTATAGTTTGGTCCACGATGATAGGCGATTAACGCGATTGAAACTGCGGGCAAAAGTTTGTTTCTAATGAAGTCATGGAACAAATAGTGCAGAGTATGATTTTGACCACCGGGTTAAAAAGTTTTCTCATAGATATACCTTGTGCAAAAAAATAAATGCCTTCCAACTTCGAGATTTATGTATGTATAATGTATATACATATAGCCGTATACTACTTGGAGCCATAACCGAGATAAAATTCCTTTCAAAATAAATTAACCCCCATCCGGGATAAATTCCAGTAAATTAATGGAAAATCTGATTAAGAGCCACTTGGACGCAGCGAGATCTCTTTATGAAGATAAATTAAACTTGGTTGGTACAGTCTATTTGTACTACGTTTTTTTGAATATAAACATTTTTTAAGTTCTTAGGCTTTTTCTCATCTTCCACATTTTAAATATTAATCTTATTTACCACTTGCTGAATGATGAAGGGAAACATCGTAAGGAAACCAGCATGCCTTAAAAAAGCGTGTATTTGTGCCCTAAGTACGGCCATAGGGCTCACCACCCATCAGGTCGGGACGTTAAAACTGTCGGTCATATAAGGGTGTACCGAATATGAACTGTGACTTGCATTTCACAGTTCATACTCAGAATACCTCTGACATTCCCTCGGGGATTTATGTCGTGACGATATTTTTAAAATCCATTCTGTGTTTGGAGTATTCAACCACTAATCAGGAGTTCACGAGTTCAAAGAAGGCACGTTAAACTGTGGATCCATATTTGTGCCCGTAGTACAGCAATGTGGCTGACCACCCACCACGCTAGGATGTAATAATAGTCAGTATAATGTGGGTGGACGAGTGTGGACTGTGATTTGCATTTAATATGAAACACCTGACGATGTATGTGTATTTTAATTATTACAAATTATATTTAATTATTATTTCATAGTTTTCCCGTTGTACAGACTCGCTACGTCGTGGTCTGTACGCATGAACGCGTTTGCTACGCCGTAGCAGCGCTACGATGTGTTCACGCTACAAATCCTAACATCATAAACAGAGATGGCATAATACGATATACATTTACCTAAAGTTAATTTTACGCTACGAAAGTATAAAATCGGTTTCTCAAAATAACTTATTGTTCATACTTTGCAACTTTAGGCAGCCAAATAAATAAATATGCATCTAATTCTACGAAAATAAAATTCTTTCTATAAGTCGCTCCCAAAAATTGCGGTAAATTTTCGATACAAAAGTGCATTCCATGCTTACCAACATCTGAACTTTAGGTATAATTATCACACCTCTAATCATAAGTTACGTTATAGAAAACTATTATTAAACGAACACAAAAAAAAATAAGTATCATAAAAACCTTCAAAACAATAAAAATGGGTTAAGGTGGCTTTTTGACAATAGCGGAATAACATTAACCTATATAGGTAGTTTGTCCATTCCGTACTCTCCCCAGGAAATCTTGATTCTTGAAAAGATTCTTTTGGACGTATTTTCTTTGCACTCAACTTTTATGAACAGTGAGTCTAAAAAGCACTCCATAAATAAACTTTACAATAATCTTGATACTCTACATGAAAAGTGGCGCAATTTTTTCCATAAAAAGCCTCTAACTATGTCTTATTCCCGCCATCAACATCGTGTCGTTTACCGAGACAAATTTGTTGCGATCCTTATAAATCCTGCCCCCTTGTTGTGGGGCGGTTATGAATGAGAACTCCTTTTTTATAGCGGCTTCCTTAGGATTGGGTGGTGCATACGGATCATGAGTTGATCAAGGAGATCGTCGTTGTCCCAAAAAAACGTGATGTTTGACAACGATTTTGAATGCGGCGTTGCTGTCGTTGTATAAACTAAACTCGCCTTGAAAATGACGAAAAATGCTGAATGATTGGTGTAACAGTTAGCATATAGTTAATACTAATAATACGTGAGTGTAAACAGTTCTTTTAATACTAATGAAAATTTTTAATCAATGCATCAATTGGAATGAAATTCGGCAACAATAATTTCTAAACCTATTCACTGTTAATCAACTTAGTGTTAAGCAATACGCATAAAAAATTTAACGGATCTTATGTCCAAATGACAATTTTCTCATCATAACCATGTAGGTACAAAATTACCCATATTCTAGACATATTTGTGAACAACTACATGTTTGTATTTAGATATGTATAATGCAACGCAACATAATTTGCTTCGCTAATAAGTAATGTATTCCACGCACAAATGTCTAAGTAAGAGACTAGGTGCGGAAACTGAGCCCATCAAGGAGAATTACTGGATTGAAATGAGAGTAGAACTACAAAAAGAAAAGTGAGTTTTTTTTAAATCGATACTAAGAGCTTTAAATAAATAAGCATTAAAACCAAAGCGGTATCGGTTAGACAATTACCTCTTTTTTCTACGTAAGTCTCTGCATGTCTTGGTCAAAAATATATTTTTTACCTAATTATAAATTATAACATATATATATATATATATATATATATATATATATATATATATATATATAATTATATTATTTCCCAAAAAAAAAACGCATGTACAAATGAAGCTAGCAAAAATAAAATTAAAAAAAAGTCGCAGTTATCAGTTGATACCATTGATCTCCAGGTTATGATCGGATAGCACAACCATTTTATACAGGCAGCTATTTCGCGAGCTGCCTGAAAAAGTGGCACTCTAACCTGCTCGTCTACTTAAATATATGCTGCTTTTGAGGGTAAAATTACGAGTATAAGAGAAAGTACATATTTTATCGTTATTCGCGGAGAAAATTCTAGTTCTTGTGCTTATAATTTTACAAGATTTCATGGCAGTTAAGGACTATTTGGATGCAAAATGCAAAGAAATCGTTTAAATAAAAGTTTGCAGCCATCACAAATAACCTGAAATTGCTCCAAAATAGAATCGTTGACCCATTTAGAAGGAAATCCTTCGTTTTTTTTACCCAAACACCGCTACGGTAAGCGACTTAACATAAATATTTTATATTGCGGGAACTTAATTACAAGTGACACGGGGCTAAAATATTATAGCGCCAACTAGCGGAGATTAGCGGAATGGGCTAAACGACAAGCGGAGGTGATTTATCGCGGGTTTGGGAAAAACGTCGCTTTACAACCTTGTTAATTAGGGCTTATAACGCGGCTTAGTAGGGGTTAGCTGTGCTGTGAATATGAAAGATTGATTGTAATGGCGTCTTTTTGTAAGAAAACAAAATGGCGTACTGTAACTTGAAACCAGCAGAGAAATGCGCAATCCCCTCGGTTTCTTGTCCTGTTGTCTTATGTAAATAGACATCCGAGAGTTGTAGATACAATTTCTGGTTTTGACAACTGGCCTGTTGTAAATGTTGGTACAATAATTACAAACTCGTTAAGAGGGAGGAACATACTCAATAATTATTGTCATGTGTCTTTATATGATACTTTAGGTTAATTCTCAGAGAATATAAGTATTTCTTTTCTCTATTGTTCATTTACATGTTTTATTTTATTTTAAAATTTCATTACACTGTGACTGTTTGATACGTTAATAAATAAGAATAAAATTAACGTATTTTTAATAAGAAATTTTTCTTACGACATAAGTTCTTCAAGTAATTACAAATATCAACACAATATTCCGATGCCCTAATAAAGGAGTATTCAATCAATTTTAAAACCATAATCCAATATTATACCTATAGTTAGGGATTCCCTGAATTATCCATCTTCTGCTCCATTTGCGTCATTGAAAACATAATCTGCATTAAAGTTTGAAGTGTGCTTCCGAGAAAAATGGCTCTTGTGATATCGCCATTATGACGAAAACTTTTATTAACGATATCCTGGTTCTGTACAGAGCTTTCGTACGGAAAATCGAGACTGCTGATGGAAAATAACTTTTTAAATACTTCCGGGGAAAGTCTCGTACTTTTTTTACATTATGTGGAACGTTCTTCGCTCAAATGTGAAGTTATACGTATTTTTGTATTTTGAATTTTGATTAATTTCATGTATGTCTCGTTTATTCTGACGCTCTATTTAAAAGCTTTGTAGAATAATTTATTTTTCAACGTTACTTACAATGCAACAATTTGATAAAGTTATTACCCAATGCGGGTCAGGTAATCAGGTTTAATAAAAATTTAATAATTTTCTCCATAACTGAATAACCTTCAGATCGCAAGGACTTCGACCTGGTTGCTCTAATCTCTTTAGCAAACTCTAAAGTGAACTAGCTCCGACATTTTGATCTTATCAAGCCACCCTAAATCCTAGGTATTCTGGAATTCTCCGGGGAATCCCCGCTGAAAATTACTTACGGGGACACTAGAAGTTTTACGTTCCAAAACTTAAGTGAGATATGAAATACGAGAGCAATGATAACGTGGTTTTAAATGAAGTTTTAGATTCAATAATTTTAGTTGATCAGTTGATAAAGATGTTGCTGACTTTAAATTTGGTAAATATCAATACTTTTGACATGCTGACCACGCCAATTATGATTTAATTGTTACATATTGTTTATATCTGTTAAAGGATTTCCTCAAAAACTCATTGGAGTTAAGTAGACTAAGTCAAACCCTCATACTCACATCAACACTAAAGTTTAGTCTGTAGATACTAATCAATTTTTGAAGGCCAGATCCATAAGAAAGTGCAAGTCGAAAAAAAATCAGGCAGTGCTGAACCAAATCTTGACTTAATTATTTTTAAATCCTCGCGGTTGTCAAACAAAAGGAAAGAGGCACTGACCGACAGATCGCCGCCGTAGAACGGGTGTATGACGAAGGTTTCGTTCCCGATGTGGATGACTCCTGACACCCCATTGCAAGTGTGGAAGGCGGCTGAGGCGCCAGGGTAGTCTTTCACTGTGCCGTGGTAGTAGCAGTGTTCGATTTCCTGGGGACAAGTGGGTTTGAGTTAATTAATGTTTGCAAATATACCACTTACATTAAAGTAGGTATCCATCATAACGAAATAGATTTACAGTTAAGACTAACTTTGATTTTTACGGGAAAAACTGTATGTTTCTGTCAAACTTATTAGTGGCCTTCATCAGGCCCTGCGGTTTGCTTCGAAACGTGCAACACCCTCGTGAGGAGAGAAAGTCACTCTTTTAAGTTGACCAAAACGTCGAGATTTTCTCGTCGTTAGTCTTATCTATTTCATTATAATGGATGTAAATCGTCATAATGGATAAAATTACCCCGTTTGTGATCCAAAGGTCATACGGCCACAATTATTGTGTCCAGTCTACGTGCCTCAGTAAGTAGTTAAGTCGTTGGAGCCGGTTACGATTTCAATAAGAGGGGATGGCTGTTGCTTATGAGCCAAACATTTGAATCATTACACGCGTTCTCAGGGTAACAGCAAATAGGCTAAAACCCAGTTTGCTATAGGTAAATCATATATGTTCGGATTCAGAAACACATATTCAATTTCTTGTAAATAATGGATACTGCTAAAATGTATTTACTAAAGGAACATAAAAAAGAAAAACGTAATGCTAAATCTACTTACGTGTAAAATATGTGAAAGGAAAAACGTAAAGTAATAAGGTTCTTATGTGGCAAAGGTTTAATTTTGAACAAAAGAATGGGTTCCGTAGTCGTAAATCCATCGTAAAATGTATTATTCATGTCACTGTCTTGTTCGTTTCTGTTGTCAGTCAGTCACAGTCCGAAAAAAGACAGAGTGGCGTTATTAAAGTCAAATTAAATTCAAAAAGACTTAAGGTTGATATAATGTTATATTTTTTTACATAAATATGGTATAAACATCAAAGCAACCGCATTTTCATCAGGTTGCCACGTCAAAAACCTTTAAGTTTTGCCACATCTCCACCCCCGTCCATTTGAGGTCCGTCCGGCCGGTACGGGGGGTTTAGTATCACTTCAAGACCCGGATTACCACTAGTCATCCGGTTGCCTCTCCGGTTCAAATTTGACGTCCCATTACATTTCTGACAGCCATTAAAGACTACTGTCAAAGCGACGGATCGCGTTCCAAAACCCAAAACTCATGATTGTTTTTTTTTAATTTTGTTAAATGATAATTAGGGTTTTTTATCAAATTTGTGTTATAATTATAAGTTATGCTTCACGTTTTAAATGATCTTGCACAACACATCTTTTTCAAGTTGTTGTGTTTTTTTTATTGTTGCTTGTATTATGTGTTTGTAGTTTAGGGTGAAAATTGTAAATATGTACTACGTCTATTGTTTTTATGCCATAGTAGTTTTGTTTAATTATATGTTAGCTGCACTATCGCATTGGCCTAGCTGTTAAGATAGTGTAATGTAGTTAATAAATAAATAAATAAATAAATAAATCATTTACAAAGTAATGCATAAAACAAGACAACTTTGCTACAAAACACAAATTGACATTAAGGCGGTATGCGAAAAAAATACGGGTATTTCTTTTCTGTGTATGTCATGAAATACATGGAAAATTAATAATCAGTTTCTGGCATATGCATTTCAACTATATAATCTAAGGGTTTGAAATTGGAAAACATTTTTGGATATACATATTTTCCTCGATAGAAATAATTGTTGAAATGAGGTCTTCAAACACAGTTTTTCTCCTCATTTGACGAATAGAAACCATAATCAGAACTCAAATATATTTTATAAGGTGTGTTTTAACAATATCTAGAGATTCAATATTTGAAATTTTGCTAGCAATTTTAGTTTTTTATAAAAATTATAAAACTAACATTTTTCTCTTTCGCCCTGAATCCGCCCCTCTCGCACTGAGCGTGTTTTTGCTTGGAGTGACAGTGACAAAAATTAAATTCACATAGCCTCTTAAACTATGATCGCCTATTGCCATTTATTTAATACTTTTTATTCAAAAATAAGAAAAACAATTATAAGTTTTGTGTTTGCGAACGCGTTCTGTCGCATCCGCCTTAAGCTTAGCAAACAAAAGTTTAACCTGGTGACAGGTGTAAAATAAATATTTTGGTCGCAGTATAATACATGTGGTATAGCGCCCTCATTTTTTTCAAACCCTTTTTTGCCAAGCCAAAGCTTTCGTATTTAGCTTTTAATAAAACCCTCTGAATAAAGCTTACCCCTAATTGCGACCCAACTCTTTACATCCTTCTCTCTCTCTTAAAAAAGGAAATACTTGTGAGTGACAAATTAAGAACCCTTACAGACCAGACTACGACAACCATACACACATTTTATTGAACGCTTCGCCGCCATTTTGATTTCCTGTTTGAAATATCAATCGGAAATTTAGCGTATATCTGTTATTTATGGTTCAGTGGGGATGTTACCTTTGGTATTATATACATACATACAAAAATAATCATATATTCTAAAGATAAAATATCACCATCTTTAATTTCCAATTCTATTATGTACCAAGGCAGTTTTTTTAAAAATTGCGAATGAAATTGTTCCGTGACTTCATGCAATGTTATCTATCTTTTTACACCCGCAAAAGTTGAGGAAAACTTGAATTTTTAAAAACTTCCTAAACTGCTGCCGTTAATTCGAGAGAATGATGACAGATGGAGTGTGGCGATATCTCGAAAAAATACTACAAGTCAACAAGAGCTTCTTCACGACAAAAATAAATAAAGGCACGTTAAAAAATATCAACGGTACAACAAATGGGACGAAATAAATCCAAATCATGATTATTTAAACTTTTTTTATAAATAAAAACCCTGGAATAGAATATATATACGATCTTATTATTTGGTAAGGTATATCAGTTTTATAATACGACAACACTGCCTTACACCGCAGATATTATAAACCTTTTTCTGAAATGTCGATTCAAAAAGTCAAGGATTCATACTGCAGGCATTATGATTGCTGATTTGACAGAAATAATGAGCAGAAGGAAATTTTAGTTATAGAACGAGCTCTTTGAAAGGTGACATTTATTTATACAGCCAAACTACCATATTGGCAAGTTATTATAATAAATCAGCAACACGGATCGTAATACATTTTGCTAATTTTGCCAAATAAAATGTTGACTTCCTATAGTAACTGACTCGGAGCTGGACTCGGGAAAACGATAAAAACAAATTAACGAGTTTCACAAAAAGGGTAATAGAACATTGATCACTTAGATACAGAGTCTTAATTCAATATGATTTCCGCTACATAAATAAAATGACAACCTCTATATAAGGTTTTTAAATTCAAGTGAACACAGTATCGCTAATAGACAACTTTTCGCGAAAAATAATATTTTTTGCGCTTTTTTTTTACTTGTAAGTAGAAATTGAGTCAGCTGATTAATTAAGTTTTGTACTAGGAAATGGAAAATATATACGACAAAAATACTTTTTATTAACAAGTGGGACCTTTTAACGATATACAATCTACCCTAAAATCATCATGATAAACATAAACTATTGAAATGCAAAACAGTAAAAAAAAGGTTTTATCCCCTGACATTTGCAAACGTCACCATTCTCTCGAATGAACGGCCGGAGTTTACATTAAAAATGACTAGAGTCTGTCAAGCGAGTTATGGCAACGCACTTTTGGTGGGGAAAAATGAAATTGACAGTATTGCACCACTGAAGTATACTCTGTTACCCCAAAATTAACAATCTTGATATTTATGTAAGTTGACTTTACCGATATCCAAATTTATACTGGTGGCTTTGTAGAATGTCGGTATAAAGCGAAGAAATCGACTCAATGACCCTTTCTGTGAAAAACAAGGTATAAAAGTCTAAAGTTAAGTCAAAAGTCTCGAATATGGCTAGATAACGGGTCATTGCTGTTTTAAATAACAAGAGAAAAAAAACAACACATATTTTATTTTGGATACCTATCATAAGATCTTTTTTAATACAGTTGCTCAAAAAGTGGCGTATTGCAGGGACGTATAGCGTTCGGGATGTGGGCTATTACATACTTGAGCTTTTTCTTTACCTTTTCCGAACTCGTGCGTTCTCTTTCCCAACTGTCAAAATAATGTCTATTAAAAAGAAAAAAAAACAACCACGAAGTTTTTACTAAAAAAAATTCATAGAAGTTTTTATGATTCATGCAAATATTTCTAAAAAGAAGCTAGTAATTTGTTTCAATATCAGATTTAATGATTTGATTCAATGAGTAAGGTTAGGTATCACTTCATTTCATCTCATTAAATTTCATTTTCATTTCATATCAATAAAAAAATTCTGCTGAAGACTTGGCTGTATGGGCATAGTTCCCTTTGCCTACCCAGAATGGGTGAAGAAAACAAAAAAAAAAACTCTGCTTATATTCTTTTACGGTTGGCGCCATTTTCCAAAAATTTTCTTTGCGGGTTTAGTTGTTTGTTGCACAAAATGAGTAATTTCAACGATATTTTATTTGAATTAACACCACCGGAACTCAGTATAATTGCACAAAATGCTTCGGAGAACATTTTACCGGAAAAGTCAAAAAGTCGCTACATATCTACATAAGACGAATTTATTGCGTGGAGTATTAGTTAGTTGAGTTTATTGTGTTTTTATTATTTTATTAAATTGCTTCATTTTTTCGCAACTGTATTAAAAATAGTTGTTCAATCCACGTGCGGAACCATCATTGCAACTTGTTCCGACTGTCAACCCTCACCTTCGGCTGCGCCTCGGCTCGGGTAGACGTTTGTCGGAACTCTTTGCAATGACAGGCTTTCCGCACTCGTAATGAAATATACTATTTCAACATTGTTGCTGCAAAGGCAATCTAAAAAAAAATTACCTTCTAGATAATAATAACCAAATATATATAGATAATAAAGTATCAAACTTAGTCAAACCTAACTTACCAACTAACACTGACATCTTTTCCAAAGCTTGCATTTTTTCCATTTCATAACGCTGGAACCTTGATTTCTCTTCATCATACGCACTCAACATCTTAAACAATATGCACCTCACATCGCTGGGTGCAGTTTTAGGCATGATGGTCAACAAATTCAGTTAATTTCATTAATTTCAATTCGTAAATGAAATCAACAAGAGAGCCAAAGACAAGTTTAATGACAGGTGACATTATTTATTTTTTGTTGCTATATGCATATTTTACCACTAAGTTCTTGACAAGATCGGCTTGACAGACTCTAGTAGAGGAAGAAATTAACAAGTGTCTAGAGGTATCACAACATTAATTTGACAAATCCAAACATGATTGAAAGCAAAGCCAAAAGCTCGTTATGTGAGTATCAAAGAGAAACTACACAAGGTCTACCCGCAAGTTTAACGAGTTTCTGGATATTTTCCTCCACCAAATTCAATATTCCAGCAACTAATAACTATCCTATCAATTCCCAAAGTTAACGGGAACAACATTTGATTGGCAACAAGCAGTGTCTTTTAATGAAATACGTGACACTGACACGATTGACGGAGAAGGCCGAAGTTTCACGAAGTTCTCCGAAGGTAAACGCTGTTGAGAACTTCGGGGAAACTTGTGTGGCTTCACACTGTTCAATGACTGGACTGTAACTATAACATAGATTGTAACTATTACATAGATTTCGGTGAGTCCAGAAATGTCAAAATTGGAATAAATTGGTGGGCTTATCAATAATAAGATGAACTGTCAGGATGTCTATCCCGTTCCATTTTTAGAATTCCATAAAAGTCGTAGCACCTAGGCCAATTGAACTGAATTTTTTTTGATAACGTTCCATTCAGGCGTATTTTCAAACAGATTATATTTGTAAATTATAAGCGGTGAAAGAAAAAAGCATAGAAGTTGCGTTTCAAATAGATTGTCATTTGAAAATGTTACCAGGGACTCGGCAAACTGACGTCTGATATACAGGTAAATTATCAACCAATTAAATAAACGCAAATCGTACAGCAGAGCCAAAGGCTCATAATTGGTTAATACTGTGTATCATACGGCACTGGGCGATCCGCGATTGGCTGACTAATACTCTCAGTTAGCGCAATGCATAGTTAACTCAATCGTTATGCAAGAAGTAACCAGCAAAATTAAACTTGAGTAAAATAGCGTGATCTGCAGATTTTCCCCAAAACTAAAAGTATAATAAAGATATCTTTAATATACTTTTAGTTTAGAAAAAAGTAAAATATTACTCGAGTGTCAAACATAAATAAACAATACCTAAAATCAAACATAGCATTAATAAAAGCAGAAGAAAATAATTATTTAGTATCGTTATTAACATACGAGACAGCACTATAAGAAAATCTGTGACTTTGGAACTATTCTACCGATTTTAATAATTCTTGCATTATTCCGTAAGATAAAAAAATTATACGAATCGATTGAGCAGATTTGGAGATATGCTCAGACAAACATGCATACAAACATTTCGTGAGTCATAATTAGTTTGTTTAGAAGCGTTTATTGGGTAAAGCATGCCTGTTTTTCGTGATAATCCGCCATCCATGCGACAAACACATAACCAACTATTTTTGAAATCGGGTTTAATAGCTAATACTAATTTGTATGGACCTACCCTTAAAATATCTCATAGTATTAAAATATTGCAATGAAATTATGTTCTGCCCGTACTCGAATCGCGCTGGGACGATTTATTAGTTCAGTTATGCATAACACCATCCCCATAGAAAATATATTTACGATAAAATTTGGTCTTAAATTGTTTTGCGATGTTACTTAAACGTGAAAACTTATTCCCTCCGCCTTCCCATTAATTGCAGATGTACTGGTGTACCACTTCACTGCACAGTAAAACATGATTGTATAATTTTTAGAATAAATACGAGTTTAAGTCGGCGTCTTAGGAAGTTGTCATTAGTGCGGCCGCCGATGCCATAATAACGCCAACACAACTCGCTTTCACCTACACAATTTTCGTGGGGTTGTTTTTCAGAGCAAATTTTCTATATAAAAATTGATTTCTATGCTTTTTTCGTTCACCGATTATAAGAGCGTATTACAAAGAACAATTCCCAAAGTTACCTATGCCCCCTTTAAGGCTGCATATGTAGGTAAAGTCAGATTGGGCGCCACATTTTGCATCAATCAGAACTGAACTCTATCACGTTTTCTTTTAGTTTGAAATAGCGCGCCCTCAGCAGTGACTGTTACGACCACCAAGAAACAGGCACTCGCAAAAAACTGCATTTAAAATGTTTGGGGGTTATTGTTCACTTATTTTTAATAAAAATTACAGTGAGAAAATTCATATGTAGTCTTCAAGCAAGCAGAACCCCATCAAAATCTATCAAAGAGATTTCAAGATATACTGACTAATTATGTTTTACAACCTCCCGTACTTCAGTTTTTGTAATTATCACGGGGCCGCGACGAAAGTTTTTGCAAATGTAAAAATCTTAACGAATACAATTTATTTCATTTTAATATTTTTATTTTAAAGGGGTTCTGCTTCCTTGAGCACTACATTGTCCTTTTATTTAACATACATATCATATATTTCAATCTTGGCGGCGCTTGGACGTTGGTGAAATTTAGAGGTAACTTCGTAATTTTTTAAAAGCTTTTGCGTTTTTTTATGTTTAGACCAGCCCTATAGTTTATTATCTATATTATTTTTATTAAACCGATTGACCAAGTTACACAATGTGAAATTGTCATTTGAAATTGTGCATTTGACCTTATACGGACCCTTAAACGCAACTTCCCAGAAGTTTTATGGGTTTTATTTTATAAATAAATATGGTTTATATGAATTAGAATTAGGGGCAAATATTTTTTAAACAATCCGCATTTTTGTAACGTACGGCCTTACATGTTAGTGTACAATTTATTTTGCTAAAAAGACAAAGATCGTTGGGAATTCAGCTTTTAAAATCAATGACCAGGAGGGATTTGAGCCCACACACCCCCTACGTGGTATAGGTACGTAGTACGGACGTTAAATAGCATTTGTAATTGGCAGTTCTTTTTGCAGCATCATTAAAAATAGGTAGCTCGTACTGTAGGTGACTGTACACATTATATATTAAGGCGAATAGATACGCCAACTGCAATTCGGACCTGTCTTTGAAGGCCTACTACTCCCACACGGGTGATCCAAAAACTTTCATAAAAATATATAATAGGCATTATAGAATCAAAAATAAAGTTCAAGTTTCATAAACTGTTTTTCTATTGTAAGTTTAAAAAAAAATCGAAAGTCGTCGAAAGTTTCACATGATTAACACAAGAGTTCTCTTACTCCTTCCAAACGCCTAAAGCGATTTTAATTATTATTTCACCAAATTATAGGAAAATTTTATATCTAAAAAATTTAAGTTCAAAACTTTTTTTCCGTTGATGACGTCCATGTGAAAAGTATTATTTTCTCCTATTTTGCGCTAGCCGGAGATGCAGTGGTTGTCGTAACAGCCACTTTTCAAGGCACGCTGAAATGAACATTATTTCAATGTCGTTTCCGTTGATGTTTGTACCGACACACATAGAGTTGCTTATTTAGCGTCGTCATACGCCTTAACGACCTGAATGTCACTTACTGATCTGACCTTGTTTTTGCCAGCACTCCGTCAGTAATATAAAATAAGTAGATATTAATTCGCAAGAAGAATTTCACAAGTTTGTTTACAAGTTCCGAACTTATAGGCAGAAAATAAAAAACGAATAACAGTCGTAACTAATAAAAAAGATACCTTTTTTATTTCTTTGTCTCCAACAAACAACTAGCCTGGCTATCAATTCTACATAATCTATGATCAGGACGTATACATTTTTCGATTGAATAGCGATGCTTCAGTCGCAGAAAATAATTTGCTTTTCTAGGTTAAATTTATTATGCTTACTATGCTGCCCTAGGATCTCAAAATGACCTAGTAAAGGTCGGGGGTAGAGAAGCAGCGACATTGTCCCAATCCACTCTTACTCAAGCAACTTTATATGGGCCACTGTGACATTAAAATCAAGCCTTAACTCCCAGGGAATAAGATTCTATTATGATAATTTTGTCATATTGCATCGGGAGCATTTCGTGACAAGCAATTAGTGTCAAAACCTCAACTAGATGTAGTTTGGAGCCATGAATGAGCTTAGCGGTACTGGAAGTAAAGAAAATATAAAATATAAAACCAAGAGGTTATAAAAGCTGATTGGTATATGCATATAATTTTGGTAAATCTGGAATGCTGTTGGTTGTTAGCAGTAGTTTTGACATGACTGAATCAATTGGGTGAACACGAATGTAATAAAGCGGTTTTTTAGCCAATACGAGATAGTAGTGCACAAACTTCTTTATCGGGTTCCGTTACAAAAATAAGGACTTTTAAAGTGTTGTCTCTTTCTTTGGTGGTTCACGGATTGTGCTGAAATTTAGCATTAACTTGTAGAAGAATTTGTCTCAAAACAAAAAAACATGTTTGGTTTCTAACGAAATGTAATTTCAAACCTGTCCATTAGGGGTGCAACTAAGAGATGAATTTCAGATGAACCGAATTTTTGTACTCATGAACCTACCTTTTAATTTTTGCCATAAATAAAGATAAAAAGTGTACTCTTTGTATTCCCTGACACAAAAATTTATATTTATACACCGATATTGGTATTATGAGTTCTTAAAAAGCCTTGCTTATTACATTATACGCTTTTCTTTTAATTTACTTTTCAATGCATGTGCTCGTAAAGGCCCACTTTTTATGCATCAAAACCGAACCAAAAGTCGATTATTTTGCCCTAGGGCTTTAATATAATTTTTTTTTTATTTATTTACAATGGTTGGCTAACCTGCAGCCTTTCCTGTGTACCATAGACGTTATACTTTTTTTTCCACAGTTTAACGGCTCTGGATACAGTCCTTTTGAGCCAATTATAATTTAAAGTTCACAAGATTATATTTGTTTTCATTTCCTCACACTATGCATTGAAAAATGTAGTATGATACACGGGCGTAAGAGCAATAAATTACTCGGTTACGTTTAAAACACTCGCTACGCTCGTGTTTTAAATCGTCCTCGAAATTTATTCCTTTGCGCCCTAGTAGCATAAACTACTATTATGTCTATAATAAGGCTGAGACAAAATTCAAGATGGCCACTTGTTCCTATTAAAAGATTAAGGTCTCGAGGAATGTAGTATGTTGAAAAATAGTGTCGTTTTTGTCCAGTTTTCGTCACATCTACGCCACATGTACGGGAAATTGGGTACATCGTAAATTAAACACAATCTTTACGAGTTAAGTCTTGAAGTTAATATTATGTGACATTCTCCTTTCATTCAATATAACTTTATTAGCGCAGCGCAGAAAAAAAAGAAAAGTAATAAACAAATTACGTAGGTAACATCAGTCGGCCTCATCGCTCATGTAACAAAACTTACTCGACTGCGAATTTACTCGACGTTAGTATGTACAGTCGCCAAAGATGAGGCAAATGAAAATGAAATGACCTCTGTTTTAAATCCGTGGAAATTACCTTTCAATGCGTTTTTATACCAATAATCCCACTCACTGACTTATCATCAAAACCTATAGTTTACTTAGCAATGAGCGTAGGTAGGCATGTATTTATATATGTAACCTATTACTAATGTAGTATATAGGATGGGATTTGGTCGGCCGCCTGGATTCGTGCTGGGGGCTCGGTTGGTGATCATTGAACCTTGTTCCTGGTCCCTGGCCGGGTCTCCGGTATGGGTTCGGGCGATTGATTGGATTTCACCTTGTATAATAATATTTTACCTATAATTTTAATCGTATATATATTGCTACATAAATTAAATAAACATTTAATCTAAGTAGTTCGTGTACATTTATTATTTTATTACATATATTTTTATAAGATTAAAATTTTGACTTGTGAAACGTGTATTATATATACCTACTTTGCAAAATAAACTATTTGAATTTTGAATTTTGAATGACTTGGCTACTTCCAAGACAAGGAATAAATTCGACAATCATTCATTTCTAATTCAATATTTGATTACCTTTTTAATTTTGCAGTTTCCTGTTATACAACATAAGGTTGTATTTTTTGTTTAACTTATTCAATTCTAATTTATTATAACTTATTTGACACAACAGTACAGAACCCGCAGGGCACGAAGTTTATTAATATTTTTTGAAGTGGATACTTCTGTATGCACATCTTGTTTATGTTATGTTTATATGCAGGGCTTGTACGTCACCTACAAAACTACTTTTTTAACGAAAGATAATTAGACTTCTGATTAAGAATATTAACTTTTTGTGATCGTTCATTATTTAGTTATTTTTAATATTATAATATGTGTGGCCACCATTGATTTCTTCCTCTCTTACTAAGTATAGAAGTAGCATAAGAAATACCCATGAAAATAAGTTACGGTTGTATCTCCGACACGAACCGCTGTTTTTTTGTGTTTTTTGACAGTTATTTGTATTCCAATTGAAATACTTGGAACACGTGAGTACAAACGCATACACCACTTCCAGCAACAAAAGAAGCCGCTTCAAACCCTCCCGCCAATGAGAACAGGGCCAGCACTTACGCGCTGTCACTCCTCAACCAGTGATAAATGGGCCAAGAGAGTTCCCGCGCTAAAATTGTTAAGACATAAATTTATTACTGGGCGTTTTTTTCCCGGATAACGTTATTGGTTTAGACATCGATTAATCCTGTCGCTTTAATGAACGCCCGTTTATGACAAAGTGGGTGGCGGTTGTGTTCTGTTTTTGTCTTTGAAACGTGGATTTGACGGGTGTTCAGAGAAACGCGGCTCAGCTGTATAGATTGATCTATTATGCGTATTATAAACAAAGAAATTTTAGTTTGTTATTTGGTTAATTCTGTTCTACTAGAATTTCATAAGAAATATTTAAATATCCTTGAAATATAAATAACCTAGCCCATGATGGCTCCGTCCACGCTGATGAAGTCAGAAACTTGAAATTACAGTATAACTAGTGACCCGCCCCGGCTACGCACGGGTACAATGCTGATACTAAATATACTACAGTATTTAAGGTACTTAATTGGATAAGGATTAATGCTGTATTGCTTAAAATCGCTTCGTAAATAAGCCATTATTTCTCGTAAAAAGTAAAGGATAAAAAATGGTTATTGTGGGTTATCCCTAAGAGATAGACATATACCATTGCTGACTTTTTTGTAGACCTTTTTAAAGTGTACAATACTATAGTACATTATTTTGAACTATCTCGTAGGGTTCAGCCAGCGTTTGCAATGTAAGCGCAAAAAAATGAGTTTATTTACGACATCACATTAGAAATCTCAAAAAATTTGCACTAATATCTTAAGAAATACGCTCTCAGGACTTAAGAGGTTTAAAAATACAATACATTTTTTCCAGCTTTACCATAGAAAATGACAATAAGATATTAAAAAACCGGCCAAGTGCGAGTCAGATTTGCGTACCTAGGGTTCCGTATTGTTAATGATAAATGTAATTTAACCCCAGGTATCATATATGATACTTGGGGACAGAAGATGTTACGGGAAATTATTAATCAAGTCAATAAAAATATAATTAGCGTTTTTAAGTGTCCGGAATAAATACCAAAGCGTGCGACTAAAAATACTGAGTGGGCGAATTTAAAGTATGAAATCGAAAATATTTCTCTAAAAGTCAAAAATAGGTGCAACAACGAGCAAAGCGGAGCGGAGCGAGGCGGCGTCCCTAGTTTTTGTACTGAAAATTATATTGTCAATAAAATAGAAAATTGTTCGCCTGAGAATTATTCAACTCAACTCAAATTTGTATTTTCAAGTCGCCGTTTTATTCGCCCACAGTCTTTCGCAGTCTTAGTATTTTAAATTACGCTATATTCAGTATTTTTGACACCTTAATTTTGAATTAATATTTGCTCGTTTAAATACTGCAGTATTTTTAAATATCATAAAACAAACGTTTATCTGTATGATAGGGTATGTGGTTTAATTTTATGAGCAAGTTATTAATAAAAACACTCTGTATATACAGATTACAATAGCAACAGGTCGATTTCTTTTCACAGAAGAAGCAAAAAATCTACACAATGGAACAACGGTGAAATTAATGTCGTCATCAAAACTGGTCCGGCACAAAAGTGAATAAAACTCATCGCAAGAACTTCAAATATTTTCTCGTAAGATCCAATAACTCTCTCTGAAGTAAACAAGAAAAATAATATCAATCACTGAAATAAAGGTGCAAAAAATAAAATAAAAGAAATTCCTACGAAGCTTCGCAATAATCCGAGCCCACACTGTTTTGTTCTCCAATGAAATTGTAAATTAATTTCAAGCTGGCAAGGTTCAGAACACAATGGAACAGGTAGACGTGGCAAGAAATTTCATATCGTGCCACCTCGAGCTTGAAAAATGAAAACGGCTATACCTGTACTTAGCGAGAAATTCATCTGGGCCCCTACTTACTTTATAAAAAAAGTTATTGTCATCGCGATTCTAAACGTCCTTATTCGATGTGGTTTTTAGAGATCACTGAAAAAATATTTTTTGAAATATTTTAAAAACGCAAGTTCATAATTTTTTGGTATATTATAGGTAGTTTTCATAGGTACTTTAACAAAAGTACATGTTTTACATAAATCAGTGAACGCAGTCTCCTTTTAAGCATGTTATGCATTAACCAGGAGGATCCACTTTTCCAGTAACTGTAGTAAATATGTTGATTCACAAATATTTTTATTCTATACGATAAAAATTCAAGTTTTAATTTGATTTAAGACTAAGTTTACTAACAATAGAAAGAAAATGTGCGTGAGAAGGTGTCTAAGTGTGTGTTTGTGTAAGGGGAAGAGAGGGTAAGTGTACGTGTGTGAGTAGGTGTGTGAGAGTGATTGTCCTAAATTAGTGTCAGGGTGTTTAAATGTGTCTACTATGCATTAAATTACGTCATATATTGTAAAAGATTTTCCGTCTCTTCATAGCTTAAAGTTTTTATAAAACTTGTTATTAGATTTTACATTCAACATATGACTTAGGATAAATATCTGACTGTTTATTTATTTATTTTATCATATATACAGTGTGTCCCTCGTACAAGTACACATCTGAAAAGGGGTGAAACTAGACCTTGTTTTATCGACCAAAAAATGTTTTTTTTTTTTAGAAAATCTTTGTTTTATAAATTAACGTTTTAAAATTTTTTTTGTCTACCATGGAGACTATGTATAAAATATGTCATAACTTTTGATCTATTGCGAGTAATGCAATGAAATAAAACTGTTATAATCCTTAAGAATAGCCGTTGCATACCAAATCAAAAACAAAACATAATCAACTACCATTGTCATAAAAATAATATCCTAAAAGATTATTTCTTTAATTTTTCCGTCTTTTTTTTTCAGTAATAGTCAATTTTTTCAAAATAATGTCCCCGTTTAACTATATTTTCATTCCTATTTATCATTGCCGATTTCATTATCTTTCTAACAAAAAAAATACAACGTTCTGTCATAAATAAAATATTTTCTACGAGCGGTTAACCAAAGGCACTGCGCTCGCGTCCTATACAAAGGCACTGCGCTCGCGTCCCATACATTTTGTCCCATATATTTCGTTATAATAATAATAATAATAATAATATTATTATTATTATAACGAAACCATGCTGCCAAGTGACTTGTCACGTTCCAGCATGACGTCATTTGAGGACCGAAATATTGGTTACGGTCAGTACCAGTCATTTGTCCATTACCGACTTCCGTAGATTTTGCAGAAGTCTGTAGTAAGGTTGAATACCGCATCGCTTGCTTTCACTCTTCAAATTTTAGAATGAGCGCGCTTCATCCTAGATCTCATCGGCGCTTTGCACAGATGCGGTGTCGGCCAAGCGTTAACCCCTTGGATATATAAAAGGTAACGGTATAAGAGATAATAATAAGTAGCGAAACAAGTAACAAGGTAGATACTTGAAAAAAAAAAACGCTTAACGAAATTCGCAACATTTTTCCTGTTGCATCTAACAAAAAAGTCTCCAACCAAAGTTTAGAAATGTTCAAAATAAAATAGATATTACAGCTAAAACTAAAATATTAGGTGTTAACACATGAAATTGCTGTTTTCTATAGAGAATTTGAAGGAAACTCAATTTTCAGTACTAACATTTTTGCATTTTTTTAAGGAATGACAAATCCAGATTGTGTAATTTCTTTTGTGTATGAATGAGACAACATTAATCTAATACCAACATAACAAATTGCTGGTATAGGTCTGAACTACCATTAGAGGTAAAATCAAATTTTGAAAATTTTGCAAACTCCCCATAAAAAGTCCCTATGGATAAGTACTACCTATGTTTTGAGTTTCGCCCACTAATATTGTTATCCCGGTTCAGACCTCCTCACATCCAGATTTACTTTTCTTTCTGCGTTTCTATACTGCAATGATATAATGTTAATTTATATCTCCTTGCGATGGATAAATCGCCAACATAGAAATTTATTTCTGTCATAGTTTTAATATTATTTAACCTTATACAAAGTTACTTTTCGATCATCGTCCAAATTCACACTGAAGGCTTGGTATATGATCAGTATCATGGATCAATAACAATTTTAGTTAAATTATAAAGTATAGCTTACTCACTCGAGTTGAGTGATTTACTCTGGAATGACTATAGTGGGAATTATATACTCTTAAATTACTAAGCGACTTCGGTTATTTTGATGGAAATTCTCATTACATTTCTGAAAACGATTTCACATTACATTTTCACATCTTGTGTAATATTTCAAATAAGATTATTTTCAATGAGATTTCTCAGAAAATGGCGCTTTGTTGAATAAAACTTTTCTCAACTTCAAGGTAGTTAGAAACCCATTTTCATTATAATGCTTACACGAGATCGTTCTATTTATTCCGGGTATTAAAACGTTGCTGACTAGTATCATTAAAAATACATGTTATAGTTAAATTATTTACCAGTACTGGTTCATCCTTACATAAAGCTTTCCATTCGATGGATCATTTTAGAGGTTTCCGACACACACAGACGCGTGGAAAGGTTCATGCATCAATGGATCAGTTTTTTTTTCTTCTGTTTGCAGCTCCAGCTGTAGTAGCATTTAGTAGCTAAATTCCATATCAAATGCCGAAGCATATCTTAATAGTAGTTTATGCTACAAGGGCGCAAAGGAATAAATTACGAGGACGATTTAAAACACGAGCGTAGCGAGTGTTTTAAACGTAAACGAGTAATTTATTGCTTTTACGCCCGTGTATCATACTACGTTTTTCAATGCATAGTGTGAGGAAATGAAAACAAATATAATCTTGTGAACTTTAAATTATAATTGGCTCAAAAGGACTGTATCCAGAGCCGTTAAACAGTGGAAAAAAAAGTATAACATCTATGGTACACAGGAAAGGCTGCAGGTTAGCCAACCATTGCAAACAAATTAAAAAAAATTATAATAATAAAGCCCTAGGGCAAAATAATCGACTCTCTGTTCGGTTTTGATGCATAAAAAGTAGGCCTTTACGAGCACATGCATTGAAAAATTAATTATCTAATTCATTGAATCGAATACCTTAATATTACGTATGTAATACAACGTGTAACAGAAGGGTGTAACTTTTACTATGGAATAAAACCTGTATGTCGAAAAAAAAAAATCAACTGTTTCATAGAAAAATATAATGCCGCTCGGCCAAAATATATGGATGGACAGTTTTTTTTTTTGAGATTTCAGGGTTGGTTTCATCGTAAAAGTTGTTCTATACCATTGACTGAATAATCTCTTCAAATATGGTTACAACTTTCTGTTACACGTTGTATACATGTATGTAATATTATGTAAATGCGTGTAATATTTAAATGCTCACAGGGTCTTAATAGAAAATATTCTTTAGTATTTATGTAGTTGTTAAATTTTCCAAGCCCTGAAATTATAAGTTCACTTGTGAAATCATAATTTCACGGTAGGTTTTTTTAGTTCTTTTATAATCTAACCTAACGTAACATAGTTAAACTATAATTAAGGCTTTGAAAATTTACCTGTGACATATAAGGTGATTAGTTATGATTGATATAGCCAAATTCGTATTAGAGACTTTGTAAGTTATCAGTAATAAGGTTCAACGACTCTTTCTATGAAAAATCCAAAATTAAATTGAAGCTTCCTATACAAATTGACTCGGGGGCACAAATTATATTTTTCGTATTTTATAAAAAGGGGTCTTTGAACCTTGGTCCTCACCACTTACTGACTCTCCAGAATGGATTTGGCTATACCAGTCAAAGTCACTTTATATTTTAGGTACGTTTTATAATAAATAAAGAAAAAACAAATCAAATCCGCAAATACTAATGTAAAATATCTGTTATTTTTTCTTCGCGCTCGTTCCTTTGCCGGAAATCCTCGGCATAAGACGATAACGCATATCCGAACAAGATTTACTAAATTAAACATGGTGGTGAGAAAATTAAACATGGTGGTGAGAAAATTAAACATGGTGGTGAGAAAATTCAATTCAATCTAAACTTGGTTCAATCCAATCTGAATTTTCTTCACCGCCCGCCCCGCGCCCCTCACTACTCCCCTGTGAACGGATCGCGACCCACCGATTTATTTTGCCCTTCTAAGGTCACACACTACCTCGGGGTCGGCAAACCTTTGTAAAGTATACCCACGATGTTTTACTGTCTAAAAGTACGCCACTTGATAGTGAATTGGCTGCAATTTTAAAACTAACGCTTTAAGTAAAAATTTAAAATTTAAATTTGAGGAATAGCTGCAGTGGTAAGATTTCAAAAAATAAGAGTGCATATTTATTAAATGAAAAAAAAAAACGATGTTTTTGCCAATATCTAGTCACAAATTGAATCAGCTTGCTCCAAAAAGTCACCAATAAAAATTCCACCCGAAGAACATTTTCTAAAAGCTTCGTACCAAGCTAAATGCATAGTTTATTATCATAACTAAGACATTTTTATATCCCAAAATGATTTCATTAACTTCGCTTGATAAAGAAAATACATCGCAAAGTCAACTCTAAGAAAATCTTAAAGTGTAAAAGATTTTTAAAGCTATAAATCTCAAAATTTGCGAGTATTTTCTACACAAATTAATTATCGATTCGGCATAACACGTCTTAACTTATTTGACAGGACTAACCTTATTTTAAGCGTTCTGCCTTTTTCTTTCTTTATCGAAAAGACGAGGACAGAATGCTTAAATTAGGTTTAGTCCTGTCAAATAAGTTAAGATGTGCTTTACCGAATCGGTACCATTAGCTGAAAGATTTTTATTTACAAGTCCTAATGTAGCCAAAAATTTAAAATAACTGAAGTTTTGCGTGCGCGGCAATTGATAAGAGCATAGACAAATTCAAAAACAAAAGCGTTGGTGCAGGTCGGAAGTCGATATTGAGCCTTAAACCATTTTCACAAGGTTACTTTCAACAACTAGAAAATTGTTTTGTGAAGGCCTTGCTTTCTAAGTTGGATCAGTTGCCTGTAGTGCCCTTTAGGTATTCTAGACGAGCAGTGTTGCCAACCCTACTGTTTTATCAGTAGGGTTGCTGTTTTTTAATGCGCTATCCCTGTTTTCTGTATTGGTCTTTAAATATATATATATTTTTATATTTATATTTATTCTTGTTGCACACAGAAAGCTTAATTCTAAATTATATAATAAAAGTTATGTACAATGGCGTGCTTATCTCAATAATGAGATTTCTTCCAGCAAACCAAGGGTGATAAGGATATTTGAAATAAATAAGATATTCATATTGTGCACATATAATATTTATACAGAAACAAGATTAAATTAATAGTAGATACCTAATTAGTTAAAAATAATAACAAACTACATAAAATTTACATGTACATATACATTTAGTTTTAAACTACTTTTTATTTTATTTGTATGTAAACAACCCATATTGGGTTATATTCGACAAAATTAGTAATAACATAATGTAAGACTTTAAATCGTGTCCCTAATTTGGAGAATTAGTCAATATTAAAACTGAAATGTAAATTAAATAGAGGCAAAAAATAAAGAATTATTATTTTTGCTGACCTTATTTTGTCATTTAATGAATATTTTTCATGTGTAAATGTACCTAAATGAAAAATTTTAAATTCTATTTAAACTACTTTGGTTTCAAAGAGAACTAACAAATTTTAGAATTTTACTCTTTTCCACTGTTTTTTTAATTCAATTTGCTGTTTTTCATTTCAGTTGGGTTGGCAACACTGGGCGAGAGGCAAATCGTTACGCTCTTTTCCTGATTGTAGTGGGTCCCGTAGCATCGCACTGACAATACCGGCTTTTTGTTCTGTTTTACGGAATCCATCTCGAGGGACTGGGTGGGGGGGAATCCCAATCCATTTGTTGAACGACAGAGGTAATCGGACGTTGTACATATCGGGAGCAGGGTAAAATTAATTATAGTATCTAATTGTGTTGAGGACTTGCATTATTGTACATACTCGTAGATACCTCATTACAATTCCCTGTTATTAGTATGAAATCACAGACTGAGATATTTTAAAGTAAAAGGAAGTAGAGTAAATGGAAATTTAATAAAATATAGGTGTTTTCCGAGAACAGTAAGGCTGTTTGTCCTTTTCCGGTTAACCTGAATGGGGATAGTATTTCGTTCGTTAAAAGTTTTAAATACCTTGGACACTGGGTTACATGTAATTATAATAATAATAATAATAATAATAATAATAAGTAATTTATTCACAAAAACGGGACATGTTTACACAATTTATGCTTAGTTAGATTACAAACAAGTTTAGTATAGTGTAAGAGATTAGGAGCATCTGCTGCTAAGTAGGTTGTAAGCCTGAATTTCAGCATACAGCGCCTCCACCCTCGTATCAATATTTATTAGCTTCTAAAAACATATTAACAAACGCATGCCAAATATATATCTCTATCTATATGCCAAATATGCCAAATATGTGATCTTCATTTGGATAGAGAGAGACGTTCATTAGCGGTCCGTGCCAATATGATAGGTCGTAAGTTCTGCAAGGGGTCTCGTGACTCGAAGTTGCTCCTTTTTAAAACATACTGCCAAACGATGTACACGCCGCATTTGTGGACGAAGTATTTAAAGGAAAACTTCCGAAGATTTAAAGTGCAATATAATGATGCTTTCCGCATTCTCTTTCGTCTGCCACGATGGTGCAGTGCGTTCACGATGTTTGCTGAGGCGCGCCTGCCGTGTGCTGAGGCAGTTATCAGGCAGCGGGTGGCAGGTTTTAGGTTGGCTATTTCTACCACTAGCAATGGCTTAGTAAAGACTTAGAAGAAAGTACAACCGTTCAATTGCTACTATCTGGGCAAATTTATTAAAACCTGTGGCGCACATACCTTAATGTTAAGTTATGTTACGAATTGTTTGAAGAAAATGTGTTATTAGTTTTAGTTTTATTTTAAAATCTTATCTTGATTATTATTATTATTATGTAGGTACACTTTTCAGTCACGGGCCCATAGGGACCCGGTCATTTGAAAGGCATTCATGGGGCCGAAGCCAACATTGAAGAGGCCTTTGGTACCATTTAATCTAAATGTGAGATGGCTGCATCCATGGAGGCCTCTCCCTCAATGTATCATTGTGATACACTAACGGACAGTCCCCCACAGTTGCCAAACTATTGCCAGGAAGGAACATTGTCTACCCTGGCGTCATACAATTTTTTTTTTAAAGTGATATTTAATTTTTTTCATATTTTTTTCATTGTTGTTCTTGACCAATTGTTTGCTTTTCCAGCAAAAAGTTCTGTGCACGCCACTGGCCGTATACCATACTTACATTTACCCCGTAAAATAGATTCGCGACGCGATTTTGCCTGATATGTGTTGTTTTTGAGATAATGAAAACTCGACAGATTAATAGTAAGAAGTTGGTGTTTTAAATATTTGAAGAGATAAAAATCTTATCGTGTTCAAAATAAAATAAAATGATTACTCTCTTTACGCAAAAGCGTGCGTGGCGTGGCCTCGACGTACTCAAGCATTCGCCAGTGAACGCTAAGAAAGAAGCCTCCTGGTTCAAGGCATTATCGTATTTATTCCTTGACAATACACACTTTGACAGAGTCTCCTTTCGTAGCTTTCGTTTAATTCTAGTGACGTGACGCCGATACAAGGATATTGAATATGGAAGGGTTTGTTACACGTTCATCCGCAGGAATTGAATAACGCTCCGTTGCTTTTTTACATATTTAGAAAATTTGCGTTGTAAATCAATGTGATATTGTATAATGCGAGAATAATTTAAATTGTTTACTGATAATGTTCACGCTGAGGGTGGATCCAGGCCTTATTGAGGGAGTAATACATATTATATTGCTGAGGCAATACGTATAGACTACTGGTACTGGCAATCTAACGTTTTTTCATAACGTTTAGAGTTTTTAATCCCCAGGGTACCCTTACGTTTCAGGACTTTCTCCCTCCTTAAAACCCCTATACAGTGTGTCCCTCGTACAAGTGCACATCTGAAAGTGGGTGAAACTAGATCTAAATATATTGACAAAAACGAAGAAAAAAATGTTTTTTGAATTTTTTTTTTATCTTGAAAAAATACCCCGCCTGGGTATTTTTGTGTGGTACGCGAGCGCAGTGCCTTTGGTTAACCGCTCGTAGAAAATATTTTATTTATGATAGATTGTTGTATTTTTTTATTAGAAAGATAATGGAATAGGCAATGATAAATAGGAAGAAAAGTATAGTAAAACGGGGACATTATTTTGAAAAAATTGACTATCACTGAAAAAAAAAGACGGAAAAATTAAAGAAATAATCTTTTAGGATTTTATTTTTATGGTAATGGTAATTGATTATGTTTTGTTTTTGATTTGGTATGCAACGTCTATTCTTAAGAATTATAACAGTTTTATTTCATTGCATTATTCACGATAGATCAAAAGTTATGACATATTTTATACATAGTCTCCATGGTAGGCAAAAATAAAATTTAAAACGTAAATTTATAAAACAAAGATTTTTCTAAAAAAATAATAATTTTTTTGTCGATAAAATAAGGTCTAGTTTCACCCCTTTTCGGATGTGCACTTGTACGAGGGACACACTGTATATGACACCTGTGCTTATGGAAACTCATTTAGTGTCCAATCAGTCCAACTATGGGATGCTCTTCCACATAATCTTTGCGACTGTCTAACTATCGGTACCTTTAAGAAAAAGCTTAAAAGAACACTACCTCTCACAGTCTGAATAGGTTAATATTATATATATTTATGTTAATGTAGTTTATTACACACTGTGTGTATTTATAATATAATATTTTTCAATGCAAGTGCTCGTAAGGGCCCACTTTTTATGCATCAAAACCGAACAGAAAGTCGATTATTTTGCCCTAGGGCTTTATTATTATTTTTTAATTTACGAGAAGTTGGCTAACCTGCAACCAAAGAATACATTCTGCAACCTTTTCTTTGTACCATAAATGTTATACTTTTTTCCCACTGTTTAACGGCTCTGGACACAGTCCTTTTGAGCGAATCATAATTTAAAGTTCACACGATTATGTTTGTTTTATTTCCTCACACTATGCATTGAAAAACGTAGTATGATACACGGGCGTAAGAGCAATAAATTACTCGGTTACGTTTAAAACACGAGCGTAGCAATTTATTCCTTTTCGCCCTTGTAGCATAAACTACTATTATAGATTGTATTTATAGTAAGTATTGATATAATTTTTCATTTTGTTATTAAACTTCTATAATTATTTGTATAAATGTAGGTTAGCAATATATAAAAACAAATGAAATATCCTCTGATGGCAAAATTCTAAGCAAGTTTCAAAAATATTTCGAAAAGTTTTGGATGAAGCCGAACTTTATTTACATATGGTCAGTCTTAACCAATCGCCATCGAACGAATAATGTTGTGGAAGGTTAAAATAATTATTAGAAAAGTATGTACAGTACCTTCTTTTCCTTTCTTAATACTACTAACCGAACTATTGCTACTAAAGGGTATCGATTGTTCGGTTCTTTACATCAACCGAACCACTGCTACTGAATGGTATGTTCTTCTTCTCTATGTACACGTGTATTATTAGTTCGTTTATGTTACTTTTTTCTATTGTGATGGTTTTGCTGTCAGAAATCTCTGTTTAGAGATAAGGTCGCCAATGTGCATCTTTTTTCACTGTAATTTTGTTTATGTTTCTATTTTCGTGTGTGTACAATAAATAATAAATAATAAAGAAAGAAGTATAAAATGGATTATATAGAGCGTTGTTATATAGAGTTCATGAGTAACCATTATTTCCATGAAACTGAAAAGTTTTCGGTTAACCCTAGACCAGAAAAACACGAGCTGAAATTTAATTCTTTATCCAGTTAAAAAGGCAAAAAGATACCTGCCACTAGCTGGGTAGACCCGTGACAAAAGATGTTGAAGTTTAAATAATATGCAAATTCAGGCTTCGACCGACAAGCATTGTATTTTCGTCACCGACATCAACGTTTACCCCTCATTTTCCACTTTACCCCACCTCACGATACAATCTATTCGGTACAATCCGGCTCAAACTAGTTTAGAACGGTTATATCCGAATATCGGTGCCAAAGCCTAACTTATGCGGGCAGATCTCCCTTTCCTACGAAAGTGGGCGATTTATATTGCTTATTTTGAAGAGGTGTTGAAGATGAGATGCGGTACTAAGTATTTGAACAAGTTAATAGAGTTCTAATAAACATATACGTGTGTAAGGTAACTTTGCATTATATAACCAAATTCATATTGGAGATGTATCATAATGTTTTAATGATAATGAGAATTAAGAGGTTTAAGTTAAACTTTTTTTGATGAATCTAATAAATTATGTTATCTCTTGTTCTACTGGTGTCACTTTTCAAGAATTTTTAGATAAAACATACAAATACAAATAATTTTGTGAATTGTACAAATCTCGTACTTATTTGTTAAAATCAAGCAACGTTTTCGTGTTAAAAAATTGCAATCTAAAATTTCGCAAGGGTGTCGCACGCGCCGGAGCACACCGCGGAGCCTGATGAACTTAAGTTGAGCGAAACGTCAAGATTTTCTCGGTAAAATCAAAGTGAGTCTTAGCTGTAATATCTATTTCATTATGATAGACACTCATTCCAATTTAAGTGATACAATCTAAAATTTTTAACGTGCAATGAAGCCTGAGACATTAGGGTCTCCTGAGTTTATCCACCCAAAATGCGTCCAAACTATGACGCAGCGGGGCTACGAAGCGGGAAAACTAAGGAGTTATTTACTCGTATAGCGCTTACTACGCCATTATGTGGGTGGCATAGAGGCGTACATCATGCGGCGACAGCTTCGGTGGTGTGGACATGTGTCGCGGATGGCGGAGGAGCGAGTGGCAAAGCGCATCTTCTTTTCAGAACTCCAGTCCGGAAAGCGAAAAAGTGGAGGCCAGTACCTAAGGTACAAGGATGTTCTGAAAAGACACTTAAAAAGATGCAACATTGAGCCGTCGCAGTGGGAAGATAAGGCAGCTCAACGCGCAGAGTGGCGGAACCTTGTTCAAAGGAAAGTTTATGACTTTGAATAAGAACGAAGGTCCGATTTAGACCGAAAAAGGGACGAACTTAAGTCTCGGCCACCTGCGAACATCTCTTACAACAACATAAATGGTGTGCTGACGTGCGCCCTATGTGGGCGTACATTTAATGTAAAAATTGGTTACGCGAGTCACTTGAGAGCACATCAGAGAGCTGGACAGTTTAGCTCTCAAACTTGACAAGAGTTAAAGAAGCTGTCGCTGTAGCCGAGAACGGCTGTGAGGCTATATATACTACGCCATTATAAAAATGGGAATTGAACATATAGAGTTAAGCCTTTCTTATTTTGAGGAATACTACGTATATTTTTTTGGCACCACTATTTGAAGAGCCTCCTTCACAAGAAAATTTAATAAACAATTTGTCAGATAATACAACTAGGTTCCGCGTTCATCCTTCCAGTGATGGTCTCTTACCAAGGGCTTAATCCGCCGATTTAAGGTCGCTGAACAAGGTATGCAGCGGGCTATGCTTGGGATATCTCTGATGGATAAAATCCGAAACGACGATATCCGACAGAGATCGAAAGGGACTGACATAGCCTGCCGAATCAGTAAGTTGAAGTGGCAGTAGGCTAGCCATATTTGTAGCCGACATGATGGCCGTTCAAGCCGAAAGGCCGATCGTAAGCCGACCTCGTGCCCGTTGGACCAGCGACGTGAAGGGTGTTGCGGGTAGCGGTTGGATGAGGATGATCGACGACTCAAAATATTGGAGAGGCCTATGTCCAGCAGTGGGCGAACGATGAATGGATATATGGACATCTAGGTATGTCAAATTATACTCGTTGGAACAAAATCGTGATTGAGGGTGCTGAACTGGTAGTTTAAGTAAAAAATTTGTAGCGACAAGTAAAGTAACGTCTCTCAGATATGTAATCACCGTTCATCTGTACGCTAATTGATTAGGGATCCGCTCGCACGTTCGTGTGCCAACTCACCAATATATCTACGGACTCCGATTCTAATTTATAAAAGACCTTTGTAAGGCTTTGGCCTTGGTTGGATCCTCTTTAATTTCCCTGAAACGGGTCCGTATAATGAATAAACAGGTAATGACAAGGTCTATGAATAATTATTGTATGTAATATATAGGTATTATGTATAAATCATATACATTTATTTTATTACACATGACGTCAGTTCTGTTGTCACAGTTTAACTTAAGTAATAAAGTAAAAAACAGGCCAAGTGCGTGCTGGGCCACGCTCAGTGTAGAGTTCCGTAGTTGCCCTGCACAATATGCGGACTTCTTCCCCAAGTATATTTATAAGTTTGTCGACTAATACATATCGCGCCGAACTTCTGGTACGCTCGGAAGTTGCTCTTGCCAAGAACGGCCCATACATTTTGTTCCTGCTGATGCGAATCACCCTGTGTTTAGAGGGAACTAAAAGTTTGGCGTGATCTGTACTGGTTAACTTGTAAAGCTTACTTAGCTGTGATAGTTTTCTTTTTAATTTCGTAATGTATACTACAGCCGTGATTTTTTTCACGTCTCCAAATACAACCGTTTCGCTGGCAAAGGGAGTGTCTCTAACAAAAATTAACACTTTTAAGCCTAATATTTCGCAAACGGAACCCTGGATCGAAAAATAGTCTTTTCACACTCGCAATAATTTTAAATTACCTATCCAACGACACCCCACACTAGGGGATAGTCGAGAAAAAAATAATCATCCCCACTTTAGATGTAGGGGAAGTATCCTAAAAAAATCTTTTTCAAAATTTTACTATGCCACTTTATCGGCGTGATAAATATGTATACCCATGCCAAATTAAAGCTTTCTAGTACTAATAGTCTCTGAGCTAAGCCGCGGACAGACAGACAGACAGACAGACAGACGGACATGGCGAAACTATAAAAGTTCCTTGTTTTTGACTACGAAACCCTAAAAAGGGAAAAATACAAACAAAAAAAATTGCAAATAAAATGAAGCAAAGTAAACCACGTCTGCACAAATACAGTGTACAGAAAAAATGAGCAAGTCATCAAAATTTTAATTATAGACGTCAGAAAAAAAATATTCGAGGGACATAATAATATCAGCAGCTCTATTTCATTGGTTATTATTCTGCTTAGATGTTTACATTAAAAATATGAATAAAGAGGCCGAAAATATAGAAATATTGAAAATATTTCATTGTTCATATTTTATTCATACCGATTAGAAACGAAAGGCTGGAATACTATATACTTATTTATTCATATTAATAAAAAAACTTGCAAATAATTGTACTAGAAATAATTGAAAACTTATTTCCAGTAATTGCCCAAGTCCAGCCAGACTGTGACGTAACATTTTGAAAAATGGAACCATTCAACAATGAACCGTACGACGTACGTTTGATTACAATTTTTCATTATTATTTTATGACTAGTTACATTAAATTATATTGCAACGAATAGCTATTAAAATCCCTTAAGCGTTATGCCCCAAATCAATACCAACTAACTGCCTAGTTACTTTGAATTCTAGCTTTTTAAGCGTAACCCAGGAATCTGCATCACTTATTCTCAAAGGACTCCGAAGTCTAGTCAGTCGTTTACACACCCAAACATAATTTAGCATCAAAAAACACCAGCCTGACTTGCATAGTATACACTCTGGTTACAGCCAAGAGCCGAGGAAAACGTATTTCTGAACTGAAAGCACGATTTTCGAACGCTCTGTCAAGTGCACTAACAGGGTATTTGCGAGTTTCAGAACGCGCCGATACAGTTTTACGATTCCCGAACGAGCCTCCAAACGCTTGCAAGGTCTTTTATCTCAACCGTTTGCATAGAGAAAATGTCAGAAATACGAGTTTCTGGACCGTTTCTTCGCGGTGCCGACGCGAAATGTTAATCCTTTCCCTTGTTATCGGAAATTTGACGTGATAAACTAACTTTTATGTTGTATTCCGTTCGGAAATGAGGAGAGAGAAAATGCGACACCTTTTTTCTTATTTTGTTGTAAGTGGGTCGCTTCAAGATTGTTTCCTTTCTGTTACTGATGATTTATATATTGTTTTCTCTTTCTTAGAAAACATATTTCCTGTGATGTTGGCGGTGTTCGTTTTAGTGAAGTTGGCGCCTAGCATGAGGGGCGGTGTTCGGCTAAACCAGACCACTGAAATTATCTACAGATATTATACATTTATCAACAGATCTTTGTTGAATCTAATCACATTACGTAACTTTATTAATTAAATATTAAAGAATAAATTAACATATCAAAGTAAAACAGCTCTGAGATTATTATAAATCTGTACTCTATCTGTAAAACCATCAGAAGTTATTTTATAAAACCATCAAAGTCATTATAAGGTGAAAATATTTTTAAATAAATAGCAGGAAAAGAGAAATTTTCAAAGAGGATTTAATGGAACTCGATGTGAACCGGCAAATGCAAGACGATCTCATCAAGACAGATTAAGATACGTAAATAAATCGTGAAGAGGGAGCCGTGTTCAGGTTGTTTGGTCCCGTAAGCTAATTAACGTTTTATTTCTAGTTTGTTTCATAAAGCCTGGGTGTTTTAAATATTTACTTTTCATTTCTGTCTTATCTTATAAACCTATAGCTATTCATTCATTACTAGGCATTGAGTCCGCTTCATTTGCGAAATTGTCTAGTAAGTTCTACTAAATTCTCTCTGGAAATGAAAGGACATTTTTCAATATGCAAAATGATTTCAAAAACGCCTTTCAGAACAACAAAAGTATAGACCATGATTTTATGATTTGAAGAAAGACGTCAGAAGGGAAAAGGCAAGATGCTTTTTATACAATCTAGTGTCATACATCCCTCGATCATGGCAACACTGAACAAAATGAGGAGAGCAGGTCGACCCCCACGACTGATCCCAATCCTCAACCCGTCGATAAAAGTTTGACCATTCATCAGACAGACAATTAAACAGTTCAGATCGTTTTAATTGAGTTTGTGAAAATTCCACCTCCGACTCAGAACTCCTGAAGATTAAGATTGAACGGAGGCTTCTCTGATTGTTTTTCGATAATTTCAGGGAACGGGATTATAAAACTGAATTCATACTCAGATTAAACTTGGAAAGTTTCTGTCTGAGAGGCTTTGCTTTGGAGTTGTTTTCCAATTAGGTATTATTAAGTGTTTTATTAAAGAGAAAAGTCTTTCATAGAAAATTAAAGTCATACTCCAGACAAGGCCGTCAATATAAGTATTGTTTATTACAGTTTGGTGACCTTTTGTGTTATATGTTGAATAAAAGTTGTATAAAAGCTGTTAAAAGTAGTTGTTATAAGTTGTATAAAAAATATCTTTCTTAATTTTCAATACCTACTACACTGGCCTGCAAAACTAAGTACTGCACTTTTTAAATTTGATTTTTTTCTAAACTATAGAAGTTAGAGATTTAAAATAAAAAACGTTTTATAGCAAATTCTATCAGCTTTCTTTGAAACTATAGGGAACTATAAGGACAACTTCACTATGTGATTATTTTAAATCTCTAACTTCTATAGTTTAGAAAAAAATCAAATTTAAAAAGTGTAGTACTTAGTTTTGCAGGCCAGTGTATTTTTAGTTTACAAAAGTGCTTGTTTGGAAGCCACATCTTGACACGTGACACTTGAGCCCCTTTAACACCAGTTCCTATTGATAGTTAGACATATTCTCATTCAAACCTGGACTTGTGCCTTCAATGTGCTGTTAGAAAAGCAAGTAAATATATAATGTTGATAGTGCTATGACGTAAATTTACTGTTATAACAATGAAATATTATCCAAGGCACTCAATATTCGATGACAACGCGAAAAGAAACAAAGTGAAAAAAAAAAGCTTAACATCGCAGAAGCGACAGATTGTGGCGGGCAGAGTTGCAATTAAACTGCCCGGCGTACCCGGTTTAATTAAACTTGCGCTTTGCCCGGGCAAATAATGCAAGTTTTCCCGGACAAATACAAGTTCAGTCCCTGTAGGCTTGGATGAGTCGATCTTGGTTTCTAAGAGGTTGTTATGAGTGCCGTAGGATTTTAATGTTTCATTAGATTCTAGCCATTAACTGTTCGTATTGACAGATTGTTGTAAGCAAAAAAAAACTTATTCGAAATATAATATTATGGGTATATAATATTATATACCTATTGCATAATATACTAGAACTAATGTTATTTTGGACGCAAAACTCAAATTTTATTGAACATATAGACAACATTATATCTAAGGCTTATAGAAGTCTTCATTTTGTAACGAGAACGTGTAAACCCTTAATTAATATTTGCTCCATCAAGACTGTCTATTGTGCCTATGTTCGTAGCATCCTGGAATATTGCTGCTCCATTAGTCACCTGAATATAACACGCATATTAAGGGGTATGGCCACGCTAAATAAGCAACTCGATGTGTGTCGGTACAAATATCTACGGAAACGACATTTAAATAATGTTCATTTCAGCGTGCCTTGAAAAGTGGCTGTTACGAAAACCACTGCGTCTCCGGCTAGCGCAAAATAGGAGAAAATAATACTTTTCACATGGACGCCATGAACGGAAAAACAATTTTGAACTTGAATTTTTTTAGATCTAATAATTTCCTATAATTTGGTGAAATAATAATTAAAATCGCTTTAGGCGTTTGGAAGGAGTAAGAGAATTCTTGTGTTAATCATGTGAAACTTTCGATGACTTTCGATCTTTTTTGTCAAAACTTACAATAGAAAAACAGTTTATGAAACTTAAACTTTATTTTTGACTCTATAATGCCTATCATATATTTTAATGAAAGTTTTTGGACCACCCGTGTGGGAGGAGTAGGCCTTCAAAGACAGGTCCAAATTGCAGTTGGCGTATCTATTCGCCTTAATCGCATTAAAAATATCCAGAAGAACTTCAACTTAGTATGATTGTGATTGTTAAGTGTAGTATATATTAAAATAAACACTAGATGGCGTAACATATACAATACATCACGATATAGAAGTTTTTCTGTAAATCTCATACATCATTTCAAAGACAATACACGTTATACTTGTTTTGGAAAGGTTATTTTATTTAACCTCTTTTGAGGGTTTTGGGATTGTTCAGTGATTGTAAACGCTATAATTTACTTGTTCTACAGTATAAAAGAAAAATAATGTTAGATATGACTGCTCTTCACGATATATTAAAAAGCAACATAGATTGCCCCGATTTGATCGTTTTTTTGGGTTATTCTGCACCTTCTGAACGTACGCACCACACTAACCTTATTAATGTACCTTTGCGTTATACAAATTACGCTAAAAATTCATTCTTGATACGTGCTGTTTATGTTCTCAATAATAAATTAAAAAAAATTGTACTCACAAAACATAGTTTTAGAAACGTAACTAAGGAGGTTATAATCAAAAAATAAATGGTCATTGTATAAGCTGCATAAATAAATAATTTCATTGTTGCTCTCGCAAAGTTTCCATTAGTTTCCGTAAACTAGAACTCCGAAAATTTCAAAAATTATAATTTGCAGAAACCAATGGAAACTTTGCAAATCCAGTATACACAATACATCAAGGTTTCGTTGAATATCTATTGAGAGAATTTTGAATTGAAGTGTTCTGTTTCCATTAATTAGAAAAAGGCGGTTATATCACAATCCGGCTGCGAAACCGCTCTTAAGTAGCCATAACTTACCATAAGGCTGCCCCTATTTTTATTTTAGCATCAATTTAAGGTGCTGCGAGACATTAAGGCGATTACCATCGCCAAATAAGCAGCTTGATATTTGTCTGTACGAATATCAACGGAAACGACATTGAAATAACGTTCATATCAGCGCGCAACGCATAGTGGCTGTTACGACGCTCGCTGCGTCCTTGAAAGGGCGAAATAGGAGAAAATTATACTTTTCACTTGAACGCGATTGTTCGATTGAATAATCCTATGTTATGTTTATAGCTATCAAATGTATCTATTTATCAAAGCATAAATCAATTCAATCGGCCAAGCCACTTAGGAGCAGTAGGAAATTCAAGCCAAGAAACACCATTTAGCTAATAAATTTTTTCATGTGGAAGTTTTGGTGGTATGAAATAGAAAAATGTTGCATCTGTTGTCTAAGAGTTGATTATTCATAATAAATTTTTTCATTATTTTTGGTTTGGCCGTAAACGAGGAGTAGGCTTTAGAAAGTACCCATTTGGCAATAGTAAGGCCCTTAATGTATAAACACGGTTTCAGATTGTAGATAATGTTATTTTGAGGTTTTGTTTTAAATTTTTGATTTTGGTGGCCCTATCTGTGAGGATGGCGGGATAGTGTTTGGGCTTACTATACTAATCAATTTGGTTATTAAACAGGTAGAGGGTCACAAAAACAGATGCAAATAATATTGTGTCGTGTTTTGCGAAGGGGTCACCGAGTCTTGGTCCGGGCCGCTTATCGAGGTTCGGTTTGGGTGTGTCGGCCGGGGTCACCCTATGTATTTAATTTGTTTGTTTGTATAAAATTTCAAACTTAACAGAATATCTTTATTTGACTTAATGGCAGAGTTGCTACTCACTAAACTTTTGTAAAACTAAATTTTCTTGTGTACTGTACAGGCTGAGTTGCTTCTTAAAAGAAAAACTTTCTTTTGAATAAGTTAGCGATACCTATTATTGGCTTTGTGCAAAGTAAGAATTTTCGTTTCTTATATACTTGTGTAATACTGTTAGTACTGTATATAAAGAAATTGAAATAATTTACAGGCCCATTTTGTATTGAACATATGTGTTAAAATAAAACAAAGAGTTATCGCGGAAAAAAAGCTGTGATTAAAAAAGTTAAATATTTACTCTACAAAAATGTATGCAACAGCTGAATATCTTTATGGCTGGTGACGCTACTAGACCATAAATATAAGTTAAGGCGGGTCCTTTAGAACCTATTTGTATGGACGAGTAGCGTCACTAGTTTGCGTTCCCCAAACCACGAACTTTCTTTCCAAAGCCAGTCGTAAATCATCAGAAAACCATAACCTGATATCATTTCTGCTTTACAGCTGTAGCAATTAACTGCGAGTCAGACAGGCACACATAGAGTTCCGTATCACAAAACAAAACGAGAATGCAACCCTAAAAACACTATGGTAAACAAAGATTTCAAAAGTTTAGATGAACCCTGGCACTTAAAATCTATTGCATTGTTTTTGAATGCGTGCGTTAACATAATGCCGACGCGCGCACACTTCTGAGTGCGCAATCTGTCTACCTACGGTCAGCAAACTGACCAGACTACTAAAGTTGTTAAAATGATTAACTTTGAGTGCACTTATGTCGTCCAACTATCATTGTATTCAGATGATCACTGATTCCAAACGTGTGAGCGTCACCCATTTAAAGGTGGAGACATTTTGGTGCTGTCATACTAAGGTAAGGGCTTATCTTTAATTTTGAAATCTTTGATGGTAAATAACAACAATTAGATGACAAAGCGCATCAAATGGAAGCGCCTGACAAACTAATCAGCACCCTCTGAGTAAAGAACTCTAATTTATTTTTACTTTAGTGTGAGTATGTACAAGAATTTGACAAAATTTTAAACTTGCATGTCTGCTACCTATACATACAGCTGTAACAAACAACGTTAAAAAATGTTACTTTTTATAGGTTGGTTTATGAGTTTTTTTTTTTACTTTTTTTATTTGCCATGACAGAGGCCATAGTAACACGTATTCTGTGATCATTTCTACTGGCTACCTACAAGTATAACGAAGCTGTAGAACTCTTGTGACAGACGGACAGACGGACAGCAAAGGCTTAGTAATAAGGTTCCGTGTGGCACCCTTCGAGTACAGAATCCTAAAAAGAAGTTCATGGATGTTTTGATAGATGATGCCGGTGAACATTATGAAAATAACCGTGATGCCTTCCAAGAAGTGCTAAACCTTCTTGATCCTATTTGCGCGGAATAATAAATTTGTCTGAGTTCCAGTCGTTTAGAGTACTAGATTAATCGTCTGGCTAGGACGTCTACTCAAGATGAGCTCAGGTTGCTGGCCTCGATATCAATTGCAATGTGGATGCAAATTTTGATACGAACTTAAGTCTTGCGTTTGTCTCAAAATGAGTTTTCATTTCAATGCTTTGATAAGAATCAAAAAATTCAAAATTCAAAAAGTTTATTTTGCAAAGTAGGTATATATAATACACGTTTCACAAGTCAAATTTTAATCTTATAAAAATATATGTAATAAAATAATAAATGTACATGAACTACTTAGATTAAATGTTTATTTAATTTATGTAGCAATATATATATACGATTAAAATTTTAGGTAAAATATTATTATACAAGGTGAAATCCAATCAACCGCCCGAACCCATACCGGAGACCGGGCCAGGGACCAGGAACAAGGTTCAATGATCACCAACCGAGCCCCCAGCACGAATCCAGGCGACTGACCAAATCCCATCCTATATACTACATAGTAATAGGTTACATATATAAATACATGCCTACCTCCGCCCATTCGATTAGTCATGCTAAGAAGAACGGGCAAGAAACTTGGCAAGATCATGTCTTTTTTTTTTCAACATAAACTTATAATATACATCAAATTACTTATATCTACTTTAACCAAGGGATAAGAAAATACAAGACAAGACATCATTTATATCGTTTAAGTGATAAGATTTTGTCACTATCAGCTTTTTGAAATATACGTCAACAGTTTATACTACACTTTACTAAAGAGATAATCTGTTGGGCGATCACCCGATTCTGTAGATGAAATAATAAAATTCATTTATTCGTTGAAAAAATAAGCACGGCCCTTTACATCCAGGCTGGTGAATACGAAGCAGCATTGTAAATTGTCAGTACTGCCTAAACTCAAGTTATTATATGAATTTAAAATCCCCTCGACACATAAATCATACCCGTAACCGAAAGCCTATTCAACCATCGAGCACTCCGTGTTGAATAAAATAATTTATTCAGTAAACACAAAATATTTCAACAATTTATTTCTTTAATTTCTGCGTAATAATTATTATTACGTACGAATGTGCGGCCACAAATCTATTTACACTCATCACGAATTTTGCTGCGTCCAAAACAAACAGTACGCCGCCCCGTAAAACACTTTTTAAACAATAAAAAAGGCCCAATCAATCACTCGTTTTTTATTTATCGAGGGACCACCCTGGGGATCGAGAGGGGGTGAGGGGGGGGGCTCATTAGACTCGCAGTTGGAATAACAAACAGCCTATCCCCCTCTCGGTCGTTCTTTTGTTTTTCAGTTAATGGAGAAGGATCCAGTCATTGCGTGTTATAGTGGGTTCTCACGGCACCTATTTTAGCTCAAATATTGGTTTGTACAAACTTCAATTTTTTAAGAAGACTGTCGTCTACAAGGTTCGAACAAGCCAATTGTTAATTTTCTTGTGAAGCTTCGAAACGGGCTCATTTTCACAGATCATACGTAAAAAAGTAGAGGTGCTTCTTTTTTGTGCATTTCATGAAATACACGGAAAATTTAAATACATTTCTGGTATATGTATTTTGACTTTATAATCTAGGGTTTTAAAATTGGAAAACACGTTTGGATAAATTTTCCTCGATAGAAATCATTCTTGAAATGAGGTCTTCAAACACACTTTTTGTCCTCGTTTGACGAATAGGAACTATATACAGAACTCAAAAATATTTTATTAGGTGAGTTTCAACAATATCTAGAGACTTATTATTTAAAAATTTGCTAGCTAATTTAGTTTTTTTATAAAAATTATTAAACTAACATTTTTCGCTTTCGCCCTGCATCCGCTCCTCTCGCACTGAGCGTGTTTTCGCTTGGAGTGACAGTGACAAAAATTAAATTCGCATAGCCTCTTAATCCAACCCTTAGTCATTTTGATGTTAATCAAATATATTTGTCAAGTTGGTACCAGAGAATGTTTAATCCTACTTTACAAACATATAAGTTTGTGGCTACTTTATACAAAAAATACATAAACATTGCAGCAAATATAAAACGACAGGTATATACAACGTATTTATTCAAACTGATTGTTTGTTTTACAATTTATGCCTTTTGTAGTTTTCTCTTATTAGAAAAACAGAAAAACAGCAAGACTTTAAAACTAAAAAGTAATCATTGAAATTATGTCGACAACTTTCCAGTGAAGGAATTATTGAGTATGTTGACCAAATTGGCGACATATTGAAGAAGGGCCATGTCAAAAGTACTCGAAGTACAAGAGCTTGTGAGACTAGATTCACTAGATTGATGGATGTATAAGAGGCAAAAGAAGTGTGTCAGGATCTTGGCAGATAGAAATCTGTATTCTCTGCCTTACCTTATCAGAGACAGACGTGAGTAGGTACATGTATGTACGTTTAAAAGCCAAATTTCATTTTCTTACCTGTTCATATTTCAAGACCTACATTTTCAAGGAAACTTTCATACTACTATTCTAATACGATACTATATTTATTTATTGCAGGATTGTTCGTTAACCCTTTATTTAACGAAAATCCGTAAACAAATTACGTCTAATTATTACGGGCGCCCATCATGTTTGTCTTCTATACTGAGCCGAATCTAATATTAAGGGCGCCACTGACAGAATACCGAGCCATAATCGAATTTCCAGGAAAATAAATAACACGAAAACATCTTCAGAATCCCACATTAACCTCCCGTAGGTAGATGTTGGCGTTCTACGAAGTCGTGATGCTTGGAGAAAATGAAGCGGTTTTTAATTTTGCTATTAAGCATGTTTCTTCGCCTATCACGTCACTTCAATTAGGGTTGACAATTTACTAGTATTAGGTACTCGTATTTGTCGAGACTACTTTGAAAAACAGTTCATGACACGGATCTCTGACGTCATCACGGTACTGAGAATAATTTATTTTTATGTGAGTGGGAGCTATCTAATTGGATCAAAAAAGTTAAAATGTTTTCAAAATCATAAAGTTTCATTTGTGTTTTCTGTTCAACCAACAAACATGACGACGTATGAAACATAAAATGAGTATCTTGACGTTCCTGTGAAAGAGAAGAGTTTCATAAGAGTTCAAGCCACAGTAATGGTTGTGAGATGCTTACCTATTGCTACTATTATTTAATATAAGTACCGAACTCCGCAATCACTGATAAACACTATGGGTTTTTGTTGATTGTGCATTTTTGTAACTAGGTTAAGATTTTTGAAAATAAAGAAAACACTTAAAAAAAAAATTGTGGGAATTTTAAACGTCGATGAAATCTTGTCTCAGATATTGTCGTAAAGTAATATTGTAGGCTCTTTTTCCTCTTATTATGGCATTATGTTAAATTTTTTCATCCTAATGCTCTGAAACCAAGTTGTATTTACCTCGATATGTGGGTGGTAAATGTGATTTACAACCCTAGGCAGGTAATTAAATTTGAAAATCGGTCGAGGCTCCTTTGTTTGTTTTTTGGGACAAGACCTCATATTTGAGGCAAGACCCCAGCAAGACGCTTAAAAGTGACACAATAAATTGCTCTTCTTTTTAAAACGACCGCACTGGCCAGCAAGAAAATCATATGAAAAAAAAAACAAAGAAAATTGGTGCCACGCATATTTTTAACGAAAAAATTATGAATTCAAGTGATAAAAATGATTTTGATTTGACGCCTGTATCGATAAAACTACAGGCAAAGGCAGTCGTAGAAAACCTGTTACCTCCGATTTCAAAAGAGAGATATTAAGATAGTGGCGGACTAAAACAAAGTAAAATCTTTGTCGGAAAGGGTACTTTTTATAAGTTGTTTCCTATTTTCCTCTTATCAGTGATGAAAAGTAGAGTATTGCACTCGGGTGTAAGTGATCAATTTTTGTTTGAAATCTATTTCAGTTAGGAGTAAGAATATATTGTGAATTCGGAATCGAGATTTCGACATAAATCGATTCTGTACTATTCAATCTGTAGCAATCAATTCATTTACGTTTAATGAAATACAGCTCCACGACTTAATATACGGAGCATATTTCTGTCTATACGTTCGTATGAAAGCTTTCCATTGAAGAGGTTCCGACGGCAAATCCTGGATTTCCTGCTGACGCTTATAGAGATCCACTGGCAATATTGAGATAACATATACATTCGAACCATTTCCATTACAAAAATCTGTCTCAAGTTTCTTGAGCTAGTAATATACCGGTTGTAAATAGACAGGTATCTTTAAACAAAACCACATAATCTATTGACTATACTGCACAATATTTTCCAAAGAAAATTTATTTTTATTTTTTATTTACATTATACCACACAATCCTTACAGACTAACCTAATGCAATTGGTGACAAATTATATTTAAAGCCGTTTTTGCGAACTCCGTCAAAGAACAACTAAGCAAATCGGTATCCGTAAGGTTGTCGATTCTGTTGAAAAGATGGAGTGTCTTTACAACAGGTGACTCTTTAAGAAAATTAGTGCGCGCATGCTGCACGCAAAACAACTTATGATTTCTCGCCGAAGATAGTTATCCGGCACAAACAGCTCCAAGGACACATGACAGTGAAATGAGAAAAAACGGACTTGCCCATATAAAATTTACAGTGGCTTTTCAGCATTAACTTTCATTTCCGAAAAATTTTCCTTTTACGGGACTTGTGTAAGTTTAAACAAAAAAAATTGTTTAAGGGTTATAATGTCAAATGCACAACTTCAAATGTCTAACTTGGTCTATCGGTAAAATAAAAATAACATAAATAGAAGACTATATTTCTGATAGACTCATTTTAGAAAAAAACGCAAAAGCTCAAACTTTGCTACATAGAAAAAAAATACGAATTTACCTCTAAAATTTATAGTTTTCAAGTGTTAAAGAGCCTTCTTTTTGTATTAGAATAAGTGAACAAATGACCCGGTCAGTCAGCCTTGGGATAATTTAACAATTACATCTAATAGCCGAGTTATTAAATAAAAACTCAGTTTTTCGTGAGCACGTGTTTCTTGGTGGTCGTAACAGCCATGGCTGAGAGCGCGCTATTTTAAACTTAAAGAAAATGTCATAGAGTTCATAAAGTCGTTTTGATTGATGGAAAATGAGGTGCTCAATTTGAATTTATATGCAGCCTTAAAACAAGGACGTGCGGAACCAACGAAATCTCAATTGGAGTCAGATTTCCATCGGGTTTCTTGTTATTTGTAAGGAAACGGGAATTTACGTAATGTCAACGGTTTGGCGCACTTATTGGCACTCTATTGGGTACGTATGACAGGAATGTACGACTCAGGCCGTGTATTAGGCTTGCAAAGGAAATCTTTATTTTGGAATATTAAAGCAAAATTGCCCAAAAAAAACAGCATGTTTATAAAGTTCCTAAATAAATTTAGGTTTATAAGATTAAAGCGGCAAAATTTCGTTACAATCTAGTAGCTAGTTTAGGACATTTCGAAAATACAAGTCTTTTTAGGACGATCTTATGTTTTAACTCAAAAATATAAAACATCCAACATCTTTGAAAGTATACTAACTACATATATACTAATCCAAGACTCAGATTTCAGGAAAATAACTTCAAAAGTAATAATATAAACAAATATAAAATAAATCTTTTTAAAACCCATCTCTGTAATATCTCTACATACAGAAATTACAACATTTTGATGTTTGTTGACATTTTAATATAAGACTACAAGATAATTAAATCAAACACCTCAAGTTTTATAATCATGAAAGTTTAATGCGAGCTTATACACAATTATTATTACTAGACTTCCAAAAAAATACCTATCAGACAGACATATCAATCGACATAAACTAGTATGTAAACAGATGCTAGAACTCTCTCTGTGTCACAATGAAACATTACAACTAACAAATAGTAAGCACCTGTAATGATCATTAATTACTTTAAGCTAAATATCGTGTCTCCGGGCTATTAGTGCTACGCCGCGCCGCTACGGAGCTACAGCGTAGCAAATCTTGTAACTTTAATGTGTACGAATAGTTGGAGAAAGTAATGGTGCAAGTGTTTTGTTACCTTATATACCTACAGTTAAAATGCAAAATCATAATAATATGTAGGATATTGAATAATAAAGATAATTAACAATTTATTTGTGTAGTAACTAAATAAATATTATTCTTGAGCTTTTTATTATTTTAAATAGTTTATAATTATATTAATGAAAAAGCATTAATCAGTTTTGGAATTTCTTTTGTCACACTACCTTCACTCATCCTCTCTAAAATATATCCAAAACACCAAAACATTCCTTCATTCCTGCATTAAACTTTGCTCCTATTTTATAATTATATAGTTTTGAATCAAGTAGGAGTTTATAAAAAATATTTTATTTCTATATTTTTTATGTCTATATAAAACTGTCAAATGTATATTTTACTTATTCGACTGATGACGACCACAAGTTGGTTAATATTTCGAAACTAATTAGTACTTTTTTATTTATGTATATTATTTATGTAATATCTCGAACACTATTGTAAACATTAAATATACCTTTAACTTAGTTCATGTAAGAGTATTATTTTATCCAATACATGAAAGCCCAAAATTTCGTTATTTTTGTAATATTTTCCCGTTTTTATTATTTTAATTGTTACATTAAAATTGACGTGTAATAAGTGAGCAATGGACCTTTATTGCATAAAAATATTAATTCTCATTCACGATTCGTTGCTTTGTGTACAGGAATTCTAGCTTTTCAAAAGAAAAATACCAATATAGTCTCCTTTTATACAAGTTTTCGTTCAAACTCTCTTGTATTTAACTAAAAGAAGTTCGTTTAAAATTCACAGAACTCGTGGCTCGAGTTCCTGAAGCCACGAGACGAGTTCAAATAAAAGCGACTGCCACATATAAAACAATGGAGTTCTTGTTTTCAGAGTCGCAGTTTTAGATGAGATAAAATATACCTGAATGTAGTATATGGCTCACTATAAAGTGGGTATCTATAAATATCATTGCAGTGTGGGAAAGCACATCGGTAAATTCACGAGTTGTGTTGAGACCTGGATAGCTCAGAGGTAGAGGTAGAGCGATCGCCCGGCAAGCGAGAGGTCCCGGGTTCGATTCCCAGTTCAGAGCTCCTCACATCCAGATTTACTTTTATTTCTGCGTTTCTATACTGCAATGATATAATGTTAATTTATATCTCCTTGCGATGGATAAATCGCCAAGTGTTCAAACATAGAAATTTATTTCTCTCATAGTGTAGTATTCAGGATTAATACAATAAAAATGGGCTTTAGAATCTGACAATGACACAGTTAAATCATTATTATTCCCGAAAATACGTTTACTGTATTATGTGGCGTTACCTATTTAGTAATTGGGTTTGTAATTTCATATTTATTATTAACTAGCTTTTGCCCGCAACTTCATCCACGTCCCTTGGGAATCAGGCAGTAAAAAGTATCCCCGTTTTTAAGTTGTTATAATCTCTCTTACTTCTTCCTTTTTAATCCATGTCTCAATGTCTCAATGCTGAGGATCGTACAGTGGTAACCGCATCAAAACTAGTTCAGTAGTTTTTGCGTGATGCATGAAATACCAACTAAAATTTCAATTCTTTTTTGCACACCGCTATTTTTTTGAAATCTCATCGATGTACAGACAGCCACAGCTTTTTTCTTTTACAGTTAATAATAGTTTTTAATATACTTAGCTTGAGAATTTTCAGTTATTGTTATAGTAATAAGTAATAGCCCGTTTCATCGAAGAAGGTGTTACCATCTGTCATACAATTGGTGTAACTAATTAACGAATTTTGAATTAAAACTTTTTTGTACCAAAATAGATGACGCTATTTAAACGAAATAATTTAATATTTATTTATGCGCGTTCTAATAATGAACAATGCCACCTGTTGATTTTTTATTCACTAAAATTTTATACGCTACATAATTCTAACCAAAGTTTTCTTATATTTTCTTTTAAACAATCGTTCGTGAGGTCTTAGGCCTTCATCACCAGGAATTATTATTGGCTATGTAACTTCTAACAGCAGAAAAGTAAATTCCAAAAATCTTTAAACGACTACAACTTTTTTCCGACACCCGACTTTAATTAAACAAAACCTATATTTTAATCCAATCAGTAGTTGCTGAGATGTGCGCGAAAAAATAAACAAACAAACAGACAGACAGAAAAGAATTCTCAAAATTGCGTGCGGTTTGAACATATTTATGGCCACAGATGAGTATTTATTTTCATTACTAGAAATTTCGTTATTATATGTTGAAGATGTTACGGGTTGGTTGATTTTACGATGTGTAATGGATATGAGATTTCGTCATCCTTATTTGTACACAATTCGTTATCAGGTAGGAAACGAAGTAGAACTGCATCAGAGAAAACTTTTTTTTTTTAAACCAGCAAAAGTAATTGGTAGCAACTTATTTCAAGGAAACAAAGTCGTCAATAGAATTCCACTGGAAGGATTTCTGAGCATTCGGGCGCAGGTGAACACAGGCCAATTACTTGAAATCAAAGCGTAGTGCACCCACTGTATCAAAGTTGTCCACTACTGGCTTTTATCTCTTTTTACAAAGGACGAACAAAGGCTTTTGGATGTCGATGTGTCGTCAACGTTATTTTATTTATTTATTTTCAAGGGAAACTTACAGCGCAAGGTTACTAACAATATCAGTAGAGTAACTTAAATAAAGCCAACAATAATCTATTATCAGAAATCAAATTATCCATCGTCAAATGGATAAACAGTTGTTCCGCAAGTGACGTGCAAGTTCTGAACACGCCTCCCGTACGAGATGTGGACAAAGACGTAAACATTTCAAAAATTGAAATCTTTCGTTGATATGTCCTCCCACATGGATTTGTCAGACGTGTTCCGAGTGTGAACTGTGTAATGCAAGTCACAGTACACACTCTGTACACCCGCTTTTCACCGACAATTATTATGTCCCAACGTGGGGAGTGGTGAACCTTATCGCCGTCCTTCGGACACAAATACACGCTTTTTAGGGCATGCAGGTTTCCTTACGATGATTTCCGTTCATCAAGTGGTAAGAAAGACAAATACTATGCACATAAATTCCGAAAAACTCATTGCTACATGCCCGACCGGGGATCGAACCTGGATCTCAACATTGAGAGGCCAGCGTTCTACCGCTGGACTACAGCTGAGCTAAGCTGAAGAAACAACTGATGCTTGGTAACATTATAATAATACTTTTTTTTCTGACCACAGTTCTATATTTAAAGCATAGACGAATACAGCCTACAGACTCCTCATAACAGGCGACCGATTTCTGTCAACACATCTGACTGAACCAGCAGATACAATTCGCCACTCCAAAATGATATGTTTCAGTAGGCCAAACCAAAATGGTTTCTATATTAATTACGTTAGAGTCTTCGTCTTCGGGAAAGATAAGTTTGTGGCGCTATACGTAAGATTGGAAGAGCCAATAGGATTGCAGTATCAAGTTTCGATTGTTTACAGAATTATTTGTACGCAAGATGTTGAACAATAGACGTCTTTCTGGGCTGTATTGTCTATGATGTAAAGATACTGACAAATTATAGAGAATTTTTTTTCAGGTCACAACCGACATCTTAACCTTGTAAGCTCTTATATCAAAGAAGCTAGAAATCATAATGAAGGTATTAACTATTACTCACTTAATATTAGGACATTCCCGGCAGAAATAAAAAGTGTAAGTTACATACCTAAGGCAGAGTAACATTGCTTATGTTGTCAAAGTACGCAAGCTATACAACGGGTAACAAAAATATGAGGTTATATTCAGAGAGCTAATTCAGTAAAAAATATTTTTTTCTCTGGAGCCAAAGTTGGAAAGGTGAAAAATATCAACCCTTCTATATTTACATTTCCGTTGAGACTTTTCTCTGAAACAGCTAATTTCTATTTCACGATTTCAGGAGTGACGTCATAGTAAAATATGTTTTACCCCATTGAATGATGAGCTCTTCAAGTTTGACTTTCTGTTAAACGTTGTCTGGAGAGAAAAACGATGGCCTATTTTCTAAGGTCAATTTAAAGAAAACCTTTTCAGATGCTTTTCAATTTGCATTCCTAGCACAACCGCACAGTAGGATTTATTCAGAAACTTTTAATCGTTGCAGTAAAATGCAGTGTTGCAACTTAGAGATTAATAGTTGCAGAAGAAGAATAGTTGCCTCCTTGCTGGAGACCATTAAAACTTGCGTGGATTTACTGCGCAGTGTGATTGCTCTGATTTATGCAACTGTCTCTATAAACTGTTTTCTTTTATTGCTGTGGTTGAGTTCGTCTTGTTGACGTTACATAGTAAGTGCATGATGTCTATGATATTGGATTATAAAAAACATTGCAATATTTGAAAATCAAAATCATTACATATTGTGGTTGTTATCTTATGTAGATGAATTTTGGAAATTTAGCACAAGCTACATAATAATAAATTGACAGGAAATGTTTAATGAAACCACAACCATACTAAACTTTTACATGATTTAATCATCAAACATCCCGGGCGTATACAAATAAATATTGGCTTTTCCATACAAAATTTACAATAAGTATTTAAGATTAGTACGGAAAACGATTGATTATTTTTAATTTCAATTGTTATGTTTATCTGGGAAAGTCGTTTAATATAATCGGCAGAAAATTGGAACCGTTTTGGGCGTATACTTTCATTGAAGTGATTCAGACGAACATTCCCTAATGGTAGACATAGGCAAGCATAAAAATGAAAGATCAATACAAAAAAACATAATGTGCTGCGTGGGGTTGGAAATAAGAAGGCATTTTTTCCTTGAATGCTCGGAGAGGTTCCATTACTCACGAAATCCGTTCCTCAAATTTAATAAAACCAGACGTTAATCTTTATTTACCTTCGTGTGAGTGAAAGGAAAAGAATTTATGTGACTTATATTCAGAAGTTCCCAGCCCTGCTATTGGCATAAATCCGGATCTTGGTATTAGGAAGACAGGACCTCTCTTTTACCTACTGTAGTTCCGGGATTTCTAACAACAAAAAACGCAAAAAAAAAGCTATATCGACAACATCTAGATAGACTACAACTTAGATTATTAAAAGTCATTGTGCCTAACAATATTAAAAACAAATACAATGGCGACGAAAAAGACTTATTTGACTTCTGTAAAATTATTAATATTTATAGTAAAATAAAAATGGCTATTATTTGTGAAGAATATGATAATGAAGATAAACTTATTAAGAAAGCTAGGCCTAAGAACTTACGAAACCTAACTTACCTACCTACTTATAAACTACCTAACTATAATAATATGTATGGTATGAGAACATGGGAGTACAATATGCTTCCTTTAATACTAAATGAAATACCTACCCATACATTAGATAGACTAAAAAACTTAAATAATAATAAAAAGCGAAAAAGTGCCATAAAGCTTTATTTTCTTCAACATCAGCAGCCTGTGGCTGTGTGATGTTATATAACATAATATAAGTTAGAATTAGTTTAGTTAGTTTAGCATAAAGTTTGCGATCTCACCATACCGCGCATAAACCATGTGGTTTTAGTCGGATGGCTTTAAACTCTTAAATATGTAAATAAATTTAACTATGAATAAATAAACTAAAAAAAAAAAAAAGCATAAACTGCATTTGTTAACCGACTTCAAAAAGGAGGCGGTTCTCAATTCGACTGTATGTTTTTTTTTTTTTTTTTTTTTTTTTTTTTTGGCGTTGTTACTCCATAACTCCGTCATTTGTGAACCGATTTGAACAATTTTTTTTTTGTTTGAAAGAGTGTACTTCCAGGTAGGTCCCATTTTGAGTTTGGTCATGATCTGATGAAGGTATTCAGAGATAGGCAGTGGAACTCCTCAGAAAATGACAGCATACCTCTCGAAATTGAAGTAATCGCTTTGTACCTGGGTGCTGATTACAAGGTATTACTTGAAAATCATCATTCTTCCACCTGACCTTCGATCCTGGCTTCATCACCATATTCACCATAGAACTCCTCAACGGATCAGAGCACATAACTCGAGATTGCGGCAATCACTGCGTTAGGGTGCTAATTCAAGGGTATTACTTGGATATTACCAGAATACCCACCTGACCTTCGATCCTGGCTTCATCACCATAGAACTCCTCAACGGATGACAGCACATAACTTTGGATTGCGGCAATCAGTTTGTGTTATGGTGCTCATTGCAGGGCATTGCTTGAAAATTGCCAGTGTACCCACCTGACCTTCGATCTTGGCTTCATCACCGTAGAACTCTTTAACGAATGACAGCACATAACTCGAGATTGATAGCAGGAAGCTACTCAAACATAGCTACTTATACTCACTTGAACTTCGTTTCATATTAAAACCACGTTTGCAAGAACTACCCATATTTCACAATTTAACCCAGCAACACTAAAAAATGTGAAATAAAATAAACTTTTAACAAAAAAATAGCAACCGACTTCAATAGTAACAGCAGTCATTCACTAAAAAGTTAATAATAATTCTATAAAGACCGATGGTACCGAAGCAACACTTTTGCCGACTTCTTTCTTCCTGAAACATTATGTTATCTAGAAGTCGGCGTATTTCCTACGATATAGCAACATAAAAACCAATATAAGAACGCCGACTTCTAGATAACATAACGTTTCAGGAAGAAAGAAGTCGGCAAAAGTGTTGCATTTGTTTATAGATACTGACATATAATAGAATATTCGTTTATTTATCTGCCACGATTAGAAAAAAGATAAAATACAAAGCCAATCAACATGCCAATCATCATAAAATAATAAAAGAAAGAAATAATGTAACTAAAACTAGAAGTCACGTGTCACAGCAGACAAAAGGGCCAAAGACTTTGTAGTCTTACAAAGTAAGACTGACAGCGCTGATTCTCAGTCCAAGCCCGATATATAAAAATAAAGATTAATACCTGCCCTGCCGTTTAAGTTTCATGTTTACCTAAATGATTTCAACAGCTTTGAAGCCGTAAGAACTGCAGTAAGAACTGCCAAAAGGAAGCCTGTTTTTGTGTAGCTAGCACGGTCCATCTATCCTATTTGTGCTGTCATGCATACAGCGTTTTCAATGTGCCAGAGAGCAAATAGAATGGAAAGAGTGTACCGACAGTGCGTGCTAAACATCCTGGCGTCCATATAGCGAATCCAAATATATAATTTGATGAAAACAAAATTTAACAATTCTGGTCGTTCCACCAGCTTAAAAGGCACTATATATCTGAAATAATCGCAACATCTTGACTTCAGATCATTTTTTACGGTATCAGTGCACAGATAAGGAACCAAAGAGCTTATTGAGGAAGTCATATCAAAAATATGGCCATTACTGTGAAAAATACAAGGTAAGCATTATTTAGACTATCTGACAGTTAATCTAACAATTGATAAATCTATTCCAACTACTAAAACCCCAAGTACTCTTACCTGTCTGACTTGGCTCTCAGCCCCGTTCGCCAAGAAGTGTGTCTGTCGAAGGTTTGGCGCTAGCAGTTGTCTGAAACAAGGAGCACCAAGTAAGTGAAGTTACCGTTGTAGAAAATGAGTAACAATTGTTAATAGAGAAGTTACGGTTGCACAAGATGAAGTTACGGGTAAATATGATAAAGTTACGTAAAGCTGGTTGGATGAGTAGATAGCGCAATGTATGTGTCACCGTAAGAGTAAAATCTGATAGTTTATATTTTCACTAGTGAGATTATAATTACACGGTAGTTTTTTTAGCTTGTTTATAAGCTATTCTTAGATAGTGCAATTATAAACTATCGAATTTCACATCCTCACGCTGCAACGTGGAATTTATGTTATTGGCCAAAATTTCAAGTATCGTTTGGTACATAGTAATTCATGGTAAGATCCAGCGATCATATTTTTTTATATTTCATATTTTTCATAATATTTTATTCATGTGAGTGGGCTCTTTAACAATCTACTTAACGTTCCTTGGCAGTTCGAGAAGTTTTAGAAAATCTGATGTCAATACATTTCCCTAAATTTTCCAGTTTAACTTTTCGCCCCCATGCCTAAATTCAGCTGTATCAGTCTAATCGATTTTATGTTATTTAAGTTATGCCACTGGCAGTCTGACAGACTAACGAAGATGCTTTACGTTGAGAGCCGTTTAGCAAGTGAATTGTGAAAAACCTGCCTTTTTCTAATGAATCGAAACAGATTACTTAGTATTCAAAATTTGCTCAATAGTTCCTCAACAGAAGCTTTGTTTTGTGTAAACTGTCATCGCAAAGTTTCCATTGGTTTCTGTAAATTAGAATTTTAAAGTTTTTAATTTAAAATTTCTAATTTACAGAAACCAATGGAATCTTTGTGATGACAGTATATACAGTACATAGGTAATAAGATTTATTGAAATTTATTTATTTATTCGCTGTCGAGCGGTCGGGCGGACTACGCCTCGTTTAGAGGCGAAACACGTGTCGATAAGTTTTCTTGCTTGTTATTTAAGATTGCTTTATTTTGTGCTCGTATTGCTAGCTTTGCTTGTGCATGTTTTATGCGGGAGTGTGGGCGGTGCTTGAGTCTGCATTTTGAATAGCATGGTAAGAGTGTCTAGCGGAATATTGCAAATTATATATATACAGATGATAAGCTTTTGCTGAAGAAATATTAAGCAAATTTTGAAATATGTGTTCTGTTTCGATTAGTCAGAAAAAGGCGAGTTTTTCACAATCCGGCTGCTAAACGGCTCTTAACATAACACAAAAAGAGATAAAAATGGGACCTTTAAAAAGGGCTAAAAGAACCCGGTACAATCAACAACTGCTCTTTCAATTGAGGTATCATAGCTGAATTTAGATTTTTCCTCTTATAAGTATAAAAGGACCTTTGGAAAGTAACTTGAGAGCTTTTCCTTTTTTTGTTGTTTTTCCGTCCCAGGACTCGTTCTAAACATCAAAGAAGTGTCACGGTGAACGAGCCTTTATGCTGCTGACACAACCGAATTTGTAACCGATAATTTGTTTTCTGAAATGTTTATTTTGCGTTTAAGCAAAAGAAAGTTTCGCAAATATATACTTTTGATGTATAAATAAATAGTTTACTGTCGACGATGTTCTGACCAAATATGATTTCTATGTACGCAGAAAAATGCATTTTAATACGTTAAAATCACAATACAACCATTACAGAGGTCAGAGGTGCAAAAAAAAATCTGATACAGGAAATCCCATAGCTAATTTCTTAAAAGATTTTATTAAATATTTTTTTCATCGGATTTTCGATATTTTTGCGATCACAGATTTCATTAATATATGGTATATAAATTGATCATATTTTTTAATGATTTTTTAAAAAAAATTCAAATATGACGTCACTTGGGACATTTTAGACACGACACTGATTGTGGATCTTTGCTTTGCTTATAAAGTGGTCTTTCTCTGTCTGTCTTCTCATCTGTCATCCATCTGTCAAATCAGTCGGAAGAAAATTATTATTATTTATCTTGGTGGCAAAGAACACATTTCTAGACAGCCTTTTCTCAAGTGACGTCACACGAAGTAAAATGGAAGTTGCAGCTATTCCGTAAAAATATTTATCATCATCATCATGAGGTTTTTTAGACCCCAAGTTCTAAAATACTGCTTACTCGAAATGATTTTAATCTAAGCGAATTAGGAAAGTATGAATAAAAAACACGCATCATATCCGGAAATTAAAGTGAATGATGTGTGTGTTAGTAACGCTAACGGAAGTGTGTTTGTATGTTGGGTTTTTACACTGAGTACACACACAACAATAACATGTTTTCTCCTAATAGCATTTGAAACGGATAATATAAAGCCTTCTCTGTTTTTTGAATATAGCACTTCGGTGTCAAATCTCAGGACGCGGTAGGCAAAACTTCCGGTCTTCTGATTTGCGTTAGCTCCTGACAAGAATAACGATTTGAAAACGTATCCTTGTCAAAAGTTGTAAAAGTAATCAAAATTTAAAAGTTTAATGCTGTGTTTGCACACCTTTGAGCTCAACCAATGTTTACGGGCTCGTGTTTTGTTCTTGAACGTTTTACTATATCCTTTTTTTAACACCCAACCAAAAAAAGGATTAACCTTGGGCCGGTAAAACCTTTTACATCCAAGTGGCATTCTTTTTTGTAAAATTTAAATAACTAGGATTTTCCACTTATCACGTTCATTGTTCCTTTTTCTACTGCGTAGCGAACGCTAATAATGAATCATGTATAATGAACAGAAAATCACTTGTACTATCCCACAAATTTATTTAATACTTCCTGACCGGTTTCGCGTTTATGGCATTATCAAAGGAATTAATATAAGATCTTAATTACACAATAAATGGTTTACATCAGCCAGTGCGATCAATGACACTTAAACATTTTTGTAGTGAGGGTAATAGTTAATTTATCCTTTCTAGTAGATACCAACCGAAATTTTTTTTGCCTAAAAGTGGGGAATTTTAAATTCATGTTATGTAAATATAAAGTAAAATTGTTATTGTAAATAAATTAGAATGATGATATAATGAATCATATTCCTGCTACGTCCTCGGATGTATATACTTATATACTTTTATTGGAATTAAGGAAAAAATTCAATGAATATATTGAAAACCTTTTCTAATTTTTTACCAAAAATCAGAATACAAGTGAATAAAACAATTTGATGAAAAATATTTTCTAAAAATTGTAACACATACATTTTTATTCACACAATTTTTGTTTTGTTTGTTTGTTTTCTATAGAGTAATTGCAAAAATTTTAGAAAGTGAAAACTACGTAAAAAAAAATCAAAGCTACGCATATCAATCAGTACACACAGAAGCACTACAAAAAATAGCGTTAATTCTGATTGACCCAGAAAAAATACTGTACCAAAAAGACGCAAGGGTTGAGCGTGTGGTTGAGCCACTTCCAACGCTGCGCAAAAACTGAGTCCTATACAACTCCATCAAATTAAGTAGAACACGATCCCAGATTACCCTTCTGTGCTTGTAATTTATTCTCTAGCTGGCTGGATAGTAGGATGGTTTAAATTGGAAGGTTTTGCTTAATGTTTTGGGACAAGAAAAGTCTAGAGGAGAATCGCATTTTTCAGAGATTGAAGCGAAAGCTTTTAGTTAGATTTTTTACGGGTTTTATATTATATGGTCCCTATAGATTAAATATAAAATAAGGTATTAAATATACAACTATATAGGGGTATATAATATAAATATATAGCAATAAATGATAAATTAATCAGCATCACGTGTGTAAGGTTCTCTAAAAGAAGCCTCTCCTGTCAGTATATATTTATAGTTACTGATAAAGGGGGTCAATATCGACACTATTTAAAGTTATTTATCTGCTGTTCAGAAGTAGTCCCAAGTTAAATAAATTAGTATTACAATTTTGGGACCTTTTTCTAGATCTTGAACTATCAAAGACGCGATTGGAAGAATTTCACTCGATAGAAACAATTATTGAAATGATGTCTAAATTTACACTTTTTTTGATATTCTAACAAATTGGAATAGTAAACAGACTTCATAAATATTTATTTAGATGGGTTTTAACAATAGCTAAATTACTGGAAATGGAAATTTTTATAGCTATTTTAGTTAATTTTGTATTAATTAAAAACCGACATTTTGTTAATTTTCTGCGATTCCGTCCCTCTCGCACTGCGGGTCTTTCCGCCTGGAGTAACGGGGACCTTTGCACGGACAATATATCACCTTAAGGCCCCAGACTCTCTTTGCAACATTTCGCTTTCATCTTACCTGAGGTTTTAGAAGTGGCGCTCCCCCCGCTGCATTAAGATGTTAGAGACCGCACCTGAATGTTGCTCTACTTCGTTAAATGAGTGTACGATTACTTAAAATTTGACATGTGAAGATTTTTAATTATTCAAGTAACGGTAATTTACAAAGTTTGGTTTGTTTATCGGAACAAACAAAATGAATTTGCAAAAGCAAAATAAACAAAAGTAAATCTACTTGGAATAGATGGCTTATTGGTAGCAGTAAGAGTGATTAGTATTTAGACACAACACATTTTATAGGTCATGCAATTATTTGCAGATTTTTACCGAAGGGGTGTCAAGAGGTGTTCCGAGTGTGAACTGTGAGATGCAAGTCCACCCATACGTGTACCTATAAGTACACCCGCGTTTCTCTGACGATTATTACGTCTCAACGTGATGAGCCCTATCGCTCTAAGGAAACCTGCATGCCCTAAAAAGCGTGTAGTTGTGTCCGAAAATTTCTTTATTCATCAAGATTTTCATTTAACTAATGCCTGACATAAAAAATACCTTTATAAAATTTGGAAATGTAGAAAATTAATAATCAAATCGTAACAATGAAAACATTTAAAATTATGTATTCCTAATACTCACACACATATTACAATCAGTTCTTTAAGTAATATAATATCAAAAATAGAAACTCTTACGGTAATTAAGTGTCTGTCAGTTTGTGTGTCCATGATTATGACTAAGGTGCAATAAAAAAGGTAAAAAATTTAGTTTTAGAAATGTGATGTTTTAATGATAAGAACCGCAGCTGCGTACATTCTTTTGTTTTGATGCATTATTGTCTAGCACGTTGTTATCTCGACTGTCGGTTTTAGTGACTTCGATAGCTTTTTAAGATATTTTAAATAAAAGTAAGTAAAGTAATAAAAAGGATGTAGCTTCGGCTTTAGTTATTCCAAAAAGTGGCGACAGCGGTGCTGGTATAAAATTTGTGTCACGCCATCCCCGTGGGTTTTTTGGACCACAACTTCTAAAGTACGGCTTTGCGGGTTTTCGAATTAAGACACATTAACATAACTTAATCTAAGCGAACTAGGGCATGCAATTATTTGCAGACTTTTACTATCCGGATAACGGATAATGTATTATCCGGATAACGGATAATGTATTATCCGGATAACGGATAATGTATTATCCGGATAACGGATAATGTATTATCCGGATAACCGGATACTTATGGTAAAAATTAAGGGTAGATAAAAGCTCCGAAAACTAAATTAAAACCGCCCAAAAAAACGGCCTACCGCAAACATCTTGAAAAAAAACCGGCCGAGTGCGAGTCAGACTCTAGTCAGAACCTAGGGTTCCGTATTGTGGATGATAAATTTAGTTTTATCATTTTTTTTCGTGAATTTCTCACCCGCTTTATTATTTCTGTAATTCTTACGTAAACGCGTATTACCATGATTTTTTTCATATTTTTCGGTCCACCAGTTTTGGAGATAGGACATACATTTTTTTATAGATTTTCAAGGATTTCTCGAAATAGATGCAATTATATATAGCCAAACTATATATTATTACAATAAGCTTTTTAATACCTACAATGTGATACCCATATTGTATTGTGATGGTTTTTTTTTTATTTGTTTTACTTTTTTATATTTTTAAATCACTATAGTTTTCCCGGTTATTGGTCAGTTATGATCTATAATGGACATTTTTTTTTCATATTTTTCGGTCTACCAGTTTCGGACATACACATGATTGTGATTTTTTTAAAGATTTCACAAAACCAGTGCCAGTAAATATAGTAAAAGTATATATTTTTACAATCACCTTTTTAGTGTCTACAGTTTGATACCCATATTGTATTTTTAGGATATTTTTTATTTTTCTCACTTTTGTTTTGAAAATATTTAAAAAAATTTCAAATTTTTATTATTTTTTTCCAATGTAATATGTAGGCAAATTAATGTTATTTTTTTGCCAAATTTCATGTCTTTATCTTTACGGTGCTAAAGTTATGATGCTGTGAAATACGGACGGACGTAGATTAGACTTTATTTTATCGAAACAGGGATTTCTTAAAATATTCAAAAAATATTTTATCCATAGTTGTTTACTTATTAAATGATAAGTGCAATATTCAAGTAGAGCAACTTTCATGATACAGTTCGCCTCTCCATAAGAATCTACGCGAGGGAAAGGGAGCAACCGTGCGAGCGGGAGGTAAAATGACGTCGAGCTACACAACACACGTCTGAACGCTGCGATGTCCCAGCGAAACTGAGGGAAATATCGACGCGTTTTGTGTTTTAAACTCTCGATAAGTTTCGATTTGATAAATGTTCTTAAAATATTTTTTTAAATACCGTTTTTTGTTATTTCACTTATTAATAGTTCTATTCTACGTATTTTAAATTTGACTACGCTAAACGATAGTTTTCTAGTAGAAAAAAAATATTTTATCAGTGGTTGAATTCATAAAATCACAACTATTTAAAGCACTCGAAATAAGAATACTAAAGTATTATCCAAAAAAGTAACCAGGTAAGATTATTGTTGAAGATATGGGAATAAATGTTACCTGAATAAATTTCTTGTTTCTGTTATAATTTTGACGTGACGTGTGCATGAATGAGACTCTCAACGCGTAGAACATAAATAAAGGTATGTTTAAAGCATAAAAAACCTATTAAAAGTAGCATTAAAGTAAATGAAAAAATGTGTTTTGGAATCTTCAAATTCCACACTATAAATTAACGTAAAATGTATTTTATTTATTGCTTTCTTACTAACTAAAATAAAATCTTTCTTTTCTGATAATTCTGCAAGAATACTGATTTTTAGGGGACTGGAGCCTTAACTAGTTATAGAAAATCACAAGACTTAATGAATTTTTAAAAAGTTCCTTATTATCGAAGTTAGCGATAGTGATATTTATCATTTTAGTATGAAATTATGTCAGATGACGTCATGAAACATATCGTTAAGCTCACTTTGATAGTCAATAAATTCGTAATTTTTTCAGATATAAAAAAATAATTACTACTGTTTTTGGAAAATTTATACTTGTGATTAACATCTTCCCTTGAAAGTGGTGTAAAATCCGAAACCGGTTGGGAGAAAACATAAATACAGTGAAACTACTGTACAAGTGCTTTTAACTAAAGTACCGTTTTTAGCTTTTTAAACGCAATGAGCGTTTTTCCTTGTGTCAAATTTAGTGTTAAATAAGATTCCTAGATGGCACTGTCGTATACTTTAGCAACAGAATCAAAGACAAAATTTGCACAGATTCTAAGCAAACTTATAACAACTTTGACATTGATTGCTACGAAACATATTTTATCTATGATGACATGGACAGCGACATCTGGAGGAAAGCTAAGAACTAAGAAAAAAAAACAACGAAAAAAACGCTCATTGATTTTCATAAATGTAGGAGAAGGACTCATTATATTTTAGGAAAAGAACTTTGTTTTTTGTATAATAGTCTCGCAATCTTCAGGATTGAAACTTAAATTTCTTGTCGTAAATGTCATATAATATCATACCCAGGCAAGTGAGATAGGCCTTAAGAGCCAAATTTGATGCTGTAAAGATAAGGAAAAGTCCCTAACTGCCCCAAAGGAGCTATGAGTTCGATTATGAAGAAGCTTGAATAAAAGTAAAATTATTTATAAATATTGTATTATATTATAATTATATAATAAAAGACTAAAGAACCCTAAAAACGCACAGTGTGAGAAGGGTGGATTCAGAACGAAAGAGAAAACGTATGTTTGTTATTCTTAATAAAAAAAAAATTGCTAGTAGAATTTCAAAAATCAAAAATCTAGATATTGTTAAAACGCATCTAGTAATAAAATATGTTTGAGTTCTGTACATGATTTCTATTCGTCAAACGAAGAGAAAATGTGTATTTGAAGTCCTCATTAATCAATAATTATTTCTATCGAGAAAAATTTATCCAAACATGTTTTCCAAAAACAAAACTCTAGATTATATAGTCACCGTTCCCGTAGACCACGAGACATGCAACTGTCTCGAAACGTCGGGTGTCCCCTTTTCGTAAAAAGGTAAAAATTGATCGCGGTAGACCCGATTATATATATTATAATGTGTACAAAACATGCATATACCAGAACAATTTTCTGGGTATTTCATGAAATACACAAAAAAGAAGCATGTCTATTTTTAAATGTCATCTTAACTATCTAATCACGCAGCTATAACCCGGTGAAGTTAAATATGTGCACTCGAAACTCTCCCTTCGCTTCTTTGAGCGGAAACTGAGAAACTACAACTTGCTTCACCGGTTTTAGAAATTAATTTATCGACTGACAAATAAAACTCCCACACCTTATTGACAAACCCCGGTTCACACGCATACACATCTGAAGCGGTAATTCCGCCTCACCTGCTCCCGTGGAAAGACCTGCATCTGAATTGGAAATGCCTTATTATCATATTAGGTGGGACTTCGGGCTGAATTAACATGGATACCAGAGCATGTGGGTGTAATCTCTGGTACCCACTCGAGTGGATAAATGCGAAGTAGTACAAGTATGATAACGATTTGGTTTTTCCCAGCATGTCCGTTATCTCATATTTTACGTGTAACAAGTGAAAATTAAAATAAAATTTCTTTGAAAATTAAAATAAAATTTTCTTTATTTCAAACATAGGTACATTGTTTATAAAACAGTAGTTCCCACAGAAAATCCCCTTGTGTAGTGGAAAGTAGGCTCCTCCAAAAAAATATTTAAACAAAGAAATTTAGACGTTAATTTACAGTCTTAACTAGCTTAATAGTTATATTTATTCTCAAATAAGTGAACTTGCTTTTCGAGGCGAGTCGGACACAAACTTAATTATTGTGTCCCCTAAATTAGCAACTCGATGTGTGTCGGTACAAATATCGACAGAAACTACATTGAATTAACGTTCATATCAGCGTGCAATGCAACGTGGCTGTTACGACGATCGCTGCGTCTCCGGATAGCGCAAAATAGGAGAAAATAATACTTTTCGCACAAGGGTGCGATGAACAGAAAAAATTGCCATCATTGGGATGAAGGGATTGGGAAGGCATTAGGATAAAGGGCAAACCTTCGTGGTTTTTGCGGTGGTATTAGCACAGTTGCTCCAATTTTTTATATCTCTTTTATCAATAAATAAGAAAACCTATTTTCCTAACGTACACTTTACTTGAATTTCAAATTAAGAACTATTAGGAAGTAGTTCCAGAATAAACCCAATTTTAAATTAAGAACCCAATTTAAGAATAAACCCAATTTTAAGTTTCAATAATACCCTCAGAAAATAATGCTTAATTTATGTTAAAGGTAATTTTATAGTTTTATTAGTGACATACTTTTTAGGGTTCTGTACCCAAAGGGCAAAACGGAGCCCTATTAATTTCGCTCCGCTATCCGTCTGTCCGTCTATCTCTCCGTATGTCACGGGTCTCTAACTCTTAGACGGAATGAGATAGAGAACTGAAATTTTGATATGTTGTGTAAATTTTTTATCCAAAACTGAATATTAAATTTCAAATAAAATAAAAGAAAATGAAGCATAATTTTTTTTTCTACCATAAAATTTTGGGTCCTATTGTCTAGAACTCATTAAGTACAGTGTAAACAAATGAAACTTATCGTGTTTAATAAAACTGCTTTCTACATGTTATCTTGAGAATTTGGTATCTCTAGCATTATCTAGACCGAAGCTATGAGGGTTCGAAAATATGACAAAACGCTTCGAGAAAAGGTACGTAGTGCCCCGCTTCCTTTGGCTCGTCTTGGCGATAGTGCCTATCGTGCCCCCAGATGTATTTCCAATTTTCTTTTTACCTTCGAAAATAATTGCTATTGAAGTTGTCATTTTTAGACCATTTTTGTTACGGGGTCTATTTCAAAGACCAAAGTAGTTAAGAATTCGTAATTTCTGTATATTATGTATCAATTATGTTGTTTTTAAACATTAAATACTAAAAACGCCGATTTACGATGTAGTTTTAGGGTTACGTCCCCGAATACACAAACAACATAATTTTGCAGTTTTGTTTAATACAAGTTAAGTTAAGTTTGTAATAGTGATAAGTTTGTAATTTCTGTTCAAATTATTTAAGTATTTTAATCTTTTAAATGACACTGAGGGCGCGAGTCCTTTTCCCACTTGATTGTTTTTTTTTTCTGAATTTTTGCTTGAACCCTTTTTAATAGGAAATAACCCAATTTTAGAGGAAGCTAAGTATTTCAATAGGCTATAACCGTCTTGACTCAAAACTCGATCGCATGGCTAATAAAGCAAGCAGCATTCTACGTACCCACTCTTGGTTGAATTCGTGCGCCCCTCTTTAGGCGTCGGCAGAATAACAGCGTCACAGATTTCAGTTTGCAGCATTATGCTGAGTCGTAGCCTTTTTTCTTTGCTACGACACAATACCACCGGAATAAACTTTTCTTGGTGTCTTACTGTTCACTTGTGTTAGATTTATGAGTTAGTTTACTAAAATTTCAGTTGTTTTGTCGCTATTTTGTTTTCGTATGCATGTTTTCGTCGTGTTTTTGAGAATAGACGTTATCATATCATATCATATCTATCTATCATCGTGATGACATGAACTAAATTTGTTTCCACAATGTAGTAATTTTCTAATCAATGTAGTTATGCGAGGCGTAACGTCGTCGCGTAAACGTCTTCACTCGCCCAGATGAAGGCAGTCTAAATCTGCTGAAACTGGTCGGCTTTCCGATCATAACACGTATTGAGGTGAGCCGTTTTTATATGAATCGTGCTTGTAGTTGTTTATCGTAGCACTTACTACAATTAGACACCTCGCTCCGTGTTCTCGTGGTAGACTTAATTAACTCGTATTTAATGAACGCCGCACGCCCATCAGCCATATTAAAAATTTATAGCGGATTTGGGGTGCGATTTGAAAAAAAAACATTTTTAAATTACCAGGCAAAACTTAGAAAACGTTAGTTGAACTGAGTCGGACAAATCATAATTTATACATTTGTGATTGTTTTGCATTTAGGTTAAGGCGAGGGTATACGGATAAATCGGCCCTGCTTCAACGCTTTCATTTTACACTTGTCTATCCCGCTCAGTGGAAGATGTTTTTATTTATTATGTTGGAATAAGAAGGATGGGTTTTTAATCATCCGTCCGTTTCATTTTGTACGACATTTATTTTGTTGTAAGTTTTATTGTCAAAAACCTAACATAACTCAAATGAAACGATAGCTTAGACCTATCTTTGCGATTTTATTGAATGCAAGGAAATGGAAGTAATCGCGTATATAACAGTGGAAATATTAATATCCAAAAGTGAAATATGACATAATTTTTTTCAATATTTAATTGTCACAATTTCGTGGTTTAAGATAAATTCGAAAAGAGACAAAATTGGGAGGACCCCGGTAAGTTGTTAATATGATAAAACTCTTTTATGAGATTTCGCGCAACGCTCTATTATTAGATTTTAAAAAGATTTTCTCAATGATACCAAATATATATCTTTTATATTTAATATTTAAATATATTTTTTTTGGTCGGGGCACTCCTGACAGAGCGTAAAGTTTTTTTTCGTCGTAAGCCATCAAAAGCCGACTACATGTCGCAAGTGACATATGTCTTATCCATCCAGACAAAACCTCCCAATACAACAACCAAAATAATCTCTATTTACATTTGATGTCACTTTGACAGCACCCAGTACTTAATTACGTCACAACACAAGTCACTCAAACTAATACCGTTGTAGAGATTTGACAGATGTTAATTGACATGTAGATAATAGAGGGAGGGCTAAACATGTGAGAAGATATCCATTGCTAGTTGCCTTTAAGGGCTTAACATGGTAAATATAAGACAGCAGGATATTACTCCTAATTCTCAAAGCGTTACATTTTCAATAAGACTATTCTAGCTAGCTGAATAAATTATCACTGAAAAAAAATACTTGTTTACATTAATAATAAAAATGTTGATGACTATCAAGTCATTTATTTATATAGGAGCGCATAAAGTTTTATGATTCCGGCAATAAAGTCATCTTATTTAAGAAGTGTAACCAGAAGACTTAGTAGATTCAAAAAAGTAATTGTCAACTTTATCAAATCTGATTGTTATCGCGATAACCGTAGCTTTGTACATATTACTAAAAGATTGAAAATTTTAATAAATTCCTTTGGTGATGGTAAAATTGTTACTTAAATAATTAAATAAAGTAAATGAAGCTTTTAAACGAGTAAATTGATGGATATTATTAAATTTGTAACTAGAATGAAACGTAACATATATTGATTGTCCTTTTTTTGTTTTACCTTTTATTTATATATCTAGCCTGATTGCGCGTACACTCTTACTTGTGACACATGATGTGGCAGAAAGCGGTGCTAAACTGAACGTGAGTACAAAGAAAAACTGACATATGTTGTAAGTCCTTGTACTCTCGCATACATCCCACTGATACTTATACTAACCAAGCAGAAAAACTTTAATATTGCGATGCAGGAATCAATACAAAAATCGATTTCCTATAATTTACGTTGTTTCAATTTATTGCTTAACTTATTAGAATGTAACATCAAATTATTAAGAGCTGTCAAACTACTTGATAAGATCTTTATTCTCATATGCTTAAAACTATTATCTATCTATCTAATTAAATAAGATGTTGATCTTTTCTATAATTATATGATTATTAAATTATATAGGCTTTATTATGTAATTTATAAAGTAACTTTATTTTGTCAATTGATTGCGTAGTGTCACATTAATAAATCAACTTGATATAACTAATTAGGTGAATTATAGAACTCACTATGAATAAAATTGAACATTGTCGACTCGATAAAAGTGCAATCATTTTAGCTTTTTTGTGACAATAAACCATCAAAAATTATTTCTGATATTTTTAAAAATAATTTGGTCATGTTATTTTCTATCAAATACGATTTTAACTTGATTAGGCTGATTTTTTTCAGTGTACCTACGCTATTGGTAAAACTAGGTAAGTTTGACGTCGACACGAATTTGCGTTAGAGCGCATGACTTTCATGTTCCACTACGTCACAGTAATCCTACATCACGATCACGGCACGACACTTGTTCGTGATGGCAATGTGATGGATTGAAATAGATTTGGTTGCGTAAAGGAAGACTTCAACGCGTCGGACGCCGCCGACGATGCGCTCATGGCTGCGGCTTGCGATAATTCGTGGATTTGTCAAGATGACAATGTTGAATAATTTTGGTTACAGTCTGTACCAGAACTACAAGGTCGATTGGATAACATCTTGTATCGTATAGTTCAGTTAATTTAACTTTTATTTGACTAAATATACTAAATGATTTACTTTTGTAATTGTCCCTTGGTAAAGCTTTGGTTTGAAATTGTTAAACTCAACTTAACAATTTGGTCAAGTGCAAGTCAGAATCACGTACAAAGGTTTCCGTACAATTACATAATATGGGTACGAAACCCTGAAAACATTACGGTAAATAACAACAATAGACACCAAAGCAACATCAAGACGATAACAACAAGCCACTAAAATGGTAGCACCTGACAAACAATTTAGCACCCTATAAGTATGGAAACCTGATTTTTATTATTTGTTGTTTTACTATATATGACCAAATTTTAAACTTGTATGTATTACCGTCTATAAGATAGAGAGCTGACACATTATAACGTTAAAAAAATTGTATATTTTCTTGGCTTTTTTATGAGGTGGACTTAATTTTGTTTTATTTTTATTAGTTGTGATAGAAGCCCAGCTAACACGTACTTTGTGAAAATTTCAACTGACTACCTATTACGGCTGAAGCTGTAGACCCCGTGATAGATGAACGGACGGACAGACAGCCTAGCGAAGGCTAAGTAATAGGGTCTCGTTTGGAACCTTTTTGATACGAAACCCAAAAAACCAATTGTGTAATGCAAAACGACTAGTTCTAAAGCCTTCATGGTGATGTTCTCTAATTTTGCGGGACAACTTATATGGTGTGAAATCTATACACTACTACTCTCACATTTCTCAAACGGGGAGACTCTAAAAATACATTCCTCTTTTTACGTTAATTAAGTGTAAACGTCACCAGACCCCTACCAAACGTTCGCACCAAATTTACTGCTGCATATTTATTTAATAATAAAACGAATTCCCTAGTGAATGAGAAATTTCGCAGTGATTCTGTCATCAAATTAATGGAAAATTAACGTAGCATGTAGAAATATCTGCGCAAGTGAAGTGGGTATGGCCGCTCGTTAGTTATATAAGTGCAAAATATTTGCTACATTCCTTTTTTGCTAATTGTTTTTCGTCTTATTTAATGTAAAAGCCAGACTAAATATTATGAAGTCAAATGAGACTTGAAGATGATTCATAATTTATATAAAAACGGCTCACTTCAATACGTGTAATGATCGGGAAAGCCGACCAGTTTCAGCAGATTAAGACTGCCTTCATCTGGGCAAGTGAAGAAGTTTACGCGACGACGTTACGCCTCACACAACGTCGTCGCGTAAACGTCTTCTCTCGTCCAGATGAAGGCAGTCTAAATCTGCTGAAACTGGTCAGCTTTCCCGATCATAACACGTATTGAGGTGAGCCGTTTTTATATAAATTATTATGAAATCGTTTTGGTAAAGGGCTATTCATCTATTACGTAAGACAGATTTGGCCTTTCTTTGCCTCCCTCCCGCCCCTATGTACGAAATAATAAGATTTGTTTGAACTCCCCCCAATCAATCTTACGTAAGATCAAATTTTAAAGGAAATATTCAGTAAAAACCTAAACATATACAATGAAAAATATCTCGTATACTCTTACGTAAGAAATATCTAGACCCTCCCTCTACCCTATGTAATAAAAATAAGATTTGGTATGACACCTTCCCCCCCTAAAATGTCTTATGTAATAAATAAACAGCCCCTAGGTAAACACATAAAGTGCCATGTGTATCATTACCATAGAGTATAATACTTAGTCTATGTCATTACTGATACACAGAGCCAATCACACCAGATATGACACATACTATTCTGTTCTTTTCTCGGTGTGTCATTTGTTCACACATTTTATTACATTTCATATGGGCAAAATGATGAAAAATACGTTTTTTGGGGTAATTTTGGTTTGAAAATCGAATTTTCCTATACTGGCGCGACCTAGGTTCTTGAAAAATTATGTTTGCATTGTAGGTGTTTTTTTATAGAATTTTTATTTTCAATATCTTAACCTAGTTACAGTACTCCCAAAGTAGTAATGCGCATTCAAATCTATAGCCAAATATATAGATTGTAGAGAAAGTGTAAGTAAATACGAACTTTGCCGAACAGTGGCGAAGATTTATATGCGCATTATCACTTTGGAAGCACTGTACATTAATGCACAATCAACAAAAACCCAAAGGATTTATCAGTGATTGCGGTTTTCGGTACTTATATTAAATTATAGTAGCAATAGGTAAGCATCTCACAAACGTAGCTGGGTGGTGATTGCGGTCGGTCCGCACACACAACACGCTTCAGCCTGCTCGTGTGTTACATAGTGTAGTAAATAGTGCAAGTGCCGATCAATAATAAAAACAGTTTCAAAAGATTCAGTAACCGTAGCATATTGTCTGTGGCCACAGCAATATAACCCGTGTTTTATCTGTCACGCTTTATATCGCGCACTGCTTTTAAAACGAGGTCTTCCTTCGCCACACAGCGGCTTTGCTATTGTAACCCGGAGGCAGAATTTAATAAAATTGAAAATCACGTGCGCCAAAATGCGCGTGAAATTATTCAGAATGAGTCTGATTTTCTAGATTAAAACTGATAAAAGTAACAATAATTTATTTTTTCGATGTAGATTTTAAAAACTATGTTTTCTTGCTGTGAGTAATTTATTTTATTTTAAAACTCAAGTCGCGTTAGAGAAAAAATTTAAAATCATTCTAAAAAGCATCAATAAATTTAATCTATCGAGTAAAAATTATCTAATTAGGTAAGCAGTTTTGCATTGTTTTTATAAAGATCTAAAAAGATATACTATTTAAGTTTTACATTGATGAAGTATGGAGTTGACTCAGCATATTTATGCAAAAACTCTGCAATTTAGGGATCCTTTGGAGGTACCACTATCTTGGAGAACGCCTCGAAGTAATTCGAGGGAGAGTAAGAAGCTCACAGGCAAAAAACCAGGAGGCCCACCATACCTGAGACCGATGGATGGCGGTATATCCATCCCTAATAGCTGGGCCTTAAATGGAACAGACTGGTGACGGGCAGCGGCGTCACTGTTGCGAGGGTTCCCGCACCACGCTCACCAACCCACCTGCGTGTGTGAGTATGGGCAATTCTATCAGGATGACCGCCGGGAGTGGCAAAGTCCTGGAAAGGCTTATATCCAGCAGTGGACGAACTAGGCTGATAGATGGATGGATCTCAAAATTAACAACACTAGTCTTGTAGCTATATCTTTCATTTTGAAAGATGTGATTGATAAAAATGACACATGAAGACGCTTTAATATTACCCACGTAGTTCCGGGGAAACAGTCGAAACGATATTTCTAAAACTCGAGGTAAAGACGTATGGAGTTCGACTGATAAAACAGGTTTATAAGGTCGAGAAGGCTAATTCGTCAGACTCGGAATTGCCCCCCTGAACATCTACAATTTTAGTCGACTTCCATCCGTGTGCGGTGAACATTATTTAACGTGCAACGGAACGTTAATTCTGTTCTTTTGCCTGAGCCACTACGCGGGACTACGTTCTGTTTTACGCAACGCTGGCTCTCAGTTATTATTTGCGTATTGTGCACGGAAACTTTATGATTCTGCAGTTGTTTAATTTCTCTTTTTTTTTTTGTTACACGCGTCCTATTTGGATCATATTTAGTTGGGTACTTGAGCGTTTTTCTAATTGTTTTTTTTTCATAGTTCTTGGCATTCCGCTAGATGGCGGTGTGCATTTCACTGTAGACAAATTATGTTTCGTAGCAATCAATGTCAAAACTAAAAGTGTTTAGTTTTGAATCTGTGCAAATTTTGTCTTTGACTCTATTGCTAAAGTACGCCAGTGCCATCTAAGAATCTTATTTACGACTAAAATTGACACAAGGAAAAACGCTTATTGAAGAACGCTTTTATTTCTGGGGCTATTGTTTTGTTTGCAGCTTTAGAAACAATTTTTCTTAGTATTTTTTATTTTAATATTTAAATGACGTATGATTGTTTCCTTTTTATTTACATACGCTTAGCGTCTAGGCTTTGCTGGCAGAAATTTCTTTCAGAAACAAATTAAATTCAAGACTGCTTACATTAATAACTGTCATGCGTGCAATAGCATATTATATGAATATGAATAAAATTTGGTGAGTTGCGCCTTAACATATAACCTACCTATATGTACAAAATAGAATTATTCACAACGAATAAATTGGTTCCCTTAAATTTTTGAAGCTGGTGGAGATCAAAAAACCCACCGTTGTGTAATACGCCTCTTCTTTGTCTCGAGATTCTGATACACCTTGGCCTCTACCCTTCAACAACCTTGAAGATATCGTCACACCACCCAGCCATTGTTCTGCCCACTGAATCTTTCCTGGCTTTGGCTTTTACTCTGTTACTATCATAGACTGTAAGGTCAGCAAGAAAAGAAACTCCGACAAAACAAGCTTCAACTTCAAAGAGTATCACGACTAAGTAAGTATAGGTATATATGCCATTTTCAAAATACCAAAGAGAGCACTAATAAATTCCTCTTGGAATATGTTA